>CM060941.1:670566871-671799371 GCA_030765085.1 Allium cepa | reverse complement strand
ATATATATTTATATTACGGAAATAAATAATGCAAACTACAAATAAAAAAATCCATACCTTGCATATCATTTCCTATAAATTTTCTTTTTGAAACCTTTTTCGCAACAATACAAATTAGAAGTGGAATAGAACAAAAATTATTCAAATTGCAAACAACAAATTTGATTCTACTATATTAACATCAAAATATTTGAAAATATCAATAAATCCAAGAATTGAAAATTTATTCCGTGGAATTTTTGGGTTTTAGAGTTTAGGGTTGTCATATATGAAAATTCTTTAAGGCGTAAAACAAATCCATACTTTTACTGCTCAAACTACTAAAATGTGAAAATCAAAGATTTCTAGTCACATATGGTTTCCTACTTCTTTTGGATTTGATTCATGCCTTCTCCTAATTTCATCTTCAGATTTCTTTCTTTTGGAATATACCATAATTCAATTTTATATAGACTAGATTTGGAATTAGAGATTGGGAAAGAACAGAATTAGAAAATACACACACACTATATATATACACATGCATACAAATATATCTAAAATTTCTTACCTTTCAATCCAATTGATTCTGAAATATAGAATTGAAGAAGAAGACTGATAGATTTTTGCTAGCATTCCAAATATTTTGTAAAAAAAGTAAGGGGGCAAGCCTCTGGTTTATAATGGTTAGCACATGCTAGAATAGTAGGATTTAAGTCAAGTTAAAATAATAAAAACTGGGTCGCTAGTGGACTAACCAAATCTTGGCCGCCATACAACCACTGGTCTACCACTCTCCCTTAAGCAGTCGACCGCTTGTAGTTGGCCAGTCAAGGTAAGGGGGTCAACTGATCCTCTATTTTGGACGTGAATAAATGGTTGTCATTTAAGTTTATTTAGATACTATTTTATGCTAAAGTTAATGTTTTTCCTCAACATTTATTTTCCTTAACTTTAAATTACTTATTACTCATTTTAATTTCCATGTTAACGATAGAGGGAAAGAAAATCGAAATGAAATAAAGAATAAAAAAAATAAGTAGAAAATAGAAGAGCCCTGAAAAGTGCATAACCGCATGGATAAGCTCACACTAACCTGTCAATTTTGGATCCAATTTGAGATTTTCCTTGGGAGGTATCGGGAAGGAATTGGAATGTAATAATATCGATTCGGGCGCTGCACTTTTTTTCTTGGTAGGAATGAGTTGTGATAGAATACGTCTTGTTTATCTCGACGAAATGGGGGGAATATCCATTCCAATGCCAAATTGTGAGTGCGATTGTGCTCATGTTGTCACACCAGATTGTAGCTTTGTTATATATTTTGATTTTTAATTCTCTTAGCAGTGATTTGATCTACATGATCTATGTTGTAGCGCTAGCTGCACTTCTGTACTCTACTTTAGTGCTTGATCTAGATATTGTTGATTGTTTTTTTAGCGCCATGAAACTAGATTTTGACCTAAATATATACAATAACGTATCGTGGATCTTCTGTCATCCAAGTCTGTTGCCCAGTCTGCTTCTGCATATGTTGTGATGTTGATTGTTTTACTTAACTGTAGAATTAGACCATGATTCAATGTTTCATTTAAATATCTCAGTATTCTTTTCACAGCTTTTCAATGTTCAATCAAATGGATTTTGCATGAATTGACTTTCTTATTTACACTGTATGAGATTTCTGGCCTTTTGATGGTTGCATACTGTAAATCTTCCACTATACTTCTGTATTTTTTAACATTTAAGATTGGTTCTCCTTTATTTTTGGATAAGTGTGGATTACTGATTATGGGTGTAGATTGTGGATTTGAATTTTCCATCTTGGCCTTCATAAGAATTTGTGTAATATATTTTCTTTGACTTATTTACATTGATGTAGTTAACACTTTGTTCACTTTAATTCGCAGAAAGTAATTCAGACTGCCAAGGTCTTTGATAGAAAATTGTTTACTCAACTGCTTTATGATGTTTCTGAATTCAAGCACCGTTTCCTATGATTAGAAAATCATTAACATATATTACTATATATGTTGCTTCATTATCATTGTATTTAGTGAATAGGAAGTTGTCATATTTAGTTGAAGTATAGTCCAAGACTATAGTTCATCAAACCAAACTCTTAGTACTTGCTCCAACCCATAAATTTCTTTATTCAATTTGCACACAAGTTGTTTTTGTTGTTGAAGGTTCTCAGGTGCAAGCACCAAGAGTTGATCTTCTAAGTTGTGTAATGACAATTTGAGCCTACGAAGCAAACAGTTCCTTAGAATGGAGTCGGGTGTCGAAGTGCAATGCTACTTAGACACTTGTGAAAGGATTTTCAACGATGTAGTGGTAGATGATGCTATGAGAAAGACGTTGGCCTTTAGACAACTCCTGGGAGGAGACATGAACCGGTGGAATGTGGTGAGGATTGCTACCCTGACGACCATTTTACATGGAATGGTTCAAGGCAAGATTCAAATAGAAATTCATCTCGGCCGCTCAAAATTCTATTCTCTTTAGGTAATTTATTGATTTAAAGCAAGGAAATATGTTTGTATTGGAGTACATGGCTTGATTTAATATGATATTAAAGTGTGGTCTATATTTTATTGATACTCCACTCAAAAAGAATGAAAAGTTTAGACTGGGTTGAACGAGCCATGTAGGGAGCAATTAATTAGTAGATGAGAGCGTCGAGAATTTGATCGAAATGGATTTGTGAAAGGCGAGCTTCTCCTAGTGCAAAAGGCCTTTGTTCTAAAGGATGACCAAATTTCCAATCGAGCATCAGAGGCAAGAAGAAATGGACAGATAGAGGATGTAGTTCCAGAGCAAGGATTGCCAAAAAAGGGCAAGTGAGGCCTTATTTGCTATAACCGTGGAAATAAGTGCCATCTGAATAAGAGCTGCAAATCCAAAGCAAAAAATGCTATAACTTCTACAAGATCAGGCATATATAGAAGGATAGTCATGAACCAACTTAGCAGAAGAAGGTGGTGAAGCCATATGCGTTGAATGTCATTCTGATTTTGTCAAGTGCTCCATTAGCAAAGGAGAAGGGGAAGAAGATTGCTATCCAAAGTATGCTTTCCGTTTACGATGTTACAATATGTGTTTTTTTTATACAGGGGCTTCATATTTCTTCATAAATGGTGATTTGGTAGATAGATTGGTATTGATACCCAATATAGTAGACCGACCTTTGATCGTGACAAACCTAGTTGGGGGATTAGCCAGCTTATTTATGATTTATCACGAACTAGTGCTATCAAATCGTGGATTTTCTTTTACATGTAATACTTTTGGTTTTGGGTTTTGTTAGGTTTGGTATTATTTTGGGAATGGACTGGCTTAGGAGTTAAGGAGTAGAGGTGGATTATGAGAGGCTGTTGGCGATAATGGGGACAGAGGATAGTTGGAACATAGGATTAGGTTGCATTCTAGAGGATGAGGTGATGGTTAACTTTATATATTTGCTAGAGGTCCCTTAGAATGAGTTGTCATTTGAGCCTATAGCTAGAGATTATTTGGATGTATTTGAGGAGGTGATCAGATTATCATCATGTAACGATCTCGATTTTTGATTAAATTTAAATTGATAATTAAAATGAATTTTGGAATAAAATTTTAGATTAATTTGAATTTTTCAAATTAAAATAGGATATTTGTTTATTTGAACATTGATTATTAAATTTTAATTATGGATTTGAAATTCTATATTTAAAGGCTTAGAGATTAATAAAAGTATGTATTTTAAAATGGAACTCTTAATTGAAAATTCAATAATTAATATTTTTATCAAATTAGTTGGATTTAAAAGTTGTATTTTGAATTGGATACAAATGATTTTAGAACAATTGTTTAGAACTAAATACTATTATATATGTGTTTATTTATTAAAAACATAATTAGTTAAAATCATTTCTTTCTTTAAAATTAATAAAACAAAATGTGTATATATATGAATATTGGTTAAAACACAATTTTCTTTCAACATTGTATATACGTATATGCTAATGAATAAAAGGTAAATTTATTTATAAAATAAATATGATATAAAAATAAAAATAAAAATTCTTTTGTCTTTAAAAATTTAAATGTAAAACAATGAAATATACATGCACATGGTTTGGAGTGGGGTACTTAACAAAACCTAAGCTCATGATTTCATTCTAACAAATGGCATGGATTGTCTTTATAAAAAAATAAAATATTCAAAAAAAAAATTTAAAAACCTTTCCATCTTCCCATGTGAAATCAAACCATATCTCAGCAAAAATCTAAACAAAAAGATTTAGTCTCGCCATTCTCAATATCAAAAGCTGTTCAAAACCAAAACCAAGAAACAACTCGGTTTTTAAAACCAGAAGAATTTTTTTTTATTCAAACTGAAGCAAATATCAATTTCAAGTCAAAAGCAACATCCTCTTCCAGTTCTAAAAGCTGAAGCATGCAAGTTCAAAGCAAATTCAGATAGAATGCAAAAGCTTTTACCAGGGATAGGTTTCAGTTTTGTTAAGTGCTGTTTCCTCTGAAAATAAATAAAGACAAAGATAGCAACTCAAAGATTTAAAGCAAAACAATTCAAGAGCAATTCAAAACAACCAGATTCAAAACTTCAAGGTTTTGGATTTCAAGTAGCAGACAAAACTCAAAGCTCAGTTTAAAAAAAAGGCAATGCAGAGATTTTAAAACCTGGAAATCTGAAGCCTGTGGAAAAAAAATTAATGCAAAGAAATTCAAAACAAATTCAAAGCAGTTTCAAACTCAAATACAAGCTCTGCTTTCAGCTCTCAGGTAAACTCTATACTTTTTGGTATAATAAAATTATAGTTTTGAAAACAAGTTTGAACACAAATTCAAAGTAATTTGCAGATCTATAAAAGATACAGTGCTGCATTTTTTGTGGGCAGAGACAGTGCAAATTCTCTCAAATAAGTAAAGGCAAGTGAAATTCCTTTTTTAAAAAATTTGAATTTAATCTTGTAATCAGTAAATAAAACAAAGATTTGAAAAATTTCATTGAATAAGTTGTAGAGAAACAAATCAAGTGCAAGGCAAAATTTGTTTCTGTTTTCAAATGCAGGAAATCCTCTGTTATATACACAAGAATTCATCCTGTAAGTACGGAAATTAAAAACTTTGTTTATTTATGAAATGAATAAGCAAAACAAAAGGTAAATAAAGATCTATACTTACAATTTACAGATCTAAACTCCAAGATTAAAGAAGAAGAAAAAGATGCAGGCTTTCTTTCATCCTTTATTTGAAACTGTCGGGATTTTATTCTCTGTTCCCTGTTCTTTGCTTCTGCCTTCACATTTTAGGTGAGCAAAACCTTCAACTTTGAATCTGTTATTGTTGGTTGAGTAAACTATACTTTGTTAAAATTGTTGTGCTTGAATCTCTGCATAAATGACATAGTTTTGAATGGAATGAATGGGTATGATTGTGTTTGATTCCCCTAGAAACATTGTTTTCCTATTTTTATCTTCCTGTAACATTTTGTTACAATGAAGTTTAAGATTTCTCTCCCCGATTTCTTTTGGAAAAAAATTTTGTGGGATTAAGCAACAAATATATGATGCAAAGGAATCACTGTATTGATGTTGTTTTGCCTATTTGCATGTATATGGGATTTGTGTCTTCCTGTTGTCAGTTTTTAAACCTCTATAAACATGCTATATCCTGAAAGTAACAAAATTTACAAGTTTAAACAATTGTTTGATGAGTCTGATGCATGCTGTAATTCTTGAATCTATGATGTGATGCTTGCATGTTTGTTTAGGTATGAATTGAATGTATATATGTGAATATTGTTGTGTGTATGTCTGTGTATAAACATACACTGCCCTTTTTTATATTCCCAGACCCAGGAAAACCCAAAGAAGAAAAAAAAAGGGTCATATCTTTCTCCTCAGGCTAGATTAAGCTTTGATCTTTAAAGAGAAATTGGTTGTAACATAAAAATTTAAATTTTAAAATTGGTCCTAAGTAAACTTAATAGGTGATTTTTTTTTAAAATTTAGATTTTCAGTAAAATCTGTAAAAATAAGAAAAATTTATGGTTTTAATTTGGTAATTTGACTTTGCAAGCTGATACATAATACCATTTAATGAATTTTGATAATTGAATCTGGATTTTTAAGTGGAGGAGTCGCGAGCATTTGCGTGGTGAACGAAAATTGTGTTTTGGGTAAATTCTGTTGATCAGCGAGGAATTGATCAACGCGATAGTCAGTGGCGGAGGTTCAAGTGATGATGGCCGTAGGAAAAATACTCGGAAAATTTTTAGCACGCCGTAGCGGCGGCGTGGCGTCGATTTAGGGTTAGGTTCATAGTTTTTGTTTGCCGAGCTTTTGGGGTTGCTACATCGTCAACAATGGGCTATGGGTGATCGGACCCAGGGATAGTGGTACGTTGGATCGTGACGTGGCTCTGGTCAAAAAGGCATGGCCGATGGTGGTTTGAATTGACGGCGAGGGGAAGGTTTGTTGATTGGATTTAGTTCCAGGAAGAAGCAGTGGGTTTGATGATGTTCAATTTTGGAACTCGACGTGGTTAAGGCAACTTGGGTGGTCAAAACATGTTAATGGATCGTCGGCAACTCATGCATGGTGGAGGCAAGAGACGTAGCGGCGGCGGTGACTCGTGCACGTGCACGTATCACTTTGGCATATGCATTGTTATGTTCAGCGAGCTCGAGAAGGAGGGTCCGATACAGTTTGTGTTCGTTCGTGTTGCCGCTGTTTCAGGAGGGTGGTCTTCGAGATGATCAGAGATGGTCTCGTGGGGTTCATGGCATTGGATTTTCATCAGCTTGGGAGATGCTAGTTTGGTTTCTGGGAATAGGGAGGAGAAGAGATTGGGAGAAGCGGGTTCTTCCTGTTTGTTTACGTTGGGCTTCGGCCCATTTGTGCTGTGATTGAATAGGCTCGGTTGTTTTGTTGTCTTCAGGGTTTGGGCCTCAGACCGATCATGCTTGGTTTTATTTTCAACAAGTTGTGTTAATAAAGAAAATTGTTATAAAGTAAAAAATTTAAATCATAAACATTTGTTTGGAAAGCATATAACCAGCATGGAATAAGAGAGTGAATCAAAGTACATCTTTTGAACAAAAGCACTTTTATATTGTAATGTTTATTTGCTTTAGGTTATTTAAATAAGTTATGTTATCATAAAGTTGTCAAGTTTTTTTATTAATGCTTGAGTTTCATGTGAAAATTTTGTTTAAGTAAAGTTGATTAATTAATAATTAGAGGATTATTTAACCAATGTAAATGAAAGGTGATTAAGTAACGATTTAAAGGTTAATTCAGTAATGATTTGAAGGTTCATGAAATTGTAACTGAAAGGTAATTAATGATAATTAATCAATTAATGTAATTAATCAAAAGATAATTAAAGATTAAAGATTGATAAGTCAATATTAAGAGTTAATTACTTCAAAGTATGATTAATTAATGTGGTTAATTAATTAAGGTAATTAAATCAAGAATAATAAATTAAGATTAATTAACTTAAAGTGATTAAGAAATCATTATCAATTAAGGAGTAATTAATTATTGAAATTAATTAAAGAATAAGTAATTAAGATTTAATTAATTACAATTAAAGGTTAATTAATTAAGTTAATTAATTAAAGAAATGATTACTAAATGAAGGTGGTTAAGACTTAATTAATTATAGTTAATGATAATTAATCATTGATTACAAATGGAAGTAATTATGTGGGTAATAGATTTAAACCACACGATTTATTCACCTTAATTGTAGATGTTCGATTGCTACTGAATGATCGGTGATGGATTGATATATTTGATATGATGTGATGCTATGTGATGCTTTGTGCTAAGCTTGTTATATCTGTGGTGTATATATTGTTATATGAAACCCATTGACCCGTAAAACGACATTTGAGTTTCGATACGACAGGGAGTCGGATTCCAGTTGGTTATCCGAAACCCACATCGAATCGTAATGATTGAATCTGTGATGATTGGTGATGTTGCACTTTTATTGTGTAAAACCCCTGGACCACACTATACACACACAAATATGGATTACACGTGGAAATGGGCTAAGTCACAGATTTTTGAAATTGTTTTAAAATAGTTTTAGAATTGAAAGCTTTTGAAAATGAATTTCAAAATAAAAGTTATTTGAATAACGTGATTGAGTTTTGAAATTTAAATAATTCGACTTAAATTTGAATTAAATATTTGAAATTTGATTCTATGATTTGGGAACTAGAGTTTAAAAGGTTATTCAACTTGTAAATGTGTTTATGGGTTTTCAAACCATTTAAAAAAGTGTTGTTTTGGGACTTTAAATTTAAGCCAAATTTTACTTTTCCAAAACGAAAACTATATGTTTCCAAATATTAAAAGCTTTCATATAAATGAACTTCCAATTTGTGTTAAAAGGATTTTCAAGTCTAAAATGGAAATGGTCTTCCAAGTATTGAGTAAATCTTTGGAATCGTGTTGATAGCTATAAGTTAAATCTTTATTTTAAAGATTTAATTGAGTTAATCCAATTGAAATGAAAATTGTTTTGAAATCTATGAATAGATCTCTGTGAAACTGGGTGAACTTTGTGAAATAAATATTTTTGTTTAAAGATTTAAAATGGTAATTTGTTTAACCATTTGAAAGAAAAGCTTTGGATTTTATAAGTTGTGACATAACTGAAATCCCATATCCATATGTTTTAAAATATAGCGCTCACTATTCGGTTTAGCCGGGAGAGGACCTTGTGTCATATAACCCATTCCGAATAGTGACACGACGTTATGGATGGCATTTGAAGAACGGTGTTGAAGACCAGATGTCTTCGAGAACATTAGGATAACCTATCGATTGTCTCTGCACCGAGTAGCTACGGTATAGAGATTCCCTTAGTGATGGGAAGTCCGATCGGAATTGTGGATACCCGGATTACAAGGGCTTCTTCGGAAGTGCCTTCGGTTCTGTTCGAACCCGAAACAGACTTGTATGGTTGTATGTCCGACATTACACTTTGAGATATTAAATTGATCTCTATCAAATACATTTCTGCTTGGTGGCGGAGAATTTATTCTCTTAGCTTAACACCATTCTCTGAGACGTACGAGCTCAGAGGTTATGTAGTTGATATTTATCAGTGATATATTCCCAATTTGGTAGTGTGGCATGCTAAGTGCTGTTGTGTGATGATGATCATTTGTTGATCATTTGTGATCAAAGCATGGCTTTTGTATAAAGCGTAGCTTTGTGGACGAGACTGCATCAGGACCTCACACCCCGGAAATGGTCGAAACAGGAAAGATGCGGCAAGGTTATGAGGGTCGCGCCCTTTAGGGTGTGTCATTCCCTTCTGGTAAATGGTGGTATCATGGTATGGAGCCCAGATACTTACTCATGTGGTTGCTCCAATCTCATTTACTGTGTGGTTGTTGCTTTAAGGCGCCTCGGATAAAGGTCCCAAAGGACCGGGGGATGGCATATTCGTGTAGTAGTTACCTAGTTACAGAGGTAACCCGGCCTTATGTTGGCAGAGATCTAACCGTAACGTTAGTTCTCGGGACGTCCCGCCAGAGGCGATCCCATAGACAGTAGGAAGTTCCTTAGCCTGACCATTTGTTGGAAATCCAATCAAAACAATACGCGCCCTGTACGGTTTTAGTTGTATAACCTGCCATGGAATGTGGTGGTAACCTGCTATTGAACATGGTAGCTATAGTAGGCATAGTGCGAAATGCCTATGCTGGCTAGGATTTATATTATACTTTCGAAATGGTTTTTCACACTTTGCACTTATAGTAATAATATCAAAGAAATTTTCTCGTATCAAGCATATTTGACTATCATAAGGAGAAATCTCCTCCAATTCTGCGTTTGCATTGTGTGTGTGGCGGGAGGCCTTATGGTAGTTTCATTTTCTAAAAAGCATTGCGGATTTCAAATTTAAATTCTATTGTTTGTTTTAAAAGACCAAATGTTTTTGTTTGCTCATACCAGTCCCATGACTGACCTGGAGTTTATTGTTCCTTTCCTAAACTCTGGGTGCCCACTATTTTCCCACACGGGCAGTCTAGAGTTGGGGTTTTCAGATAATCAATAGTAGGTGTAGATTCGATAGCTTCCAGCCTTAAGATTTGGCAATCGTATTTGGATCGAGTTGCTTCTCTTCATCTTGATTTGGGAGTTCGAGCAATTTCTGGATTGGTGCCTTGGAGATGGAGTTACAGTTCTGGAGTTCTCTCTTGAAGACCGTATTGGAGATTTTATTCCGCTGCTAGTGTAATCTTTTCTTCCCGCTGTTATTGTCTTGTATCATATCTCTGATGTATATTCATTGTATCATTCTGTTGTATGATATTGTATCTGTATTGTATCAATATTGTATATATTGATATTCTTTTTCTTCCGCTGTGGTGTTATACTTAATTTTTTATAAGCCCCGGCGAACCAGATTTGACGTTTGGATCTGCGGCATTTGAATACGAGTGTCGTATTCGGTGCCGATTTTCGAAGGTCGAGTCAGGGTCGCTACATTTGGTATCAGAGCTGAGGGTTAAAACTTTAGCTCAGGAGTATAACACATTAAGTAACTCATTAGAGATAGGGTGAAGTATACCCTAGAATGAGTATATCCCTAAGATATCCGTTCGAATGCCTCAGTAAATTCTCTTACTATCCACTGATAGTAAGTATGAGTGCGAGAAGAGGACGAGATAGGGGACAGGGGAGTACCACTATAAATGGTCAACACCCTGCGATAGTGGAAACAACCTTTCTTCTCAATCTCCTTTGATTCGATTCCAAATTCTTTTGATTGCTTCGTGACAGCTCCCAAAAGAAGTTTCTGTGCGATGGTGGCCCTACGTATCGTTGTAGAAAATTCTTACTTCGTATCTTCATCCGTTTCTTATCAGCTTTTCGATCTAAACTCTAATGAATTTGAAATTGAAAATTTAAATTAAATAAATTGGAAATTTTAAATTACATAAATTGGTTAACAAATATGAAGCTAAATTAGAATTGTATCAATAAAACGATTTTGGTCAAAACCAAATTTGGAATTTATATCTAGTGTTTGAGAATTATGGAAGATTTAATCCATCTATCTATTCTTTGGGATCCGATATATTCTACGAACGATTGGTTATCCCTTCGAACTAATCAATGCCCTCGTATATTCGTAGACCGATGGACCCAAATTTCTTGTGTAATATTATATGAATTTGTTCTCATATTGTTGATATTCTGATTTGGTAAGCCAAATATAGAATTGATATCCAGTTTGATTTGGAAAGATATTTTTCTATCTTTCATCTTTTCTTTGTTGTCTTCCTTGCAAATTTCGAGGACGAAATTTATTTAAGGGGGGAAATCTGTAACGATCCCGATTTTTGATTAAATTTAAATTGATAATTAAAATGAATTTTGGAATAAAATTTTAGATTAATTTGAATTTTTCAAATTAAAATAGGATATTTGTTTATTTGAACATTGATTATTAAATTTTAATTATGGATTTGAAATTCTATATTTAAAGGCTTAGAGATTAATAAAAGTATGTATTTTAAAATGGAACTCTTAATTGAAAATTCAATAATTAATATTTTTATCAAATTAGTTGGATTTAAAAGTTGTATTTTGAATTGGATACAAATGATTTTAGAAAAATTTTTTAGAACTAAATACTATTATATATGTGTTTATTTATTAAAAACATAATTAGTTAAAATCATTTCTTCCTTTAAAATTAATAAAACAAAATGTGTATATAGATGAATATTGGTTAAAACACAATTTTCTTTCAACATTGTATATACGTATATGCTAATGAATAAAAGGTAAATTTATTTATAAAATAAATATGATATAAAAATAA
Organism: Allium cepa; assembly: GCA_030765085.1. Classification (NCBI taxonomy): domain Eukaryota; kingdom Viridiplantae; phylum Streptophyta; class Magnoliopsida; order Asparagales; family Amaryllidaceae; genus Allium; species Allium cepa. Next base: position 671,787,524 of record CM060941.1, on the reverse strand, counting down.
AAATAAAAATTCTTTTATCTTTAAAAATTTAAATGTAAAACAATGAAATATACATGCACATGGTTTGGAGTGGGGTACTTAACAAAACCTAAGCTCATGATTTCATTCTAACAAATGGCATGAATTGTCTTTATAAAAAAATAAAATATTTAAAAAAAAAATTTAAAAACCTTTCCATCTTCCCATGTGAAATCAAACCATATCTCAGCAAAAATCTGAACAAAAAGATTTAATCTCACCATTCTCAATATCAAAAGCTGTTCAAAACCAAAACCAAGAAACAACTCAGTTTTTAAAACCAGAAGAATTTTTTTTTATTCAAACTAAAGCAAATATCAATTTCAAGTCAAAAGCAACATCCTCTTCCAGTTCTAAAAGCTGAAGCATGCAAGTTCAAAGCAAATTCAGATAGAATGCAAAAGCTTTTACCAGGGATAGGCTTCAGTTTTGTTAAGTGTTGTTTCCTCTGAAAATAAATAAAGACAAAGATAGCAACTCAAAGATTTAAAGCAAAACAATTCAAGAGCAATTCAAAACAACCAGATTCAAAACTTCAAGGTTTTGGATTTCAAGTAGCAGACAAAACTCAAAGCTCAGTTTAAAAAAAAGGCAATGCAGAGATTTTAAAACCTGGAAATCTGAAGCCTGTGGAAAAAAAATTAATGCAAAGAAATTCAAAACAAATTCAAAGCAGTTTCAAACTCAAATACAAGCTCTGCTTTCAGCTCTCAGGTAAACTCTATACTTTTTGGTATAATAAAATTATAGTTTTGAAAACAAGTTTGAACACAAATTCAAAGTAATTTGCAGATCTATAAAAGATACAGTGCTGCATTTTTTATGGGCAGAGACAGTGCAAATTCTCTCAAATAAGTAAAGGCAAGTGAAATTCCTTTTTAAAAAAATTTGGATTTAATCTTGTAATCAGTAAATAAAACAAAGATTTGAAAAACTTCATTGAATAAGTTGCAGAGAAACAAATCAAGTGCAAGGCAAAATTTGTTTCTGTTTTCAAATGCAGGAAATCCTCTGTTATATACACAAGAATTCATACTGTAAGTACGAAAATTAAAAACTTTGTTTATTTATGAAATGAATAAGCAAAACAAAAGGTAAATAAAGATCTATACTTACAATTTACAGATCTAAACTCCAAGATTAAAGAAAAAGTAAAAGATGCAGGCTTTCTTTCATCCTTTATTTGAAACTGTCGGGATTTTATTCTCTGTTCCCTGTTCTTTGCTTCTGCCTTCACATTTTAGGTGAGCAAAACCTTCAACTTTGAATCTGTTATTGTTGGTTGAGTAAACTATACATTGTTAAAATTCTTGTGCTTGAATCTCTGCATAAATGACATAGTTTTGAATGGAAAGAATGAGTATGATTGTGTTTGATTCCCCTAGAAACATTGTTTTCCTGTTTTTATCTTCCTGTAACATTTTGTTACAATGAAGTTTTAAGATTTCTCTCCCCGATTTCTTTTGGAAAAATTTTTTGTGGGATTAAGCAACAAATATATGATGCAAAGGAATCACTGTATTGATGTTGTTTTGCCTATTTGCATGTATATGGGATTTGTGTCTTCCTGTTGTCAGTTTTTAAACCTCTATAAACATGCTATATCCTGAAAGTAACAAAATTTACAAGTTTAAACAATTGTTTGATGAATCTGATGCATGCTGTAATTCTTGAATCTATGATGTGATGCTTGCATGTTTGTTTAGGTATGAATTGAATGTATATATGTGAATATTGTTGTGTGTATGTCTGTGTATAAACAGGAAAGATGCGGCAAGGTTATGAGGGTCGCGCCCTTTAGGGTGTGTCATTCCCTTCTGGTAAAGGGTGGTATCATGGTATGGAGCCCAGATACTTACTCATGTGGTTGCTCCAATCTCATTTACTGTGTGGTTGTTGCTTTGAGGCGCCTCGGATAAAGGTCCCAAAGGACCGGGGGATGGCATATTCGTGTAGTAGTTACCTTGTTACAGAGGTAACCCGGCATTGTGTTGGCAAAAATCTAACCGTAACGTTAGTTATTGGGACGTCCCGCCAGAGGCGGTCCCATAGACAGTAGGAAGTTCCTTAGCCTGACCATTTGTTGGAAATCCAATCAAAACAATACGCGCCCTGTACGGTTTTAGTTGTATAACCAGCCATGGAATGTGGTGGTAACCTGCTATTGAACATGGTAGCTATAGTAGGCATAGTGCGAAATGCCTATGCTGGCTAGGATTTATATTATACTTTCGAAATGGTTTTTCACACTTTGCACTTATAGTAATAATATCAAAGAAATTTTCTCGTATCAAGCATATTTGACTATCATAAGGAGAAATCTCCTCCAATTCTGCGTTTGCATTGTGTGTGTGGCGGGAGGCCTTATGGTAGTTTCATTTTCTAAAAAGCATTGAGGATTTCAAATTTAAATTCTGTTGTTTATTTTAAAAGACCAAATGTTTTTGTTTTCTCATACCAGTCCCATGACTGACCTAGAGTTTATTGTTCCTTTCCTAAACTCTGGGTGCCCACTATTTTCCCACACGGGCAGTCTAGAGTTGGGGTTTTCAGATAATCAATAGTAGGTGTAGATTCGATAGCTTCCAGCCTTAAGATTTGGCAATCGTATTTGGATCGAGTTGCTTCTCTTCATCTTGATTTGGGAGTTCGAGCTATTTCTGGATTGGTGCCTTGGAGATGGAGTTACAGTTCTGGAGTTCTCTCTTGAAGACCATATTGGAGATTTTATTCCGCTGCTAGTGTTATCTTTTCTTCCCGCTGTTATTGTCTTGTATCATATCTCTGATATATATTCATTGTATCATTTTGTTGTATGATATTGTATCTGTATTGTATCAATGTTGTATATGTTGATATTCTTTTTCTTCCGCTGTGTTGTTATACTTAATGTGTTATAAGCTCCGGCGAACCAGATTTGACGTTTGGATCTGCGGCATTTGAATACGAGTGTCGTATTCGGTGCCGATTTTCGAAGGTCGAGTCAGGGTCGCTACACATCATATCGAGAGATAGAGTTCCATATAGATCTGGTTAAGGATGTTAGGCCAGTGGTTGTGCCTTTGAGGCATATGAAACCTAAGGAGCAAGAAAGATTGAGGTATAAGTGAATGACCTATTAAGGCAAGGGTTCATTCGATGGATTATATCTTGGTAGGGAGTGCTCGTGGTGTTTGTCCCAAAGGCAGATGGCTCTTTGTGATTACATTGTTGATTACTACAAGCTAAATAAGGTAACAAATAAGAACAAGTATACACTCCTGCATATCGATGTCTAGTTCTATCAGCTTAATGATGCGATGGTGTTCGCTCAATAGGACATTTTGATGGGATTTCACTAATTAAGAGTGGGCATAGAGAATTCATCGATCGTAGCATTTCGTATGCCATTTATATTTTTCAAGTGGTTGGTTATGCCATTTAGGTTGACAAATGCACCGACATACTTTGTTGATCTCATCAACCACATTTTTGGGGATTAGCAAAATAAGTTCATGCTTTTGTGCATTGATGATATTCTAGTCTTTCATAGATAGAGGAGGAATACAAGAAATATTTAAGGATTGTAATAGAGTTGTTGAGAAAATACCAACTGAAGGTGAAGTTTTCAAAGTGTTACTTCTGAAGGAGGAAAGTGAGATTCTTCGGTCGTGTCATTTTCAAGCAAGGCATCGTTATAGATCCTAAAAAGGTATCGATGGTTCAGGATTGGTGCCAACCCAAGAATGTTATAGATGCGAGAATTTTCCTTGGATTGATGGGAGATTATGAATATTTAATCAAGCACTTCTCAAAGGTAGTGGCTCTGTTAACCAATTTGATGAAGAAGATTCAGACTTTTATTTGAGGCGTGAGGTGCAAGCACGCGTTCATGAGTTTGAAAGAGAGGTTAACAAGTGCACTAGTAGTAGTCCTTCTGATAGGAATGAAGAACCGATAGTATACAGAAATGCCTTTTGGTACTAGACTAGGTGCGGTGTTGATGAATAGAGGTAAGGTTGTCACATATGATAGCCGATGGCTGGAACGGCATAGGAGAAGTATCCAACTCATGATTTAAAGTTGGAAGTGATGTTGTTCACTATGAATATCTGGAGGCACCATCTCTTAAGTGAGATGTTCGAGCTATTCATGGACCATGAATCGTTGTAGTACCTCTTCTCTTAGTAAGTTATTAGTTTCCGTCAGCAGTGATAGTTGGAATTCTTTGCCACCAACGACATCAACATTTCCTACATAGTTGGTAAGGGAATGCGGTCGTTGATGCTCAAAGTAGAAGACATGCTAGTTTGGGTTCCGTATTCATAGAGTGGATGCAGTTTGAATTTATTGCTGAATGTGACTTAGGATCTGATGTGAGATAGAGATAAAGATGTTTGATACTTTTAATATCAGACCTACTTTGAATGAGCAGATCGACACTAGTCAAACGCATAAATTTAGGCTAGCGGATATTATTGCAAAAATACAGAGTAAGGTATGGTCTGTAGGTGAGGCAGTATGGACTCGGCAGGGAGCATTGGCTCTATAAGGATGAGAGATTGTGTGTGCCTTATATTGATGGGTTGAGGGAAGAGGTCTACGGGAGATTCATCATTCGAGATTGATTATACATCCCAACAGCACTAAAATGTACCATGATATGAGGCAGTCATTTTATTGGAAAGGGATGAAGAAGGGAGTGGCACATTCTATGGGAAATTATGTAGTGTATATTTTACTAATGTAAGCGGATCCTAAGGCTACTATAACATTAAGGAGGGTGAATAGTGTTTTTTGTAACTTATATAAACTTTTCTAAATAATTTTGAGATATAAATAAAAACATAGATAAATCAACACAAATATATATTAATAGGAATTTGCAGTTATACATAAATGCAATAAAAATAAAGAAAAAAGAAAGTTGACACTAGGAATTTTATACTAGTTCGAATTAACTAGTGTTACATCCAGTCCTGTATAGTATCTGTGCGTATTTCCTTTAAATTCCTACTTTAATTTGGTAGCAAGCAAACCAGAATACAATCTTGATTTCAAGGCAACAAGATAAACCCTCCTTACTTTCCGAGCTCAGTGTAGAATCTCTTGATTTAAACGGAAAACAGGGTAACCCACCGGATCTAAATACGTAACAAACACACCTGCATGATTGAGTAGGCAACAAGCGCACCTGCTTGATTTTAATGGGTAACAAGCATACCCACTTGATATGACTAGGCAACAAGCATACCCATATGATTTGAATGGGAAAAAAGCATATCCTCACAAAATAGTAGTAGAGAGATGTTACAAATACTTATAACTTGGATATAAAATATGATATACCTATTTCATAGCACTTTAATCTTTGGATTGGCGAAATAATACTTGCAAAACAACGAGTAGACTATAGAGAATGAATGCAGTGAAGTAGAGATTTTATCTGAGTGGATTTGAAGAGTATAGAAAATGAATTTTGAGAAATATATAATGAGAATTTAGAGTAAGAATAATAGGGAGAATGTTGTCCAAAAAGTTTAATTTCCAATACTATTTATATAGTGGTTGAAGGGACGTGTTCATTCACAAAGAGATAGAGCAAAAATTCCTAATTTTTTAAATTTAAAAAAAACTTTTCAATGGTACATATGTTGACATACTTATGCGGGATATGTCGATCTATCTTTTTGTCTTAAAAAAAGCAATACTTTTAAAGTGTTACAAATTCTGATATTTTGCAAAATGATTTTAAAAAATATTTTTTTAAATACTTTAATATATAAAAATTCTATAAAATATATGTAGGAATATATTTAAAACTAAAATAAATATTTTGGTGAAAGAATATCAAAAGAAAAGAAATTTGATATTCAAGGACTTTAACAAATTTATCTAATATTTATTAACTATTATCTATAGTCTTCAACTCTTCAGATCTTTGTCTTTAAACTCGTCAGTCTTCAATTGTCTTGATTATCTTTAAATCTTGATCTTCAGTCCTTTTACTGATCAGTGTTCAAACTCAATTCTCCTACACCCACGTAATATTCTGTAAAATATTCTACACAAATAAGGAAAACATTTGTAGAAATATGTTTATGGTTGTTTCCATAAAAATCAATATCTATGAAGTTAATACATTCAACTCAAAATGTATAAAATTGTACTACTGAAAGCTGAGCGGAAAAAAGCAAGCGGTTTATTACAACCTCTTGAAATTCTTCATTGGAAGTGGGAACAGATATCAAGTCATCGATGAATTGCCAAGAACCATAGGAGCATACGTTAGCATCTGAGTCATAGTCAATTGATTGCGAAGAGTACTGGATTCATAGCCATTAAGTCAAATAGAATGACATCTAAGTTGCATGTAAAGTGGATAGCGTGATTTCATAATGCATCAAAGAGCATTATGAGAGATCAACACCCATTATTCACTAATGGGTTTTGGAGAAGCTTATAAGAGGTATTCAGAAAGAGGGCAGCAGATCAACTAGATGATTCTAGATCGAACCATCATCTTCGGGACCTCGTAGGCCTAATCATATCGTATGATATGAAATAGCTTAGGATGAAGATAGTGAAGTGGTGAAGGTTTAGTGGAGTGAGAGCAAAGTTTATTGCATATGGGAAACCGAGGAGAGCGCAAGGACCATTTGTCCTACTTGGTAAGATTTCCTTTTTATCGTTAACTTTAACATTTAGTATCATATTTAATGCTTTATATTAGGTAGTTTAGTATCCTTTATGTTATGATAAATATAGTTATTATTTCTTAATGTTTGATATTATGCTTGCTAGTCTGATATTCGGTGGTTGATGTTTGATACGATAACTTATGGTTATTAGGCAAGCGGTTTAGCTATGTTTGTCCTTACTTTGTATGATTTGGGGATTTCAAGGTTGAAATTCCAAAAAGGGGAAAAGTGAAACGACCTGTATATTACCTATCAAATGAACTTAATTTTTTTTTTAAATTCATACTAGGCCATATTTGAATATAATTTTGGGTGATGTTGATTACTAACATTTCAACCATTAGAGAATTTTATTAGATGTAACCTTGATTTTTATATAATATATTTTCCAATATTTTTGGTTGTTATGTGTGTTTCGCAGATCTACATGCACCGAATGATATTAGAGAATTTGGACAAAGGAAACATGTCCTTGGGCTAGAAAAATTGTATGACTCTCACGGTCGAAGAATTTTTGAGATCGAATGTTCTGGAAGCCTATATGACTTAAAAAGCCCCAAAATTGACTTTCGGTGCATAAATTTTAATGAAATTTGTAACATCGGAATGAGGAAAAAAGTGTATGAGTCGTGCTGTCGAAATCGCAATCCGACATTCCTAGATGGCGTGCGACCATATAATGAGCATAGGAATTATGAAAATAAAGATAATAACATATATTCAAACCATAACCCTACCCATTATCCTATAAATACCAAACACTTCCTTCACATTATCTCCTTCCTCTTCATAAAACCCATCTTCCCACTTCCTTTCTCCTCTTCTTTCATAAGAAGTTCGTCACCATTTTGGATAAAATAAAGCTTAGGTCTCACTGTTTTTCTAAGGGCTACCTAACTTGGTCTCAATTTAGTCCCACTCCACATGTAGTGGCCAGAAGATGTGAATCTGATGGGAGGAGTGATTTCGGTAGTGAACAGATATGGATTTGAAGGGTTTTTGTTCATATAGGAGAGATGATCGAAATGGTGCTGGAATGGTTTTTTTTCATCCTATAGTGAGAGAGTATTGGATTTGAATGGAATGATTGCCAATGGAGAACTTTTTGAGGATTTAACTATAGGGAAAATTGTTTATATGGGTTTGTTCATCTTTAGGAGAGGTCTGCAAAAATGTAGATCATCTAGGTCGTAGGTGAATGTGGTTGTAGCAAGGTGCTTAAGAAGTTGGCACCAAAATTCAGTCCATCCACCTTTTACTGATGATGCACTGATTTGACATCGTAGGAGGCCATGCAGACGGAGAGATTGGTCTGAGGGGTGTCTTGCAGTGATGCATGGTAGTCTTTGGTGATGTGTGTTGTCTACTGGTGGAGAAAGCTTGCCCAGCCAGTGAGGTATTCATGAAGAATAAATTAATTCACGGTGGTTGCAGGGTAGGCCGGAGGTAGAGGCGGTGGCAGCGGCAACGCTAGGTTGAGCGGTGGAGTCAGCAGTTGGTACGACATTGGAGTATGCGTGTGTTGTGGATGGGTGCGTGAGAGGGCTAGGTGAGAAAGACATGAATGATAGGAAAGGGTAATTATAAAGGTAATTAATTTATCTAATTATTAACTAGTAAATCACTAGTTAATTTATATATAAATGGATATCTTATATCATTAATATCTTTTGCATATGAAGTCAGATTTGAACATAGTTTCTTGCATTGCATCAATTAAGCCTCTAAGATTTATCATACGATTGGATAGCTTTTGTTTAGGTGAGTGATTTTATCTCCCACCGTACTATAATTGTCATTATAGTGTAAAAACTGAAGTTTTGAAATGATTTCGTCTTTAAAACGTGATTTCTAATAGTTCTAAACCTACATCTAATTTTATAAACAAACTTTCAAAGTTTTGAATCAGTTTTAAATCGGATGTTACACATGTTCTTTTAGACATGCTATTTTTTTTTTAAAATCACTAGAATTAGGTTATTTTTGACATGATTCCAAAATTGGTTGTTATAGGTATGTTGTACATGTTGTATGTATGCTACGTTAGTTGAATATACACTCTGTTAGTTGTATATATGCTATATTAGTTGTATGTATGCTTGTTCTCTCATTTTAGTTAGAAATTTCAATCGATGGGCAATACAGTATTAGGAAATATTCCACAAAATAGAATTTCATGCGTTTCGATGAACACAAACATGATGGAAACTCGAATTAGTGGAATAAGTATGTAGAAGAGTGGTGGAATGCAACCGACCAGTCTGAGGATGAAAGAAAATGGAGTCTATGAGGGACACCAAACGTTTTGCACTTCGATTGTACTTAGCCATTTTTAGCTATGCACACAATGATTAATTGTTAGTATTGACCACTTTGGAGTGGTCAGTACCTAGCACTATAGATGGTGGTTGATTTGGCTAATCTTTGATGTGTATGATGAAGAGCCTTCAATGAGAATAACATGGTAGATCATTCATGCATCTGAGACTATATTTTGATATTTGTGCTCTATAATGAGCGATTCCAATAGTGAAGTGATGATGGGATGCTTCGCCGTGATGACTTCGGGATTTTGATGACAACGACACAATGATGATGGCAATGTGTTGCGATGATGACAACTCAATGATCGAGGAGTTGCTTTTAGATGATGACGACTTGATGATGATGGAGTTATGTTCAATTTATGAAGACTCAATGTTAATGAAGTTGTTTTCGGATAATGCTTATTCGAAGGTGATGGAGTGGTGATGATGATCTATATCGACATATTCGATGAGTATAGGAACCCGAAGATGGAACAAGAGGAATGTGTTCTACCATGGAAATGAATGGAATGGAACTCGGATATGTTCAACTAAGATGACGCATGCAAAGGGGCCATTGATTGATGGATTGTTTCGAAGTATGCTCTTAAAGTAGGGGTATGTAAGGATGCTCATATGGATATATGGATACAATATCCTGAATCTTTGATGTTGATGCATGTACCCTAGACTTACGGGTATAGAGGTCTACTTTCCTGATCTTTGGAGAGGCATGGATTCAGGTATCGAGAAACCGATATTTTTCCATTAATATTTGGCAAAGAAAGGTCATATGAGTTATCGTGTATATCAAATACACATGAGTCATTAAAAGGATTCTTTGGTGGATTTGATGGATGCTATGCTTGCAATTTTTTGCTTATTACTCTAGCGATGTCACAAGATGTAGGTATTATGGAATTGGATACCTAGATAATTGACATTGTACTCATACTTGTAATACACATATATGATGATGAGGATGATAGTAAATTAGCATATATTGTTATATGCTAACTCCTTGGATGTAGGGACAAGTCAGGTATACCCTCCACACCTTATGTCATATATACTACATCGATTTTCATAGTATTTTGAAATATTTTATCACTCATACAAGACTGTTGTCTGACTCGAGGTTTCATATTTTGCTTCTTATTATTTTAGGTACTCTTAAATGAGTAGACTAGATAGCAGGTATGGCACAGCATAAGCATGGTACATATAGACTAACATGAAGCTACACTTCGTATACTACATATTTGGAGCTTTTACTATTTTTGTTATGTGACACTATGGATCTTTGATAGCATTTGACTTATCTTATTTAGAGGCAACTATTTTGAGTTTGTTTACTGAGTTTATAAAATTTACTACTATTTTGTGTAACTTTAGTGAACTTGAGCTCTAGTCTGATATTGTTTATTGAGTAGTGTTTCTATCTCATATATTTTATATTCATGATTGATGTTGTATTTATCCTTGCACTGTGAAGTATACGACAAGTCCTGTGATTGTTTAAGTTATTTTACCACCTTAACACTCACCCTACAATGGCCGAGTACTATTTGCAGCACTATAGGTTATATTGGATTTCGAAGGTGTACGGCGGTTGTCAAGCTAGTTACGTATATTCCCTAAGGGTAATTATGTAATTCATTACATATATCTGACTCGTTGACCAATCTTTTTTGAAGTAAAGGTGTTTTCTTTCTATTATATACTTGATATAATGTGTTATATTAATTAATTAATTTTGTTAAAAGTATATTTAATAGAAAAGCCATAAATGGCATGTTTTGGGATTGTTACAAAAAGTTGTCACCATGAGTAACTTATCATAAAAAATATATATACCATTTTAAATGTTCCTAGTCAACATGCATCAAGACTGGATATTGATATATCCATTGAGATTAGAGTATGCAATAGTCTCTAAATGTTGTGCAGCTTATTACTCATGAATGATGGAGGTACCAAGTGGTTACATACTAATAGTTATTGGATAACTATAGAACGACTCACTAGATAGTTTTCTGTTGGTTAATATCACTAAGATCAAATGGAAAATCTCGATGCGACCGACTTACACACTTCTCTCGACTTGAGAATACTAAGAATCTTCAATATGAAAGATGCACTTTATTTAAAGTCAGATCATGGCATCACGTCCATTGAGCGACTATAATTGGAAGTGAAGCACTATTTAAAAGAGGATTCGTCTCCTCGATTATATGGGGTTAGTATCACAATCATTTCAAGTCAACCCAAAGTTAAAGCCTCTGGCCAAAGCATTTCATGAATAGTAATTGTTGTTATTGAGCCAAAGACTTTGGTTTGGACTGTGGTGTTGAATATGGATGACATTGGAATTCTGACCATTACCAAATTCAATAAATCCAAAGTGATATTGTTTTGATGAAGATAATTGATGTAAATAAAAGTCACAACTGAGCATGCTTAATATTGTAAAATTTACTTTTACCAAAACTAAGTAAGTGATAAATTTGGCCAAAATATTAGACCATCTGCTAAGTGACGTGTGAAAATTAACATTTGAATTGTTTGACTTTAATTGCTGATCAAATTTACACTCAACGAGTTACACAACCGAAATGATGAATTCTCTTTAGACTTAACAATATAATTAGTTTATTATTGTGATAAATCAATTAATGTTTATGAACATTAATTATAAAATTTTGAATATGACTTGAGGAATAAATATCATTGTATATGTTTATATTAGTTATAAATTTATCGATCGATATGCGATATGATAAGCAATTAAATTATATTTAATTAAATATTTATTTGGGCTTAAATAGGCTGTTAGTCCATGATAATAGGAGGTTTAATTTTTCGATTGCTACATGATGTACAGTGGGGGATAAAAAAGGAAAAAGTGTTTTGGAGATGGATGGTTAAGATATGATGAGAAATGGTATATGATGTGATACATATTTCCTTGTATTTCAACCACTATAAAAAGACCCTTAACCCTAACTTTAGAATAGTTTTTTGGCTTTCTCCTTTCTTCCATTGTCGGTAGATTTATATGTTCAAGAGCTTCATCAATATTCAAATCAAATCAATTCAAAGCAACAACTATTTGATGGTGGTCAAGGGTTTAAGGATTAGCTATCTGCCGAATCGAGAATGTTTCAAAAGAGGGAGAACTCATCATTACAAGGTGTACTTAAGGGCATTATTTTGAAGTACTGGTTTTCTATATGATCTATAATCTTTAAATAATAGTATAATGTTTATTTATATATATATATATATATAAAATATTGTTAGTTATGTGAGATTCTTATATACTGTGATGTAGTTACATATTAGATTTGTTATGTGTATGTTTTTATTAAATAAGTAAATAAATAATTCAATTTCATGTTGATCTAACGTACATAGCCAAATAAAATTTATTTTACTTAGCATAATTTAATTAATATATATATATATATATATATATATATATATATAACATGTTACTTTGTTTAGTTATATGACTTGTTTTAAATTACATAATTATAACATGTTAACAACGGAACTTGTATTTAATAAACGCATACTTAAATTAATTATAATTTTTGTAGAAACTCTCGACCAAAAATCCGTATTCTTCAATCAGATTTTCTATTTTTAAAAAATCATTTTATATTCCTGTCGAAACTATTACGTTATTAAAATGATATATTGACTGAAAAATTATGGAATTTTTTTCAAGACCTTAAAATACCATCCCTGATTTTTTAAAAGTTTAAAGTTTAAAAAAGTATGTTATATAAATATTTTTAAGGGAATTAGGAAAATAACAAACTTTGAAAAAACATAGGCAGAAGGACATCAAGTTTTATTTTTAGGCTGAGGGACAAATACTGTTTTTAATTAGCAATATGTTTAATTTTTACGCTATGCAAAATGATAGTTATAACTAGCACTATATTCAGTTTTACACTATGAAAAATGATAGTTATAACTAGTATTAAATTTTAGAGTAAAAACCCTATTGTCCTTCAATCTAAAAAATTTCTATGTTTGCCTTTGTGCTTATTTTCCTGAATATTTTTATCATTAATTTAGTTATGTTTGACCAATTAACACGCGCACACACACACACACACATATATATATATATATTAATGTAGTAAAATTATAATAAAATTTTGGTTCTAATGTGTATTCGATCTATAATAACTTAGGAGATAAATAAATAAATTTTATAATATATATATTATATAAACACATATTTACATTTAAATATCACATATATAATTATATATATGTATGTAATTTAAACAAAATATAATTATGTTACTATAATCATATATATATATATATATATATATATTATATAATATTTAAAAAAAACTTATATATTATATGTATATGAACTTACTTAATATTTAATACAATAATAGTTACATATATTAAATCTTTAATCTTTTCTCATTATATATGTATATACGTACTTTGATATTTATAAGTAATAAGTATAAATACATACATATATTTGGACAACATACTAAACATATAAGATGAGCTAATGTGTCCACTACGATATAAATCCTAACATTATATACGGGCATGTTATTCCGTTGCACCAATTCTTATGTTATGCATGCACATACATACAAATGTACACGATACATACGTGTATTATTCTATTTAGTTGACTACAAATTGAATAAAATTATATTTATAATTTATAAATTTAAATAAAATAAGTGATTTTCTTGAACTTAAATTTAGAAATGTTCTTAATAATTTAGACACCATATTCCCAATATAGATCCAATAAGGGAATATTTTTAAATTCACCCGTATCTTTCGATGTGGGCTTGCCCAATTCCAACAATGGCATCGAAGCCCAATAGTATATTTAGTCTAAATTAGCCATGTTAAGGTGAACTATTAAGCTTATGGCCTAAAGGCTGTCTCTAATAGAAAAGGCTCAAATTTGAATTGGGCCTTTAGCTAATTTTCATAATTGTATGAAAATTAAAGTATAAGATTTTAAATTTAAAAGTTAAATTTAAATGAATTATACATATATTATAAAAGTTATATATAATAAAATTTTCAAAACGTTTGAAAATACATATTAAGTTTAAAATTTATTAATTAAATGAGTTGATTAATTAATAAATGAATACATGTATTATATATTATGATATATGGTATGTTGTTTTAAAATGTTAAAAATTACATAAGTACACATGTATGTGTATGAATTGAACTTGAAATTAATATAATTTAATTTAAATATTAATATACTTTAATTAAATGAATATATACATATACAGGATATATGTGTAATACTATAAAAGTTATAGTATGTAATAAATATTAATATAAATGCTATATTAAAATAATGAAAAATTAATTAAAATGTTAACTAATTATATAAGATTTAATTAGTATAATATGATACATAAGTCTATTATATATGTAGTATGAAATATAAAGTTATATTATAATAAAACTAGGATAATATGAATGTATATATTAAAGGCGGAATATTAAAGAAATCCTAAATAGACTTAAGAAATAAATATGTACATAAATATATGTACACCATGATTTCTGATGTATACAACACTTAATTCATGAGGGTATTTCATAAGAAATACATTATTCCATAAGTCCATGTCACTCGATATAAAATATTAAAGATTATGAATCTTCGATATAATGTTGTCCTCTACCATATATATTAACTAGTGCGTGGCCCGTGCTACGCACACGGGCAACACCGTAATTATACCGAGATGGTCATATTATATTTGTAATATGTTGATGAGTTTTGCTTACGTTGGTGTATGTATATTGTACACTAATGCATACTAAAAATAGGATGTTTTTTGCAAGTACTTCTATTGGGAGAAGATTTTATTCTTAAATATTCATATTCATATGTTGTTATGATTACTGTAGAACATTTTATCTATAGTGTTTGTATGTGTTTGAAGGTATGTTAAATGAAAATACTATATTATCTACCGTTAAACTAAAATTTTCTATGTATAATTTAAATTTATTAGCATCAACAAATATGATGAACATTTTATGTCTATTGATATCTGCAAACACAAGTACCTGATATTCAAAAATAATTTTGTATGTGGGTATGATACTAGTCTTATGTGAAAGTATCTATTGGCAGACCTAGCCATAACGGATCTGTAATGCTCCTATCCAAGATTCAAATGAGTAGAGAGATCCATTTTAAGTGATTATTACTATAAATAATTTTAAGGTTTATAGTCTTACAATAAGATATGTAGTCGAGGTGGTCTTCACTCTTTTAGTACATTGAATACCGTTAAAATAACAACCAAAAATTCAATTTTCCAAATCAACATGCAAACTTGCTTAAAATTATTTTGTGTTTATTTCTAATTTTCATACACTTCCTCAAACAGAGGAGAAAAGATGAACATGCATTCCACCACCAAATTGCTTACTTGAAAAAACAATACAACATCAGATGCAAACATGTACAAAATGTTCGATTGTAACAAAATAAACATAGAACACAGTAGTCAATCATTATGTGTATCCAAAATTATAACTAACGTTGCATATTTAGTTTACAACAAATAAATGAGACATTCTTACAATGAGAAAAATACAACATAATTAGATGTAAGTATAACAAAAATAATATAATTCTTCAGCAAAACTTAGCTTTTCACTTATATAATTGAAGTGCAATTGATTGAAAGCCATGTTGCTGAATAAACATTTTGCCAAAGAAAGAATGCAAGTGTGACCCATGCTACCTAGATGGGAAGCACTGTAAGTCATGGATGCAACTTTTATGGATGAGTCACAGTAGCCAACAATACATTTAAAGTTTCACTTTTTGGTACCTAAAAACGAATTTTGTAATACAATATAATTTCAAATAGAAATAGCTACAAATTTGATTAATTTATTAAAGAATCCTAAAGAGTAATCAGTACATGGTTTCACTTCCAAGTGCATGTCAAGTAGTACATAATTTATCTTGGATTCATTATGTCCTCCTTTTTCCCTATTGTTCCAAAGGCTCGACCATCTAACAGCCTCTCCTAATAGTCACTGCTCCTCTTACTGCAATGTTGCATGCTCATGATATGCATAATCTAGAAAGCTAAATCCCCAATCTATGCGCAATCCAATGCACAAGCTTCCCCAGTTTAGTTTGCTCATGCTCCCTCAACACAAATGCCCATGCCATTTATAAGCAATACTGTGATAATAAAGAGTTTTCAAATCGGTGCATATAGATTGATTGAAAATGATAGAAAAGACATCTGAGTTAAATCGAACTGAGGATCAAGGAACAAAAACAAAAACAAACATCTAAGTACACACGCTAATCATTATAGGGAAAAACAGCATTAAAAAATGAACTGCTATCGCCATTTTCTTGGTATTCAGAAATTTTTCAGAGCAGACAGCCACAGTCGACATCAAATTGTTGATAGTGTGCGATTAGAAAAACCTAAGATAATTGGATGAACACTAAGATGAATCATTGCATCACATATCATACTAAGCATAACTAATTTTTTTCACAGTTAGTTATTCCAAGAGAATACTTTTTGAACTTTAAATAATATAAAAAATAAGAGAATTAATACAATGTAAAGTTGGCAACACCTACTGGTATCAAGGGTGCAGAAATGACATCACAATAACATAGTTTAAAATTAAATTCCTTGATAATAATTATATATAAAAACATCATTATCCAGTTGAACCACAGCCAACAACAGAAACTAAAATAAGAACAGCATAATTACTTTATCCTTAAATGAGATTAACGAAATGAATTATGTATTCTAAGTGATTAAAAAAAGAAATGCGGTAATGAAAATATCATATTTAAGCCCATATAAATTTACCAAAACCTTTCGATGCTAATGGATTTTAAGTTCAAATTTAAAGGAGTAACTTTGCAAATGAAAATTACACGTGATTTAAGAATCAAAATAATGTTCAACTGTTTCGCTTGAACCAGTAATTGTTTCTTTGTGCCAAATTCAAGTATGATGAAAACTGGTAGCCTATCAAATTTACAAACAAAAGAGATATTTTCTCTCTCTTAAACTTGACAAATACGTTTTGCTTAAATTAAAAAGTGACTATCTAAACATACTAAATAGAACTGGAACTTGTATAAATAATGGAATAGAACATCGTTATCATTTTCATATCAAACCTCCAATCTTAGGGGTCGTTCGTCCGTTTACTTTGCTTTGAGAAACAAACTTGTTTAACAATTTTTAATCGGTAGTTTACACATCATAAAGAATGCAGGTAGTCAGTAGACAAATAATATAAACGATTTTAAGAAAAAGAATTCATCACTTTTTACTGCCAAAATATCTATCATAATATTGCTCTATAGTGTATTTTTAGCTTAAAGCTTTTAGTTATTGTTGTTGAAAGTCCTCAATTAATTATAACTTGTTTGGAAAATGAATATTAATGAAAATGGAAAATTTAGTGTAGTAATAAAATTTATTTGTAGGATAAAGGTGATTAATACTTAGTTTCTACTCATACGTTTCATTTACAACTAAATTTCAAATCACATAATAATAGAATGAAATTCTATTTGTCCTTTTCTGATTACAAAAATAATAATATTTAGAATTTCTTACTAAGAATTCACGGTAACGTACATTAAGATAAGTTTTAGTAAAATTATATAATAATTTACTAATTTGTTGGAGTATTGTTTAAGAACTTGGTAGAAAGTTACGATATTATTTCACACTCATAATATTCAACTGAGAATACAAAATTGTTCGTTTACATACATACGAGTACATATGCACGTGCTCTGCACATGAGCATAAACACCATGCATGCCAAACTAAGTTGCGATTAGTGCCGATGTGTTCCTATATATCAGATGGGAATCATCTATTCCCGAAGTTATGAAGATGTCATCGACCAATAAAAGTGTAGTAAATTTCAAACGAAGAAGTGTGTAGTGGTTGAAAACATTTTTTTGAAAGTTTATTGGCTGGACACAGAAATATGAAACCGTGTGATTTCAACTCTTTGTATCTTTTTGGATGGAGCAGAGATCTTTTAATATGTTGACGTAAAGAAAAAAAAGTATGTCGTCGTAATAGCAGTGCTTGAAGAAAATGGTGACTTGTTGATAGGACAAATAATGATGTTGTTAATTAAATTACAATTGTGTCTACGTTTTGCAACAATGAATTCAGTAGGCTGAAAATTTTATTATACATTATATATTTGTTGTACATTGCAAAGCATTGTTCCCGAACGGTAAACTGTTTTTACCTTCCATTTTCCACTGTAAGTTTTGCACAGTATCAAACTTTGTTTAGGGCATCGTAGTTACAGGTATAAGTATCCCAAGCTCCTAATTGTGGTCAAAACTCTATAATTGTGGCTGAAATATTGGGTTTTAACGGCTAGTGGGAAGCAGTGTAATAGCAACGTTGGTTTGTTGAAAGAATGGGGTGAAGCAATGCAATATAGATATATAAAGGAGGAAGGGAGGTAATTCAGTACGTGATGAGTGGATGGGAAAAATGAATTAACAGCGAAGCATGACATTGGTCAGGTAATTTGAACAGTGTAATATATACGTAACTGGTTGGATAGGAAAAGGTACAAATTAACTGTGGAAAATCCATATAATTTTAAGCTGATAAGTGAATTGGTTAATAGTCTATAGTTTTTTTTAGACAAAAAAGGAAATTTCTTTATCCTCTGCAGTCTTTTATACAGACATTACACAATGGTTCATTTCTTTTCCAGATGCGTCTATTTATGTTATGTAACTTACAGCCCATACATAATGGTTTGTATAAATCTGCTAGTAATAAGTACAGAAGTTGATGGCTGAAGTACAGTTTTAGTACCTCGAAACGTCAGTATACTCCATTAATTTTATATCTATACTTGGGTAAAATACTTCAGGTCGACAAATCAAAAAAAGTAACTAACATTAATTTGGTACATGGAAGAGTGAAAATCTATCACTATATCAGCTAGCATCCCGTCAAACATCAACTTGCATCCCATTAATTAGATAAAAGTAGGTTCCATCAGTGAACAACTATAGCTTGTCGTTGTCAAAAGATCATTGTTTCTCGTTTGAATTTTGGATACAATGAAGTTTAGGAGTTTATAAAGCTTTATATTTGTTGGTATGCGTGTTTTTTTATTGCCGACACTTGCTTCTCTAGCCTTCCCACCTCCACCATTTTTCCATCAACGCTGCTGATTGCCTCCGCCTGATCAAACATATTATTATTTATTTAAATTAGAAATCACATTTCTGAGTAAACTTATTGAAAGACAAATTACATATCCAATACCAACATGTGTACCGTTACAATGGTTAAACAAAATCATACCAATGACCATAAGATCTCAAATAAAAATTAAGAGTCTCAGTAAACATGGACGTTTACATATTATTTATTTCATACAGGAAAACTTCCTGACATGTAAATATGATCCAATGTGCGTCGTAGTCCATACTTATTTACAGCTGGATATGCTCTTCTGAATCCTTCGCCGTAAGGTGTAGAAGTATCATTAGCTATTTGATGCATGAAGAACTCCCCAAGTTTTTTCTCAGTGTTAGAAGTTCCTTGTTTTTTTGGATTTGGAGTTGAAGAGGAAGATGAAGCATAGTTTGATACTTGATGCAAATTTTGTCCTAGAACTGCAACTTCTGCTTCTAGCCACATGTAAGAGAGGACTTGGCATATTCCTTCTTCTATTTCGGGGCTGAGACTGCGGTAGCCTCTATGAAAACTACTGTAAGAATTTTTCTATCATTGGTTGAACTAACAAATAGAGTGATTATGATGTAAAGAAGAAGTGGTGCGACACTTCACTTGCTCTACATCATCTAGTTTCTTATTTCTATGCATCTGATTTACAAAACATAGTATCAATGGATGGTTGATATACCTAGGCGAAAACCACTTAGCTAGCCTTCATGTTATCAGTCAAAGTAATGTCCACCATTTTTGAACCCGAAGTCTTTAATCCAAAGCTGTGACAAACTTCTCCATTTATTTCAATTGAGTATCAAACCTTCAGATACGAACAAAAAAACAACCATAATTATTGCATGAAATTAAAGAAATAATTCCAACATCTACAATTTTGAACATGATTTCATACAACAGTATGCTACATTTTCTAAGGGTAGATGCATCAAGGTATGATTATTACAACCAATAATGTATATAGACAAAAGAACATAGAATATAGTCCATAGATGAATGTACAATTCATGGTATTAAAATCCCAATAGTCAGAATATGTACTGCATTAAACAAAATAAATACAACCACAATTTATCAATTGAAATATTAAAGATTCATTTGTTGGAGTAAATTTGGAAATCAGCATTAAAAGCTAATCAGCTGTTTGGCATATTCTCTTCTCCATTGACTGTTCACTTATTTTAAGTAACAATGAGGATCATATTTTTCTTGTACCAAAAAGAAAAACTAAAGTATTTTTTACGTGTGACAATGATAGAGAGAATAAATGATAAATGATGAATGATTATCAACTTTAAAATCAATTTTAACTTAACTGTAACAAAAAATTTGATTTTTGTTTGCTAAATGATAAATTACATATCATTTGGATTCATCTGAAAATCATATTAATGAGATTATATGCTAAACTTCTGGCCACCAAAAGAATAACAAATTCAAATCAACAGTCAATCTTAAGATAATATAAAGCGTACTCCTTGTTGTGAAGTAAGACAACTAAATGATATCCACAAAGATAGCTCTGACCGACCACCTCTATAAGAGCGACGGCCCTTCCCACCAATGCATGATCCCGTTGATCATCTATAGCAATAGCTAGCATACACCGGTAGATAACCTCCTGCAGGATAGTTGGAGGAAAGTATAGCCATTGTGTATTTCTTTGTTATGTTACTTGCTGAGCTGCTCACTGGAAAAAAATGCATGGCTCTTTCAAATTGAGAGCATTGCAATAGATGTCATCATGGTAATCAAAGTATAACATAATGCTAAAGATACATTAATAATCTTATGAACAAAAATTCCTAATATTGAACAGCTATGTCTTCATATGAAGGAATATCCCCAAATCATAAAATCGCTTATGATCGTTCTTCAGAAGAGCATAAAATTGCAAAATCTAAAGGTCATAGTTATGTATCTTACGCCTTAGTAAAAGAAGATTGCTATAGCTCACAATAGTGTAGATGGCACCAATTTGATTCATTTGCCTCAATAGTCATTCGAACAAACCCTCATCTTTGTATTCTTCATATAAATCTAGATAAACTTTGCTGTTCCTGTAGAAATTTAGATATTACTTTACTAATATAGTTATAGTTATAAGCTATTGTTATAACCTATCCTTATTACAAAATATTATAAAAATATTTGGGTATAACCATAAAAGCATTTAACATCAGAAAAACTAAAAGAGTGATGCTACATGAATATTTACTCACATAGTAAATACTGAATAGTATATTGAACATATCCAATAACTATACTTGTTACTGATACAATTTGCTAAATCCTCCGTATTAAATTGAACTTATAATGGGCCTAAGTCAAACTTGGAATAAATGGACCATCAATTTATTGAGCTTTTGAACTTGTACTTCTTTGATGAGATGTTTTTTTTAATAATAAGGGTCTTATAGTTCTGTTGATAGGCATGAGTCTCTAGAATTTTTTTATTTTAACGAGTACCTTGACCCTCATAACTAACTATACATGCACTATCGTGTATTAATAAATTATTTTCTTGTACAAAGATTTTTCTTACCCTAAAAATAACATTTTAGAGACCTCCATGTCTCCCATGTCATTTCCAGAAATCCTGCTTTAGTCAGAATATGAAAAACGTTCACATTCCCAATGGAAACAAAATAAAAGCGTGTGTACCATCAATCCTAGTGACAATAAGAATCTTATACATATATATTGCACAAAATAAAAAACTTTCTCTGTTGGTAATATCAACTTCATGCATAGATATCACTGTCGTATTATCACTAAAGTAACCAACATCATAGAACACACACATGCTCTGCATAACTAATATATCATATAAATATCCTTGCATGCAACTCTATTAATAAAAATCAGTACTGAATTTATAAAGTGGGATGCGCATGCACACACACGTTGGCACGTGCAATGCACATGCGTAGGAGTTACTGGTATTAAAAGTTACTGGTATTAAAAAACAACATTTATAAGGTTTCTTGGATCTTGCAACATGACATTAAAGTATAAGTACAACATGCCCGATGGAGGTGTGAAAAATTGGAGCTATTTTTTTATGTTATTCCAAGATGGTTCCTATTTAACATTTTATGTCCATAGTAACTTTATATCCGGTGTCTCTTTTGGCCAGACTTATGTATAAAACCAATAGGTAGACATGTAAGGAAGCAAAACTATAGTCTGACGTCGTTCTGGCTACAAAAAGCAAAGCTCTAGTTACTTTTATCTACTACATTTGCTAAGTTACTTGATCATATATTATGCTAGAATCTTCCTAGTTGGTAATTATATTAATTAACCAAAAAGATTAACTTATTACTAACTCTAAAGTTCAGAGCATTGATTTTCCCTTCTCAAAAGTTCTGTATGAGATATAATCTATGACACTAAACTTAGATTTAGTTCAACATATTAAAATATATTATTAATTATGCAATTAATATGTAGAAATGATCAGCTGTAAAAATAGGAATTCTGTACAAAAGACACTTGATTATATAATGTGAACACTATCATATGGGAGTGAAGTAACATCAACATGCAAAGAAAATACTATGAAAATTTTCTTTTTGCCTCTTACGAATTATTGGATCTTTTTTTAATCCAAAACCGATTCTTGTAAAAACTGTTGCTGGTAGCTAGTTAATTTAATGAAACAGCCAATGGGTCATCGTTAGTTTGATTTCTATTAGAATTCAATTTATCATTCATGAATGGTAAACAAATTAATGTTTAATTATTTTACATAATCAACCGCACAGTTAGTATAGAAACAAAATTTCTAATGCAAACACACATCCATTCGTCTCAATTAATTTTTTCTGTTAAGGTATTAAGGTTTAGTTACTCCCATATTCTTTGCATGTGAGAAGAGAGCAAGTATAAATAACAAAATATTCAAGAAGTAAACAGCATCTCAAACATAAAATGATTAACAAAACACTTGTCCAGATACTGTAATAATTACCTATATGACAGTTTTAAGGAGCAGATAACTATTTGGCATGTGTTGTATAATTTTTGATGTCGAAACTTATGCCCATTGGAGCTGCAGATTTCATTCTGCAAAATATTTTTTCTTTGGCAATTAGATAAGTCACAAAATTTAAGTTATTGTTGTTGAAAGTCCTCAATTAATTATAACTGGTTTGGAAAATGAATATTAATGAAAATGGAAAATTTAGTGTAGTAATAAAATTTATTTGTAGGATAAGGGTGATTAATACTTAGTTTCTACTCATACATTTCATTTACAACTAAATTTCAAATCACATAAATAATAGAATGAAATTCTATTTGTCCTTTTCTGATTACAAAAATAATAATATTTAGAATTTCTTACTAAGAATTCACAGTAACGTACATTAAGATAAGTTTTAGTAAAATTATATAATAATTTACTAATTTGTTGGAGTATTGTTTAAGAACTTGATAGAAAGTTACGATATTATTTCACTCATAATATTCAACTGAGAATACAAAATTGTTCGTTTACATACATATATGATAAAATAAAACATTGCTTTTGTGTAGGCATTCAATTTCATGAGTTAAAGCATATTCATTATCTACAATAAGGAAGTATCTTATTACACTACTCTTGGCTTCAAAGGAAAAAAAATTCGTCAAACCAACTTAAATTTGTGTACGACACTTTAAAATTTGAAGTGTCTAGAGTAGCCTATGCAGTAAAACAAATATTCAGCAAAATACAATTATACAGATAAAAAATTATCTACAGTTGTGTGTATGATTGATAGGGTTAGGTTATCATTGTGTTGTAATGCAAATACAGTTTTTGCAGTTTTCGAACAATGCAAAAGCTGGTATGAAATGATATATCTTTAACGAAAAACCCAATAAGTTGACTATGGCTCTGTATTCATTATTCTTACTTATATAATCAGGCCAAGTTATGCCCAAACAAATCAGGATGGCATGCGAATTCATACAAAAATTCAAACAGTAGGTCGATGAAATTAGTTATAATAACCGTTGCATCATTTAAGAGTGCACAAATACCCACATCATGAGGATTCAGTATGAATTTTATATGTAAGATTAAATAGATGTAAATAGGTAATTGTCATTTTGATTTTCGCTCAACCGATGTCCACATGGTGAAAACCGTCAGTCTACATAACAAAACCGTAATTACAATATATATGTATATAAAATAAAATGAATCAACTGATTATGTAAGGTACTTACCACAAACTATGGTATAACATCGCATATAAAATTTGAAAATTGGACAGCAAGGTTGCCTAATAGAACTCAAGTATTAACATAGAGTATCAATATGTACAACACTTATGCAGATAGCATGTCAATATAACTATTGGCCTTTTTGTTTTATTAGTATATAATTAAACACGGTACTAACAACAGTTTATGCAACTTGGCACAAAAATTTAAATTACTATTCCTACTACCAAATAGCGAGATGCATACAAAAAATAATATTTAATTAAATTGTTAATGTAATTTGAAGACATAAATTTGAGTAATTAGAACGAAGAAAATTTATTTTTTAGCAAAAAAATAGTTATAAAAAATACTATGGCTTGATATATGTTTTGGATCTGGTCTACACTACATAATGGTTGAAGCATAAACTGCGGTTACAGGAAGAAGAAATGGAATTAAACTTATCATCCACCAGTAGTCAGGAGGTAACTGTGCAATGCATAGAAAAATATTGTTCCATAATAGGAAATATATCGATTGATTGTGCTATTTGTTAAATAGTAAAAAAAATATGGATTGTTTTTCAAAAAAAGACTCGCATATTCTATATTTTATAAAGAGGAGGCAGAGCATATTAGAAAATGCTAGGGTCGCATATTTTGTCTAAGCGATGAGCCAGGAGTGCACAGTGTGGCTACCAGATAAGAAAACTCTTGGACTGGCAATGTGGAGAGCTTTTGGTGCTTATATCATTCAGAAATTTGGGCTTATTTCAGTTCTGGAAGTTACACAGAGGATGGTTACCAACAGAGATCAGTTCATTGTGCTAGCCACTAAGGGAGTAAGTTTTTTCAACTAAATTAAATCTCCTTCCTAAATATACCATAGAAAATTGTAGGTGGTAGAGAGATTTTACTGCCACAATCCACGAACATCAAATCCCAAAAAAAGGCACTACACTATATTTCTACTATAGTAATTTGATAAAGTTGTGAATATTTTCCTTAAGATGTACCGATTGTCAGACCGAATGTCAAATTAACTATCTCTAAAATCAAAGAATTTGCAAAACGAAGTGCACATTTACATGCATGTGTTATCGAGTTTAGGATGTGATATCTGACCAAGATGCAGCGGAAATAGTTTCATCGATAGAGGAAAATACCAGTAATATACGACAATATTAATTTTTTTCGTAAAAGCAGTATATATGAGCAAATACATCCGGTGAGTGGAAACTAAAATCGTATACCAGGCAAATCAGCAATTTTAATCATAAGGGATTTGCTCTCCCTATTATCGGTATACATTTTGTTAGTAAATCAATAAACTAAATATTAAAGCAACATAAGCCCAAAAAAAATAATTTCTAAATCCTACCAACCCCAAAGGATTAATGAGTAATTGGACAGATAATTAGAAGTTAAACAAATAAGTAGAAATTGAACAGATAACAACAACCAATTAATAACTTCCATTCAAAATTAATATATTACATATTGATATAAATTTATTACTGAATGTAAAAACTTTGATATTCGAAATTAATTATCGAGCGGAATTAGAAGTTTGCGGAATTAGAAGTTTAAAAAACCCCATCAACTACTCCTCTCGATTTATGCAAGATATTAATTTTTTGAGAAAAACGTACATTACCAAACATGGCGATAACAACATGTCAAAAAATTATGTCGTACCACACATCCTACCCATTAAACCTTGAAATGTATAAAGAATCCCTGAGTTTAACGACAAATGTACCAAATTACATACCTTAGAAAAACCTAGTTTTTGGATTGGCCGAATTTGTAGTTTGACCATCGGATGGAGGCCGCTAATGCAGACGCTGATGAGGTGCGAATAGTCAATGCGCAAAGAGAGAGTCAGCAGTACGGTTTCTTGATCCAAGACTATGAAGTTGGGAGGATAAGAGCAAAGGAGGAAAGACGATAGATTTAATGGAATGAAGAAAAAACAGCAGCGGTTATGTAGGAATGGGTATGCTTTCGGAAAATGTGGTATGTTTAAAATAAGACATGTGTCGTCATATAGATAACTTGGTTTCTCTTTTCCTTTATAAGTAATAGATAAATTACTTACATACTCCTTAGTTGTTGAGCAGACTCAAGCTAGGGATGTTACGTGTAGTATTATTAATATATTGAAAGACTAAATAAGATAAAAATATGTATTTGTTGAGAAAAATCAAGGTATATATACTATATTTAGGCCGTCAAAATATGGTAGATACGGGTGGATAATTTTGCTTTGATTTGTTGAGCGGACTCAAGGTTGAAGCGGAATTAGGACAAGATACCAAAGGGTTAGGAGTTGTATACGATAAAACCGATAAGGAGTTATCCACCGTCCGTGGAGCTATGACTTGTTGTGCAAACTCAAGGTCATAATTCTAAGATGGATTAAGTCCTACCAACTACTAGTGAAGTCAAAAGACTTCTATATTCCGCTTAGGGTTTGGTAAAACATAAAAGCCTAGTCGGAGCCTTACTAGAAAAAAGAAATGATAACATTTAACATTTCTAATATTATAAGAACATATGCTATATAATATTACAATAACCTACACTTATAAGTTCATGCATTTAATATGATTGATAAAACGGTTATCAATTAAGATATAAAAATGAGTTGAATAAAAATTGACAAACAGAAATATGGCATATAGTTACTAACAAATGATTATTGCATATGAACATTTCAATACCCATGTAGGTGCCTAGTTTTACAGCTACTTAATATGTTCGTAATTTTGTTGCTTATGTGTTTATTTAGTCTAAACTATATATTGCATTCTGAGTTACGAACTCTAAAAACAATACAAGACTACGAATGTTTGATCCATGTTATCCGAGTTTTAACCAAGCAGAATCTAGAAGAAATTGAGACAACTTTATCGAGTCATAATAGAAAAAAACTCAACCAAAGGGGCCAGAACAAGAGGCCAAAGGAAGTCAATGAAAAAGGAAAGGAAAGTACTCCAAGGACATGAATCGCTAGAAATCCATTGTATTAACTTATGAGTTTGTCGAGTTTCTTGCATCATAATTCAATCTATATTATAGGAGCAATGACTGAGTTTGATGAGATTCTGAGTTAGTTAAATTGAGTGACAAGCGTCCGCCTAGTCCAATCAGCAGCTAAATACGACTAGTAAGTAACCATCATCAAAACAAAGCAATGTGCCACAAAACTACATGAACAGTATCAACATAGGACAAAAAAGGCTATCCAAAAGGAAAAGTACAAAAATAGTCTAAGTATATGGATTGCTAGCAATCCATACCATTTCATCAAGTGGCAGCAACCTTCATGGAACAAGAGAAGGGAAGGGTACTAAGGAGTTGGGTTGCCTTTGTGCATACTGTATGGATCACCAAGGATCCATAAGATATGGATCGCCAGCAATCCATGCTTTGGCTCGGGTCACGGCAGAACTTCCACTGTCCCTTCCTATGACTATGTTTAAGCATTTGGCAAGGACGCTTGGCCCAACAACTCTCTAACCTCTATAAATACTCTCATATCTACAACATAGACAAGATATTTCGGACTGATTGCTAAAACTCTACAGAAGGCTTTCTCCATTCCTCTCCTTCCTCACAACAGTTATCCAAAGGGTTCATTGTAATCCAATCAACTTTGTAACAGCAATCAGTCAGTAATAAAAACTTCAACGTCAACGCAAGCTTCATTAACATTCGAAGCACTATAAAAATCTTCTTTCTATTTTTGCTCTTTTATATTTATTCTCTATAATATTGCTCTATAAGAACAGGGCTGGATCTTTCACACTCAATCCAACATGTTGATCCATTTTTTAGATTAACATTTTGCTGCTTTCACTTAGAATACTAACATAGGGTTCAGATCTAGCTATCCGCTTTGGATAAGATAGGTCCAAAAGTTAGATCATCAATCTTTGCTTGAAAAATCTATTGCTTGGAATCGATGGCTCTGGAAAGAAACTGACCCTGGAAGGTCCACAGAGGTAGTAGTAGATGGAGAATGTTAGTCCTTGAGATGATGGTTTTGATGACAACAACCTTAGAATAGGATTATAAAATATAAATACTAACATTATAGTTCAGATGTATATGTATATGCATGATTTAACCATGCAAGTATAAAGAATGAAGACTGTACAGTATAGAGATTCAAGATATCAAAATTGAAGACTCATGAGTATCAAGAATATCAAGATTTCAAGAGTTCAAGATTTCAAGAATAAGTAATTTAACTAGGAATTTTGTTGAAACTCCTAGAAAAGCACCGGCGTCTTAAAATCCAATTTAATCTTGGAATGGAATCCACTTCGAGCCTGTTAAAGGGATGGAACCCAAAGTAGGATGGAACCTACGAAAAATCTAGTGGAACACCGTTTAGTATCCACTAACCTTTTATTCAAAATGATTTTACAAAATTATATCTTGTTTTCAAAATGTTTTCAAAACCTTCCTTTTAAAAGAATCAAAAACATCTATCCCGATTTTAAATATTTTTAGCCTCAAAATAATCTTTAATTTCAAAATCAAATTATCCTTAGTTTTAAACTATCTTTAATAATAATATATTTAACTTTTAATATTTATACTTAGATTTAAATATAAAATTATAAGTAAAATTTTATATATACCAAAATATTATTCTCTATATTTATTTATATATTATTACTATAGTTAAGTATATTTATAAAAGTTTAAAATAATTTTAATACAAGATAAGAGTTATTTTAAAAGAAAAACAAAACACCAAAATATCCTTTAGGATGTCGACATACCCAAGTTACCCATGTCGACATAGTGTCAGTTGATTTCAAAATTTTGAATTTCAAAAGAAGTGTCTATTCGTCATATCCCTTCACGAATGGACGTGGCTATTATTCTTCTATAAATAGGGGCTGTTTTCAACGAATTTCTAATCATATTTTTCTAGTTTTCACTCCTCTTCTTCTTCCACATTTCTTTGTACATATTCTTACCATTACTATGTCGAAATCAACATTGAATCTAACTAGATCATTTCTGGCTTGATTCTCTGTCGCTATCTCAACAAGATTCTCCATGCTATTTAGAGTTA
Source organism: Allium cepa (assembly GCA_030765085.1). Lineage (NCBI taxonomy): Eukaryota > Viridiplantae > Streptophyta > Magnoliopsida > Asparagales > Amaryllidaceae > Allium > Allium cepa. Next base: position 671,757,935 of record CM060941.1, on the reverse strand, counting down.
TAGGCTTCTTTATAATCATTTCTATGAGAAAAGATGTGATTGTAGCCTTGGAAATTAATCAAGTAAGAAAAGGTGTGATTGTAGCCCTAGAAATCAATTGGGTGAACTTGTTGCTCGTGAAATCAAGTATCTCTACCCAGAGGATTGTGAATCTGGAGGGTGTACCTCGTAGGATTAAAATCGAGGGTGTAATTGTAAAGATTGCTTTAGAAAGGAAATCCGTACTTGTGTGCGGGACTGGATGTAGGGTAACTCTGAACCAGTATAAAATTCGATATGTTCTTTCCTTTGCTGCTTTTACTTTATTTCTGCATCTTTGTTTGTTTCTGTGATTGTATCTGTGTCTGAATATTGCATGCATTTGTGTTTAAATTAAAAAAAACTCTAAAAGATTTAGTAACTTCTTAAAACACTATTCACCCTCCCTCTAGTGTTTATCCTAGCCTTAAGATCTGTAATCTGCATTTCTAACATTTGGTATTGACGCAAGGTTTTCAAAGTTTCATAATTTGATTTTTGAAAAAGTTTTAAAAAATGGCTATGTTTGTTAATACTAGTTTAGAAATATTCAGATCATCATTGTCTCTTGAGTCTGCATATAATCAATGTTCAAATTCAAGTTGTCTACAAAAATTGTTTGATGTGTAGGAAACATGCTTTATGGGATTAAGGAATCAATCCACAAGGGATAAATTGTGCAGATCAAAAGGAACAAATGGATACTCGATATAGGACGCTCTAGACACATGAATAGAAATATAGATATGCTGAATGATATAATATACGAAGACCGAGGGTTGGTTAACTTTGGAGACAATTGAAAAGGAAATGTGATTGGCATCGGCAAAGTCGGTAACTCTGAAACTCCTATTATTACTAATGTTTTTCTAGTTAAGAATCTGAAACATGATCTTCTAAGTATAAGTCAACTATGCGATAAAGGATATAAAATTAAATTTGAATAAGATAAGTGTCACATTGAAGATAATAATTCAACCATACTATTTGAGAGAATTAGGAAAAAGAATATTTATATTCTTAGTATGAAAGTCTCAAATGATAACCTGTGTCTGTTGGCAAATACAAGTGACTCTTGGATTTGGCATAGGAGATTTGGTCATTTGAATTTCAAACTCTTATCTAGACTATCTAAAAATGATCTAGTAAGAGGTTTCCCTAAAATGAATTTTAAAGTAGATTGTCTATGTGATGCATGTCAATTGGGAAAAAGTTACTTTAAAGTAAAAGATATGATTTCAACCTCAAAACCTCTTGAATTACTTCATCTTGATTTATTTGATCCATCTCAAATTCTATCAATAAATCATAGTAAATATGTTTTTTTAATTGTAGATGATTATTCTAGATTTACTGGACAATATTTTTGAAACATAAAAGTGATACTTTTGAATGTTTTATGAACTTTAAAAAAAGGATTCAAAATCAACTTTCTCTAAAAATTATAACCATCCGTAGTGATCACGGTGATGAATTTGAAAATGAAAATTTTAAGGAATTCTGCGATAAAAAAGGAATAACTCACAATTTTTCATTTCCAAGAACTCCACAACAAAACGGAGTAGTAGAAAGTAAAAATAGGATGATTCAAGAGTGTGCCAGAACTATGCTTTCAGATATTAAATTACCAAAGCATTTTGGGGCAGAAGCAATTGCTGCCACCTGTTATATTTTAAATAGAATTTTAATTAGACCTTTAACTGATAAGACATCTTATGAACTTCTTCACTCATAGAAACCTATGGTATCTTATTTTACAATTTTTGGAAGTAAATGTTTTATTTTGAATAGAAAAGATAACTTAGATAAATTTGATCCTAAATCCGACAAAGGTAACTTTATCTGATATTCTAATAGAAGTAAAGCATACAGAGTGTTTAACTTAAAAACTAATACCATCGAAGAAACAATGCATGTTTCTCAAAAGTTTTAAAGATTCAAATGATGAAGAGGATTTAATCACTCAAAATCAAGAGTTAACTGAAACTAATAATGAAATTAATCATCCTAATAAAAGGATTTTAAAAGATCATCCTATAGAAAATATACTTGGAGATATGCAATCTGTTGTTAAAACTAGAAATCAACTAAATCAAATGAGTAATGTAGTTTTTATATCAACTATTGAACCCAAAAGTCCAAAAGAAGCATCAACTGTTGATTCATGAATTTCGTCTATGCAAGAAGAATTAAATCAATTCACTAGAAATGTTGTTTGGGAACTTGTTCCTAGACCTGAAAATAAAACTATAATTGGAACTAAATGGGTTCATAAAAATAAAATGAATGAACAAGGAGAGGTTGTTGGAAATAAAGCTTGGTTAGTCGCTCAAGGTTATTGTCAAGAAGAAGGAATAGATTTTGATGAAACCTTTGCTCCCGTAGCAAGATTGGAAGCTATTACGATTCTACTTGCTTTCGCAAATCATAATAATTTCAAATTATTTCAAATGAATGTTAAAAGTGCCTTTTTAAATGGATTTGTAAAAGAGGAAGTATATGTTGAACAACCACCACTTTTTGAAAATGAAAAATTACCAAATCGTGTTTACAAACTTAAGAAGGCTCTATGTGGTCTAAAACAAGCTCTTAGAGCCTGGTATGATAGACTAAGATCTTACTTATTAAAATTAAATTTTGAAATTGGTAAAGTAGATAATACTCTTTTTATTAAAATAAATAAAAATGATATTCAACTTGTACAAGTTTACGTAGATGATATCATTTTTGGATCAACTAATTTTGAAATGATTAAAGAATTTTCTAAAATAATGACAAAAGAGTTTGAGACGAGTCATATGGGTGAATTAAACTTCTTTTTAGGGTTACAAATAAAACAATTAGATAATGGTATCTTTATTAGTCAAGAAAAGTATGCTAAAGACCTAATTAGTAAATTTGGTTTGACTATTGCGAGTGGAAAACCCACTCCCATGGCAACCAATGAGTACCTTCGTAAAGAAGATCTCTCGAAAGATGTAGATCAAAAATTATATAGAGGAATGATTGGATCACTACTCTATATCACTGCTAGTAGACCTGATATCAATCCCAACCTAAAGAAACCCACTTAAAAGCCGTAAAACGTATCAGAAGATATGTTAAACACACATCTAATTATGGCTTATTTTACCCTAAAAATGATTCTTTTGACATAATATCTTACTGTGATGCTGATTATGCTGGTTGTAAGTCAGACCGAAAAAGTACAAGTGGAATTTGTCACTTTTTAGGGCATTCTCTGATTTCCTGGATTAGTAAAAAGCAAAACACGGTTTCCTTATCAACAACTGAAGCAGAATATATTTCTGCTGCTTTTTCTTGTTCACAAGTAATATATATGCAACAAACTTTAAAAGATTATGATTTAAATATCTCAATATCACCAATTTATTGCGATAATATTGGTGCGATAATTTTATCCAAAAATACTATCCAACATGCTCGATCTAAACATATTAATATAAGACATCATTTTTCTCAGAGATAATATAAATAAGGAAGTAATTTCTCCAGATTATATTAATTTCGAGATTCAAGTTGCTGATATATTAACAAAACCCTTAAATGAATCTATATTTACTAATTTAAGAAGAGAATTAGGTATTTGCTCAATGACTGAAATATAAAATATAAAGAACAAAGTATAGTTAAAAAATAAATAGCAAAAAATAAGCACCATGTCGATATCCCCTTCTACTCATATGGACATATAACAACTTTTTATTTTTGAAATTTTTCCCACTAAAATTCAAATAATTGGTAATATATTCTTCTTATTATCGAAATTTTGATCATTCTCTCCATTCTCTCTCTGTTCCATCGTCTGAAATAAATTAAACCATGGCCTCCTCTTCCAAATCAAATAAAAATTCAACCTTTTCATTCCATTCTCCTACTTCTGGACCGTTTCAATGAACGATGCTTGCTCGAGTGACAAAACTGAGGATTCTCTGAAGGATGCACTGCAATTATAGACTGAAATTCAAGTGGTGCAACTTAGAATTGCAAAAGAACAAGAAAGGCAAGGCAAAATCCTTAGGAATTTGCAAGAATTTCTAATGGACAATCATGCTAACCCAATCTTGATTGACAAAGATTCTTCAGGAGATCAAGTGCAAGAGGACAGCAAGGAAGAAGAAGAAGAAGCCTTCATGGAAGAAGAAGAAGAATCCTTCATGGAAGAAGAGCACGTTGAAGAAGACGACAAAGTCATTTGTGTTGGCGAAGTGTGCTTTGACAAAGATGGAAATCTTGTCGAACAACGTAGAAATTTCTGTTTCCACTATCCAAATTGTTCGATTCATAATCCTCTATTTTCAAAGACACTCATTAGTTTCTTTTCTCCTTTTCTTATTGTTGTATGTTCTTTGTTACGTTCTTTACGAAAATGTAAATATAACTATATAATTAATAAATAGTTCGTGTTCTTATTCGTGTTCTATTAAAAGTATTATTATATGGATACTTAGATAGGATGGTTTGTAGTTTAGGACTAAGTTTTAGAGTTAAGAGTTGATTATTTATGATAACACTATCATTATAATCACGTGTCATAGATTATCAGATTAAGGGGGAGTTATATAGTTTGGAGTTATATAGTTTGGAGATTATATAGTTTGGAGTTAGCTTTTGTTGATGACAAAGGGGGAGAAATATAAAATAGGATAGTTAGGCATAGATTAAGGGGGGGTTATTAGAATAGAAGTAATATTTTATAAACAAAGGTTGTCATCGTCAAAAAGGAGGAGATTATTAGTTCTTGAGATGATGATTTTGATGACAACAATCTTAGAATAGGATAATAAAATGTAAATACTAACATTATAGTTTAGATATATATGTATATGCAGGATTTAACCATGTAGGTACCAAAATGAAGACTGTACAGTATAGAGATTCAAGATATCAAAATTGAAGACTCATGAGTATCAAGAATATCAAGATTATCAAGATTTCAAGAATGAGTAATTTTATTAGGAATTTTGTTTAAACTCCTAGAAAAGCACTGGCATCTTAAAATCCAATTTATTCATGGAATGGAATCCACTTCGAGCATGTTAAAGGGATGGAACCCTAAGTAGGATGGAACCTACGAAAAATCTAGTGGAATGTCGTTTCGTATCCGCTAACCTTTTATTCAAAATGATTTTACAAAATTATATCTGTTTTCAAAATGTTTTCAAAACCTTCCTTTTAAAAGAATAAAAAACATCTATCCTGATTTTAAATATTTTTAGCCTTAAAATAATCTTTAATTTCAAAATCAAATTATCCTTAGTTTTAAACTATCTTTTAATAATAATATATTTAACTTTTAATATTTATACTTAGATTTAAATATAAAATTATAAGTAAAATTTTATATATACCAAATATTATACTCTATATTTATTTATGTATTTTAACTATAGTTAAGTATATTTATAAAAGTTTAAAATAGTTTTAATATAAGATAAAAGTTATTTTCAAAGAAAAACAAAACACCAAAATTTCCTTTGGGATGTCGACATACCCAAATTACCCATGTCGACATAGTGTCGGTTGATTTCAAAAATTTGAATTTCAAAAGAAGTGTCTATTCGTTATATCCCTTCACGAATGGACTTGGTTGTTGTTCTTCTATAAATAGGAGTTGTTTTCAACGAATTTCTAATCATATTTTTCTGGTTTTCACTCCTCTTCTTCTTCCACATTTCTTTAAACATATTCTTACCATTACTCTGGCGAAATCAACATTGAATCTAACTAAATTATTTCTGGTTTGATTCTCTATCACTATCTCAATAAGATTCCCAGTACTATTCAGAGTTATAGGCTTCTTTGTAATCATTTCTGTGAGAAAAGTATGATTGTAGCCTTGGAAATCAATCAAGTGAGAAAAAGGTGTGATTGTAGCCCTGGAAATCAATTGGGTGAACTTGTTGCCCTTGAAATCAAGTATCTCTACCCAGAGAATTGTGAATCTGGAAGGTGTACTTCGTAGCCTTAAAATCGAGGGTGTAATTGTAAAGATTGCTTTTGAAAGGAAATCCGTACTTGTGTGCGTGACTGGATGTAGGTTAACTCCGAACCAGTATAAAATCCGGTGTGTTCTTTCCTTTACCGCTTTTACTTTATTCCTGCATCTGTGTTTGTTTCTGTGATCGTATCTGTGTCTGAATGTTGCATACATTTGTGTTTAAATTAGCAAAAACTCTAAAGGATTTAGTAATTTCTTAAAACACTATTCACCACCCCCTCTAGTGTTTGTCCTAGCCTTAAGATCCGTAATCCGCATTTCTAAAAGAGAAGATATGAATCATCAGCAAACTGAAGTAAATGGCGCCAATGTAAGAGATCAGGTGCCAGCATCCTCCAGTCAACACAAAGTCGTTACAAGAGATGAGTTGAATAAAATGATTGATGAAATCATCAAAAAAATGAAAAGCAGTCATAGAGCTATGATGGATAAGCTCAATTCTCTCTTAACCTTACAGTCAAATCTTGCTCTAAGAACTATAGTTGAACCTGCGATTATCATAGGGTAAGAAAATTCTTCCATTTCTGGCCTAAATAGAAGAAACAGGAAGCAGCCATAAAGAAGGGTGATGGCAGGAACTATGGGAATCAATACATAAGGAAATACAAGTACTTTGCTCGCCGCAAGGCTGCCAACTTTAAACTTGAATCAAGGGGTGAAAACCCCATGAGAAGATATAGCCATAGACCTCTTCGCTTAGATGGAGAATAATTTAATGATGATAAGTTGGAAGAAAATGCCAATGGATTCGATAATGCTAAAAATGCCTCAACTGCCCAAGTCAAGCCAGGATCTTGAGAGAGTAATTCTTCCAAAGATAGAAGAGCCAAGGCTTTTGTAACGACCCGTAAAATTTCGATAATTAAAAATTTTAATTTAATAAGATTTCATGGTTTAATGTTGGAAGAATTAAAAAATTTAATTTATTATGATAAAAATAACTAGAATGAATTGCAACAAATTTTATCTAAGTTAATTATTTATGAATTGAATGAGATCCCAAATCAATTGAAATAATATATAGTCAATGGTAATGGAATGAAGTTGTATCATATAGGAAATTGTGACACTTGTTTGTAAATAATAAACTTATAAGTGTAATTAAAAGTTAAGGGTGATAATTAGTTAAGTTACCTATTCATTTAGTTAGTTGAATTGAATTTGGGAACCAATTGCAATTGAAATGAAATTTTATACGTTAGTTATGTGCATTATCTCTAACTGAAGTTAAATAATAATGTGGAATTCATTTGATGTAATAAAGTAATCGACTGATAATGAAAATTTATTTAAATTCCAATATTGAAATCCGTCAAATATTGAATAATTTAATTGTTTAAATTTAATATTTGGAATTTATTGAATAATTGAATAACGGGAAGCGAATAACTGTTTAATGGAAACGGTTGTTCTATAATTTGAATTTGTTTCAAAAGTTAATTTGATAAGTTCGTTTTGAATATTTCAAAAGAAAGTGATTTAAGGATAATCAAATTTGTTTAAAATTAATATTAAAAATGTTTGAATAAATAAATTCCGAATTTGATATGATTAATTTGATATTGAAATTTAATATATGAAAATAGAGTGAATAACTGAAATTTGATTTAATATGATTCAAATTGGTTTCCAAAGTGAACGTAAGTTATATTGGGATTATAATAGAGTTAATAAGATTTTAAAATTGGAATTTAAGCAATTCTGTAAATTTTGAAAAGTCGTCGATTTAATCGACGAGTTAAAATAGCCTTCCGGGGCACAGTCTCGGAATTCGACGAAACTAGTTCCAGTAGATCCGTAATAATCTATTATTATCGGGTTTCAATTTCCATAGCAATCGGAGTTGTTGTTTGACCATGGCAGCTCAAAACGCTTAGAAATTAATTTATTCGGTTTAATTTAAAGTTGATCATTTATTTCCGTAACTCGCACTTACGATCGAATTAGGCTCTAAAACGCGTTCCACTGTGTTCGGAATGTGGGTAAAACATTATAAACACCTGGCGGCACGCTTCGTTTGGAGTTCGTCTGAAAAAGTCGATAAATAATAATAAAATAATATATATATGTTTATATATACACGCATCCTTTAGAAACCCTAGTCTATTATTCGTGGCCGCCTCCTTTATGTTTCGATGGCTGAAAATGAGCAGACTTCCCCCTCACTCTTCTCCCTATCCTTCGACAATGGGTGAAAACTTTCTACACGGAAGTCGTAGAGCTCGTCGAGCTCTACGAGATGAATGGTGGAGATCATCAATGATGGCCTAGATTCGACATAATCTGGCATTGAACGGCGCGTGCATTTTCTTCTTTTGCTCGCAGATGATGGCGGCGGGTTGGTCAGCAATTAAGCCAAAGGTAGGAGGCGCAGTGGGCTACGGCGTGGTCTCGTTCGATCGAGCTAAAGTGGATCGGAGGTAGGGCGGCGATGGAATGTTGGTTGCTTTCGAATGGGTTCTGTACCCTGGGAGGACGCGTAAGAAGAAGAGCAGGGAGCGGCGGTGATTTCACATTTCAAAACGAACGGAGGATGGTATATTTTTTTTGTTTATAAAGGTAATAGAAATGTAAATATATTTATATTTAAAATCGTTCGAAATTTAAAACCTCATACCTTATCCATACGAGGTCGGAATCTGACGAAACAAGAAGCACCGGAATCGCAGAGACGAGAGCTACGCTGCAGTGCAGATTCGGAAATGTTTGGAGCTCATTGAAATTTTAGGTTAAATCGAACGTCGTTCGATTTGATTTAAAAATCGGAAAATCAAAGTGAGTGTTTTATAACGCTCACAATGTACTGAATATCTTTATGGTAGTTAAATTTGATATTATGAAGGGATATGAATTTTATTTGTCGTTGTTTGATAAAATTTAATTGTCATATAGATTGTCATTTGAATTCACCGTTAAAAATTAAATTGACAGTCAGACTGAAATTAAAATTGAATTGCGATGAAATTAACTGATATTGATAACTTTGAAATTGCAGTGAATTGTATTGTCTATTGGATGATGTATTTCGATGGATGCTATTGGTTGATATTTAAATGTTTGGATGTTTTTTTGCTTATATATATCATGTTATGCATACATATGACACTGTGATTTAGTTTAAGTGATATATATATATATATATATATATATATATATATATATATATATATATTCATCCCTAACATTTAATTGAAATAAATAATCACTTGGCCATAGGATAAAAAATTATATACGGACACCGGATTGGTTAAATTAATAAATTTTTAAAATCGTTGATTTGAAATTTATTTAAATGTTTTGATTTAAAGGTAAAAAAAAAATCAATTTATAGAAATCAAATTTATCGCAAAATTGAGTTTGGAATGTTGAAATAAATTTTGGTTAAAACAAACTGTTAAATAATTTAAGTTGAGACGTTGAAATTTAAAATTTGGATATGATCGAATTTCGAAAAAAAATTGTTTTAAAGATTGAACATTATTTCGATCTTTGAGTATTACTAAGTAAAGGTGATATAAAAATGATATTTTGGAATTGAGCTTGGAATTGAATCATATTTGAAATTTGGATTTAAATTTGAATATTGAAGGATAAATTTTGTTAAGTGTTATAAATTGATATTTTGAAAAATCAAGCTCCAAATCGATATAAATTAAAATTGAAGTAATTGAAGGTGAATGTAGAATTGAATTAATTAGAAGTCAAAGTTGACATTGATTTGAATTGAAATCGAAATTGAATCGGTAGAATGGAGATTGAAATTATTTGAATTAGGAAGTTATAATTGAAATGGTTTGGTTTTGAAGCTGTTTCATTTTGTTTCCAAACTACTCTGTTATATAAACCATCTTCAAATACTTAAAATATTTTAACCTATATTAACTATATTTAATTATTTTTAACCCATTTTAAACCAAGTTAACTTATTTTAATTATATTTCATCTATCTTAAATCCATTTAACTATATTAAATAAATTTATCTATTTGAAATCCATTTTAAGATTTTAAGCATTTTTAACTATCTTAATTATTTAAACTACTTTTAAACTACTTAAAAACTATTTCTCTAAAATTTCAAGCTGGTCGATAAGGTGAAATGTTTATGTTTAAATCTTGAATTTAAATACGAATTGGGTTAAATGAAGTTGCAACCTAAATTGAAATTTGAAATGATTTTGAAATCAAAATGAGATATTGAGGCCAAAAATGATTTTTGAAATGGAATCTTACATTTTGAATAGCTATGATGATATTTGGAATGGATTTGATTTTTGAAACGAATATGATATTTTGATATCAATTATGAACCGATTGAAATGTAAAAGAGCCACCGGTGTAATAATACGTAGTTATTAAAGAGACCGAGATCGGATATGGACATACTCTCTGTCGATACCGAAAACCACTTTAATAACTATTATACGCGGAGTGTTGATCCAGAATGAAGTGGATGATTTGGTGAACGCGTTGACTGAAGAAAGAGAACGATATTGGATGACCCCTGACATGACTAAAACAGGAGCCGCGCCGGGCCATTGAGGTTCGCCATCTCTAGCGGACACACTTCTTCGATACCATATCTATTACTTTTGTGATTCGATTTGGGTGCACCCCTCGATTTGGGAGTGTTGTTTCGCGGTGTTGAGGTAGCTGCTGGCTATGCTCAACATCAGTCCGGATCACGCAACTACTAGTATCCTAGTTGGTATCGCCTCATGTACCTTGTCATACTGATTATCCTATTCGCGACCACTACGTTTTGTTTTGTGTTATACCTATGGGGTACCCTCTGATAACCACCAGTTTAGGGTGCTGTATAGACTATGGCATTATAAAAATGTGTTAAGGGGAATTATGGTAACGCCTTAACGCTATTTTAATACTTTTACTTTACTGTAGACATATTATAATAGCGTATTGTACTACATAGTAGATAGTTTAACGGATCCTTGAGAGATGGAAAATCCCGTAACATCTCTTGACTTGCTGCACCCACGTTGACACTGGATATGAGATGTCAAACCCCGTAAACATCTCTGACGCCGTTACACTCATATTTATTTACGATTGACTTAACTTACGTGAGGATATTTTATCCTGACTCGAGTGTTTTGTCTTTTCATTATGCTCGGGTCAGACCTGAGTTTTTCAGCTTATTGAAGATCTATTCTGAAGGACGAAGACGAAGATTTGGTATACTATTACTCTTATTATCTTTGCATCAGTCTGCTGCATTATTTTATTTGTTCTGTTGTATATGTATAACTCTGATAAATGTTGTATAAATAATGATCAAAGTATTGGAAACAGCTTCATGAACTGTTTATTTGACTATTATATTTTATCGTTCCGCTGCAAGATTCTGTGTTGTTTCTTTTCCTTTATTCCCCTTTCCTTTCAATTCTTATTTACCCCAATAACCATCTGCCCTTTTGAATGGTTTGGAATCGACATGTGTATTTGATCGTCGGTTTTAACTGTCCAAAAAGGCGGGTCATTACAGTTAGTATCAGAGCTTTGGTTTAGCGATAACCTTAGCTTTATGGGGTCTGACTCTTTATAAATAGGGTAGTATTACCCTATGATGATTCGCTGAGTGTATACATATGAGAGAGCGTATTTGTTAGTGATATAAATTTTTTTGTATTGTGTCGGTTGATTTGTTGAGCGGCTTATTGATTCTGGTCAATACGAGTAATTAATGTCATTGATAGGGATCTGTAAACACTTAAACAGAACAATTTGACATAGTATTGTTTTGAAATGGGTAAATGAAAAATTTTGCTCAAATTATATTTTGTAATACGAAGGAAAATTTTCAGAAATTATTGTGACTTATCTAGCTTACCTGGTTGTTAGGAATGATAATATTGGTTATTATCACTAATTGGATATTGTAATTTAATAAATAAGATGAATTACAAAATGAACAGTGGTAAAACACTTGTGGAATGTTTTAAGCAAGAAAATCCTATAAGAATATTTTATAAAGGTGACTTATAAATTAAAATAGATCTAAATTGGAAAATATTGAATTTAAAACCCGGAGGTTTTGACAATGGTTCTCAAAGCTTTGAAGAAATATATAGTAATATTAGTTGGAAAATGTTTATGGAAATGTTTTGAAAGGATTTTTAAAAGAAGGAATGAATTCAGTACTCTCTCTTCTGTCGCTGGAAAATAATTTCGGTGATGACTGCGCAGCATCATCGATGTTCATTTTCGAGTCTCAAAGTGGGCGAGACTTCTAAGAAGCTTTTCTTTTCTTTAAAATTATTTTGGGTAAATGGGTTTTGGTTTAAATTCCATAGGTATGATTTGATATATTAAAGATATAAGTGTATATATTTATTTCAAACGATTTGAAAAAAACCAGGCATTTAATTTTCTAAGTTCCGTTAATTAATAATTTTCAAATTATTTGAATGAAATGTGAATAACCAGAATTTATAAAATAAGCGGATTAAGATATCTAAGCTTATGTTTTGGAAGAACTTTAGAGTTGTAGTGTACCTTTAAGGTTGAAAGGTAAAGAGGATTTAAATAGATTAATTTGTGAACATTCTAATTAAGTAAAATGAAATTCTATAAATTTGTATAATACCAAATTTGCATTCTAATAACATATAATATGATTACCAAATATTAAGAAGTTGAAATGAAGTTTTGGATATGTAATGAGATATTGTACAAATAGGCAGAACCTGAAAGTAATTGAAATATACAAGTAAGAAAAACTCAAAAGGAATTAAAATGTATATAAATGGAAAATTTGGTTACGATAAAAATGTTATATACTTAAATATAGCATGAAATGATGAATGGATAAATGTAACGAGTAAGTGAATTTAATAAAGAAGGCCATTGTGTCAAGCAATGTCTTTGTAAACTGGTTGTAGAATTAAATATAAATTTGCAACAAAAAGAAAAACAAGTGAAGATAAATTTGTGACTTTTGAGATAACTATAAACTAAGAAAAGTCATATATAAGAAGTTAGACTTTTATAGAATGACTATAAACTAAAGTGATGATTAATAAAATGTTCCACAAATAAATTTGTTATTAACTGAAACTGAATATGAAGTAAATGTAAACTAAAGAATTTGGTATGGCTAAGAATCAATTGGAGAGGAAATTGAATTTAAATTTAAAATTTTATAATGCTTAAAAATGGACTTGAGTAAGAAAATTCTATCGAATAATGTTTAAGAAATGATAGTATTAAAGAATATACTTGGTAAAGAAATATATACCAAGTAAATTAGGGATATGAATATTATACTGTAAATCATTAACTGTAAATGAAATGAAGGTAAGCAAAAGAAATAAAATATAGATACATTGTGTTGAAATCTATTGAAAGGTAACACGTAAGTTGTACGAGTATTATTTTATTCGCATAACGATTTGATCCAAATTCAAGCACAAAATTTCGAGATAATTTATATCGATCCAAGTTAGGATTTTTCACTCGATTCTCGACGGCGAACCCTGGATATGGATTTTTGATTTGATTCTGGAATTCTCTATCATAGTATATGGCTATGTAAGGAGAGTAACAATTTCCAATCAAGGGACCAAACCTTTGTTCGCACTAGAGAATCGTGTGAACGATACTAGTTGGAAGTGAAATTGTGTGATCGAATGAGCGATTAGATTTGATATTGCTCGCGGATGATATATGTATGGCTTACGGACTTAATTAAAAGCTAATATTGGAAATTGAAGATGCCAAATATAAAATGATCCTTTTAAATTGTATAATTGGTTATCATTCGTAAATAAGATGCAGGTATTTAAAATCAAGGAAATTTGGATTGCTTGACAAAAGGTACATGTTTATTTTGTCATTGGATTTGGTGGTTTTTGATGAGCCACTTGGCTTTTGATTTTCTTTTGTTGGTTTGGGGCCCGTAGAGGCATTTTGTAGCTATACCAATCGAGCCGCGCAAAGGAGACTCTGCCGAAATTTTTCGTAAATCCGGGTGTTAGAAAATTTTTCTAGTTTTAAAATTTTATAACTTGTATTGATGACTAACTTTAAAGTTAGAAAGCCGTTCAAAATAACTTAGTGGAAGCATAGTTATGACTTTATAAATGGAATTTCATTGTTTTATAAGTTGATAATTTTGAATAAAATATATAAAATGTTGAATTCCTAACTTAGTTTCTTTTCCCTTCTTTTTCCTTTTCGAGGACGAAAAGTATTGAGTGGGGGAGAGTGTAACGACCCGTCAAATTTCGATAATTAAAAATGTTAATTTAATAAGATTTCATGGTTTAATGTTGGAAGAATTAAAAATTTTAATTTATTATGATAAAAATAACTAGAATGAATTGCAACAAATTTTATCTAAGTTAATTATTTATGAATTGAATGAGATCCCAAATCAATTGAAATAATATATAGTCAATGGTAATGGAATGAAGTTGTGTTATATAGGAAATTGTGACACTTGTTTGTAAATAATAAACTTATAAGTGTAATTAAAAGTTAACGGTGATAATTAGTTAAGTTACCTATTCATTTAGTTAGTTGAATTGAATTTGGGAACCAATTGCAATTGAAATGAAAGTTTATATGTTAGTTGAGTTCATTATCTCTAACTGAAGTTAAATAATAATGTGGAATTCATTTGATGTAATAAAGTAATCGACTGATAATGAAAATTTATTTAAATTCCAATATTGAAATCCGTCAGATATTGAACAATTAAATGGTTTAAATTTAATATTTGGAATTTATTGAATAATTGAATAACGGGAAGCTAATAACTTTTTAATCGAAATGGTTGTTCTATAATTTGAATTTGTTTCAAAAGTTAATTTGATAAGTTCGTTTTGAATATTTCAAAAGATAGTGATTTAAGGATAATCAAATTTGTTTAAAATTAATATTAAAAATGTTTGAATAATTGAATTCCGAATTTGATATGATTAATTTGATGTTGAAATTTAATATACAAAAATAGAGTGAATAACTGAAATTTGATTTAATATGATTCAAATTGGTTTCCAAAGTGAACGTAAGGTATATTGGGATTATAATAGAGTTAATAAGATTTTAAAATTGGAATTTTAGCAATTCTGTAAATTTTGAAAAGTCGTCGATTTAATCGACGAGTTAAATAGCCTTCCGGGGCACAGTCTCGGAATTCGACGAAACTAGTTCCAGTAGATCCGTAATAGTTTATTATTATCGGGTTTCAATTTCCATAGCAATCGGAGTTTCGTTTGACCATGGCAGCTCAAAACGCATAGAAATTAATTTAACTGGTTTAATTTAAAATTGATCATTTATTTCCGTAACTCGCTCATACGATCGAATTAGGCCCTAAAATGCGTTTCATTGTATTCGAAATGTGGGTAAAACATTATAACGCCTGGCGGCACGCTTCGTTTGGAGTTCGTCTAAAAAAGTCGATAAATAATAATAAAATAATATATATACGTTTATATATGCACGCATCCTTCAGAAACCCTAGTCTATTATTCGTGGCTGCCTCCTTTATGTTTCGATGGCCGAAAATGAGCAGACATCCCCCTCACTCTTCTCCTTATCCTTCGACAATGGGTGAAAAATTTCTACACGGAAGTCGTAGAGCTCGTCGAGCTCTACGAGATGAATGGTGGAGATCATCAATGATGGCCTAGATTCGACAGAATCTGGCATTGAACAGTGCGCGCATTTTCTTCTTTTGCTCGCATATGATGGCGGCGGGTTGGTCAGCACTTGAGCCGAAGGTGTGAGGCGGAATGGGCTACGGCGTGGTCTAGTTCGATCGAGCTAAAGTGGATCGGAGGTAGGGCGGCGATGGGATGTTGGTTGCGTTCGAATGGGTTCTGTACCCTGGGAGGACGCGTAAGAAGAAGAGCAGGGAGCGGCGGTGATTTCACATTTCAAAACGAACGGAGGATGGTATATTTTTTTTGTTTATAAAGATAATAGAAATGTAAATATATTTATATTTAAAATCGTTCGAAATTTAAAACCTCATACCTTATCCATACGAGGTCGGAATCTGACGAAACAAGAAGCACCGGAATCGCAGAGACGAGAGCTACACTGCAGTGCAGATTCGGAAATGTTTGGAGCTCATTGAAATTTTAGGTTAAATCGAACGTCGTTCGATTTGATTTAAAAATCAAAAAATCAAAGTGAGTGTTTTATAACGCTCACAACGTACTGAATATCTTTATGGTAGTTAAATTTGATATTGTGAAGGGATATGAATTTTATTTGTCGTTGTTTGATAAAATTTAATTGTCATATAGATTGTCATTTGAATTCGTAGTTAAAAATAAATTGACAGTCAAATTGAAATTAAAATTGAATTGCGATTAAATTACCTGATATTGATAACTATGAAATTGCAGTGAATTGTATTGTCTATTGGATGATGTATTTCGATGGATGCTATTGGTTGATATTTAAATGTTTGGATGTTTATTTGCTTATATATATATATCATGTTATGCATACATATGACACTGTGATTTAGTTTAAGTGATATATATATTCATCCCTAACATTTAATTGAAATAAATAATCACTTGGCCATAGGATAGAAAATTATATACGGACACCGGATTGGTTAAATTAATAAATTTTTAAAATCGTTGATTTGAAATTTATTTAAATGTTTTGATTTAAAAGTAAAAAATCAATTTATAGAAATAGAATTTATCGCAAAATTGAGTTTGGAATGTTGAAATAAATTTTGTTTAAAAGAAATTGTTAAATAATTTAAGTTGAGACGTTGAAATTTAAAATTTGGATATGATCGAATTTCGAAAAAAAATTTGTTTTAAAGATTGAACATTATTTCGAGCTTTGAGTATTGCTAAGTAAAGTTGATATAAAAATGATATTTTGGAATTGAGCTTGGAATTGAATCATATTTGACATTTGGATTTAAATTTGAATATTGAAGGTTAAATTTTGTTAAGTGTTATAAATTGATATTTTGAAAAATCAAGCTCCAAATCGATATAAATTGAAATTGAAGTAATTGAAGGTGAATGTAGAATTGAATTAATTAGAAGTCAAAGTTGACATTGATTTGAATTGAAATCGAAATTGAATCGGTAGAATGGAAATTGAAATTGTTTGAAGTAGGAAGTTATAATTGAAATGGTTTGGTTTTGAAGCTATTTCATTTTGTTTCCAAACTACTCTGTTATATAAACCATCTTCTAATACTTAAACTATTTTAACCTATATTAACTATATTTAATTATTTTTAACCCATTTTAAACCAAGTTAACTTATTTTAATTATATTTCATCTATCTTAAATCCATTTAACTATATTAAATAAATTTATCTATTTGAAATCCATTTTAAGATTTTAAGCATTTTTAACTATCTTAATTATTTAAACTACTTTTAAACTACTTAAAACTATTTCTCTAAAATTTCAAGCTGGTCGATAAGGTGAAATGTTTATGTTTAAATCTTGAATTTAAATACGAATTGGGTTAAATGAAGTTGCAACCTAAATTGAAATTTGAAATGATTTTGAAATCGAAATGAGATATTGAGGCCAAAAATGATTTTTGAAACGGAATCTTACATTTTGAATAGCTATGATGATATTTGGAATGGATTTGATTTTTGAAACGAATATAATATTTTGATATCAATTATGAATCGATTGAAATGTAAAAGAGCCACCGGTGTAATAATACACAGTTATTAAAGAGACCGGGATCGGATATGGACACACTCTCTGTCGATACCGAAAACCACTTTAATAACTATTATACGTGGAGTGTTGATCCAGAATGAAGTGGATGGTTTGGTGAACGCGTTGACTGAAGAAAGAGAACGATATTGGATAACCCCTGACATGACTAAAACAGGAGCCGCGCCGGGCCATTGAGGTTCGCCATCTCTAGCGGACACACTTCTTCGATACCATATCTATTACTTTTGTGATTCGATTTGGGTGCACCCATCGATTTGGGAGTGTTGATTCGCGGCGTTGAGGTAGATGCTGGCTATGCTCAACATCAGTCCGGATCACGAAACTACTAGTATCCTAGTTGGTATCGCCTCATGTACCTTGTCATACTGATTATCCTATTCGCGACCACTACGTTTTGTTTTTGTGTTATACTTATGGAGTACCCTCTGATAACCACCAGTTTACGGTGGGGTTTATGTTGCTGTATAGACTATGGCATTATAAAAATGTGTTAAGGGGAATTATGGTAACACCTTAACGCTATTTTAATACTTTTACTTTACTGTAGACATATTATAATAGTGTATTGTACTACATAGTAGATAGTTTAACGGATCCTTGAGAGATGGAAAATCCCGTAACATCTCTTGACTTACTGCACGCACGTTGACACTAGATATGAGATGTCAAACCCCGTAAACATCTCTGACGCCGTTACACTCATATTTATTTACGATGGATTTAACTTACATGAGGATATTTTAGTCCTGACTCGAGTGTTTTGTCTTTTCATTACGCTCGGGTCAGACCTAAGTTTTTCAGCTTATTGAAGATCTATTCTGAAGGACGAAGACGAAGATTTGGTGTACTATTACTCTTATTATCTTCGCATCATGTTTTCTCCTGCACTATTTTATTTGTTCTGTTGTATATGTATAACTCTGATAAATGTTGTATAAATAATGATCAAAGTATTGGAAACAGCTTCATGAACTGTTTATTTGACTATTATATTTTATCGTTCCACTGCAAGATTCTGTATTGTTTCTTTTCCTTTATTTACCTTTCCTTTCTTTTCTTATTTACCCCAAGAACCATCTTCCCTTTTGAATGGTTTGGAATCGACATGTGTATTTGATCATCGGTTTTAACTGTCCAAAAAGGCGGGTCGTTACAGCGTTAGCCCACTCACCAAGACCGTTTGCGAAGACAAATGCTTGGTGTAATGGTGACAACCATCCCGATGACTATTGGACATCAGAAGCGTTTATCGCGGATATGGTTAAGCGATTGATGGCCAAAAATAAAAATAGAAGAGGTGATGAAAGGGGATCGGCACCAAATCAGACTCCCTTTACTGATGGGATCTTGAATGAGCAATTTCCCAAAAAGTTTATGATACTAAATATTCCATCCTATGACGAGACAAAAGACCTAAAACCTCATTTGTACCAATATACTTGGCACATGGATGGAGCAAATGCTTCAGAAGCTGTTCAGTGTGAATGTTTTCCCATTTTCTTGGAAGGAATTGCTTCCATATGGTTCACTAAGCTTTCGTCAAAATCCACCTCAACTAGCCACAAGATTCTTTGATTAGTTCAGGCTCCATACCATGCAACCTAAATATTTGATCATTGTTTGAACTATTCCAAGGATGAAATGAATTGTTGAAATCTTTTATGAACCGCTTCATTACCGCAGTGACAGAGGTGAGCAATCCAAATGAGGACAAGGTTTTCATGGCTTTGGTCCGAACCATTCACCCCGAAATTGAATTCGGAAAGTGGATCAAAATAAAGCAACCCACTACAATTAAGGACTTCAACTGCAAAGCAAGTCAATACTTGAAACTGAAGGAGACGCAGCAGCTAGAAAGGAAGTCCCCTGGCATGCAACCGATGAACGTCAGGCAGAGTGACTGGCGATGAATCAGAATACAAATGCTTTTGAGACTACTGATGGAGACACAGGGAATGATGGAAATCAAAAGAGGAAGAATCAAAATTCTAATAAAAGAAATGGAAACAATAATCGCCTTAAAGGTTTCGGGCCAAAAAATTACACCCCTCTCAATGATACATCCGAAAATATCTATCTCGCGACACAGGGGATTGAGGAATATAGAAAAACACCCTAAGGAGGAAACAACTAAACAACAAAAGGTTTAAGGGAAGTTCTTCCGCTTCCACGAGACACACGGTCACAACGCAAACGAATGTCATGGCCTAAAGAACTTGATTGAAGAGCTGATTCGGGACAACAAACTTTAGCAATACGTGAGAAAATCACAGAATCTTGTCCATCCCACGGTTCCTCAAGCTTCTGTGAATCAAAGAAATCAGGCCGGAACCAGTGAAGAGGGATCAAAGCAGACCGACCAGAGACTAGTTATTGGAACAATATCTAGAGGCCCATGTCCTACAAAAAGAAGTTGAGGAGAGACTGAGCGGTATGCAAATTCATTAAAACACGCTTCAAAGGAATCATGTCTCATAATATAAGGTAAGGCTCCAACAATGTAGAAAAAAATTTAAATGATGATACTGTATTTAGAAAGCGCGATACTGAAGAGATCAAGCTCCAACTTTCGATCCAATGGTGGTGACAGTAGGAACCGAACTCACTGTGGTCCGAAGAGTATTGGTCGATAGCGATAGTTCTATCATATTCTTTTCAAACATACCTTTGACCAAATGAAGATTGGCGTATAAAGCATGTATGCATGCCAAACAAAAGTCCATGGGTTTACTGGCAAACCCAAATAACCCGTACGGACAATAACTTGCCAGTGGATCTTGGAGAGGGTGATCGAAGAGTTACCCTCATTTAAACCTTCATAATTGTAGATGAAACTTCTGTGTATAATGCCTTCTTAGGATGACCTATCCTAGCTGATTTCAGAGTCGCTCTAGCCCAATGGTGTTTACTATGAAGTTCCCAATGGCAAAAAAAATCGAGGTGGTCAAAGGAGATCAATGCACTGCCAAAGAATGTTACATTGTAGAGTTACATGAATCTAGAATAAGAGAAAAGGAGAAGGATGTGGGGAGAACTCTCCACATTCATGAACCTTCTGATTAGCAACTACAGAGCCTCCTCTGGCTCGGGGACCATAGCTAATTCGATAAGGCTTTGGACCGTAGAAAGAAAAGTTCAAGGGAAGATCGGGCCGCACTAGCAGAATTAACAGTGTCTGTCCTAGTTGATGTGCATGACCCAATGAGAGTCTTGAAGATTAGATCCCACCGTGGAAATAAGATGTGATTGGAAATTACTAAATTTCTTCATGCCAGTTTGGATTGTTCGCTTGGATGCATTCTAATATGTATGGGGTATCACTATAAATCGCATGCCACGTGCTCAACATTGATCCCAAATTCACCCCAGTAAAAAAAAAGGAGGCATAACCTGGGCCTTGGACAGTCCAAGGCGTTAAGAGAAGAGGTGGACAAGCTAATGGCCAATGGTTTTATCCATGATGCAACTTATCCTGAATGGGTATCTAACCTGATCTTAGTCAAAAAGTCCAGTAGGAAGTGGTAAACCAGCATCGAATACTTGAACATAAACAAGGCTCGTATGAAAGATAGCTTCTCCTGCCCAGAAATGACTAGCTTGTGGATGGGATGGAAGGACACGATTTGCTATCATTTATGGATGCATACTTAGGGTGCAACCAAATTCCAATGCACGAACCTAATCAAGAAAACACCAGCTTCATCACCGATCTGAGGCTATACTGCTATAGGGTTTGGTGTGCCATAGAAAATCCTCACTAATAACGGGACCCAATTTTAAAGCATCAATTTCAAAGATTTTTGCAAACATTTCCGAATTTAGAAGAGCTTTTCTGCAGTTTCTCATCTGTAAGAAAATGGGCAAGTGGAAGCAATAAACAAGATCATCAAGTCCACCATCAAAAAGCAACTAACTAAAGAAAAAAGGAAATGAGTTGATGAACTTCCACTCGCACTATGGGCTTACAGGACAATTCACAAAGCGGCAACATGTCACACTCCGTTCGCCTTTGCATATGGCTCCAAAGCAATGATTCCCATCAAATTAGAAGTCCACTCTCATCAAAGGCATAATTTTAATCGGAAGCAAAATGAGCAGCTCCTACTCAAATCACTGATTATGATTGACGAAAGGAGGGAAGAAGCCAAGTTGAGGAGCGTTGCCCACCAAAAAGGGTTGCACGATACATCAACTCCAAATTTCACAATCAAACCTTCAATGTAGGAGACCTTTTCCTGAAACAAGTCTATCCCATGCCAGGAGGTTTCAAAACAAACTGTGAAGGCCCTATGTGATCAATCTAAAGCTAAGGGACGGGACTTTCAAACTGACAACTGTTGATGGAATCCAAATTCCCAAAGCATGAAACAGCGAACCGCTGTGCCGTTACTTCACCTGAGAACTGCCTTAAGTAATTTTTATTTTTTAGCAAATAAGCCGCCCTGAGAGGCTGGGAGCATTGTAAATCGGCAAAAATTTGCCCAACTTCCTTAAAAAAAATTAATTCACTTTTTGAGCGAACAAAACTATGCTCATGATTGTAACCTGCTGTGTCGATGGGGTCAAATCAACTCAAAACCATGAAATTTCTATTCGAGAAAGTGGAATCACACTTAAGTATGCCACCCTTATCCGTCGGGTCGATGGAAGCAATTTGACTCAAACCGTTGAATCGACGGAACTCAATCCTCGCCTTTTAAGAATTGGTGCTACCTCGGTAGCATTAGGAAGGCTTAAACAAAAAGCCACGCATCTCATAAGCTACGCACCAACTTTCCAAGCCGCAAAATCATGCTCTTAGACATAGACTCCTTACGTTGACCGAAGATAAGCAATATTGTGAAGGATAAAACGTCGTGCACCAAATTTCCGAGCCGTGAAATTGCGCTCTTAAAACATAAACTCCTCATGTTGTCCGAAGATAGGCAACATTGAGAAGTATCAAAAGCCATGCATACCGTAAAGCCGCGCATACTTTTAAGTACCAATCACCCCTAAAATACTAGGAAACTTATCAAACATAAGAATGGCGAGGATCAAACCACTCCTATTATCAGGAGTAATGGGCGTGAATCCAACAAAATCGAAGTGCAAGAAACTGGCAGAAAACTCCAACTGTTGATATTAACTATTACATTTAATTGTTTAGCTATCTATAGTTAACACATACAATGTGCATGCTATAAGCAATGAAGCGCGTGTTTGAAGATTGAAAAATTTCAATGAAATAATATAAGTATTTACTCACATTCTTGAGGAGTGATAAGTGGCTCAACTTCCAATTTTTGCAAAAATTATTAGTTTACTCGAAGAGTGTTTCCGAATTCTCTAATAATTAATCTTATAACTTTATATTCTGCACCCAATTTATATTTTTATGCACATTTCTAACATACCTATGTTGCATACCATACATTGTATACTAAAGTTGTAAAACTTACAAAAAAATCAAATTGTAACTTAGTTTTACCCCAAGTGTTGGTATGCAAACTATTCAAACCATAAAGTACTGCTTGTTTGTCAAGTGTTCGAAGTAAACAGCCCTGTGAACTAGGTGCATACACCAGTACCCAAATAGAAATACACAAAAACAAAATCACTTCATAAGTTATGTTACTTCAAATAGATAATTTTGGCGGTAATCACTGGACTAGATAAATAAAAGAGAAGTAAGCAAAGTACACATAAGTACACATAACACAGATAAGCATATAAGCGAAGTTACAGTTAAAATGTCAGCAGTATATTACTTACAACTATATCTTTGTACAAGGTTAAAATGTGGGGGCCATACCCACACAATACCAGCCAACAAAAGAAAAAATTACAGACAACGCAACAAAAATAGTAAGTGCAGACTCTGCACTTGACCAAACAACATAAAATGACTCGGAATCAGAATAACCACATCCAAGCTCCTCAATGCCTTTTTCCGCCACTCCCCTACCTGCCTTTCATCTAAAGTTTCTGATTTGCCTCGAGAGTAGTATCACCGCCGATAATATCAACTATGTCCTTAGCGCTGATATCTTCTTCCTGCTCTTTAACTTTCTCGAAAGTTTCCGGTTTAGTCTTGCACTTCCAAGATATACGAGAACTCTTAGAGGACTTTATCACTTCAACTTTCTCCTTCTTGATGTTAACCAGTTGTTTTTGAGATTTGCACGGCTTCTCTATCTACATCTCCCGCTCCCGAACTTCGGCCACCGTGAGGTCACCCTCCAAATTTATGGAGGACCATCAAAGCCATGTATTGCGGCAATTTTCTCAGACTCCGGTCTCGGTTGCGAGTCGGACACGGTAGCCTGAGCAGCTACAGAAATAAGCACAAACACTGTTAGGATAGCGATAGGTCCATGCACCAAGGAAACCGATGGATCGGCAGATAAGGAAGATGGACCTGTAAGATCAACAATGAAACGGTTAAGTTCATTCTGCTCTTGCGGCATGAGTTAGAAGTTCTCAAACTCGAAGGAAACAAGGGGATTTTCTGCACCATAGAAATGACCTAGAATGTAAACCTCATATTCACTGCCCTCTCCCTACTTGGATGGTTCCACGACCCACGGAGAAGCTTCAATCCAAGAAATTGTCGGTGGATTGTAAGGCCGCCCCGATGGTTCGCCGGGACCGAAAATAAATGGCTTCAGCAATGCTGCGACAGTCGTTGTCATAGAAGCATCAGTAGCTTACTTCTCCCTTAAAATTAACAAAACCTCCCGGCCTCCTAGTAGTTCTTTCTTTGATTCTTTATTAAGATAAGCATTCTCTAGCTCTCGCTTGGTATAAATATCGCTACTGTCGTGAAAATGGATCAAGATTTCATCTCATGCGACGGCGAGACTGCGTGGGAATTTAGGGCCCAAGTAACTGAGACTCCTCTGGTGCAGCAGGAGTTAATATAAAATTTTAAGATGGTCTCATCCGTCTTCTCAATCTTTCTCTCGAAGTTGTTTTGAAGCTCTAATTGATCCACTGTGACGGTGGCCTTTTCAACTTCGGCACGAGTTTTATTGGCACTAAGCTGCACAACTCGATCTTGGGGCGTAGCGATCATCTCAGCCTAGCCGGGGATGGTTTTATCGTGCGATTTCATGACTTCCTAATATTATGTGATTGTTTTATTATGCCTCTCTATGATAAGGTCGTGGTCGAAATGGTCTTCCTTTAGGCCTCGATTGTTGCGTTGCAAACTGCCAGCTCCTCTTTCAATTTGGCTTCTTCTACATGAGCCATCTTAATTTCGTCCGTGTAGATGATCTCCATTCACTCATGAGCCTCTTTTAGTTCTTTCAGCAAATTGGCATTGTTCTTGCTTTCTTGAAGCACCATGTCTCTTTCTTTTGCCAACAGCTTGACTTTGGCATCGCGTTCTGCCAACGCGTTTTCATAGTCATCCTTATCCGGTTCAAAGGAGTGGATTTCTTAATAGTTATTGCAGTTCATGTCTGCCGGTTGTTTGCATACTTATCCCACCCCTCGGCCCGCTTTCAATAATTCTGGATTGCTTGGAGCAGGGTCATGTATGTATCTTTATGAATTGGATGAAGATCGCGATCAAATTTAACTTCCCTTAAAAACCACTCAGGGAGAAATGCTTCAAGCCTGGGAGGACCAAATAGAAGAACATAGGCAGATCTTCGATGCAGACAAGTAGAACTAGGAGCAAGCGCCACATGAGATGAGGGAATTTGAGATGAAGATGGAATGAAGACAGAAGAAACTGGTATTTTAGAACCGTTTGTACTAGGTGTTGGAGCAAAAGCCTGTTGTTCCAAGGAATGAGAGCCACGATCAACTTTTGACTTTTTAGATGGCTCCTCTCGCTCATTGAAAGTCTCTCGTTTCTCGTATTCGCCCTTGTACACTCGACTATGTTCCCTCTTATCTCGACGACGAGCTTTAGCCTCAGAATCATTTCTCATTCTCCATTCCTTCTCTGTTTCATAAGGTCGGTGATGGCTGGAAGATCGTCTCGACTAGCGTTGAGAGTCTGAAAATTCTCCAACGTCGTGTAAATGCCACATCCTCTCATGGTATATAATACAAAGAATAAATAAAGAACCTTAGAAACGGCGGATAAACATGAAAAATATGTGTATAATCGAGTGTAACCCAAGTGAAACGTGTACTTTGTTTCGGAGGAGAGACTAAAACGATGTCACAAACCAGATCGGGCAGATGTCATGGAAGGAATCAGACTAACTTCAGGTGCAACATAGCCTGGACGAGAAGACACCTCCTCAAACTCGATGTCTTCCCTCTTGAGCGTGTCAAAATCAACATAAACATTTCTCAAATCACCAAAGCCTACGCCAGCTTTTTTGATCTGAGAATCTTGACATCATTTGACTTCAAAAGCATCATGTTTATCACTTATATCTTAGGGGGCAAGCTTGGAACAATGTGAGTATCCATGGAGTCTCATTGCATGATTTAAAATTTCCATTGTCGAATTCTTCATAAAGCACATCATCGTCACTAAGAGGACTTATCGCTACTGCTTCCAATCTCACCCTCCTCCTTTTCTATGTCTATTGCGGTTTTGCCTTCTCTTTGATTAAACTCCTTTTCCTCTTCTTCTGGAATTGGGAAGCATTCAAGCCGGGCAATTGGATTCGGTCGCGACGTCTCTTTCCTCATGAGTCTCTTCGGCCGACTCATCGGACAAGTCTTCACTCTCTTGAAAAACACCCTTTTCATAACCGTGAGACGAAGAAGTGGATCGCGTACATATCCTAGATCGAGAGGGGATGTGACCTCAACTGGGACTGCAGATCTCCCTAAATGCAACACCCCGTACCGTAGTAGGTTCTCATCTGTTAATTATAATGTAAATGATCTCTCCTCGGCATCGACAACCTTCAAGGTACGGAAAATTTCATCGACAGATAAGTCCTTATTCGGCCTAGAATAACCGTAGAAAGAATTTGACTCGTTAGAAATTCCATAGCAACATATCGGAGCTCTATATGTGAGAAAAAGGACTTAGCCTCTGTAGTCTAAAGATGATCGAATCCCTCACGATACCTAACAAAGAAGTATTGAGTCTTGAATTGAGATAAATTACTCTGCAATCGCAACATAATTTTACGATTTATCCGATCCTTAATCACAACCAACACTCGTCTCTTCTTTTGAACGAGAGAAAATATCTCAACTTATCAAAGCTAGGGGTACAACTAAGAGTCCACATGAAAAGAACACATAGGCAGTTTAGAATAGCATATCCGTTGGGATGAATCTGAAATAGAGAAATTCCCAAGTTCGAGAGGGTTTCTCTCAAAAAGTAATTAAAGGGAGGCATTGCTCCTTTTAAGCACATTACTGATGACAAGCAGTATATCCACGAGGCGACATATTAAAAAATTCATCTTTCTTTGGGAGGCGCACGTCTTCCTTCAGATTGCCATGCTATAAGCAAATGTTATGCAAGACTTCAGTAGAAATCATAGAGGAGGCTCTCTCTGGCAGATTGAGAAGAACGCTAAAATTAGGAGGAGTTTGATCCAAGACCGAACAAACTGGAACTGGAGAGATATATTTAGCCTGTGAAGTAGAAGAAGGAGCGACAGATGATGATTCAGCCTTCGAAAGCGCAGGACTTCCTCAGCTAGCCTTATGGCGAAAAGATGGGTGCTTCATTCTAAATAACAAGACTTGCGCCCGAAACGGTTAGGTAATTCTTCTCTAAAATAAGAGTTCCCCCTATTGTACCTAAATTTGGAAGAAATATTGGTTCATGCTGACATGTCCGATTATAAGTATGTACCGGGGTGAGTGCGATTTGTTATTTATCGGTAGTGTGCTCGGTGTCCTAAACACTACAAACGCTTTATCCCTTGTAGAAAGTACACTTGAAGCTGAAAGGGAAAAGGACTTCCCATATTGCTTTTTGAAAATACTTCTTCAACACTTACATGTTATTGATCAATGATCGATAATGGATCCGTCGTCCGAAATGACGTGGAAAGCTCCTTCCAGTATAGGTTCACCGTGTGTGCAAAAAAAAGCAAAACCAATTCACGATGTGTCGTGCGGCATCGGCAATGGGACCTGGCACAAGTCAATTTTGGTTCAATGGATGAAGACAGCAAAACATGTCATGCACCGGGGCAATGCTCGAATGTTGTTCCGTGAAGAACTCAAGACTCGATTTACTATCTTCCTCTATTAAAGTGCAATCAACTCGAATTTTTCACGACTAACATCACCGTCGCCGAATCGATAAATGAACACCATAATCATCAAATCACCATGAATCGATAATTTGGAGGCAAGGATGTGTAGGAACTAGACTAACCACAGTGGAAGCAATGGGTGAATTTCAAAAAATTTACCATATTTTATCTTTTATTGGGCCTATGAAGTCCAATTGAATTAGAACATTTCTAACTTTCATTTAAATAAAATCACTTATTTTATGTAAATTTAGATATATTAAGATATTTTTTGATTTAGTTTATACATAAATGTATCATGTACATATATGTGCAAGTGCATGTGCAACATAATAGTCCGCGAGAGGAAAAATATGCCCGTATGTAGATATTGGGATTTAAATCATAACAGACATAGTAGCTCATTTTTTATGTCATTTATGTTGTCCAAATATGTGCACGTATACGTGTTACAAATATAAACATACACACATATAGACACATATGCATGTATAAATATATCATATATAATATATGAACATAAAACATTTATATATAGATGAATATATATTGAAAGAGAGAGAAAAATTATTAAAAATTATTTATAATTCAAGATTAAATTACTTTTGCAAACAAAATAATTTTAGTATTTTAATTTGTATAAATTATGAATAAAGTAATGTTTTCATCCATAAATAATTAACGCAAAACAATCTATTGATAAAAATTCAAATTTTACAACTTTTAAAAATCAAGGATCATAAAATAGAGCTTAGGAAAAATCTAGAGATTTTTCAAAGTTGGATTATTATTTTTAAAAATAAATACATTGACTTGGGAAATAATTATTTAAATATAAAATAATATATTATTAAAAATTCAAATTTTAAAATTTCAAGAATTCTAGGATCATGAATTAAAGGTTATGAAAATTATGAAATTTTTTCAATTAAATTATTATTTTTAATAAATCACAAACAGTTTTTCCAAAATAATATTAATTATTGAAAATAATAAAATTTATTAATAAATTTCTAATTTTTTTATAGGTTTTCGAAATGATATAATATTTTTTTAAATATAAAATTTAATTTTTAATGTAATAATTATTTTATGTATAAAAAATGATTTAAAAATTCAATAAATGTTAATTTAAAAATATGAATATATATATTATAATTGACTTTTGAATTTGCAGATTCATATTATATAAAAATAAGTATCTAAATTTTTTAACTCATATATATATATATATATATATCTTATATATGCATATATGCTATTATGATAGAGAAATATACACTAATATGTATATATGTGTGTGTGTGTGTATGAATTTATTAATAAATATATACAAAACAATTATTAACGATAAAAATTGATTTTTTACAGTAAAAAACATTTGTCTATATATAAATAAAATAGTATAATAAACATATGCACATAACAAAACTGATTTGCGACAACCACATCTACTTTCAAAATCTCACCTAACTAAACATATAGTAGCAATATATTTAAACAGATATGAAATTGCTCATTTTAAGATCATATAATATAATTTAATTACTGTAATATGAATTAATTCCAATTTAATGATGGCTTTGAATCCACGTTGAAGCAATGACTTTCCTTCCTTTTACTGTTCTTGATTCGTCAGATAGCAAGTCCGGAATCACCGACCTCTAACTATCGAATAATATTATTTTAATTTGAAAGATATTCGAGAATTTTGGAGTGGGTTGAGAGTTATGTTTTAACCAGAAATGTAGAAGGCAGTGGCGGCCAAAAGGTTAATAATTATTTTTTAGAGAAACACACATACATACATACATACATGCATACATGTATGCATGCATGCATACATACATGTATGCATGCATGCATACATACATACATACATACATACATACATACATATATATATATATATATATATATAGGGTTGTATTAGAGAGAAACATGGAAAACCTTTTTACCCATTCTCACCTGATCTCAACCCATTAATATATCCAAGCCAATTCCCTATGTTTTAGCCACACTTCAACCTTCCCAAAACCGGAATTTTGCAGCCCTAATGATGGGCCTTTAACCCATCTAAGCCCAGGCCAAAATACTATGCAATTAAATCTAATTTAATCGCTTGTCGATATTGTATATCGACCGATATATTTATAACTGTTATAAACATATATAACATTATTTGTTTCTCAAATCATATTTAAATTTTATAATTAATATTTCATAAATATGAATTAATTTATAACAATTATAAATTAATTAAATCGTTCGTCTTAAGAGAATTCATCATTTAAGCTGTTTAACTCTTGGGTGTAAATTTGATCAGCGATTAACATCGAACTATTCTAATGTTAATGTTCACACATCACTTCGTAGGTGGTATGACATTATGGCCAACTTTATCGCTTACACATTTTCGGTAAAATCCAATTTTAGTTTAATAAGAGTTACCCGATTTTGACATTTGTTTACCCCAATTCTCTTTGTCAAAACTGTATAACTTTGGACTGATGGAATTTGGTAATGGTCAAAATTCCAACCTCATCCACACACAACTTTATATCTAAATACAAAGTCCTTGATTCAATAATAATAATAGTTATCAACCGAAATGCTCTGGCCGGAGACTTTGACTTTGAGTTGACAGTGATACTAACCACATATAACTAAGGAGACAAATCCTCTCTTGAATAATGCTTCACTTCCAATACTTCCACTCGACCCAACTATAGTCACTCGACGGACGTCAAGCCATGGTTTGGCCATAATCAAAGCGGAGCTTTCATATTGAATATCCACAGTATTCTCAAGTCGAAAGAACTGTGCAAATCGGTCACATTGATATTTTCTGTTTGACCTTGGTATATTAAAAACCTGAAATCTATCGAGTGAGTCGTTCCTTAGTTACCCAATAACTATTAGAATGTAACCCCTAGGTGACCCCAGCAGTCATGAGTAATAAGCTGCCTAGCGTTTGGAGAGCGTTACGTACTCCAGTCTCAATGGATACATCGATATCCAGTACCGACGCGTCTTGACTAGGAACATTTAAAAGTATATTTGTTTCATTGTGATAAATTACTCATGGTTGCAACATTTTGTAACTACTATCAAAAAAATATAACATTTATGGATTTTTCTTTTAAATATACTTTTAATTATGTTAATTAACTAATATAATCATATTATATCAAGTATTTAATAGGAAGAATATACATTTTATTTCGAACAAGATTAGTCAACGAGTTAGATATATGTAACAAATTACATAATTGCCCCTAAGGCATACCCTTAACTCCTACAATCTCCCATTTGCACTTGGTGTCAATTATGGAATCTAATTTCAACTTCCCCAATCATTTTTCTCAAAATCAATTAGATCAGTACCTTGGTGAATGGGTATGCTATTATGTTTTAATTATCTACTTTGTCGATTAACACTCTCTAACACTGATAAACTGTCTTTATCATGTGGAACGATTCGAAATATGTCTTTCGACTTCTAGTGAGCTTTAAGTTCTATCGTGGCCAATTTTGTGTCATTGTTATCTTATAACAAAATAATGAAATTCTCAACATTTGGATTCACCTTTGGCTCAATTATAATTTTTTTTCATTTATATCTATATACATTGGTTTATTGCAGCGCTATTCAAGTTAATGTTCTCAACATTTTGTTGAATCGACTACAATCACTTTTAGTCTGAAACATTTTCAAATTAAAGATTTTGACTTGAATTTTATCGTTGACATGTTATACTCAATATCACTTATAAAAGTTTGTGTCCAAACATTCCATCATAACGTGTTCGTTGTTTCTATAAAAAAATTCTTTAGTATCTCATAAAATGTGAGAACATCTCAAACGACCATTTAGTGATATAAATTTGGATTTTATGTTTTCTCCATGTATCAAGTACATAAACAAAATACAATATCATACACAGCATACCATATATGATAATTCCTATTGCTAGTACATAAGGAATCCAACTTGCATGTTCTCCTTTTAGTAGGGTGCTCTTGTATATCATTTTAGGACAATCCCTGTATCTTTTATATTCACCGTTAAATACATCGTTTACAATCCAAAATTGAGTATTAAAACAATTAAAGTTGTTTTAAAACAAGCATATTGTTAAAATCAACAACATGTTGTTTATTTATAGTTTAGAAATATCAATGTACCTTTTAACGTTCATTCTTATGAACACACGCTTCCTCTACACTATGATTGAAAATCAAACTATTTGATATTTCTATCAAAATACTTATTCAATCTTGATGCTTATAAAATGATACATCATTATCATTTCTTGGATCATATCCAAAGATTCACGAACCCAATATCGCTCCAACTGACTTCGAGGCGTTATTGGTTAATATGTGTAAATGGCTTACTCTAAATCATTATTTAGAATTGTAATACATAAGAATAATTCTTATCGAGCGTTAATTTTGTAAGTAAATCTGAATTTAACTTGAGCATGCTGTATACCGAATCTGTATGCTAATTTCAACAATTGAAATTTGTGATATTATTCTTATCATAATTGCTTATTTAATTCCAACCACGTTAGTCTTTCCAATAAAGACACAATCTCAACCGACATCTCTTTGGTTATGACCACCAAAATCATATTTTGATAGCGTACTTGGAATTCATTCAGATCTGCGCATCATACCATATAGAATCAACAATCTTAATGGCTTAATTGAACGACGAGGGTAATGTATATTTTCGACATTAATAAGAAACTCATAGTTTCTCTTTGATATATGAGAATACTTATTAGACATTCTAATGCAATGTGTTCATTTAGGTTTAGTTAATTTCACTTCATCTCGTATAATCAATTCTATCTAAGGATCGAAACCAATTCCATTTAACTACCAAAAATTTCTCAAAGAAATTCCTTCACAATGAAGTTGATATATCTTGAAACAACAATTATTTCTTAGTGCAAGTAGAATAGGGGTTCATAAACGCTTTATGAACCTTTTTATTTATAAAGCTGATTTTAGTTTACAAAAATTATGTTCAAAACATAAATATGTCATTTGATGTAGACCTTTCCAAAAAAAACTTTTGGAAATTCATACAAGATCCCTCATGAATAATTATTATGTGCAATCTTTCGACTCGCATAACCTGCCAACTCCCTGGCATAGGATACATTGGGATTTCTTACAAACCCTTATCTTGTATGATTTTGTAAACTGTTATTTAGATGAAATAATATCAACCTTGTGTACTAATCTTAAGTGCATGATCTTATAGAAAGAAACTAACTCAATTTCAGTCACAATTAATCGCAAATTGTCCAACAATGTCTGATTACTCCATATAGATGCATCATTATGTATAACATGGAGGAGTGATTATGAGATTGAATACATATTCTTTTTTAGGTACATTTTGAACTCTTCCTCATATACTCACTTATTTGACCAAATCAAATCATTTTATTCTATTGCATGTTATTTTATTTACTTTTCTTTTATAATCTATGATTTTATCATAAACTTACTACATGTGTATCTAATACACATGTCCATGTTGGTAATAAATCATCGACGAATATAACAAAGTATGCGGAACCCTTTTTGTAACATCCCTGATTTTTGTTTAATATTATTTAGGATATTTAATTACATAAATTAAATAGAATAATGTGATTGATTAGGGAGATGAGATTAATAAACCCAATGGCAATGAAATAAATGAACTAAAATAATACTTAACTAAATTAAGAAGGAGGAATTTCCTAAGAGGTAAACTAGGAAATGAGGCAACATTCCTTAGTAAAAATTCCTCCCTCCACCTTTATAAATTTTTATTCTCTCATTCGTAACTCCTTACTATATTTCGGCAAGCCATTAGAAGCTCAAGGAAGAAGAGGAAATCAACTAAAATCTAAGGAATTAAAGCTAGGAAATTATCTCATTCTCTAATTAACTAATCAAGGTGAATAATAGTGTAAATCATCTCATTTTAACTTGTTTTGTTTGATTATAGATAATAACTGAATTTATTTTGCTATATTGATGATGTTAAGATCTGATAATCATTGTTTTGATAGATTAACGATTTAGGTGATTTATTGGGATTTTTATGGAATTATAATAGTGGGTTTTAGAGTAAAAACCTTAGCGAACGATCTCAAAATAGTTTGATTTTTGGATATGTTGTGTAAAACATAATTTTGGAGATTGGTTTTTAATTTAATAATTTTCTGAGCCAATTGGAATATTTTATGAATTTCCGAAGGTGAAAAAGGCAGTTATTTTGGTTTTTAATTATTAAAAATAATAAAATGAAGAATTTTTCTTCAAAAACATTATATGACGAATAAAATTTTATTTTTGATTTTTGGTGAATTTTTGATATTTTTCCAAAGTGATTTCGATTTATTATGAATTTTCTAAATGAAAAATGCTTAGGAATTATATTAAAATATTAGTATATGAATATAATTTCTAAAATATTAATTTTGATCTGCAGCAGTTTTCTCCAAAGATCTAACCTTAGTCAGTAGAAATTTGATAAAGAATCGGTAAAGTTTTCCTTAACCAATAGGAATTAGACAAAGCATATATGTGATAGTCTTTCCACTTATTTACGATTCTGCCACTGAACATTCCACCTTAAAACTTTCCGCCTGAGAAATCTTTCATCATCGAAACTTTTCGTCATTAAAACCTTCCGCCTGAGAAACCTTTCGTCATTAAAACATTCCGCCTGAGAAACCATTCGTCATTAAAACTTCCGCCTGAGAAACTTTTCGTCATTAAAACCTTCCACCCGAGAAACCTTTTGTCATTAAAACCTTCCGCCTGAGAAACCATTAGTCATTAAATCTTTCATCATTGAAACCTTTCGCCTATGAAACCTTTCTCCTAAGAAACCTTTCGTCATTAAAACTTTCGTCGCTGAAACGTTTCGTCAATAAAAACTTCCGCCTAAGAAACCGTTGGTCATTAAAACCTTTTGTCATCATACCTTCCGCATCATTTCTAGACCTTCGATAGTAGTTTTAAAACCCTACGAAAACCCTTTTTGTAGCAGTTTTTCCCAGCTTTGTCTGTAAAACATCAAACAGGCTTAATTTTCTAACCGTAAGTCCATTATTCTATTGTGACCACTCTACAAAAAGGTATATCATCAGTTGAACATAATGGAATAGGTTAAAGACATTAATTTTACACCTATAAAAAGTTATGGCTAAAACAAAGTTTTAATTTCCAAAAGGGGTTGTTTTCTTTGATTTCAAATATGTTCACTTGGTTTTCTTTACCTTCGAACAAGAAACTTTCGAAAGTTAATTGATTTATTCTGACCAACTTTTATATTTTCGAAAGGCAAAATTTAAAGTATAATAAGACATAAGCCAAATGTTTTCAAGAGCTTTCGAAGGAGGTTACTCTATAAAGTCTAAAGCTAGGTTTCGAAGGTATTGAAAGGTATGGTTTCAATGTTTTTGAAAGTCTAAGGTTTAAAGGATTTAAAGGTGGATGTCGTATGTTTTTAAAGCTGGTAAAAAGAAGGTTTTAAAAAGATTTCGAAGGATTCCCCTTCAATGATTTCGAAAGGTTTATTAAATGATATGAAGGGGTTACCTTCAGTACTTTCAAAGTGTCTTATTAAAAAGGTTTTTAAAGAGTGCCTTCAATATTTTCGAAAGGTTGTTTAAAGATTTAAACAAAGGTTTCGAATATAAGAACTAGGCATATAGCCTAAGTGTTTTAAGTTATAAAGGACTTTAACTTATTTTAAAATGGATAGTTAATCCTTATTGAACATCATCAACGTTATTTTGAGTAAAGTATATATAGCATGGCAAAATAGCTTAGAGTAAAGCTAAAGATATATTTTCCTTGTATATTTATGATTTGACCGACTAAATAATTTTGAAAAAGTTTTCAAGGAAAATTTTGAAGGGCGGTTAGCTCAAATAATATATAGAGTAGTTTGCTTAGAAATTTTGAAGGGTAGGAGAACCAGTTAGGTTAACCTAATAGTGAATATAGATTGAATAAACTCCTGAATATAAAGCAAAATATTGCATGGGCCGATAGGTTTCCAATAAGCCCATGAAAACTGCATGATATTAGCTGGGGGCCAATAGGTTCATAGGTAGCCTATGAAAACTATGTGTAAATAAAGATGTCAGATTCATAGTTAGCCCATGAAAACTGTGTAAATTGGAAATGTCAGATAGACAGGTTCATAGTTAGCCAATGAAAATTATGTGTAAATTGGAAATGTCAGATAAACAGATTCGTAGTAAGCACTTGAAAACTATGTAATTGGATAGGGAGTCCTTAAATGTTTAACCGGTTATTAGTTATCCCATGAAAACTATTAGGTTAATAGTAATGCTAGATACTATAACTGAGACAGATAGTCTATTTTATTTCCTATTTTACCATAATGGATATTGCTATATTATTCTTATAATCAATTGATTAACCAATTTGGTTGAAGGAAAGGATTTGCAAAATACATGTTTTGAAAAGGGATACTAATGAGGGGAAAACCCGGTCGGCCAAGTCGCATGGTCTTACTGGATATCCAATTGGTTTGAGATGATAGACTATTTTTCATCCCAGGCTTTATATCTGACTCGAAGTTTTTGTTTTACCCTTGAACTCTCGGGTACTCAATTGATTTCGAGTAGTTTGAGGTTTAGGGTTTTCAGGTTTTCTTCGACGAATAATGCTTCCAGAGGCGTGCAGGAGGCAGATAGTTATTTAGAGTTTTCTTTTCTGCTGTGTATTTGGATGTAAAGGAAGATTTGTTAGCCTTACTCTATACTCTAATCAACCAAGGGACATCTTCATATGTCGCTCTTGGCGTATTTGTTATGATTATATTTTGCTGAACATGATTAATGTTTTGGGTTATGTAACGAATATGCAATGTTTTGATTTGAATGTGGAAATATGATTTTTAATTTTTAATTTTTTTTCATATTCTTATGATCTACTTATCAATATATCTAGCACCGCATTATTTGGTCGTCGAAGATTAATAACTATGGATGACTGCTACATCCGTAGCCATTAGTTTTAGGCCTCTAAGTAGGAGGATGTTACAAGTTGGTATTAGGACATAGGTTTATCATAAAACACAAAATAAAACAAACATTTTCAAACATAATCCTAATGAATTATTAATTAAAATCAGGGTTTGAGTTAACATTATTGTAACGTCCTTATATTTGCTATATATATATATATATAAGTACGTGTTCCCCTCTCTCTTAGACCGCTCTTTTGTATCTTACTAAGGTTCATATGCAGATTTACAAGAAAGAAGATATGAAAATAAGAAAGGAAGAGGACATCTAAGTGGAGGAAGCACAACATATGGTAATGCTCGACCTATTACCAGGAGGAACCAAGGTCGACAGGCTAATGCTAATCCAAATGCAGCGTCCAATGTTGGTGTTGGAACCCTGCCAGTTGATATAGGGATGATGTATTAGTTCTTCATCAACTTTATGCAAGCTAGAGCAGCTGCAAGGGTAGCTTGAGGTAATTTTGTTAATATTGGTGAAGCCAATCCTGTGGCCCCAATTGGCAATAACAATGCCAAGTAGAGCACGGATTATACCAATTTAGGAGGAAATCCTTTTTATGGAATAGTGGATGCTGTTGAGGTTGAGAACTGGATTTTGAACTGTGAAAGGATCTTTACGGATTTAGGTTTGGATGATGAGGAGAAGAGAAAGCTGGCTCTAGACAGTTGCAAGGGTTAGCGCTTCACTGGTGGAAAAGTGTGGCAGTCGAAGTTTCGAAAGAAGTGCTATCACGGGTTTATTTTAAAAGAAAGTTTGACCAAAGATTCTTGTTTGAGGTTGCCAAGTCGGCATGGATGAGGAAGTTCATGGATCTTGTGCAAGAAGTGATGTCGGTTCTCAAGTATGCTACGAAGTTTGATGAGCCATCTCGATATGGTCATGCTTTTGTTGACACTGATGTCAGAAGGAATGAAATATTTATTAGAGGATTAAGGCCAAAGCTTGGCAGAATAGCTATGACTCATATTAGGGAGCCTAGTCATGTAGTGGTAGAGATGACTATTCGCCATGAGGGGATGCTTGTTGTGTCTGTTAGGGAGAAACCAGTTGAGTTCTAAGGCCTAAAGGGGAAGAAAAGGAAGTTCTTTAAGGAGAAGGGAGCCCAAAAAGGAGATGAAGCTAAGAAGGAAAAGACTAATTTAGTGTGTTATAAGTGTGATAGGAAAAGCCAATATGCCAACGAGTGTAGGTTTGGTAAAGGAAAGAAGCATGTAGAGAAGAAGAATGTGAAATGCTACAACTATGACCAAGTTGGGCATTATAAGAGCCAGTGTCAGGAACCAGTCCAAGTGGACAAAAGGAAAGTGTTTGCTATTGGACTACCGTCTTCTTCTAGACCCACTACCGCAGAGAAAGGGAAAGGTATGATGGAAGGTACACTTTTGATTCAAAGTATACCAGTTAGGATACTTTTTGATACTAGTGCATCACACTCATTTATATCACATTATTTGGTAGATAGGTTATGTATAGAACCCACATGCCTTGTTACTTCCTTAAGGGTTGCAAATCCAATATGAGGGCATGCAACTCTTGGGATGAGATGTGACCAATTAGAACTTGATTTGTTAGGTCACATGTTTGCATGCAGTTTCTATGTTTCTAATTTCGTAGATTTCGGGATCATTTTGGGTATGGCTTGGTTAGGTAAGTATGAGGCTAGGATATTTTTCCAGGATCGTGAAATATCTTTGAGGCGCCCTGATAGCCATAACCGAATCATTTTCCCAGTGGAGAATTATAGTATGTGTTTTTATGCTTTGTTAATTGCCTTGGAGGTAGGAGATGACCTTAGTCAGGTTCGCGTAACAAGAGAATTTTCAGATGTATTTGAGCCAGTTACTGGATTACCACTGAAACACTCTATAGAGTATCGGATAGACCTTGTACCGGGAGCTGAACCTATTAGTAGACCACATAGTAGAATGTTACCGACGAAGATGAAAGAAATGAAAGTGCAGCTAGTGGATCTTCAGGGAAGGAATTTTATTAAACAAAGTATTTCTCCTTGGGGAGCAGGCATGGTGTTTGTTAAGAAACCAGATAGGTCTTTAAGGATGTGCATCGACTACTGTAAGCTAAACGAGATGACAATCAAAAATGAGTATCATTTGCCGAGAATTGATGACTTATTTGATCAATTGAGTGGACCCAAAGTGTTTTCCCACTTTGACTTGGCAATAGGTTTCCATTAGCTAAGGGTGGAAGAGGATAGTATCCCATTGACGTCGTTTCAAACCATATATGGATCAAATGAATGGTTGGCAAAGCCATTTGGATTGACAAGTGCACCTTCTTTCTTCGTTGATTTGATGAACCATGTTTCCAGAGAGTGCTTGGATAGGTTCGTATTGGTATTCATAGATGATATTTTAGTATACTCAAAAGATGAAAGAGCGCTTGAGATTCATCTTATAGTAGTGTTGGAGACGTTGAGGCAGAATCTGCTAGCGGAGAAATTTTTCAAGTGTCATTTTAGGAAGAAAGAAGTTAGATTTCTTGGTCATGTGGTTTCAAAGAAGGGGTTGTCAATCGATGCAGATAAGATCGAAGCTGTGAACAATTGGAAGAGACTGGAGATGGCGACCGGGATCAAAAGTTTTCTTTGACTTGCTAGCTATTACCAGAGATCCATCAAGGATTTTTCGTGGATAGCAGCACCTTTGACTAAGCTTACCAAAAAGGAAGTGAAGTTTGTTTGCTCTGAAAAATGTGAGGGAGCATTCTTTAGTTTAAAGCATTTGTTGACCAATGCTCCAGTATTAGTAGTTCCAGATGGTTATTAAGGGTTGGCACTATATACAGATGCACGTGGGACTAGATTGGGAGCAGTATTGATGCAGAAGGGAAAAGTTATTGCTTATGCATCTAGGAAGCTTAGACTGCACGAAGTAAGGTATCCTACTCATGATTTGGAGTTGGTTGCGGTAATCTTTGCCTTGAAGATTTGGAGGCATTATCCCTTGGGGGGGAAATTTGAATGGTATACTAATCATAAGTCATTGATATACATAT
Organism: Allium cepa; assembly: GCA_030765085.1. Classification (NCBI taxonomy): domain Eukaryota; kingdom Viridiplantae; phylum Streptophyta; class Magnoliopsida; order Asparagales; family Amaryllidaceae; genus Allium; species Allium cepa. The sequence goes on along the minus strand of CM060941.1, from coordinate 671,717,900 downwards.
TTTCTTAGAAGGAGTTGAATATATGATAGCAAACGTGGCTAGAGTTTTTAGTGGCTTAGGAATTTGATATAGAATGCACCCCAGGGAAAGGCAATAAAGTAGCGGATGCTCTCAGTAGAAGACATTAGAATGTGGTGTTGGCTATGTTGGTGGAGTGGAATAATCTAGAAACTTTGAACAGTTGTGGTGCGCAATTAAGATCAACTGCTAGTTTTAGTTAGAGTATTGCGATATTGTTTTGTTTGGAAATTCGACTAGTACTGATCGAGAAAATTGCTTCTAAATAGAAGTAAGATCTATTTTTAGCTGAGAGGATCAGAAGGCTTGAAGTTGGAACCGAGGTTGTTGATTTGAAAGATTTTGGTCTTGACAGAGAAGATGGTTGAGAAAGAAGGGACGGTTATGTGTTCCAGGCATGGAGAACTTGAGAAGGGATGTTCTTGAGGAATGTCATCAATCTAAATTTAAGATGCATCCTAGAGGGACCAAGATGTATCAAGATATGAAGATAGGCTTATAGAGGGAAGGCATCAAGAGGGATGTTGGCTTGTGAGTTAGGCAGTATGTGAACTGTCAACAAGTAAAAGCCGAATATCAAAAGCCAAGTGAGTTCCTTCAGCCTCTAGATATTTCTGTTTAGAAATGGGATTCGATATCCATGGATATTATAGACAGGTTTCCAAGGTCAAGGAGGGAAAATGGGAGTACATGGGTCTTTGTAGATAGGTTCAATAAGAATGCTCATTTCATTCCAGTAAAATCGACCAAAACGGCACCTATTTTAGCGAAGTTGTTCACGAAGAACATAGTTAGACTTCGTGGGATTCCTAGTAGCATAGTCAACGACAGGGATGCATTATTCACTACCGAATTTTGGAGGAGTCTACAAGAAGTAATAGGTACCAAGCTCTAGATGAGTACAGCTTATCACCCATAGATGGAGGGCCAGATAGAGAGAGTGAACAAGGTACTTGAGGACTTGCTAAGAGCTTATGTACTGTACTTTGGTGGATCTTGGGAGGACCACCTACATTTGATTGAGTTTTCCTATAATAATAGCTATTATACTAGTATAGGAATGGCGCTTTTTAACGCATTGTATGGAAGACCATGCAAATCGCTAGCATGTTAGTTAAAGAGTGGAGATAGATTAGTCTTAGGTTCGGATTTTGTTAGAGAGGCATCAAAAAAGATCGAATTAATCCATGGACAGATGAAGGAAGCTCAATCTAAGCAGAAGAGTTACGCAGATTAGAGGCGTAAAAACCTAGAGTTCTCAGTGGCAGACGGGGTTTTCATTAAAGTATCACCAATGAAGGGTGTGGTACGGTTTGGAAAGTTGGAAAAGTTGGACCCGAGATACGTTGGACCATTCTAGATTTTAGAAAGGATAGAAAAATTTGCTTATAGAGTCAAGTTATCGAGTAGTATGCCAGGTGTCCATATTATTTTCCATGTGTCTCATCTTCGCAAGTATGTGCATGATCCAGAGGCTACTATTTCTCAGATAGATTTGGAGGACTTGGTAGTAGAGCCTGATTTGACTTTTGTTAGACACCGGTTTGAGTTGTAACGAGAGATAAGAAAAGATTAAGTACTAAGAAAGTCAAATTGGTGAAAGTTCAGTGGAGCAACAACGAGAAGGACTGTACTTGAGAGACAGAGGACATGATTCGAGATGTGTATCTTGATCTGCTTTGACGTTGTGCTTTATATTTGTTTTATATAGACTTATTAGCTGGTAGGGAATACTAGCTTTTATTTGCTTAGTTTTTATGCTTGTTTGTAGTCCTTACTGAATTTCGAGGACGAAATTCCATAAGGAGGGGAGCATGTAACACCCCTGATTTTCGTTTAACATTATTCAGAATATTTAATTAGATAAATTAAATAGATTAATGTGATTGATTAGGGAGATGAGAATAATAAATCCAATGGCCGTGTCTTAATGAATGAACTAAAACAAGACTTAACTAAATTAAGAAGGAGGAATTGCCTAAGGTGTTAACTAGGAAATGAGGCTACGTTATTTAATATAAATCCCTTCCTCCACCCTAATAAACTTTTACCCTTTCATTCATAACCCCTCACTATATTTTGGCCAGCCATTAGAAGCTCAAGGAAGAAGAGGAAATCAACTAAAAGATAAGGAATTAAAGCTAGGAAATTGTATCATTCTCCAATTAACTAATCAAGGTGAATAATAGTGTAAATCATCTCATTTTAACTTGTTTTCTTCGATTATAGATAATAACTTAATTTATTTTGTTGTGTTGATGATGTTTGGATCTGATAATCATTGTTTTGATAGATTAATGATTTAGGTGATTTATTGGGGTTTTTATGGAATTAAAATAATGGGTTTTAGAGTAAAAAACCTCAAAAAACGACCTTCAAATAGTTTGATTTTTGGATATATTGTGTAAAATATAATTTTGAAGATGGATTTTTAATTACATAATTTTTCGAGTCAATAGAAATAATTTATGAATTTCCAAAGGTGAAAAAAGCATTTATTTTGGGTTTTAATTATTAAAAATAATAAGATGAAGAATTTTGCCCCCAAATTTTAATATGATGAAGAAAATGTTATTTCAAATTTTTGGTGAAATTTTGATATTTTTCCCAAGTGATTTCGACTTATTATAAATTTTCTAAGTGAAATAGGTATAGGAATTATATTAAAATATTAATATAATTACTTATTCTGAAAAATAATTTCTAAAATATTAATTCTGATCTACAACATTTATCTGCAAAGATCTAACCTTAATCAATAGAAAATTGACAAATGATTGATAAAGTTGTCCTTAACCAATAGGAATTAGACATAGCATATATGTGGCATTTTTCCACTAATTTATGATTTTGCCACTGAACCTTCCACCTTATAACCGTCCGCCTAAGAAACCTTTCATCATTGAAACCTTTCGTCATTAAAACCTTCCGCCGGAGAAACCTTTCATCAATGAAACCATTCGTCATTAAAACCTTCTGCATGAGAAACCTTTCTTCCTTAAAATCTTCCCTTTGAGAAACCTTTCATCATTAAAACCTTCCGTCATTGAAACCTTTCGCCATTAAAACCTTCCACCTGAGAAACCTTTCGTCATTAAAACCGTTTGCCTGAGAAACCTTTCGTCATTGAAACCTTTCGTCATTAAAAAATTCAGCCTAAGAAACCTTTCGTCATTAAAACCTTTCGTGATTAACAAATTTCATCATCATACCTTCCGCAGCGTTTCTGGACCTTTCGGTAGCAGTTGTAAAATGCTACAGAAACCCTTTTGGGAGCATTTTTTCCCAGCTTTGCTTATAAAACTTCTAATAGGCATAACTTTCTAACCGTAAGCCCATTTTTCTACTATGGCCACTGTACGAAATGGTAAATCATCATTTGAATACAATGGAAAAGGTTAGAGACCTTAATTTTACGCCTTTAAAAAGTTATGGCTAAAATAAAATTTTATATCCAAAATGGGTTGTTTTCATTAGTTTTGAATATGTTTACTTGGATTTCTTTACCTTCGAACGATATATTTTCTAAAGGATTAGATGATTGATTTCTCTTGACCAAGTTTTATATTTTGAAAGGTAGAATTTAAAGTATAATATGGTAGGAGCCTGATGTTTTCAAGAGCTTTCGAAGGAGATTATCCTATGAAGTCGAACGTTAGGTTTCGAAGGTATCAAAAGGTATGGTTTCAATGTTTTCAAAAGTCTAAGGTTTAAAGGATTTAAAGGTAGATGTCATATGTTTTTAAAGCTGGTAAAAATAAGGTTTTTAAAGGGATTTGAAGGGGTCCCCTTCAATGACTTCGAAAGGTTTATTAAAGGATATGAATGAGTCACCTTTGGTATTTTCGAAGGTTCTTTTTAAAAAGGTCTTAAAGGAGCACCTTCAATGTTTTTGAAAAGTTGTTTAAAGATTTAAATAATGATTTCGAATATAAGGACTAGGCAGACAGCCTAAGTGTTTTAAGATATAAAGGACTTTAACTTGTTTTAAATGGGATGGTTAAACCTTATTGAACATCATCAACAATATTTTGAGTAAAGTATATATAGCATGGAAAAAATAGCTTAGAGTAAAGGATACGATATATCTTCCTTGTATATTTATGATTTGACGGATTAAATCATTTTGAGATGGTTTTCAAGGAAAATTTTGAAGGGCAGTTAGCTCAAATAATATATAGAGCAATTAGTTCAGATATTTTGAAGGGTAGGAGAACTAGTTAGGTTAACCCAATAATAAGTATAAATTTAATAAACTCCTGAATGAGAAAAATATAGAGAAAAGATATTGGCAGGGGCCAATAGGTTTCCAGTAAGCCCAAGAAAATTGTATGATATTGGCTAGGGCCAATAGGTTCATAATCAGCCCATGAAAACTATGTGTAAATAAAGATGTCAGATAGACAGGTTCATATTCTTCCCATGAAAACTATGTGTAAATTGGAAATGTCAAATAGACAAGTTCATAGTTAGCCCATGAAAACTATGTGTAAATTGGAAATGTCAGATAGATAGGTTCATAGTAAACCCATGAAAACTATGTAATTGGATAGGTAGTCCTTGAATGCTTAACCGGTTATTAGTTGGCCCATGAAAACTATTAGGTCAATAGTAATCCTAGAAACTATAATTGAGACAGATAGTCTATTTTATTTCCTGTTTTAGCATAATGGATATTGCTATATTATTCTTATAATCAGTTGATTAACCAGTTTGGTTGAAGGAAAGGATTTACAAAATATATGTTTTGAAAAGGGATACTAGTGAGGGGAAAAACCCGTTCCTCTAAGCGGTGTGGTCTAACTAGATATCCATTTGGTTTGAGATGATAGACTATTATTCATACTAGGCTTTATGTCTGACTCGAATCTTTTGTTTTCTCCTTAAACTCTCGAGTACTCAATTGATTTTGAGTAGTTTGAGGTTTATGGTTTTCAGGTTTTCTTAGACGAATAAAGCTTCCGGAGGCATGCAGGAGGCAGATAGTTATTTAGAGTTTTATAATCTACTATGTATTTGGATGTAAAGACGGATTTATCAGCCTTACTATATACTCTGTTCAGCTAAGGAGACATCTTCAAATGTCACTCTTGGCGTATGTGTTATGGTTATGTTTTGCTGAACGTGGTTAACGTTTGTATTATGTAATGAACATGCAATTTTTTGATATGAATGTGGAAATATGCTTTTGAATTTTTAAATTTTTCCACTCTTGTAATCTGTTTATCAATGTATCTAGCACCACCGTATTTCGTCGCCAAAGATTATAACTATGGATGACTGCAGCAACCGTAGCCATTAGTTTTGGGCCTCCAAGTATGGGGATGTTACACATTTGGTATGAATAGACTTGTGATTGCATGCATCAATATGTATTAATTCAAAGAGTTAATTAACTCTTATGTTGCTCACACTGAATGGTTGCATAGCCATTAATTATTTGAGATATAATTAACCTATATCATATGATTCAAAACCATATAGTAAAATTATTTCTCAAAACTACAGCTTAGTCTATAATTCTAAAACAACTGTAAATAATATTAGATACTTATGTATTTTTGTTGCTTAACTTTTACTATTAGAACAAATTCCATAATATAGTTCTATTTCATAATGAATATTCATAATACTCATATTGAAATATAGTTATCTCTATTTTTCAGTCAATACTAAAAAATAAACATTGTTTCACAAATAATGTTGGGTAGATTTCACGAAAACAATTTTCGTAATTTGATGCAATCATTAGGTGTTATATGGCATGCTCCCACTACTTTCGCCATTACTATAATATCATACTAAATTTAGAGGCCCACCATTCACTTAATATTGTTAATATTGTTTACTTATTACATATGGTGTAACTAGTGTATAGAGGAGAGTTCTTTGATCGAATATCTTGAACTCAAAGGAATAAATGTTATTGAAAACAAATTTTTATATGAAAATACATTTCGGAATAAAAATCATATTTCATATTCAAATATTAAGTACCAATTATTATTACAATTCTTGTTTCCAATGTTTCTCTATGAAGCAGAAGTGACTATTCATTCTCTTCATTCCAACTTTACCTTAAATTACATCTATTCTTATATATTCTTTTTTCTTTCAAATGGTCAAACTATTCAAAAGAAAACCTTAATACAATATCATAATAAACCTTTTACAAAACCGCATTCGGCTATTCTTAACATTTCAGACATCAAATATTTTGCACTTTATGTAAACCAATCAAGATGACATTTCAACGATCGAGTTCTTAGATGTATCTCATAGTTTATGGTCTTGTATTACATTAACATAATATGATCCTTCTGAAATCATTCAAGTTGAATACAAGATCTTAAAATAATGTTTATTGGCTTACTTTGAATGAACTAATTTCATCGAAATATTGTACCCTACAAACTATGACTTCCCTATATAACATTATATGTGAAAGTACATGGATTAAATATCCACAGTCTTGAATTGCATTTAGAGTTCAAAAACTCATAAAATGCAATACATGGTATAAACCAAATAAACATATAAGTGACCAACTTACGAATGTATTAAGTAGTTGAAATTGGGCACTTGCATGGGTAAAGAAACATTATATAACATGCAATTAGAATTATTAGTAAGTATATATTGTATTTCTATTTGTCAACTTTCAGTTCGGTTAGTTTATATATTGTAACGCCCGGCCCCTATACCCATGCCAACCAAGAGCAATACTAAGTATTACTGTCAGAAATCACGGAGAATGAGACTCGATAGGGCTAAATGTTGTATTCATTCCCTTGAACTAACACTGGCATGAGAAATTTTATGACTCTTTTTTTTCTACTTACCATTCGTGCGCAGTGTTGGTTCATAGCAATGGTACAAGATAAATTTTTCCAGGTTACATAGTACAGAATATAATAGAATGTACAGTTCAGCACAACAACAACATAATGCATAATATATATCATAATAGTAATGTCCACGATACATAGTCCATAGTACATATCACTTTCAAAATACATAATAACATACATACCATATTACATATATTAACTACTCCTAAATCCAAGCTGTAAAGTCCAAAACCCCAAAACGTGGAAAATGAAGTGAATGCTGCTACAGTCCACGCAACCTAACCTGCAATCACAATCCTCAGACTGACCCGAGGATTATAAAACGAATCGCACTGGTCAAACTATTTATAGTGTGAGTGAAGTAAGATCTATGAACAATAATTGTCTCAATCAAATAAAGCGCCGCATGTATAAACCAACAGGAGGCATATATGTGTGTATGAACCAACACACAAATTTGGTTCCATAAACAATTCATTTAATCAAACAATGGTTTTAGGCCAAACATATTGTATGTAATCCAATACGATATTAATCCCAATTATCATATGTAACACAATGAATAAGTTCATACACACATTCCCTAAAGATACTGAGTTTTCAAAATCAAGTTTAATACTTTTCAAAAATCATAAAGTAAAGAAAATTGCATTATGGGATAAATATAACATGACTCATAAAATATACCAAATAAACAGACGCTAGTATTGTAAAATCACAGTGGTAGAGCTCGAACGCGCGCGAAAACATTAACACCGTAACCTGATCATAACGCCATAATACACCTGGCGATCGACCCAGGATAACCAAGACGGTCTAAGGCAAAGGCCTTACGCTATCCATTCACGGATCTACACGTGGGACCCCCACGCCTCCATCCATCATAGTCCGTGACCCATCGATCGAAGATCCCGATCAAAAATAAGATTAGCCCGATGTAGCAGACCGTTGACCTTTGGTGGTAATAGGGCATGTGATATACCACCGATTCAGGTAGCGATCCTGAATCAGGTCGGCCAAGGTGGAGTTTTGGCCCATTGGTACAACAGAGTCCAATCTATCCCGACCCAAAAATCAAAGTGTTTGTAATTTCAAAAAACTTCTAAAAAAATAATAGCGACAACATCTTCCAATAAAACCTTTGATAAACCCAGTACAATATTCAAAAAGCAAGTAAAAATTAGCAAAACAATTGTGCGTATAAAAGAAAATAACTACATCTCCGTTTCGCATTTATACACAAGTACCCCATAATACTTATGTATTAAGGCGAAAAACAGAAACCTAATTTATTAGATTAAAATTATTAAAAAACCCGTTAAGTTAGATAAAAATTAATTTAATTAAAAAAACTAAATAACTCAAGTTTTAGTATACAAAAATGTAATCAAAAGTCTAAATAAAATGTTCTATTTATCTTCAAACACGTATTGATAAAATATTTATCTTTTTTTTTACCAGAATAATTCAAATTAACATTTTAAATTTATTTCCAAGCGAGGAACAGTGTAGCCGTCACGGCTGCACTACCGTGCAGCCCTACAGCCCAGCGCAGGGCGTCGGCAGCACTACGCTGCGCTGCACCATAGCACAGCTGCAGCTGGCAGCTGCCCAGCTGGGCAGCTCGCAGCTGCAGCTGCATGCGGCAGCTGCCCACATGCAGCAGCCCTACAGCAGGCAGCTGCAGCTGCAGCCCTGCTGCAGCAGCTTTGGCTACAGCTGCAGGCAGCCAGCTGCACTCCAGCTGTCGGCTGCAGCAGGCAGCTACAGCCCTACTGCAGGCTGCAGGATGCAGCAGCTTTGGCTGCAGCTGCAGCCCTGTGCAACTATAGCTGTCGGCTCCAGCAGGCAGCTGCAGCCTGGGCTGCAGCAGGCAGCTGCTGCATCTGCAGCGCTCCGACAGCTGCAGCTGCTGTGCAGACTGCTGCACAGTGGAGCACCACGCTGTACAGCAGTGCTGAAACTGTGCACCAGTGCAATGTTCGGCAGTACTTTATAGTGGTGCAACAAAGTGCGGCACATGCACAGTGTTTTGCATTCAGTGATATTAGCAAAAAAAATCTTCTCTGCAGCAATTAAACAAACAATATGCATGCACTTTATGTTTTATGGTTAATTTTTCGTTTCTTCTTCAATTCCCATCAACAATGCATAATTGGGAAATAAGAAAGCAATCTTTTTATTCTAAATTTCACAGTTTTATTTGCATGCATACATAAAAATGAGAAATTAAATAAGGCTATAACTTCACTCATCTAAAACTCCAAATTGCAATCTTCAAGCTCTAATCCAGCTAGCCCTTGATTGCTTGACTTTCCCCTTACAATTAATTGCTAACAAAATCAGAAAACCCTAAATAGGCTTTCTCTTTTTTTTCCTTTCTTTCTTCTTTCTATTTTTTTTCTGTACGTACTGTAAACAGAAAGAGGAGAGGGGATGTTGTTTTAATTATAAAGCTCCTCCTCTAGAATCTTCTTCGAATAAAACCCTTATTTTATTATTTCCCTTTTTTTCTTTTTAATTCAATTTATTCATTATCTTTTTGTTCTTATTCTAGATTTTTCTTTTGCTTAACAATATTTTATTCACTTTCTAGATCTTTCCTACAAGACATTATAAAAAAAGATATTATTATTTATTATTATTATTTTACTCTTTCTTTCTTTTTCTCTTTTTTTCCTTTTATATCTAATTGTAAATCAACATAAAAAAATTCTTATCTAAACTTTTCATACATAAAACACATTTTATCTTATGTAATTGGTTACCATTCTTTCATAAAAAAACGTTACACTCTCAATGTTTAAATTCCCAAGGTTAATAAAATGGTTTATTTATTAAAATAAAATGCGCTACCACTAAAAAGACATAGTTTATAACTCCAAATAAAAGTAAATGAATTTGTTGCCATTTATTTCCCTCTTATCCACCATAATATTTTTATTTCCTTTTTTTTCAAACAAATTTTTTTTTCTCTCCATAAATATTTAATTGTTTACTATTATTAACTGATTAATTATCAAATTATGAATTGAGTCCCAATTTAGTATCCCTGAAAAATGGGTTGTTACAGACTTCCCCCTTACAAAAATTGCATCCTCGCAATTTCTACGTAAGGGTGATATCTGTAACTTTATTAGTTGATTTAAATTCTAAAAGAATAAGAAATACCTTACTCGAGCGTCAAACAATTCAGGATAATGCCTCTGCATCGTCTCTTGTGTTTCCCAGGTGCAGTCCTTCGGATTGCTCGACCATTGCACCTTGACAAGAGGAACCACCCTACTACGCAACTTCTTCGTCTCAGAGGCAATGATATGAATAGGCTCTTGAGTATGTGTCATATTAGGAGCGATCTCAAGCAGCTGCAACTGCTTTGGCTCTATCACCTCCTCGGAATCCCTCAAACACTTTCTCAAGTGTGACACATGAAAGACGTTGTGTACACTCAATAAGTGTTCAGGTAGAGCAACTCTATAGGCAAGCTTCCCAATCCGCTCCACAATAGGATAAGGCCCAATAAATCTAGGAGCAAGCTTACCAGTCTTGCTGAACCTCATTACCCCCTTCAAAGGAGTAACCTTCACGAACACATGATCGCCGATGTTAAACTCTAAGTCCTTTCTTCTTTTATCTGCATAGGACTTTTGTCTATCTTGTGCTTCCTTCATCCTTCTTCTAATTATCTCTACCTTCTCTGAGGCTTCTCGTACAGTGTCGGGACCAAGAACTAACTTATCCCCAGTCTCAAGCTAGCATGCAGGAGATCTACATGGTGTTCCATACAGTGCTTCGAAAGGAGCCATTCCTATACTGGACTGAAAGATGCTATTATATGAAAACTCTACCAAGTACAGGTGGTCCTTCGAAGACCCTCCAAAATCCATAATACAGGATCGCAACAAATCCTCTAATATCTTGTTAACTCGCTCAGTTTGTCCATCGGACTGAGGATGATAGGCTGAGCTAATATTCAACTTCGTCCCCAAAGCTGCTTGTAAGCTCCTCCAAAATCCGCTAGTAAATAATGGATCTCTGTCACAAACTATAGCGCTAGGTACACCATGGAGACGAACAACTTCCTTTACATACAGCTTCACCAAATAAGATGCAGTCCTCTTTGCCTTGACAGGGATAAAATGGGCAGATTTCGTCAAACGATCCACTACTACCCATATGCTATCATGCCATTGCTTCGATCGAGGCAAGCCATCAATGAAATCCATTGATACCTGATCCCATTTCCATAATGGAATCTCCAAGGGCTGAAGAAGGCCGCTAGGCTTTTGATGCTTGCATTTCACAAGTTGGCAAGTAATACAATTCTTAACATATTCACCTATATCACACTTCATTCCTTCCCAGTAATATAGGCGCTTCATGTCCATGTACATCTTGCTGCCACCTGGGTCAATAGTGTATCACGAACAATGGCAGTCCTTCATCACCTCTTGTCTAAGCCCTGCAACATTAGGTACAAAGATTCTACCCTTCTTCCTCAAACAACCAAGAGCATCCATCTTAAAACCTTTTGGATCATCAGCTTCCTCTCCATTCTTCAACCGATGAATATGAGTTAAAGCAACCGAATCTTCCTTCCGAGCAAGAGAAATTCTGTCCATAAGACTTTGTCTCACAACCAAGCTAGCTAACATCCTCCATGAGCTATGAGTAGGCATACTGTAACAGATCCCATTAGAATCTAACACCTCCAAGTCCCGCCATTCAGCCACCATCATCGATACAACTGCCTATTGTTTACGGCTGAGGGCATCCGCAACACGATTTCCTTTCCCAGGAGTACACTGAATATCAAAATCATAGGCTGCTAAAAACTCCAACCACCTTTCTTGGCTCATGTTCAGTTCCTTCTGGGAAAATAGGTATTTCAACGACTTATGGTCTGTATAGAGAACAAACTGCTCCCCCATAAGATAGTGTTGCCACAACTTCAAAGCAAAAACCACCGCTGCTCGCTCCAAATCATGAACAGCATAACGAATCTCATTGGGCCTCAATTGCCTGGATACATAAGCTACAACCCGTCCTTTCTGCATCAGTACTGCTCCAAGGTCAGACCCACTAGCATCAGTATAGACCACAAGATCCTGATTACCCTCTGGAATCACCAAAACTGGGGCGTTAGTGAGCATCTCCTTCAACTTTATGAAAGCTTCTTCACACTTATATGTCCACTCATACTTGATTCCTTTCCTCGTCAGCCTCGTCAAAGGAGTCACAATCTTAGAGAAATCTTTAATAAAATGCCGGTAGTAACCAGCTAGTCCTAAGAAGCTTCGTATCTCGGTACCCGATTCTGGTCTCTTCCAATTCTGTATGGCCTCAATTTTAGAAGGATCCACGGCCAGACCAGCTTCGGAGACTATATGGTCCAAAAACTTTACCTCCTTCTGCCAAAAGTGACACTTGAAGAACTTAGCTCTCAGCTTATGCTCCCTTAAGGTCTCCAAAAACATCCTCAAATGCCCTTCATGCTCTTGCTCAGACTTGGAATACACAAGGATGTCATCAATAAAGACCAGGACAAATTGGTCAAGATAGCTTCTGAATATTCTATTCATTAGGTCCACAAAGTATGCAGGAGAATTCGTAAGCCCAAACGACATTACCAGCCATTCGTATGAACCATAACGAGTGCGGAAAGCAGTAAGAGGAACGCTATCTTCCGCTACTCTCAGCTGATGGAATCCGATGGCTAAGTCCAGCTGGGAAAAGACCTTTTCCCCACTCAACTGATCAAAAAGATCATCAATACGAGGTAAAGGATACTTATTCTTTATAGTTAGCTCATTAAGCTTCCTGTAGTCAATGCATAAACGAAGAGAGCCATCAGCCTTCTTTACAAATACAGCAGCAGCTCCCCTAGGAGACCTACTAGATCGGATAAACTGCTTCCCTTCCAATTCAGTCAACTGCTTACGAAGTTCCTCCATCTGCAGCTGCTCTGCACTGTGCAGACTGCTGCATAGTGCAGCATACCTACTGCACAGTGCAGCACCGCGCTGTGCAGCAGTGCTGAAATTGTGCACCAGTGCAATGTTCAGCAGCAGTTTATAGTGGTGCAGCAAAGTGCAGCACATGCACAGTGTTTTGCATTCAGTGATAATAGCAAAAAAAAATCTTCTCTGCAGCAATTAAACAAACAATATGCATGCGCTTTATGTTTTATGGTTAATTTTTCATTTCTTCTTCAATTCCCATCAACAATGCATAATTGGGAAATAAGAAAGCAATCTTTTTATTCTAAATTTCACACTATTATTTGCATGCATACATAAAAATGAGAAATGAAATAAGGCTATAACTTCACTCACCTAAAGCTCCAAATTGCAATCTTCAAGCTCTAATTTAGCTAGCCCTATTGCTTGACTTTCCCCGTATAATTGCTAACAAAATCAAAAAACCCTAAACAGGTGTCCACTGAAAAAGAAAAATGCTAAGAGATTATAGGGATACTTACTCTTAGAATTGGTAATCTGCCTCTTAGATTTGATTGTAGAAAAGTTTTGGATGAAGAGATTAGAAATTAGGTTTTTTTTTTTCCTTCCTTTCTTCTTTCTGTTTTTTTTTTCTGTACGTATTGTAAACAGAAAGAGGAGAGGGGATGTTGTATTTATTATAAAGCCCCTCCTCTAGAATCTTCTTCCAATAAAACCCTTATTTTATTATTTCTTTTTTTTCTTTTTAGTTCAATTTATTCACTATCTTTTTGTCCTTATTCTAGATTTTTCTTTTGCTTAACAATATTTTATTCACTTTCTAGATCTTTCCTACAAGACATTATAAAAAAAAGATATTATTATTATTATTATTTTACTCTTTCGTTCTTTTTCTCTTTTTTTTCCTTTTATATCTAATTGTAAATCATCAACATAAAAAAAATTCTTATCTAAACTTTTCATACATAAAACACATTTTATCTTATGTAATTAGTTACCATTCTTTCATATAAAAAAACATTACACTCTCAATGTTTAACTTCCCAAATAATTTAGGTTAATAAAATAGTTTATTTATTAAAATAAATTACACTACCACTAAAAAGACATAATTTATAACTCCAAATAAAAGTAAATGAATTTGTTACCATTTATTTTCCTCTTATCCACCATAATATTTTTATTTCCTTTTTTTCAAACAAAATATTTTTTTTCTCTCCGTAAATATTTAATTGTTTACTATTATTAACTGATTAATTATCAATTTATGAATTGATTCCCAATTTAGTATCCCTAAAAAAGGGGTTGTTGCATATATGTTAATTGACAAACGTTTTATCAATCATATTAAATGCACAAATTTATCATTGTAGATAATTATAACTTATATAGAATATGTTCTTACAATATTAGAAAGGTTAAATGTTACCATTTAATTTTTCTAATAAGGCTCCCACTAGTCTTTTATATTTCTCCAAACCCAAAGATGAAACGTAGAAGACTTACAGCTTCACTAATGAGTATTGGTACTTATTTGTTTCGGTATCCTGACCTTGAGTTTTCTCAATAAATCATAGCCCGACAAACGATGGATAACTCCTTACTGGTTGTATCATTATAGCCCCACAAACAATGGATAACTCCTTATCGGTTGTATCATATACAACTCCTAACCGTTTTTTTGTTCTGATTTCGTTTCGACCTTGACTTTGCTCAACAAATCGAAAGAGATTATTCACTCATACCTACCATATCGTGATGGCCTAAGTATAGTATATATACCTTGAGTTTGCTCAACAAATACATATAGTTATCTTACCTGGTCTATTCAATATATTAATAATACTACACATAACATCCCTAGCTTGAGTTTGCTCAACAACTAAGGAGTATGTAAGCAATTTAAATATATATATGGTAGAGGACAACATTATTGAAGATTCAAAATCTTCAATATATATATATATAGAGAGAGAGAGAGAGTGATGTCAACTTATAGAATAATATATTTCTTATGAAATACCCCAGCGATTTAAGTTATAGAGACATCCGAAATCACAGTATATGTACCTTTACATATGTATTTATTTCTCAAGTCTATTTGGGTTTCTATAATGTTCCACATTTAGTTTATACACATATCATGCAAGTTTTATTGTTATATGACTTTTATATTTCATATTACTTATAAGATAGTCTTATGTATAATATATCATTAATTAAGTTTTATCTAATTAATTTTAATCAATTAACTCTTTAACTAATTTAAAATTAGTATTCTAATATAACTTTTATATTGGACAAATCTATTATAACATTTTTAGTGTATACTATAACCTTTATAGTGTAACATCCATTTATCATATATATGTGTATTTTATTTAATTAATCAACCTTTAATTAATTTATTCAATTAAACGATTTTTATTAAAATTTATTAATTTCAAAATTTATCTTATATACATACATGTATACTTATGTTATCTTAAACATTTTAAAATAACATAACATATATCAACATATGTCATAACTGCATATATGCATTAATTAGTTAACATATTTAGTTAATTTATTCTATTAATCTTATTAATAAATTTGAAATTTGAAATTTGTATATAAATATTTTCAAATATTTTGAAAATATCATTATCCTTTCAAACATTTTGAAAATTTATGTATTATTATAGTTTTTATAATAACATGTTTTATTTTAAATTTAACTATTAAATTTAAAATCCTTAACATTTATTTTCAAAATGATTTTGAAAATTAGCCCGAAGCCCAAACTAAGTTGGGCCTTTTCTTTTAGGAGCAACCTTTGGGCTCACTTCACCTTTCAGGCCAGGCCGACAACAAAGTAGAAAATGGTACTTGATTATCCAATTTCAATCCTAGACATTACCTTTTTAGACACCGTACTAAGTGGGCATGCTTAATTAGTTAGCCCTAATATGATTAATTTAGACCGCATAGGCTATTGGGCTACGATACCATTGTTGGAACTAAACTAGTCCGTAGCGGAAGTTATGCGTGAATTTCAAAAAATTTACCCTACTGGATCATTTATTGGGCCTACAAAGTCTAACTAAATTAGAACATTCTAAAATTTCATTTAAATAAAACCATTTAATTTATTTAAATTCAAATATATGTAGATATGAAATTAATTTTTAGTTTATACATAAATGTATCACATACATATATCTGCGAGTGCATGTGTAAGATAATAATCCGTGAAAGGTATAATATGCCTATTATGAAGAAAATAATGTTTTCGATATTAAATAATTAACATAAAATAACATATTGATGAAAATTTAAATTTTATAATTTTAGAAAATCTAGGATCATAAAATAGAGCTTAAGAAAAATTTAGAGATTTTTAAAGCTGAATTATTATTTTAAAAACAAATACATTAATT
This sequence comes from Allium cepa, assembly GCA_030765085.1. Classification (NCBI taxonomy): domain Eukaryota; kingdom Viridiplantae; phylum Streptophyta; class Magnoliopsida; order Asparagales; family Amaryllidaceae; genus Allium; species Allium cepa. The sequence goes on along the minus strand of CM060941.1, from coordinate 671,701,649 downwards.
TCGGAAATGATTATTTAATACAAAATTATATATTATTAAAAATTCAAATTTTAAAATTTTAAAATTCTAGGATCAAGAATGAAAGGTCATGAAATTTTTTTAAGAATTTTTCAATTAAATTATTATTTTAAATAAATCATAGAAATAATTTTTATAATAATATTAATTATTAAAAACAATACACTTTATTAAAAATTCCTAAAATTTTTCTATATGTTTCAAAAATGATATAATATTTTATAATAGTATAAAATTGAATTTTTAATGTAATAATTATTCTATATGTAATAAACAATTCAAAAATTCAATAAATTTTAATTTAAAAATATGAATATATGTATGATAATTAATTTTTGAATTTTTAAATTCACTTTATTATAAATAAGTGTACTAAAATAATTAAATCATACATATATCTTATATATGCATATATGTTATTATGAGAGAGAAATATACACTTATATATGTATATATGACATTGTTAATAAATATATATAAAAAAATTACTAATGATAAAATTTGATTTTGTACGGTAAACAACATTTGTCTATACATAAATCAATTAGTGTATTAAAAAAATTATGCACATAACCAAACTGATTTGTGACAACCGCATCTACTTTCAAAATCTCACCTAACTAAACATATAGTAGCAATATATTTAAATAGATATGAAATTGCTCATTATAGGATCAAAGAATATAATTTAATTACTATAATATGAATTAAAATTACCAATTTAATGATAACTTTTAATCCTTGTTGAAGCTAGGATTTCCCTTCCTTTTGTTGTTCTTGATTCGCCAGATTGCAAGTCCAAAATCATTGACCTCTAACTATCGAATAGTATTATTTTAATTTGAAATATATTTGAGAATTTTAGAATGGATCGAGAGTTATGTTTTAACCAGCAATTCAGAAGGTTACGGCAGCAAAAAAGGTTAGTAATTGTTTTTGGAGATACACACACACTCATACATTTGTATTAGAGAGAAATGAGGAAAACCTTTACTCATTCTCACTTTATCTCAACCCATTATCACCAAGCCAATTCCCTATGTTTTAGATACTCCTAGACCTTCCAAAAACGAAAATTTTGCAGCTTTAATGATGGGCCTTAAACCTATCTAATCCCAAGCCAAAATACTATGCAATTAAATCTAATTTAATCGCTTCTCGAAATTGTATATCGATCGATATATTTATAACTACTATAAATATATATAACATTATTTATTTATCAAATCATACTCAAATTTTGTAATTAATATTTCATAAATATTAATTAATTTATGACATTAATAAACTAATTAAATCGTTCGGTCTTAAGGGAATTCATCATTTCGGCTGTGTAACTCTTGGGTGTAAATTTGGTCAACGATTAACATCGAACTACTCTAATGTTAACATTCACACGTCGCTTAGCAGGTGGTGTGACATTATGTCGAAATTTATCGCTTACTCATTTTTGGTAAAATTCAATTTTAGTTTAATAAGCGTTATCCGGTTGCGACATTTGTTTACATCAATTCTCTTCGTCAAAACTATATCACTTTAGAATTATGGAATTTGGTAATGGTCAAAATTCCAACCTAATCCGCATCCAACTTTATAGTCTAAACACAAAGTCCTTGGTTAAATAGTAACCAAAATGCTCTAGCTAGAGACTTTGACTTTGAGTTGACTTGAGTTGACAGTGATACTAACCGCATATAATTAAGGAGACGAATCCTCTCTTGAATAGTGCTTCACTTCTAATACATTCACTCGACCCAACTATAGTCACTCGATGGACGGCATGCAATGATTTGGCTATAATCAAAGCAGAGCTTTCATATTGAAGATCCATAGTATCCTAAGTCGAGTGAACTGTGTAAATCAATCACATCGATATTTTCTGTTTGACCTTAGTTTTATTAATCAACAGAAAACTATCGAGTGAGTCATTTCATAGTTATCCAACAACTATTGGTACGTACCCCCTAGGTGCCCCTAGCAGTCATGAGTAATACACTGCCCAACATTAGAAGAGCGTTACGTACTTCAGTCTCAAAGGATACATTAATATCCCGTCTCGATGCATCTTGACTAGGAATATTTAAATGGCATATTTGTTTCATTGTGATAAATTACCTACGTAACTATTATCACAAAATATAGTATTTATGGATTTTTCTATTAAATATACTTTTAATTAAGTTAATTAATTAATATAATCATATTATATCAAGTATATAATAGGAAGAAAATACATTTTATTTCAAACAAGATTGGTCAACGAGTTAGATATTTGTAACGAATTACATAACTTCCCCTAGGGCATACCCCTAACTCTATCAGGATGGTCGAACATCTCAATTTAGTAACCTAATCAGTGGATTGGCGACGATCTATGCAAGCAAACGGGCTAGGCTAGGAATTGTTCGACGGCGGCTAGATAGGACTAGAAACAATGGTGAAGCAACAACGGCGAGGCAATGGAGTCAACGGTAGAATGAATGATCGGTGGTGCTGGGGAGATGGCCGAAGTTAGGGCTTGATCGAAGTAGGTTGAATTGCAGAAAGACAATGGCTCGGGTCGTAGAGGAAAGCTTGAGTCATAAACCAAAAATGGAATAGGTCGGCTCGATAGGTTTAAATTGGAACACAAAAAGGGAAAAAAAACCTAAGTAATTGGATCATCAACGGTCAATAGAATTGCGTGCATTTGACCTCAAATTTGCCTAGAAAATTTATATACTACTTCAAGGAATTCCAGAAAGCTATAGGGTGAAATTTGGTCTTTTAGGACAAGCAGTAGCAGTCCAGGGAAAAAAATAACAAGTGACGGTCTAGTCTAATTTGAACTTGTGTGGCCCAAACACGACCACTTGAAATTGTGATATCCCAGAATTTTTGACAATATCAATTTAATAATCTGTGTTTAAAATTAAATTAATTTGATAATTTTTGTTAATATATTTGAATTGATTTAATATTCTTCTTTTATAAATATTTAATTAGTGAATTTATCTTTTAATAAGTTAATAAATTGTTTTCTATTTATAATGTGTGTGTGTGTATATATATTTATATATATTTTAAATAGATGAGTTTGGTTTTAAATTTAATTAATATAGCATATTTTCTAATTCAAATATTTTGAAATTGGGAAATTATGATTTATTTTTGAATTAAGATTTTCAAAGCTATTTAATAAAATAACTATATGATTTTAAATATATAAGATAAATGTTTTATTTGTTTAAAATATATTTTGACTTAAGTTTGAGTATTAAAATAAAGCTATAAAATGTTTTTTTATTTCTTTTTAAAATATTGATTAATAATTATGATTTGTAAATTAGATATGAAGTTTAAAATACAATTAATAAATGAAACATTTATTCATTTAAATAACAAATAAGTTACAATCTCTTTTATAAATTTATTTTAGATGATTAAAAATATTATTTTCAAATGATTGATTTGTATATTGTTTTTATTTATAATAATACTTGGTTTTATTCTTTAAAAATTATTTATATATATAACTAAGTATTAAAGAACTAATTAATTAAGTTTAAAACTTTTATTAACACTTAATTATAAATACAAATTATTTAAAAGGACATGTGTAAGTATATAAAAGCATAATATAACATGTGTTAAGAGATTAAACAAGGTAATTTACAAGTGTTAAAATTTAAGCCAAGTGTCAAATTTGCATTTTTATTTTTCTTTGATTTTAAATAAATCATAGATAAGTTATATAAACACTTGCCATCTTCTATCTTATTCTTTTTCTCATTTGCAATTCCCAAACTAAGAAATCTTTCAGCTGAAAAACAATCTTCATATCGAAATACAAAGCATTTTCAAGTACGCAAACCTGTAATCATTCCTGTAACTCATTATCAAAATACAAATCAAATCCTTTATCCATTTTCAAAAACCGGCAAAATCATTCCTTGTTCTCAAAGCAAATCCCTCTTCATAATCAAGCTACATGTATATTTCTAAAACAAAAGACTGCATTTTGTTTTCTGCAATCTGGAAAGCAAGCAAATCTGCATTCCCTTTTTCAAAAATCTGGAAATGGCCACTGCATGTAAAAGCTGGGAATTAAAGCAAACATAAAACATCAGTAATATTCAAGATTAAAGTATTCAAAGCACTAAAGTTTTAAAGGCAAAGCAAATTCAGTTTTAAAGTTTGCAGATGCTTTTCTAATCTGAAGCTTTGTTCTGCATGTTTAAAATCAGGTGAGTAACTCAATTTTTAACAAATTTAAGTAGGTAAAAGTTGTTTTCATGCTTTTAAATTAGAAATAAATATATAATATGAATTTTCTTTGAATATATATATATATATATATATATATATATGTGTGTGTGAATATATTCATGTGTGCATGTTATTAACTGTTACATTTCTGTTCCTCAAATTTCAAACTTCCGTTTGAATTCTAAAATCCATTATCTCTTGATTAAAATATGGGTTTAGATTAAGGGTTAGACAAGATATGTTATTTCATCATAAACTATAGTTTAAATTTTTTTAATTAAGATTAAACAACTCAGTATCATCTCTGGACAGATAATCTGTAACGACCCTGAATTTTGAATAATTTAAATTGAGAATATTTAATTAATTTTAAATATTTGAATGACGGTTTGGATTGAATTTTCAATATAACTTTGAATATGACGATTTAAATTATAGAATTTAATCTATTGAAGTTGAATAAGAATTTGAATCTTCAATTTTAAGCCAATTAAAAATATTTCAAAGGCTTGTAAAATTCATATTGATAGTACTGAAAATTTTAAAAGCTTCAGAATTTAATTTGAAACTGCTTTGTTCAGTTTCGAAATTTAATCGTTCGAATCGATATTTAAAATAGCCGTCCGAGGCACAGTCTCGGAATTTGACGAAACCAGTTCCATTGGGTTCGTAATATTGAATTATTGTCGGATTACAATTTTCGTATTTTTCGGAGTTGATATGTGATCACACGTTGAGTAAACACGCTGAAATAAAAATCGAATTCAAATTAAAATTTGAATTTAAATTGGTCAAACATGCTTCCTTTTCTCACGCCTAAATTCACGTGATTTTTTCTGCAAAAACACGATCCATTTCTCTACCTAGCACGTAATCATTTCCTTTAATAATAAGAACCGAACACCTCTCCCTCTCTTCAGTTTCGAATCAAAAAAAAGAGAAAAATGGCCGCAGCCGCGATTTGGAGGCGCTAGGGCACGGCGCTCGCGCGCGCGTGAGACGACAAGGGGGTAGGCGGCGACCGCGTGGTGGAAGGTATCGCGTATGGGGGTGCGTGAGGCGCACGATTCAAGGCGCCGTGGGGGTCGCGCGATGTGAAAGGGGAAGCGCAGGCGTATCGGCAGCGCGCGTGCTCGTGCGTGAAGAAGCAGTGGCACGCAATCGACAGTAGGCGGCGCTGTCCTGGTGAGGCGACGAAGCGGCGGCGGCGTGGAGGACGTTGGTGGTGCGCGATCGATGCTCGCAATGTTGGTAGTGCGCGCGTGTTTGGGGATAATAGCAGTAAGGTATAAATGAAGAAAACAAGTTGAATTGGGAGTGGATTGCAAACGGGAATAAAGGTGAGAACTTCTCACTCAAAAGAAATTTTGTTATTTATTTAAATTTTAAATAGTTAGATTTAAAATTGCTTGACTGTGTTGATTGAATGATTGAATGATGATTGTTATATATGTATTGGATGTGAATAGACCATATACGCCGTTAGTAAGCGGAGGTTATTTATTACACACATATACCGCGATATTCCACCTCGAAGTGGAATTGGTATTATATTATATATAGCAATATATATATATATATTGGCATATGTATATATTGCAGTTGATTGATTTCCCGCATTTGTATAGCGGATGAGACCCTATGCGCCGTTAGTAAGCGGATATATATTTATAAAATCCCATATACCACGATATTCCGTCTTGAAACGGAATGGTATTGTGCTAATGTCTGTGGATGCAGGGAAACAGGTTGGAGGGATCCAACTGGATTCCTCACAAATATTTATTTGATTCCATATATTGCGATATTTGATTGTTTATCATGGATGATATATGATGTTTGAAAGTCGTGATTGACTATATGATGTGTTGCATCATCGGATCCAATTTTTGAAGTTTAAAAATAACGATTTTGATTTCTAAAATAATTTTTGAAAGTATACGTTTATAAAAATATTGGAATTGATTCATCTTAAATAAATAAACGTTATAATTTTAATGTTATAAAAATTATGATTTTTGAGAAATACAGTTAAAAGTTGATTTTTGAAAATATGGGATTAGTGATTTTATAAAATAGTTTGAACTGGGATTTCTGAATTTATTATAAGAAGTTTAAAAATAGGATTTATGAAATTTTTATTTTATAAATCAGAATGATGAAATTATAAAAGAGTTTAAAGATGTTTAAAGTAATAATATAAATTGATTTATATTAAAAGATTTATAAATTGATATTTATAAATTAAAAATATTGGAATTATAAAACGAGCTTTTATAAGTATTAGAAAGAATTGTGAATGAATTTCACTAATGAATGAAACTTATAGAATTATAACGGTGAAGTTCTAAATAGAATTTTATAAATAAAATTTATAAAGTTATTTAGGAAATAGATGTGGATAAATAAATGAATCTTAGAAGTTATAAGATTTATAGATTTGGGAAGTTTGAAGGAATGATTTTGTAAATAAATAAATTATAAGTATTTGACTTATAATATGAATTTTTAGCATATCATTGTGATATGAATTGAGATAGGTTAATAAAGGAATTTATAAAAAGGAGTTGATATAAAATAAATAGAAATGGAATTTATAAATATTATTTTATAAATCCGCAATGACTTATTTTGAGAAGTAAATTGTTGAAACCTATTTATGGAGTTATATTCACGTTTTGACTGTGAATAATCCTTTGAAATAAAATGAATAAAAGAATGAAATTTATTAACGTAGTATATTCACGTTTTTGAATAGTGAATAATATGTTAAAGAAAATGTTCAGAATATGATATTTTAAACTGAATTAAAACGATCTAACGATGTTTTAAAATGTGTTAAGATTCGAAACCATAGATTTCAACATTGATTGTTGAAATAGACGTTTTCGAGAAATAGAAGGAAATGGTAGATTATAACACTGTTGTTATAATAAATGATTTCCGAAAGGAAATGTTTTGTATAGTATTGGGATTTATATATCTATTTTAATTTCGAATCCCTATACTAGTGATTTTGGGTTGTCATAACAATGTTTTACGCAACATTCGTTTTGGCCCAAATAAATATGTTTAAGTGAATGATTTCCTTAAGGAATGAAATATATACTTAATTTCGATTAGAGTATATTAAATATTTTCTAAGTATAGAAAATAAAAAGATCTGTGAATTACTTATTTTTAATAAGTATAGAAATGCTTTTCCAATATTAAGTGAATATTTGGAATTTATCTTTTTGAAGATAAATTGAAAATGAATATTAAAAATTGAATGGAAATCGTATATTCATAAATATTTTGGGAATGTAAATTCCTTATGGAATTTATAAATGAAAAGGGGATTTGTTTGAAAATAAATGTTGATTTATTTTTGAAGTGTGAAAACTATATATCTTATAAAGATATTTTTGGGAAATAAATAATTTGGAAAATTATTTGGAATCTGGTGATGTTGGCATATCTATTGATAGTTCAATAACTGACTATCAATATTTACCTTTAAATAGGTATTTGTTGTGAATTGCTTGAATTTGAATGCCACACTTATTTTTTTAAAAATAAGCGCTCACTATTCGGGTTAACCGGGAAAGGACCTTGGGGTCGTATAACCCATTCCGAATATGTGATACGTCGTTATGAATTGCATTCGAAGATCGGTGTTGAAGACCGGATATTTTCGAAAGCGAAAGGGTTTCTTGTTGATTGTCTCTGCACTGGCTGATCCCTGGTATTGAGATCTCCATATGTGATGGGAAATCCGAACGTGATTAGAGATTATTCGGATTGCAAGGACTTCTTTGTAAGTCCCTTCGGTTCTGTTCGAGCCCGGAACAGACTTGTATGGATTGTGTGTCTGACATTACAAATTGAGATATAAAGCCGATTTCTTTCAAATATATTTCTGTTGGTGGCGGAGAATTTATTCTCTTAGCTTAACACCCTTCTCTGAGACGTACAAGCTCAGAGGTTATATAGTTGAAGTTATCAGCGATATATTCCCAATTTGGTAATGTGACATGTTGAGTGTAGCTGTAAATGATCATTGTGTTGATTATTTGTGATAGGATCATTTATTTGATCGTCTATCTTGGTGATCATTTCTATGATCATTTGTTGACCCAAAGCACGGCTTTTTGTATAAAGTGTGTTTTTGTGGACGTGACTTCGTCGAGCCTCACACCCCGGAAATGGTCAAAACAGGAAAGATGCGGCAAGGTTATGAGGGGTAGCTCCCTTTAGGGTATGTGCATTTCCTTCTGGATAGAGGTGGTATCATGGTATGGAGCCCAGATATTTAACCTATGTGGTTACTGCGAATTTATTACTTTGTGGTTGTTGGTTATCGGGATCCCGTGAGAAAGGTCGTTTACGATCGGGGAATGGCGTGCTCGTGTCAGTAGTTACCCAGTTAGGGGTAACCCGGCCTTGTGTTGGCAGAGTTCCAGTTTGGTTCTCGGGGATGTCTTTCCAGAGGCATTCTCATGTGGCAATGGGAAGTTCCTTGGCCTGACCATTTGTTGGAAATCCAAAAAAACAATACGAAACTTGTACGGTTTTAGTTGTAGAACCTGCTTCCTCAGGAAGTAGCTATAGTAGGCATAATATAATGGTACCTATGCTGGCTAGGATTTATATTCTACTTTCGAAATATTTTCTACACTATGCACTAGTAATAATATCAAATGTTCTTTTTAAATGCATATCAAGCATGTTTGACTATCATAAGGAGAAATCTTCTCCAAGTCTGCGTTTGCATTGTGTGTGTGGCAGGAGGTCTTATGGTAGTCTCATTTTTAAAAGCATTGCGAATTGAATTTAAAAATATCTCTCTATTTTGATTTTAAAGTTAAATAAACTGTTTTGAGTTCTCCACCAGTCTCATGACTGACTCGGAGTTTATTGTTTTCCTTCCTAAACTCTGGGTGCCCACCAATTTCCACACGGGCAGTCAAGAGTTAAGGTTTATCAGGATATTCTGGATATTCAGGAATTGCTGGAGGCAAGCTGGATGGCATGGCGTATTACTAGTATATAGTATTTCTTTTCCGCTGTTTGTTGTTTGTTGTTGTACACTCTGATGATATGATGTAATGAGATGTAATGTAATAAGTGATATAGTTCTTTGTTTAAAGATTATTCATTTATTATTATATGTTGTTCCGCTGCGAATTGTGAGATTCTGATATTGTTGTTCTATTGTTCTTTGTCCCGTTCTATTTTCTATTTTCTATTTTCTTTTCCCTCTATTTTCTATCTTTTTCCCTCTTCTCTTTTCTTAAATTCTTTTTCTTAAACCATAACATTTCGGGTTTTTGGCCTTCGATTTCTCGGTAGTCGATAAAGTGAGTATCGATGTTGAATTTTCGAAAGTCGAAAAATTCCGTTTGTTACATTTGGTATCAGAGCTTATGGTTAAGCGACAACCATGGTTCTGTTGGGTATTACTCGTTAGAGATAGAGTCAGCAGTACTCTAGAATGAGTTTGAGTGTAATAATAGATATGAGCGCGTATTTGTTAGTGAATATAAAATTGTTTTTGAATCGGGTAAATAAGATAATTTTGGCCAAAACTATTTTTATATAGAAAAGAAATGATTTTCTATGAATTATTATAATATATGGTTGCATGATTGTTAAGAAGTGATAATATTGAATTATTATCATTATTATATGGAATTAAATAAAATGGATTGAATTCAAGTAAATTAACTTGATAATTTATTCATTTGTGAAACAATTTCAAATGGAATGAATTGAATATTGAAATGAATTAGTAAATGGAAATTAATCGTTAGAATTCAATGTTTGGAATTAAGAATTGAGTTCAAATGAATTGAAATGTAAAAAAATTAATGAAAGTGAATATGTAACTCCAATAGTGAAGTAAAAGTGTATAAGAACATATGTTGAAAATTTTGTAATAGAATAGGCAAAATGATTTGAATGTTGGAATTGGATATTTTGGATGCTACTACTAGCAGGTTATACAGGTATATAAAGGAATTGAGATTTTGATTTCAAAGATAAAATTGAATTGCTCGACAAAAAGGTACGTGTTTCAATTTCAGTATGAAATTTGATGACTTTCTTCTCCAGCCACTTGGCTTTTCTCTTTTCTTTTTGATTCTGAGGGGCCGTGGTGCCATTTTGTAGTTGTACCGAGCTAGCCGCGCAAAGGAGACGCTGGCGAAATTTTTCGAAAATTTAGGGTGTTAGAAAAATTTTGAGAAATTTTGAAAGTTTAAAATTTGAATTTGAATTTAAATTTAAATTGTAAGGAAAACAATGTTGGTTGAAACTTATAATTGGAATTGGAAAGCTAGTTGAAATGATAGTGAATCTCTAGTAAAAAGATTTAGGTTAGTAAGTTGATAAAACTATTTGGATTGTGAAAAATAATAGACCGGATAAGGGCATTCTTCTTAACTTGTAATTTCGGGACGAAATTCTTTTAAGGGGGAAAGATTGTAACGACCCTGAAATTTGAATAATTTAAATTGAGAATATTTAATTAATTTTAAATATTTGAATGACGGTTTGGATTGAATTTTCAATATAACTTTGAATATGACGATTTAAATTATAGAATTTAATCTATTGAAGTTGAATAAGAATTTGAATCTTCAATTTTAAGCCAATTAAAAATATTTCAAAGGCTTGTAAAATTCATATTGATAGTACTGAAAATTTTAAAAGCTTCAGAATTTAATTTGAAACTGCTTTGTTCAGTTTCGAAATTTAATCGTTCGAATCGATATTTAAAATAGCCGTCCGAGGCACAGTCTCGGAATTTGACGAAACTAGTTCCATTGGGTCCGTAATATTGAATTATTGCCGGATTTCAATTTTCGTATTTTTCGGAGTTGATATGTGATCACACGTTGAGCAAACACGCTGAAATAAAAATCGAATTCAAATTAAAATTTGAATTTAAATTGGTCAAACATGCTTCCTTTTCTCACGCCTAAATTCACGTGATTTTTTCTGCAAAAACACGATCCATTTCTCTACCTAGCACGTAATCATTTCCTTTAATAATAAGAACCGAACACCTCTCCCTCTCTTCAGTTTCGAATCAAAAAAAAAAGAGAAAAATGGCCGCAGCCGCGATTTGGAGGCGCTAGGGCACGGCGCTCGCGCGCGCGTGAGACGACAAGGGGGTAGGCGGCGACCGCGTGGTGGAAGGTATCGCGTATGGGGGTGCGTGAGGCGCGCGATTCAAGGCGCCGTGGGGGTCGCGCGATGTGAAAGGGGAAGCGCAGGCGTATCGGCAGCGCGCGTGCTCGCGCGTGAAGAAGCAGTGGCACGCAATCGACAGTAGGCGGCGCTGTCCTGGTGAGGCGACGAAGCGGCGGCGGCGTGGAGGACGTTGGTGGTGCGCGATCGATGCTCGCAATGTTGGTAGTGCGCGCGTGTTTGGGGATAATAGCAGTAAGGTATAAATGAAGAAAACAAGTTGAATTGGGAGTGGATTGCAAACGGGAATAAAGGTGAGAACTTCTCACTCAAAAGAAATTTTGTTATTTATTTAAATTTTAAATAGTTAGATTTAAAATTGCTTGACTGTGTTGATTGAATGATTGAATGATGATTGTTATATATGTATTGGATGTGAATAGACCCTATACGCCGTTAGTAAGCGGAGGTTATTTATTACACACATATACCGCGATATTCCACCTCGAAGTGGAATTGGTATTATATTATATATAGCAATATATATATATTGGCATATGTATATATTACAGTTGATTGATTTCCCGCATTTGTATAGCGGATGAGACCCTATGCGCCGTTAGTAAGCGGATATATATTTATAAAATCCTATATACCGCGATATTCCGTCTTGAAACGGAATGGTATTGTGCTAATGTCTGTGGATGCAGGGAAACAGGTTGGAGGGATCCAACTGGATTCCTCACAAATATTTATTTGATTCCATATATTGCGATATTTGATTGTTTATCATGGATGATATATGATGTTTGAAAGTCGTGATTGACTATATGATGTGTTGCATCATCGGATCCAATTTTTGAAGTTTAAAAATAACGATTTTGATTTCTAAAATAATTTTTGAAAGTATACGTTTATAAAAATATTGGAATTGATTCATCTTAAATAAATAAACGTTATAATTTTAATGTTATAAAAATTATGATTTTTGAGAAATACAGTTAAAAGTTGATTTTTGAAAATATGGGATTAGTGATTTTATAAAATAGTTTGAACTGGGATTTCTGAATTTATTATAAGAAGTTTAAAAATAGGATTTATGAAATTTTTATTTTATAAATCAGAATGATGAAATTATAAAAGAGTTTAAAGATGTTTAAAGTAATAATATAAATTGATTTATATTAAAAGATTTATAAATTGATATTTATAAATTAAAAATATTGGAATTATAAAACGAGCTTTTATAAGTATTAGAAAGAATTGTGAATGAATTTCACTAATGAATGAAACTTATAGAATTATAACGGTGAAGTTCTAAATAGAATTTTATAAATAAAATTTATAAAGTTATTTAGGAAATAGATGTGGATAAATAAATGAATCTTAGAAGTTATAAGATTTATAGATTTGGGAAGTTTGAAGGAATGATTTTGTAAATAAATAAATTATAAGTATTTGACTTATAATATGAATTTTTAGCATATCATTGTGATATGAATTGAGATAGGTTAATAAAGGAATTTATAAAAAGGAGTTGATATAAAATAAATAGAAATGGAATTTATAAATATTATTTTATAAATCCGCAATGACTTATTTTGAGAAGTAAATTGTTGAAACCTATTTATGGAGTTATATTCACGTTTTGACTGTGAATAATCCTTTGAAATAAAATGAATAAAAGAATGAAATTTATTAACGTAGTATATTCACGTTTTTGAATAGTGAATAATATGTTAAAGAAAATGTTCAGAATATGATATTTTAAACTGAATTAAAACGATCTAACGATGTTTTAAAATGTGTTAAGATTCGAAACCATAGATTTCAACATTGATTGTTGAAATAGACGTTTTCGAGAAATAGAAGGAAATGGTAGATTATAACACTGTTGTTATAATAAATGATTTCCGAAAGGAAATGTTTTGTATAGTATTGGGATTTATATATCTATTTTAATTTCGAATCCCTATACTAGTGATTTTGGGTTGTCATAACAATGTTTTACGCAACATTCGTTTTGGCCCAAATAAATATGTTTAAGTGAATGATTTCCTTAAGGAATGAAATATATACTTAATTTCGATTAGAGTATATTAAATATTTTCTAAGTATAGAAAATAAAAAGATCTGTGAATTACTTATTTTTAATAAGTATAGAAATGCTTTTCCAATATTAAGTGAATATTTGGAATTTATCTTTTTGAAGATAAATTGAAAATGAATATTAAAAATTGAATGGAAATCGTATATTCATAAATATTTTGGGAATGTAAATTCCTTATGGAATTTATAAATGAAAAGGGGATTTGTTTGAAAATAAATGTTGATTTATTTTTGAAGTGTGAAAACTATATATCTTATAAAGATATTTTTGGGAAATAAATAATTTGGAAAATTATTTGGAATCTGGTGATGTTGGCATATCTATTGATAGTTCAATAACTGACTATCAATATTTACCTTTAAATAGGTATTTGTTGTGAATTGCTTGAATTTGAATGCCACACTTATTTTTTTAAAAATAAGCGCTCACTGTTCGGGTTAACCGGGAAAGGACCTTGGGGTCGTATAACCCATTCCGAATATGTGATACGTCGTTATGAATTGCATTCGAAGATCGGTGTTGAAGACCGGATATTTTCGAAAGCGAAAGGGTTTCTTGTTGATTGTCTCTGCACTGGCTGATCCCTGGTATTGAGATCTCCATATGTGATGGGAAATCCGAACGTGATTAGAGATTATTCGGATTGCAAGGACTTCTTTGTAAGTCCCTTCGGTTCTGTTCGAGCCCGGAACAGACTTGTATGGATTGTGTGTCTGACATTACAAATTGAGATATAAAGCCGATTTCTTTCAAATATATTTCTGTTGGTGGCGGAGAATTTATTCTCTTAGCTTAACACCCTTCTCTGAGACGTACAAGCTCAGAGGTTATATAGTTGAAGTTATCAGCGATATATTCCCAATTTGGTAATGTGACATGCTGAGTGTAGCTGTAAATGATCATTGTGTTGATTATTTGTGATAGGATCATTTATTTGATCGTCTATCTTGGTGATCATTTCTATGATCATTTGTTGACCCAAAGCACGGCTTTTTGTATAAAGTGTGTTTTTGTGGACGTGACTTCGTCGAGCCTCACACCCCGGAAATGGTCAAAACAGGAAAGATGCGGCAAGGTTATGAGGGGTAGCTCCCTTTAGGGTATGTGCATTTCCTTCTGGATAGAGGTGGTATCATGGTATGGAGCCCAGATATTTAACCTATGTGGTTACTGCGAATTTATTACTTTGTGGTTGTTGGTTATCAGGATCCCGTGAGAAAGGTCGTTTACGATCGGGGAATGGCGTGCTCGTGTCAGTAGTTACCCAGTTAGGGGTAACCCGGCCTTGTGTTGGCAGAGTTCCGGTTTAGTTCTCGGGGATGTCTTTCCATAGGCATTCTCATGTGGCAATGGGAAGTTCCTTGGCCTGACCATTTGTTGGAAATCCAAAAAAACAATACGAAACTTGTACGGTTTTAGTTGTAGAACCTGCTTCCTCAGGAAGTAGCTATAGTAGGCATAATATAATGGTACATATGCTCGCTAAGATTTATATTCTACTTTCGAAATATTTTCTACACTATGCACTAGTAATAATATCAAATGTTCTTTTTAAATGCGTATCAAGCATGTTTGACTATCATAAGGAGAAATCTTCTCCAAGTCTGCGTTTGCATTGTGTGTGTGGCAGGAGGTCTTATGGTAGTCTCATTTTTAAAAGCATTGCGAATTGAATTTAAAAATATCTCTCTATTTTGATTTTAAAGTTAAATAAACTGTTTTGAGTTCTCACACCAGTCTCATGACTGACTCGGAGTTTATTGTTTTCCTTCCTAAACTCTGGGTGCCCACCAATTTCCACACGGGCAGTCAAGAGTTAAGGTTTATCAGGATATTCTGGATATTCAGGAATTGCTGGAGGCAAGCTGGATGGCATGGCGTATTACTAGTATATAGTATTTCTTTTCCGTTGTTTGTTGTTTGTTGTTTGTTGTTGTACACTCTGATGATATGATGTAATGAGATGTAATGTAATAAGTGATATAGTTCTTTGTTTAAAGATTATTCATTTATTATTATATGTTGTTCCGCTGCGAATTGTGAGATTCTGATATTGTTGTTCTATTGTTCTTTGTCCCGTTCTATTTTCTATTTTCTATTTTCTTTTCCCTCTATTTTCTGTCTTTTTCCCTCTTCTCTTTTCTTAAATTCTTTTTCTTAAACCATAACATTTCGGGTTTTTGGCCTTCGATTTCTCGGCAGTCGATAAAGTGAGTATCGATGTTGAATTTTCGAAAGTCGAAAAATTCCGTTTGTTACATAATCAAACATTAATCAGTGAAAATTCTAAACATTACAATTCAATGTTTCAGAATTATAAATCAAATCATAATACAAAAGCATGATTTTTAAAAGTAAAATTTCAATTTTTAGAGTAAAGCCAGATTGCAGTTTTAATTTGACTGTATTTTGCATTTTGGGTTCTAACTGTTAATCTATGGGATCGAATGGTTTGATTTTCCTCCTTGAGGTAGAGGGGAGATCAGTGAGGATAGGAAAATTATCAGTTTTAGGTGTATCGCATTTTGGTGATGTTGATTTTGATTTGAAGATTTAAACCCTAGTTTCACTGTAGCTAGAAGAATCGATCATTTTGGCAAGTATAATTGATCGAGTTGCTTGGGGTCTTGGGTACTGGAACATGATGGGTTGTCGAAGTCTTCGCGGGAATCTCAGGGGCAACGGTGGCCGGAGGCGTGTGAACGTGGCGTTGACAGGTTGGTATTGTTTGGTTCTGCCTGTTCCAGGTTTTGATACTTGAACTCGAATGTAAATTCAAGTTGATTTTGGGCAATCTGATGATCAAGGAGAGATGATGGGTTGCTGGTCGATGTGAGATGGTCATTGATGTTGGTCGGAGTTGATCAAAGTCACCGTGCATGTGCACGGTGCATTTTGATCTGATGATGTTAGCTGTAGGAGTTTGGGGTTGAAGCATACTCGAGTAAATTCTCGTGGGATTCGAGTTTTAACTCGAAGCAGTTAAAGTTTTGACCCGAAGTTAATTTAGGGAAGGCTCGGGTTAAAAGTTGTTTCAGGTTTTACAAATCAAAACAGAAACCTGTTTCTGTTTTTAAAATTAACAGTAAAGTTTGAATATAAACTGGAATTTAATTTAGGATTTAAAACCTGAATTTAAATATGAATTCAAATAGTTTGAATCTGAGTTTGAAATAATTAAATTTTGAAATTTAAATTTAGTTTTAACAACTTTTAAAGTATAAAAGAATATTAGCTTTGAATTTAAACTGTAAGTTTTAAATTGTAAAATAGAAATTTAAAATAAGTTTAAATTCTAGTTTTAAAATCTGGAATTGGGTTTAAACTTTAGATTTTAAATAAAATAAGTTTTCAATTTAAATTGTTTAATTGCTTTAAAAATATGGTTGAATGATTTAAATTTTAAAATGGAGTTTAAAATGTAAGTAAGCTTTTAAAGATTTAAGTTAAATTTGGAATAAAGATTTAGTCTGTATTTCAGTTTTAAATTAAAGTAAATTTTTAAAATTGAATTTGTTTTTAAATAACTTGGAATGTTTTAAGTGAATTTGTTTTATCTTCTTTTAAACTTTTATTTTATAAAATGGTTATATCTTTAACATATAAGATAAAAAGGTTTTTAATTGCTTTAAAACCTTGTTTAAGTTAAAATTTGTATTCATTTTAAAATCTTAAAATTTTACGATGACGTTTAAAATGGAATCTAAAGTAAATTTAAAAACAATTTGTTTTTAAATGATTAATTAAGAAGAAATGTTTTTCTTAAAATAAATTATAATTTTAATGATTTGGATTCATTTAAATTATTAAGTTAATTTAAAGGGGTAATTAATTATTTAATTAATTAATAATATGGATGATTAATTAAGTAATTAAGAATTTTAAAATTGATTAATTAAAGACTGAAGATTAATTAATTAAGGTTAATTAATCTATAATTAGGGATTATTAATTAAACTTTAATTAATGATTAAAGATTAATTAATCGAGTGATTAAGGATTAATTAAGTTGTAGTTACACTTAATTAATTTAATAATTATTAATTAATTAATTGGTAATTAAATATTAATTAATTTGTAATTAATGATGGTTAATCTGAGTAAATTTCTTAATAATGTAATTAAAGATTTGTTAATGAAGATCATTAACTTAAGATTATTTAACAATTAGTTAATGTAATTAATTTTGATAATTAATTAGATTAATTAATTAATAATAATCATTTGTGAAATTTTTTTTGTTTAATTACTTAATGGAAGTAATTACTTGATGTAATTAATTGGGTTAATGTGATTTGTTTAGGTTAATTAATTAAGTTTAATTAATTTAAACACTTGACCATTGATGAATAATTAATTTATGTAATTAATGGGATTGTAAATACTTAGGGAAGTAATTAATTGATAATTACAGTATGTAATTAAATATGTTTGATGATGGAAGTAATTTGGATTTAATTACTTTGAAATTAATCAGATAATAAATTAAGGAGTAATTTATTAATGAAGTAATTAAGGGTAGTTAATTACTGGATTATTATTAATCAAGGGTAATTAATATATGTGTAGTTTAAATTGAAGATTAATTACTTAATGTAATTAATTTTAATAGAGAGATTAATTAAATTGTAATTAGAAATCATTAATTAATAAAATTAATGATGTAAATTTAGAAGTGATTAATTAAGGAATAATTAATAAATGGAGTAATTAACTAATAAAGGATTAATGTAATTAACTTTAGTTAATTAATTGATTAAGTAATTAAAAGTTAATTATTGCAAAGTGTTAAGTATAATTAACTTGTGTAATTAATTTAAAAGCTAATTACTTATTGTAATTAGAAAAGTGTTAATAATGAATGATTAATTGAAATAAATAATGAGAGGGTGATTATTTAATTGATTTGTAATCAATTAATGGTTAAGTTAAGTAGGATTATAATAATGAAGTAATTAATTTGATTCATTTTAAATTAATTAGAGATTGAGTAATTAATTTAATTTACTTTAAATTAATTATAGATGGTGTGATCATTAGATCATTGCTTATGTATGAATGGATGATATTGGTTGCCTTGAATGGTTTGAAATCTCAGCTATGAGATGATTAATGTTATATGATACGGATGCTTTGGTTGCATTGGAATGATAATATAGATTATATGTTTGCATTGATGATATGGATTATCTGTTGTGATGATAATATTGATTACTATTGTGATATGAATTATCTATCTGTGTGTATATAGATAATGAATTAAAATTGTTTTAAACTCTAAAACAACTTGGCCTTAAAAGACACGTTTTGGATTTCGATGAGACCGAGATCGGGTTTCCATATTTGGATATCCGAAAACCACATCTATCCAAAGTAACGATAGGTCGTTCATCTCAAGTGAAGATGAAGATTCAGAGTGCAAGGGTTATCGTCGTTAACTCTGAGGGTGATTCCAAAATGAGTGTAACGAGATAATGCCTTCGGTTTCGTTCGAACCCGGAACGAACTTGTATGGATTGAATGCTTTCAGAACATCGTCTGGTGGACGATGAGCATTCTAAATGATGTGTCCTATAAAGGTAATCGTAGCCTCAAGCCTCATCAACCGGGAATGGCTAAAACAGGGGAGGTGCAGCAAGGCTAAGTGGGTCATGCCCAAGTAGGACGAGATTTACCTCTGTCTAGATGTCCTTTTATTTCGGCAATGTGGTGCGGTTGCTGATCACAACTACGGGGCGGTCTTGTTCGAAACTGTTCAGTAAAGAATGGTTCCGGCTTTGTGTTGCAGGGGATTGGGAGTGATCCTCGGTACGGTGATCTAGGCCACGTACTGTGATGGGCGGTACCCCGGTAGCCCTGCCATTGTGTGGAATCCAAAATCCAATAAGTGCCATCGGTTTTGATTGTATTACCCACTTTTGTGGCTAGTAGCTGGAATTTAATATATGTAACAATTTCGGCTATTTCTTATTTACTTGAAAACCCTAGACACTATTATAATTCATCGGATTTCCTATCAAATGTTTTGGTTAGCGTAAGGTAAAAACTTTTCCATGTTTATGTGTGGGGAGTCTTACGTGATACCTTTCTTTTCAAATGTTTGTCAAAAGTTAAGCAACTTTAACCTGTTACTCACACCAGCCCCATGTCTGGCCTGAAGTTTATTTCTGTTTTTCATAAACTCTTGGGTACTCAAATTTTTACGAGTAGCCAAGGGATTCAGGTTTGCTTTGACGGATTATGGAGGTGCAATGGAGTAGGAGGCTTCTGCGTGTAGATATAAATATAGTGTTCCGCTGTGTTGGTATCTCTGAGTGGTTTCTCTATTTTGTGTTTTGAGTTGTAGTAACTAGACAGGTGTTTATAACTGTCTAGTATATGTTGTATTGTCTGTGTAACTCTGATTACTGTTGTATACTATGTAATACTTATGTTATTAATATAATTTATTCGTTCTGCTGTTGAGATTTTGATGTTGTTTCTTCTTTCTCTTCTTTCTTTTCTCTTTTCTATCCCTTTCTTTCTTCAAGATGATGCGTCATTCTGTGGAGATGAATGGCGGGTCATCACATTTGGTATCAGAGCGCTAGGTTGAGCGAATACCTAGACTATGGAATGGTGTCTATCTTGAGAGAGCGTATTTGTATTTTTAATATATATATGTATATATATATATAATTAGTTCTACCTATTTGTTGGGTTACCCGTACTGGTTTTCCAATATAAGTTATAAAGGTAGATGAGGTAGTGGTGTGTGTAACACAACTACCGATGGTTGGAGTTTGAGTGATAAGGTTGGAAGTGTATTTGTTGAGACTGTAGACCTAATACCGTCTCGAGTGAGTTTTGCTTGGTGTAGAGATTTCATCGATTTCTGAAGGAAACCTTTTAAAGGTTTGGAGTTCATCTATGAAGTGCAGAGTTGGAAGAGTAGAGTTTGAATTTGTCGGTTTGGCAGAAATAAGTGATGGTATTTTGATACCTTAGGAAGTAGTAGCTGCGTGATGAGATGCGGTGACTATGGATGTTTCCGAAGATATTTCTTTGGAACAAGTTTAGGAAGCGTGTCTGTTTTGGTGTTGTGGCTGAGTCCAGCAGGGTGTTTTGTTTGCTTTGAGGTCTGAGTTTTTCGAAGAGCTTGGGATTAGGAATTCTTTGGCATTGGTGTTAGCAGTGCAGCTCGGAGTGTTCTGTGTTGGCGGAAGTCTTTTGACTAAGTAATTTTTCTGAAGTAGAGTTCAGAAGCAGCAGTGTGGATCTGTTTCTTCGATGGGTTGGCTAGGCCAATGAAAGCTGTTCGGATTGGTAAAGAGAGAGCAGTTTCTTTGGATATTAGGCTGGACTGATTGCAAAAGTGACTTGCGATAGTTTGAGTTTTCTCTTGAGTTATTGGAGTTTTTCCGGATGTCTTCAGGGAAGTCGTAGGTTTGTCCGCATCTGGAGATCGAGTTTCCTTATCGACTAGGATTCCAGGATTGGTACCGGTGGTTCTGTTTAGTAGAAGGATGGTACCTTGAGATAGAGTTGGTAAAGCAGCTCAGGTTTCGAAGGAATTTCTGAGTTTTCTTATGGATCCGTTGAACCATATTTCTGGGTTGTGTTGTCCAGTTTGTGCTCGTGATTCTCCATCAGCATTGTCTTCTACTTCATATCAGAGTTGTGCAACAGAAGCAGTTTGGGAAGTGTATCTACTTTTCTTTTTCGGATAACGAAACGTAAGTTCGGTCTTCTGATGTTTGAGGAGTAGAGTTTGTATTCCTGGTTTTGGATTGATCTTGAGGAGATCATTGTGTCGAGTTGATTTGGTCCAGTCTGTTTCTAGAGGCATCAGCGTATAGTTGAGCTTATCAGGAGGGATGTTGGTAGCCTAGGATCATCTAAAGAGTTTTTGTGGATAAAAGCCGGAGGAATTTGGATTCTGGAGTCGAAGATTTGTTTTGGGGTAAAATTTTCTCCGATCCAAGGAGCTATAAGTTTTGGTAAGTTTGGAAAGCTAGTTCCGAGGTGTTTTGGATTTCCTCTGTGTTTTGGTAAGATAAGTGTTTGGTTTTTAAGAGTTGAATTGCCAGTTTGGATAACTGGGATCCAGTATGTTTCACGTATCTCTGGGAAGGTACGTGTTTGATATATTTCTGGTTGTAAAACCAGCAGTTCAGGAGGTTTGGTTGTTGAGTCAGACTCGTCTGTAGTCTGATATTCTGTTTAGAGTTGTAGATATAGATGAATAAGAGCTCTGTAGCTTAGTAGTATTGATTGTTTAGATTCTATAGAGCGAGTATCCCGATATTTATAGCGGGGAAACTCGTGGAAGTTCTATACAGTATTTTTCTGGATAGTTAAATTTGTTTTGATTGTGTGAATTGATTGTTTTGGTTGTTAGCATATGATTAACATATGCTGTGTTTTAAAATTAAATCTTTAATGAGATTATTAAATTACCTTTGTTTTAAATTTCGAGGACGAAATTCTTTTAAGGGGGGAGG
The DNA here is from genome assembly GCA_030765085.1 of Allium cepa. Taxonomy (NCBI): domain Eukaryota; kingdom Viridiplantae; phylum Streptophyta; class Magnoliopsida; order Asparagales; family Amaryllidaceae; genus Allium; species Allium cepa. Next base: position 671,679,614 of record CM060941.1, on the reverse strand, counting down.
ATTGTGATATCCCGGAATTTTTGACAATATCAATTTAATAATATGTGTTTAAAATTAAATTAATTCGATAATTTTTGTTAATAAATTTGAATTGATTTAATAATCTTCTTTTATAAGTATTTAATTAGTGAATTTATCTTTTAATAAGTTAATAAATTGTTTTCTATTTATAATGTGTGTGTGTGTGTGTCTATATATATATATTAAATAGATGAATTTGGTTTTAAATTTAATTAATATAGCATATTTTCTAATTCAAATATTTTGATATTGGGAAATTATGATATACTTTTGAATTAAGCTTTTCAAAGCTATTTAATAAAATAACTATATGATTTTAAATATATAAGATAAATGTTTTATTTGTTTAAAATATAGTTTGACTTAAGTTTGAATATTGAAATAAAGTTATAAAAATGTTTGTTTTATTTATTTTTAAAATATTGATTAATAATTATGATTTGTAAATTAGATATGAAATTTAAAATACAATTAATAAATGAAACATTTATTCATTTAAATAACAAATAAGTTACAATCTCTTTTATAAATTTATTTTAAATGATTAAAAACATTATTTTCAAATGATTGATTTGTATATTGTTTTTATTTATAATAATACTTGGCTTTATTCTTTAAAAATTATTTATATATATAACTAAGTATCAAAGAACTAATTAATTAAGTTTAAAACTTTTATTAACACTTTAATTATAAATACAAATTATTTAAAAGGACATGTGTAAGTATATAAAAGCCTAATATAACATGTGTTAAGAGATTAAACAAGGTAATTTACAAGTGTTAAAATTTAAGCCAAGTGTCAAATTTGCATTTTTATTTTTCTTTGATTTTAAATAAATTATAGATAAGTTATATAAACACTTGCCATCTTCTATCCTATTCATTTTCTCATTTGCAATTCCCAAACTAAGAAATCTTTCAGCTGAAAAAAAATCTTCATATAAAAATACAAAGCATTTTCAAGTATGCAAACCTGTAATCATTCCTGTAACTCATTATCAAAAAATCCTTTATCCATTTTCAAAAACCTGCAAAATCATTCCCTGTTCTCAAAGCAAATCCCTCTTCATAATCAAGCTACCTGTATATTTCCAAAACAAAAGTCTGCATTTTGTTTTCTGCAATCTGGAAAGCAAGCAAATATGCATTCCCATCTTCAAAAATTTGGAAACGGCCACTGCATGTAAAACCTGAGAATTAAAGCAAACATAAAACATCAGTAGTATTCAAGATTAAAGGGTTCAAAGCACTAAAGTTTAAAAGGCAAAGAAAATTCAATTTTAAAGTTTGCAGATGCTTTTATAATCTGAAGCTTTGTTCTGCATGTTTAAAATCAGGTGAGTAACTCAATTTTTTAAAAAATTAAGTAGGTAAAAGTTGTTTTCATGCTTTTAAATTAGAAATGAATATATAATATGAATTTGCTTTGAATATATATATGTGAATATATTCATGTGTGCATGTTATTAACTGTTACATTTCTATTCCTCAAATTTCAAACTTCCATTTGAATTCTAAAATCCATTATATCTTGATTAAAATCTGGGTTTAGATTTAAGGGTTAGACAAGATATGTTATTTCATCATAAACTATAGTTTAAATTTTTTTACTTAAGATTAAACAACTCTATATCATCTCTAGACAGATGATCAAACATTAATCAATGAAAATTCCAAACATTACAATTCAATGTTTCAGAATTATAAATCAAATCATAATACAAAAGCATGATTTTTAAAAGTAAAATTTCAATTTTTAAAGTAAAGCCAGAGTGCGGTTTTAATTTGACTGTATTTTGCATTTTGGGTTCTAACTGTTAATCTATGGGATCGAATGGTTTGATTTTCCTCCTAGAGATAGAGGGGAGATCAGTGGGGATAGGAAAATTATCAGTTTTAGGTGTATTGCATTTTGGTGATGTTGATTTTGATTTGAAGATTTAAAACCAAGTTTTACTATGGCTAGAAGAATCGATCATTTCGGCAAGTATATTTGATCGAGTTGCTTGGGGTCTTGGGTACTGGAAGAGGATGGGTTGTCGAAGTCTTCGTCGGAATCTCAGGGGCAACGGTGGCCGGAGGCGTGTGAACGTGGCGTTGACAGGTCGGGTATTGTTTGGTTCTGCCTGTTCCAGGTTTTGATACTTGAATTCGAATGTAAATTCAAGTTGATTTTGGGCAATCTGATGATCAAGGAGAGATGAGGGGTTGCTGGTCGATGTGAGATGGTCGTTGATGTTGGTCGGAGTTGATCAAAGTCACCATGCATGTTCACGGTGCATTTTGATTTGATGATATTAGCTGTAGTAGTTTGGGGTTGTAGCATACTCGAGTAAATTCTCGGAGGATTCGAGTTTTAACTCGAAGCAGTTAAAGTTTTGACCCGAAGTTAATTTAGGGAAGGCTCGGGTTAAAAGTTGATTCAGGTTTTACAAATCAATACAGAAACCTGTTTCTGTTTTTAAAATTAAAAGTAAAGTTTGAATATAAACTGGAATTTAAATTTGGATTTAAAACCTGAATTTAAATATGAATTCAAATAGTTTGAATCTGAGTTTGAAATAATTTAATTTTTGAGCTTTAAATTTTGAAATTTAAATTTAGTTTTAATAACTTTTAAAGTATAAAAGAATATTGGTTTTGAATTTAAAATGTAAGTTTTAAATTGTAAAATAGAATTTTAAATAAGTTTAAATTCTAGTTTTAAAATCTGGAATTGGGTTTAAACTTCAGTTTTTAAAATAAAATAAGTTTTCAATTTAAATTGTTTAATTGCTTTAAAAATATGGTTGAATGATTTGAATTTTAAAATGGAGTTTAAAATGTAAGTAAACTTTTAAAGATTTAAGTTAAATTTGGAATAAAGATTTAATCTGTATTTCAGTTTTGAAATTAAAGTAAATTTTTAAAATTGAATTTGTTTTTAAATAATTTAGAATTTTTTAAGTGAATTTGTTTTATATTCTTTTAAACTTTTATTTTATAAAATGGTTATATCTTTAACATATGAGATAAAAAGGTTTTGAATTGTTTTAGAACCTTGTTTAAGTTAAAATTTGTATTCATTTTAAAATCTTAAAATTTTAAGATGAAGTTTAAAATGGAATCTAAAGTAAATTTAAAAACAATTTGTTTTTAAATGCTTAATTAAGTAGAAATGTTTTTCTTAAAATAAATTAGAATTTTAATGATTTGGATTCATTTAAATTATTGAGTTAATTTAAATGGGTAATTAATTATTTAATTAATTAATAATATGGATGATTAAGTAAGTAATTAAGAATTTTTAAATTGATTAATTAAAGATTTAAGGATAATTAATTAAGTTTAATTAATCTGTAATTAGGGATTATTAATTAAATTTTAATTAATGATTAAAGATTAATTAATCGAGTGATTAAGGATTAATTAAGTTGCAGTTAACACTTAATTAATTTAATAATTAGTAATTAATTAATTGGTAATTAAATATTAATTAATTTGTAATTAATGATGGTTAATCTGAGTTAATTTCTTAATAATGTAATTTAAAGATTTGTTAATGAAGATCATTAACTTAAGATTATTTAACAATTAGTTAATGTGATTAATTTTGATAATTAATTAGATTAATTAATTAATAATAATCATTTGTGAAATTGTTTTTGTTTAATTACTTAACGGAAGTAATTAATGAATTAATTACTTGATGTAATTAATGAATTAATTACTGGGTTAATGTGATTTGTTTAGGTTAATTAATTAAGTTTAATTAATTTAAACACTTGATGATTGATGAATAATTACTTTATGTAATTAATGGGATTGTAATTACTTAGGGAAGTAATTAATTGATAATTATAGGATGTAATTAAAGATGTTTGGTGATGGAAGTAATTTGGATTTAATTACTTTGAAATTAATCAAGGGATTAATTGAGATAATAAATTAAGGAGTAATTTATTAATGAAGTAATTAAGGGTAGTTAATTACTGGATTGTTATTAATCATGGGTAATTAATATATGTGTAGTTTGAATTGAAGATTAATTACTTAATGTAATTAATTTTAATAGAGAGATTAATTAAATTGTAATTAGAAATCATTGATTAATAAAATTAATGATGTAAATTTGGAAGTGATTAATTAAGGAATAATTAATAAATGAAGTAATTAATTAATAAAGGATTAATGTAATTAACTTTAGTTAATTAATTGATTAAGTAATTAAAAGTTAATTATTGCAAAGTGTTAAGTATAATTAACTTGTGTAATTAATTTAAAAGCTAATTACTTATTGTAATTAGAAAATTGTTAATCAGGAATGATTAATTGAAATAAATAATGAGATGGTGATTATTTAATTGATTTGTAATCAATTAATGGTTAAGTTAAGCAGGATTATAATGATGAAGTAATTAATTTAATTCATTTTAAATTAATTAGAGATTAAGTAATTAATTTAATTTACTTTAAATTATTTATATATGGTGTGATCATTAGATAATTGCTTATGTATGAATGGATGATATTGGTTGTCTTGAATTGTTTGAAATCTTAGCTATGAGATGAGTAATGTTATATGATATGGATGCTTTGGTTGGATTGGAATGATAATATAGATTATCTGTTTGCATTGATGATATGGATTATCTGTTGTGATGATAATGTCGATTATCTATTGTGATGTGAATTATCTATCTGTGTGTATATAGATAATGAATTGAAATTGTTTTAAACTCCAAAACAACTTGGCCTTAAAAACACATTTTGGATTTCGGTGAGACCGAGATCGGGTTTCCATATTTGGATATCCGAAAACCACATCGATCCAAGTAACAATAGGTCATGAATCTCAAGTGAAGATGAAGATTCAGAGTGCAAGGGTACCATCGTTAACTCTGAGGGTGATTCCAAAATGAGTGTAACGGGATAATGCCTTCGGTTTCGTTCGAACCCGGAACGAACTTGTATGGACTGAATGCTTTCAGAACATCGTCAGGTGGACGATGAGAATTCTAAGTGATGTGTCCTATAAAGGTAATCGTAGCCTCAAGCCTCATCAACCGGGAACGGCTAAAACATTGGAGGTGCAGCAAGGCTAACTGGGTCATGCCCAAGTAGGACGAGATTTACCCCTGTCTAGATGTCCCTTTAGGTTATGTGGTGCGGTGGCTGATCATAATTGCGACGTGATCTTGTTCGAAACTGCTCAGTAAGGAATGGTTTCGGCTTTGTGTTGCAGGGGATTGGGAGTGATCCTCGGTATGGTGATCTAGGCCAAGTACTGTGACGGGTGGTACCCCGGTAGCCCTGCCATTGTATGGAATCCAAAATCCAATAAGTGCCCTCGGTTTTGATTGTATTACCCACTTTTGTGGCTAGTAGCTGGAATTTAATAGATGTAACAATTTCGGCTATTTCTTATTTACTTGAAAACCCTAGACACTATTATAATATCATCCGATTTCCTATCAAATGTTTTGGTTAGCGTAAGGTTAAAACTTTTCCATGTTTATGTATGGGTAGTCATACGTGATACCTTTCTTTTCAAAGGTTTTTCAAAAGTTAAGCAACTTTAACCTGTTACTCACACCAGACCCATGTCTGACCCGGAGTTTATTTCTGTTTTTCTTAAACTCTTGGGTACTCAAATTTTTACGAGTAGCCAAGGGATTCAAGTTAGCTTTGACAGATTGTGGAGGAGCAATGGAGCAGGAGGCTTCTGCGTGTAGATATAAATATAGTGTTCCGCTGTGTTGGTATCTCTGAGTGGTTTCTTTGTTTTTTGTTTTAAGTTGTAATAACTAGACAGGTGTTTATAACTATTTATTATATGTTGTATTGTCTGTGTAACTCGGATTATTGTTGTATACTAAGTAATACTTATGTTATTAATATAATTTATTTGCCCCGTTGTTGAGATTCTGATGTTGTTTCTTCTTTCTCTTCTTTCTTTTCTCTTTTCTATCCTTTTCTTTCTTCAAGATGATGCGTCATTCTGTGGAGATGAATGGCGGGTCATCACAGAAATTCAACAGGAAAAGACTAGAAAGAGATTGCTTTTGGAGCACGCCTTGTTTTCAATGAAGACGTACTCTGGGGAGCAATGTTATCTGGGTTTTTAACCTAGCAGAATCCGAAAGAAGTCGAGACAACTTCATCTAGTTAGAATAACACAAAAGCCAACCAACAAGACAAGAACAGGAGGCCAAAGAAAGTCGAAGGAAAAGGAAAGAAAAATGCTCCAAGGACATGGATCGCTGGTGATCCATAGCCCATGAATCGCTAGCGATCCATGGTATTAACTCATGAGATTGTCAAATTTCTTGCATCATGATTCAATCAATATTATAGGAATAATCACTAAGTTTGATGAGATTCTGAGTTAGTTAAATCGAGAGACAAGCATTCGTTTAGTCCAATCAACAACTAAATACAACTAGCAAGTACATCGTCAACAAAACAAAGCAACGTGCCACAAAAATACAAGAGCAGCACAACACAGGACAACAAAGTCTGTCCAAATGGCAAAGTCCAAGAACAATCTAAGTATATGGATTGCTAGCGATCCATACCATTTCATCAAGTGGCAGCGACCTTCATGGAACATGACAAGGGAAGGATACTAAGGAGATGGCTCGCCTTCGTGCATAGATATGGATTTCCGACGATCCATGCTTTTGGCTTGGGTCGCGGTAGAACTTCCACTGTCCCTTCCTATGACTATCTATAAGCATTTGGCAAAAAGGCTTGGCCCTGTAACTAACTAAGGATATTCAAAAGCTTTGTAATCCCTTCAACTTTGTAATAGCAATCAGTCAATAAAAAAAATTATAAAGTGGATGTAGGCTTCTTTAACAGTTGAACCGCTATAAAAATCTTCTTTTCTTCTTTATATTTTTTCTCTTTTACGCTTATTCTCTGTATTATTGCTCTGTAAAAACATGGCTGGTGCTTACATACTCAATTTAGGGTGTTGATCTATTTGTTGGCTTAACAATCCATGTACTATCATGTATAAGTGTTACACGGAGAATGACCAAAGTTCGTAATGTATGATACTTCTATGAAGTTAGCTTATTCAAAATAAGCTAATAAATAGTACTGTGAGATCGAGTATTCAATTTGATTAATTACAATAAAGATAACATTGTTAAAAGTAATACAAGGCCAAAGCTACAAGAAAGATCTAAGTATTCAATCGTCGAACTATCAGTTTAATCAGTTTACGTAAGGTGCATCATATTAAATGTCCTTAAATGTTAAGGATGATCAAATTCATATTTTTAAAGAGTTCGTTATAATGTTGTAGTAAGGGTTTTATTCTAAATGGTTCGACCACTAAGAAAGAAAAATGAATGTACAAGAGTAAATGTGATTTAAGGCATAGTTGGGATGAAGAGAGTGAATGGTCACTTCTTCTTCATAAAGAAACATTGAAAACGAGAGTTGTAAAATGATAATTGATACTTGGTATTGGAATGAGAAATATGGTTTCTTTTTCAATAAGTGTTTTCATTTGTAAAATTGTTTTCTATGAGATTTTTTCTGAGTTCGAGATATTTGATCAAAGAACTCTCTGTTATAAACTAGTTGCAGTATATGAAATAAACAAACTATATCAAGTGAATGGTGGACCTTTGAATTTAGTATGTTATTATAGTAATGGCAGAAATAGTGGGAGCATGTTATATAATTCTTATTGAGTGCATCAAGTTATGACAAATTGTTTTCATAAATCACACCATATGTTATTTATGAAATAATGGCTATTTTTCAATGTCGATTGAAAAATTGACATAGTTATATTTCAATGTGAACATTATGAATATTTGTTATGAAATAAAACCGTAACATGGTGTTTGTCTTCATAACAAAAGTGATGTAATTGGAAATACTAAAGTATCTAAAATTGTCTACAATTATTTTGAAATTATACACTAAGCCTTAGTTTTGAGAATTAATTTATATTGTATGATTTTGAATCATAGGATAATGGTTAATTATATCTCAAACAATTAAGGTTTGTGCTCTTATCTAGTGGAAGCGTAATAAGAGTTGATGAAGTTTTCAGATTGATACGTACAGATATATGCAATCATAAGCCTATTACGACCAAAAGGATTCCATATACTTCATTATATTCAACAATGAGTTATTACCGACATGGTCATGTGTATTTGATACATATATAGTATGTCTATGGTAAACTCAATGGAGTACAAAATGGAAGTGAATAAAATAACCTAAAATAAAATAAAATGATTCGATTTAATCAAATAGGTGAGTATTTTGAAAAAAGTTCCAAACGTATCTAAAAATCAATAAAATTCAACCTTAATAGTCACTCTTCCTTATGATACATAACGATGTATTCATAAGGGATAATCAAAATTTGTTGGACAAACCACGATTAATTATGAGTGAAGTTTAGTGAACTTATTTCAATAAGGTATTATACTTAAGAGTAGCACACAAGGTAAAAATTAATTTTATCCAAATATTTTTTTACAAAACCATACGAGATATAGGTTTATAAGAAACCTCAACATATCCTAGATCAAGGGGTTGGTAGGTTGTGTGAGTCGAAAGAATGCCCGTAATAATTGTATATAAGGGGATCTTGCATGAATCACTCTAAGAGAATTTTAAGTTTGGTGGTCATTAGATGACTAATTTATGTTGTAAACATAAATATATTGTGAACTAATGCAAAATCAACTTTATATAACAAAATAAATAAAATGTTTGTGAATACCTATTCCATTGCATCATGAAACAATTGTAGTCTCAAGATATACCGACTTCATAGATTGAATTTCTTTGATAAATTATTGGTATTAAAATGGAATTTCATACGATCGAAAGATAAAACTGATTATGTAGGGTGAAGTGAATTTAATTAACCTAAATGAGCACATCGCATTAGTGAGTAGTCCTACATATTTAAGAGAAACTATGAGTTTCTTCGCAATGTTAAAAAATACACAATCCTCAGTTGTTTAATTAAACCATTAAGTGTATCAACTCTATGATATGCTATGATGCGCAATTCCAAAAGAATTTCAAGTATTTTATCGAAATATGATTTTGGTAGTTGTAACCAAAAGGATGTATAACCATCGGCCATAACTATGTCTTTATCAGCAAGACTAATGCGGTTGGAATTAAATGAGAAATGTTGATAGGAATAATCTCATAAATTTCAATTTTTGAAATTAGCGAAATAAATTCATCATTCAACATGATCAAGTTATTTTCGATTTACTCATCACTTGATTAGGCTTAATATTTTGCTTCATATTTGCTAAACTTGAAAATTCTAAATAAGGATTTAGAATAAACCATAATAATCAAAGTGTCTCAAAGTCAATAGAAGCTATATGGAGGTTATGAGTTTTCAGGTATGATCCAAGAAGGGATATGAAAGTATCATTTTATAACCATCAAAATTAGATAATTATTTTGATAGAAATATTTAACAGTTTTATTTTCAGTCAAAGTGCGGGGGAAGCATGTGTTCATTAGAAAGAATGTTAAAATGTGCATTAATATTTCTACACAATAAGTAAACAACACATTGCTGATTTTTAATAATTTACTTGTGTTAGAACCAACCTCGGTTTTTTTAATGCTAGACATTTTATTTGTAAATTATGGCTTTTATAGTAAGCATAAAAGAAATTGGGAATGTCCCAAATTGATATAAGAGGACAAGTTATTAAAATGTGTAATATGGAACGTGTAAGATGGATTCATTATGCATTGGCAATAGGAATTATCATGCATGTTATGTTGTCTATGATATTATGATTTGTTTATTTATTTGATACATGAAGAAAATATAAAATCTAAATTAATATAATTAAACGGTTGTTTGAGGTTTTTTCATGTATTTATGAAATACTAGAGAATTTTTATAGAAACAATGAATTCTTAATGAAGAAATGTTTGGATTTAAATTTCATAAATGATATTGTATAACATGTCAATAATAAAATAAGAATCTACAAGTTGGAAATGTCCTAAATAGAAAAGATTGTGGTGGATTCAATGACATGAATAACGCTATAATAAAACAATGTGTATATATATAATAATGCATAGATTTATGACTGAGCCATGGGTGATTCCAAATGTTCAGAATCACATAACAATGTTATATGATAACAATGTCATGATATAATTTGTATAGAATTTAGAGCTCATTGGAAGTCAAGAGACATAGTCCAAATTATTCTATTAGAGAAATGTAATTTATCAGCATCAGAGAGAGTTGATTGACAACATAACTGAAATATAATAGCATACCCGTTTGAAGAAAAGTTACCCTATTGGTTTTAAGAAAACCGAATGGAGGACATGGAATAAGATTCCATAACTGACCCTAAATGCAAGCGAGGGACTAATAAAGTTAGGAGTATGCTCTAAGGGTACTTATGTAATTCGTTACATATATCTGACTCTTTGACAAATCATATTCGAAATAAAGATGTTTTCTTTCTATTATATAGATATAATGCTTTATGTTACTTGATTAATTTAATTAAAAGTATATTTAATATCAAATAAATAAATGGTATAATTTACGATAGTAGTTAGAAAGCATTGTAACCATGAGTAATTTGTCATAATAAATATAAATATACCAATTTTAATGTTCTTAATCAAGATGCATCGAGACTGGATATCGATGTATCCATTGAGACTAAAGTATGTGATGCTCTCTAAATATTAGGCAGTGCATTACTCATGACTACTAGAGGCACCAAGAGGTTAGGTATTTGTAGTTATTGGATAATTATAGAATGACTCACCCGATGGTTCTCTATTGGTTAATGTAACTAAGGTTAAAAAGAAAATATCAATGTAACTGACTTATATAGTTCTCTCGATTTGAGAGTACTATGAATTTATGAAAGCTCCACTTTTATTATATTAAAATCATGGCATGGCGTCCACTGAATGACTATAATTGGAAGTGAATCATTATTCAAGAAAGGATTCGTCTCCACAGTTATATCGGGTTAGTATCACAGTCAAATCAAGTTAACCTAGAGTAAAATCCTCTGGCTAGAGAATTTCGGTTAATAGTAATTATTATTAGCGAACTAAGAACTTTGTGTTAGACTATGGAGTTAAATATGGATGATATTGTAATTTTGACTATTACCAAATTTCAAATTTCTTAAATCCAAAGTGATATAGTTTTAACGAAGAGAATTAGTGTAAATAAAAGTAACAACCGGAAAATGCTTAATAATGTAAAATTGATTTTTACCAAAACTAAGTAAGCGATATATTTGGCTAAAATATCACACCACCTACTAAATGATGTGTGAACATTAACATTCAAATAGTTCAATGTTAATCGCTGATCAAATTTGTACTCGATGAGTCACACAACCGAAATGATGAATGCTCTTTAGACCAAACAATTTAATTAGTCTATAACTATTATAAATCAATTAAACTAATTAATGTTTATTAAACTTTAATTATTAAATTCTGAATATGACTTTAGAAATATATATATTATTTTATATATTTATAATAGTTACAAATATATCGATCGATATGCAATATCAATAAGCAACTAAGTTAAATTTAATTAAATATATTAATTTAGGCTTAAGTGGGATGTTAGCCTATGATGTTCGAAGGTTAATTTCGATAGGTACATGATGTATAAGGGGCATCTAAAAAAGGAAAGAGGGGTTTGTAGATGAATGGTTGAGATTTGATGAGAAATCTTATAAGTTGTGATCTATATTTCTTTCTATTTCAATCATTATAAAAGGACCCCTAACCCTAAATTTAGAACAGTCTTATGGCTTCCTCCTTTCTTCTATTGCTGGCAGATTTATACCTTCAAGAGCTCCATAAATATTCAAATAAAATCAATTCAAAGCAATAACTATTTGATGGTTAAGGGTCTACGGTTCAAGTATTAACAGACTGCCAAATTGAGAAGGTTTCAAAAGAGGGAGAATTCATTATTACAAGGTATACTTAAGGGCATTAGCTTGAGGTATGTGTTTACTTTTCTATATGATATACAATTTTTGAATAACCATATACTATTCATATATTATTATTATTATTATTATTATTATATTTTTAGTTATGTGAGAATCTAATATATATTGATGTTGTCGCATAATAGATTAGTTGTGTGTATTTATTTATCAAATAAAAAGACCAATTTTTTTCATGTATATCCGGTGTACACAATCGAATAAATTTTATTTTATTTATTATATATATATATATATGATATTTAATTTAATTATTTAACTTATATAAAGTTATATAATTGTATCATGTAAATAATTGAACTTATATTTTATAAATGTATGTTTACATTAATTATAATTTTCAATGATTGTAAATAATTTTTTAACAATTGTTTAACAATTTTACTATTATGTGAATCAATATAATAACTAAAAGTTCATACAGTATAAAATCTTCTTCAAAAATTAGATTTCAAATTTCATAAAATTATTTTGTCATTATAGAAACCCTTGACCAAAAAATAAGATTTTTAAAATTAGTTTTTGTATTTTTAAAAAATCATTTTATATTTCGACCGCTATTAAATTAATAAAAACAATATGTTGACTAAAAAAATAAAGGAATTTTTTCCTAAACATTAAAATATCGTCTCTGAATTTTTGAAATTTTAAAATTTGAAAAATATTTTTTATATATTTATCTATGTATATATATCATTAATTTATTGTTGTTTGACTAATTGATATATATATATATATATATTAGTGTGATAAAATTATAATAAAAGTTTAGCTCTTCTGTATATTCGATCTATAACAATTAAATAGATAAAAAAATTAATTTCATAATTTATATATATGTTATATAAGCACATATTTATATTTAAATATTACATATATACTTATATATCACATATATAATTATGTTACTGTAATACATACATATGTATTTTATAATAATTTAAAAATAAACTAATATTATATATATGTATGTTTACTTAATATTTTATACAATAATAATTACATATATATAAATCATTGATATTTTCTTATAATATATACATATATATATATTTACATATATATTTACATACTAATATTTATATATAAAAAGTATAAATAAATAAATATATATATATATATATATGGAAAATATATTATATGTATATGACGAGCTAGCATGTCTGTTGCCCTATAAACTCGAATATTTTTACATATGCACATACATACATACATGTATATGATACATATGTGTACTATTTTATTTAATTAAATATAAATTGAACAAAATTCTATCTGTAATTTATAAATTTAAATAAAAAAGGGATTTAGTTAAATTAAATTTAGAAATGTTCTAAAATAAATTTGACTTCATAGGCCCAATATAGATCCAATAAGGGGAATTTTCGAAATTCTCTCATAACTTTTGCTACGGGCTTACCCAGTTCTAACATTGACCATGTTTTAAGCTTTTGTATATCTAGAGCAAGGAGAATTACATGCGATGAAATATCTGAACAATTTTAAAGAACGTATAAAGTATGGAAGAGATCTTATTCGAATTATAAGGGAAAAGGTGGAGAAGATTGGTTTATGGTTGAGGCCCAGATTGATTGACAAGATTATGAAACAACTTACCTCTCTGTTTAATGAAGTAGAAAACATAGTAAGGTGGTATGTGTACATGTTTGGTGGAAGGAGAAGTGGTTGTAATGGAGGATCTAAACCTTGGTTTTACAAGAAGAAGAAGAAGATGTTTAGTCCCTACTCCAAGGAGAAGAAGAACCAACAATAGTAAATGGGTAAACTTCAAGTAGGAGCTTAGAAAGTTAATGTACCTGAGATTTCCTATTATGGCCGTGGGAAAAAGAGTATTTTGCTTCTTAGTGTAAGGCATTGGCTAACAAGGTCAGATACCTCAACTGCACCAACGTTGGGCATAGGAAAAAAATTCGTCCCTCTTAGGAAAGACTATGGCCTTACGCTTTGGAAGGTCCATCCAAGGATCCTCCAACCAAAGAGAATGGGAAAGAAATTTTATAATTAATAATGAAACTAAGAACAAATTCAACAAATATGTTATAATATGCAAAGATTATAGTTTTAATTTTCCGTGTCCATAAAATAATTTTAAAATCGTTTTATTAATTCTAAAAAATTGATTTAAATTAATTTGTATAGTTCACATTCATGAAAATTAACGCATCCACGATAGAGTTCAACTAAAAATATTAAAAATATATGAAATTTATTTTCATATTTTGTGAATGCGAAATATAATTTTTTTCAAATTAGTTTATCATTGTATTTAACCAACTAAATTCGGTTTTAATATATATCGCTATTTTTAAAATTCATAGTAATTAAAATAATTATGATAAAATTCAAATAAGAATATTTTAATGTTTACTTATGTAGTTAAAGTATTTAGTAATTTCATAAGGACGAGGTGCAAATAGCTATAACAGGCATAAAGCGAGGATATATCAGAAAATAGCGATCTGTCAAAAAATTTACCAAAGATAAAATCAAATCTCCAAATGTGATTTTTTTTCCCTCATTTCCACATCATTTGTGTAAATCAAAGTAACATTATTCATTCTTATATAATAAACCTAAAGAATATCATGATCTTTGCAGTTCAAACTTGATGAATATAATAGAGTTCTAATTTATGTTGAGAATTTAGGACTTGAACTTAAACTTATACCATAAACTTTTTGATTTGGTTTATAAGAGAACTGATCAGTTTAATCTTTTTACATCAACATTGCTAAAGCAGATGTTAAACCCCTTTGATTTAGTAGGCGTAGTGGAAAATATGGGGCTTTAAGCAGATTTACCACTTAATAGTGTTGAATTAGAAAATCATAATGGTAGAAGTGTGTTAAGCATTTTAATCGGGTATTGGAAAGGATTTAGCAGGGCTTTAACTGCATAGGTGTTCACAAAACTATATAGTAATTTTCATTAGATGAAACATCCTTTCGATTATATGTCGTCTTGCGAGTTATTTCCTCCTTTGAGAATTTGTTCTTCCTCTACCTAGTTTTGCTTGTAATGCCTAGCTATTGACTTCAACTTTCTCTAACGGAGGTTAATGCTTATGTATGGAATTGTATTAAATGGTGAGGCAATAATGAGGTATACGTTTGCTCAAACAAGCTAGAAAAAACCTCACGTATTTCCACGCTTTTCTCCTCGCTTTTCTCCTTGATAACCTATTTACCAAAACATCTTTTCCAAATGAAACAAAGCTCTACTAATTGTTATTGTGGTCAAATGCTTTTAATATGTATATGTATGTATATGTATATGTATGTATATGTATATGTATGTATGTATGTGTGTCTATATGCGTGTGTGTGTGTGTCTGGGGGCCTAAGTAATAACTATAATCAATCGTTTAATATTTATTTTAGCTCATTTGTTTAGTTAAATCAATATATAATATTTAAATTTTATATTTAAATAATTTTAAGTTCAGTTAGCAAAAGAAAAGCCAAATAATCTAACATTTAAGTTAATTTTCTCCATTTTAAATTATACAACGTTTATAAATGAATTTGATCGGGTAAAGTTTGAAAATATATTGACAAATACTGTAATTACTTCTGATGTGAACTCAACCCTCAGTAGTGTTTAAACGTTTTGAATATAAAATCTTGTACTGATTCTGTCAAAACATAATAGCGAACGAGAGTTCAGTTGCTTATAGATCATCTATGTGAAATCTTGTTTCTTATCATTTAAGCTACGCCCTAAGCAACATATATTGTGCGTTTTTTCTCTTCCCCATCATGGTATCACATGGATATCTAAAGCTCGATCAATGATCAAGGCTCTAATAATATATGTGGTATAATATTTAATAAAACATTAAATATCATGTTTTAAGTTGATAACATTTACCATTAGCTGATTTTCTTTGGTTAAAGATTTTGACTTCAAGTGGATAAACAAATATAGTGATACTAGCTTTCTATTTGAAGAATACGGATATTCTCTTGAATAGTGTTTTACTTTAGATGTATCAACTTATACCTAATTGTCGTCTTAATATGATTATCATTATCATGTGACTAACCATAATCAAAGTATAGTTTATACACTTAAGATTCACAGTATTCTCAAGTCCAAAGACAACCTCGAATCATCAAATGAGATCTTCTATTTGACTTTATACTTAAAATATAGAAGACTCTTGGTAAGTCATTTTATAATTATTCACAACAATCACAATTAGGGGTGAAAACGGTTAGCTACCATGATTATAAGAAAAAACCACTACCAACCACAGTTATTTGGTGGCTTATGATCAAAACTGAAACTAACCAAATTAACTTGTAAATAATGTTCGATTTACTAAAGATTGCGGTAGGTAATGTTTGGTAATGGGCCACTACCATATAATTTCTTAGCCAATAAATTTCATGAAAACATGTCATTTATTTAAAGAAATGAGTTACTATTCTTTCCTTACACTGGTTTGCTGCTCTTGTCATTAAATCAGGTGCAGTACTGATACATGCAACATAAAAGTGGATGAAGCCAGTCACTTTGTTTACTTGAATATTAACATGCAATAAGAAAAGTGTTGATGATTGAATAAACTTTTGGAATAAGAAAAAGGAAAAGTGGGCACTCCTTTCAGGATTATGTAGTGGTCACATAAGCATTAATAAATAATTAAAACCTACATTTCTATGGAAACATGAATCCACATATAAGAAACGTTTAACTCATAGGTCTATGGAGTGGATGTGCACATCTAATGGCCAGCCAGTTTTTCTTAAAAGACAAAATAATTGATGTCAAATTCAAGTGAAACTAATGGATTAAGCGAGCCTAGAAGAATAATTAGTTAACTAATGTTCTGCAATTAATAAGGAAATTACATAACTTAGCATATAACATAAATTGTAATGATTCGGAATTTTTAACGCGTCCAATGAGAACATTTAATTTATTTAAATATTCAAATTATATTTGAATTTAATAAATAATAAGAAAATCATTTTTAATAAAACGACTCATTTTTTATTGTAGTATTTTTCTTTTAATTTATTTGATTTTTCCATAACTTTTAAATTGGAAAATATTTAAATTGTTGTTTGATGTATTTTTGCCAAATGATGGTATCTTTGAAACATAATAAAATATGATTACCGGTGTATACTATTATTATTTTGAGATCATATTGCATTTTTATGCATGATCTTATTTTTGTTTTCTCACTTGTAGTTCAAAAGCGAGCAAAATCCTATGCGGCGATGAGCTAGAAATCACTAAATAAGTATGACCCAACACTTAGAATTGTCACCCCTCTAACATTTCTCTCTTCCCTCTTCTTTTACTTTCCAGTAAACTAAATCAAAGAAAATTTATCCACTTCCTTTTAATATCAATGTCAATTCAAATACTCAAATAAAAATTATAAAACAAGGATCTTTGAACTCATGTAGGAGAGATCTACAAATCTATAAGTGTATGGTTGGGTGCGACATCGTTTTAGGTTGATCGACATCAAAGACTTGAGCAAGGAAAAGCGTGGGTTAAAATTTTCGGTGGATGTGGGCATTGATTGGAAAATCATAGGGCAGTATAGTTTTCCTCAAGTGGAGGAGCAGTTTCGGTGGAGCTTTTGGGTGGTGCGGCTCAAAATGGAAGATCATGACATTGTGTACGGTCAATTGAGCTGCTCCAAGATAGGATTTTCTATGGTCGATGGAGCTCGACAAGATGGGGAATGGGGTGCTTACGGGATGAGGAGTTCAACGGAGGTAGTGCGGCGTAGTTTTGTGGGGCATGGTAGAGTTAAGGCATGCAAGTACAGGGGAGGATGGTTCATGTATAGGCATGTAACTTGGAATTTTGGAAAAGAGATATTAAGAAGGGTAATTAAGGTTTAAAGTGTAATTAGTAAATAAAATATGTTAATTAATATCAAAAACTTGTAAATTTAACCTCTTTCTCACATGAGGTTTAATCGAGACACTGTCTTTTGCATTGCACTCGTAATAGTGATAGTTATGCGCTAGAACTGGTTTCATCGAGTTTGGAGCAAGTGGAAATTTGAGCTAGATCAAATCGAAATGACTAAGCATACATTGTGGAATTTCATTGAGTTATCTCACATTTGACTTAATACTATAATGGTATATAGTAGATATAAATTATTGTTTTGTGTTGAAATGATTTAATAGTTTGGTTTAGTTAAATATCCACATTTGAAAAGCAAATAACATATAAAATGAAATACGGGAATTTTGTAAAGAAATCTAGATTTCCCGTCATTGTGATTTTTAATTCCAGCTGTATACTTGATATATAAAATACATGTCTGTTATATGAATTGTTCAGTCATAAAATTTAATAGTTTAGCTGTATTGGATATGACATTGACATATGTTAAAAGTTTAACCTTTATAGTGGAAAAGGTTAATAGCATTGGTTAAGTGTTATAGTAAATATTGACCTTCTTATGGTATTTTAAAATTCTATTAATTGTTTTTTTGATTTGGAAATGGTTTTGATTGGGAAAATGATTTTTAAATCTAAATCTTATGGAATTTTTGTGATATTTTATTTAAGATGGGTTTTTGAACTTCTCTATTTTACTTTAACTTCTTTTATTATTCTTTTCTAATATATGTTTATATGTAATATTTAAAATTATTTCTAAAATTGTTTACCTTTATAGGAAATTTTTATAATAACGAATGTTTGTTTTAAAGGAAAATAAATGAAATTTATTTGTTTTATAGTAAAGTAATTCTATTTTGAAAACAAGATAGAAATATTTAGAATAAATATTTGTGAAACATTTTAAAGAAAAATGTTGTATAAAAGGGATAGATTTATAAATATTATTTTATAAATAAAAGATAGTTTCATAAATGGTATTTTGTAAATAAAAGAGAGTTTATAAACGTTAATTTATAAAAAAAGAATGGATTTATAAATCATATTTTATAAAAGAAATTGTATCATTTTTATAAAGTGGAATAATAAATCACATCTGTGAACTTATAGTGATATATGGAATGATCATTTATGGAAAGTGTATGAGATTTATATAATAGAGTTTGGTAAATAGAAATGATATTAAAAAATGAAGTTTAATAAGTGAGATTCAAAAATGAAGTTTATAAAGGAAATTTATAATGATGTTTAATAAGGAGGTTTATAAAATATAAATAACATTTTATGAAAGGAGTTTTATAAATGAAATAGAGTTTCATAAAAATAGTTATAAATTAATTTATAGATTTATAGAAAAAGTTTTATAAAAGGAATGAGATTTGAATTTGGAAATTTATGAAAAGGAGTTTTATAAAAGGAAAAGAAATTTGTTTCTATAAATGATCATTTTAAATTATGGTGGAATAGAAAGTACTCTTTTCACACTTAACACCAATTTCCGAGGTATGGAAACTCAAATCTATCTTGAGAAGTAAGAATGTATGTCGAGGTAAGGATAGTTTACTAACTTGTCTGATTTCATTATTGGTCAAGGGATAGTACTGTTTGAAATCTGAAAGTGGTGTTAAGCATATTTGGCCTAATTTTAATGTGATCCATTTACGGTAAGTGTTTTTGGGTTTATTATTATCAACATTTTAAATGACATTTTCTTTAACCAAATTAAGTACGGTTTTGGAAAGGTAATGTTTTATGAGTGTGCTTATACAGTTGAGGCAAGTTCATGGGTACTTTTCATAACTATTGAAAATGTAGTATTCTGTGAATATACTTGTACTGTTGGCATAAGTATATGGAAAAGTTCTAAGTATTCATAGTAAAATGTTTTATGAGTATACTTATACCGTTCGAATAAGTATATCAACATTATCAATTATTGAAAGAGTAGAGAGGGTTTGTGAATATATCTTTGAAAAAGAATTTTGATATGATTATTTGCAAAGTGATTTTAATTAAAGAAATGATCAATTAAAGAGGTTTATTGGCTGCTTAAGTGCTTAACTAGCATTGGTTTACATATGGAATTAATTTCTAATTTGATTGTTTGTTTATTTTATAGTTAAATAACCGACTATTAAATCTTGGCCAGTTTTTAAAATAGTTGTCGTCGGGTTAGAGGACCACGATAAGAAATATTATGGGAAAACAATTTTGAACTAGTATAAGCGTTCGAATTGGAGACATCTTGTTGATGATCGAAGATGGACTTCTTTGAAGTGCAAGGGCTACTTGCTACTAATACTGAAGGTGATTCCAAAATGGATGTAGTAGGAATAGTGCCTTCGACTTGTTCGTATCCTGAATAACTTGTATGGATGAATGTTGGCATTGGATTGTGCATGAAGGGCGATATTAGCTTTTCAAATAGGATTGATATATAAAAAGGTAAAATGTAGCCTCTAGCTGCACCAATCAAGAAAGACTAAAACACAGGATATGCTTTAGGGCTATGTGGGTCACACCCATTAGGGTATAGGCATCACCCTTATAGATCACTAATTATGGATTTGATATGTGCATGAGAGATCTCGGGAAAAGGTTCCAAAGCAACCAGGTATAACATATTCGGTACTACTAAGTAAGGGGTAGGTCGGTCAGGTTTTGCAGGGGGTCCATGTGAGGCCCTCGGTACATTTTCTAAAGGTGTACTATGGCAGGCGGTACCCTAATAGCCTTGTCATTAATGGAATCAATTCTCCAATAAGTGCCTTAAGGATATAGTTGTGCCCAACTGTGCTAGAATGTGATATGCAACCATTCCAGTTATTTTATATATTTATTTTAAACCCTAGACATTATTATAATATCACTGTATTTCCTTTGAAATGGTTTGGTTATCGTAAGGTAAAATCTCATCCTCTTTTTATGTATGGCGTGGTCTTATGAGATACCTTACTTTTGAAAGGTTTTATAACATTAAAATCCATATGATTTATGTTTTTCTTGCTGGTTTACTAGACTGATTCAGGCGGTATTTTTTTATAATGCTTAGGTCAACTCGGAGCATGTTTCCTAGAGTTAGTTTGGATGCTTTGGACTTTAAGAGAAGGGCTGGATGCTAGAAAGAAGTATTCGCGTGCATTTTATTTCCATTACATTGGTTGTTAGTTTTTACCAGCAATTTGGAGGATAGTTGTTATAGCTGTCTAGGCTGATGTGGATCAGTTTACTCTAATTGATGTATGTATATTACAATTTCTTTTGTAATGATCTATTGAATGTTATATATAACTTGTTACGATGTGAGATTTTGTTTTGTCTTTTCTTTCTTATTTCCAACAATCTGTCTTTCGAGCACTTAGATGATTGGCACGTGAATACTGTTGCTACATTAGTGTCGACTTTTAAGGACAAAAAGGAGGGTCATTACATAAATTAACAAATAACAATTTATGTTAAATGTACAGTTAATTTTTCATCATATGATACTTAATTTAATAAGATATAGCTAGAAATCTGCAATGAGAAATGAAATATTTTCAAATATAATCAACAGTTTGATAAGCTTTAGTTGAACGTCTCCAAAGATTAATGCAATGTGGCAACAATGAATGAAGACACTTCATCCCGATTGTTCTCGTGTACAAGAAAATAAAATGAAGCCAGTTCTAATGCGTTCAAATATCTTGTCTTTAGTATCTATTATTACATATAAAAAAGCTAAAATTTAGCAAAAAATAGTCCTACATTACAAATACAAATAACTTGGCGTTAACATCGAGATATAGCATGAAGTTGAACTCTCACTATCTACTGACTGCCTCAAACACAACATTTCTAATGCACATACTAGATCTTACATTACTAAAAACGACAACATTCTGCATAGGAGAAGCATGTGCAATAGGGACCAATTCATATATTCATCAACTTTGTTACTACTTTCAGCTTCTGCTTCACTAACCCATGCAATAGTTTGTTCCTACACTGCACAACATGTAATGCCTATTTCAATCAATCATCTTCTCTACACATATTCACATAATCACTGCCAACTGCTTTCAAGTCTTATGTCTATTTCTGCTTCCGCTCAATTTTTATGCCCTTGGTTTTTGAAGCGCAATTATCCATAGATGATCCAACATGAAGTATCTTAGTTCAAAACAGCAGTTGAAACTTCAAACACTACAATTCAAATATGCTATATAGTCTGCCCATGCTTTTCCGTATTAATATAACCAATTTGCACATCATAATAGCAAATCAAAATGCACTCTTGTTGTTTTCTATCTTTGATCTAGGTTATGAAAATAAAAAAGATAAACTAACAGTCTTAGAGATTAGAAAACGAGAAGAGAATTGATCAATGGAGAGAAGAAATGGTAAAAATGATAGGCATTGTAGCTGAATAGGTAACATGGGTTAAATTTAGGGTGTGTAAGACGATAGGAATAAATGATGAAAGATACGGGTTTTGTGGGCTTTGGCTTGTAATTTTAAATATATAGTCGGTTAGGTAACATTTGGTAAACAAAACATGTTCCTAAAGCCATACAAATTTATCTAATGTGATTTGACAAACCGAACCAAAAAAAATGGGTACTGATAGTTGTGGTACAATCCTAATCAGTTTTTTGATAGAGTTAGGGGTATGCTCGAGTGGAAATTCTTAAATTTATTGTAAATTAATTAACTCCATAATCAATTTCCACTTGCAATAAAGGTTTTTCTTCTTTCTTTTATATAAACTTGTTATAATATGTTATAAAAAAATCAAATGTAGTTAAAAAATATTTGATAGAAAATTCATAAATGGTGTATTCATGATAGCAATTACAACTAATTGTAATCATGAGTATTGTATCACAATGTTATGAAACAGATCATTTTAAATGTTCCTAATCGAGATGCATTGAGATTGGATATTAATGTATCCACTGAAACTATAATATGTAAAGCTATCCAAATGCTAGGCAGTGGATTACTCATAACTACTGTTGGCACCTAGGGTTACGTACTAATAGTTGTTGGATAACTATGGAATGACTCATTCAATATTTTTCTATTGGTAAATATAACTAAAGTCGAATAGAAACGTGACTGATTTGCACAGTTCTCTTGGCTTGAGAATAGCCCGGTGATGATGCGAACCCCGATCTACGACTTGCTTATGAAAAATAGGTGTCAAACCTAGAGATCGTCCAATTTTTTGTGTTGCCTATGTTAAACAATCCATTACAGAGGTAGCATAAAAAGATGTCTGTCCATGAGATATTTGATAGTCTCAAGGCCCTGTTTAGTGACAAGTCACGTTCCATAAGGTAGGGCTTACGAAGAAACTGGTCAATACCAAAATGCCCAAGCGATAGAAAGTGGATGATTACGTGCTAATGATGAAGGGCTATATTGATAGGTTATTGCAGTTGGACATGCAAATAAGCAATGAACTACAAGTAGACTTGATCCTTGGTTATCTTACTTCTCAATATGAATCATTCATACTGAATTATAACATGAACCAACTAAATGTAAACCTCATCGAGCTCCTTAATATGTTAAGGTCGGTCAAGTCTTCGTCTAAAGACCAAGGAGTCATACTTGCTGTAAAGGGTAGTGCATCATCTTAAAGAGTTCGAAAAAGTGGAAAAGGGAAAGTAAGAAGAAGAAAAGTAAAAAAATCGATGACAAGGGTGAATGTCGCCACTGCCACAACAAAGGTCGCTAGAGAAGGAATTTTTCTGACTACTTGAAGTTATAGAAAGGAAGCAGAATGGTTCTATAGCTCTATTAGGTACGTTTTGATTCAAAAAAAATTTGCAATCAATAAAATGCATTGGGTTTTAGATACTAGAACAAGTACTCCTATATGTAACTCATTATAGGGGATTAAGAACTGGCATCACATGGAAAAAGGAGAAATGAGGCTCCTAGTTGTTGATGGATCTATAGTAGATGCAACTGCAGTAGGAGATTATCATTTAGTTTTTCCTAATGGATTATTATTAGTATTAAATAATTACTATTTGCTGAATTACTTATATGTGTGATTATTTCTATTCTAGATTGACTTAAATTGGATATATATTTCATTATGCAAATGATGTTACGAACATTAGTCTGAATGGAAATATAGTCTGTGATAGTGTTATTCAAAATGGCTTTTACGCGATTAATACTAATTATGTTTGTTCTGTGAATAATACTTCTAACAATACAAATGATAATTGTCTTTGGCCTTATAGGATAGGTCATATTAGTGAGAAACAAGTACACAAATTGAAAACCAATTTTTTCTACCATCGGTTAATCTGAATCATTTGACATGTGTGAGTCATGTCTCAAAAATAACTAGGGGCAATGATAGTGTTAATGAACTCTTAGGGTTAATACATAGTGACATATGTGGCACTATGCCTGTTATTGCTAATGTAATAGTTCTTACTTTGTTGCTTTCAGTGATGATTTCTTAAAACTAGGGGGTGTGTTTCTTATGAAGAAAAAATTCGACGTCTATTAGAAATTTGATGAATATAAAAAGGTGGTAGAAAAACAAATGGGCCATACGATTAAGATTCTTTGATCAAATCGAGGAGATCAGTATGCTAGACAGGATTTCCAATAATACATAAGGATAATGGGATTATCTCTCAGGTTACTCCACCTATTCTTCACAACAGATGATGTGTCGAAGCAAAGAAACCGAACCCTATTAGATATGGTTCATTCCATGATGAGTAAGGCTGAGTTACCTTTGTCCTATTAGGGATATTGAGACGACCCGACTTTTTCTCCACAAAAAGTCGTATCATCCTTAAGAAAGAAGAGAAAGAAGAAACAACACAAGAATCTCAACAGCAGAACGAAGAAATTATATTAATAACATAAGTATTACAAAGTATACATCAAATATCAGAGTTACACAGGCAATACAACACATACTAGACAGTTATAAAGACCTGTCTAGTTATTACAACTCAATACATAATACAGAAACACTCAGAGATACCAACATAGCGGAAAACTATATAACTATACGCAGAAGCCTCCTGCTCCATATGCACCTCCACAATTCGTCAAAGCTAACCTGAATCCTAACCTGAATTCCCTTGGCTACTCGTAAAAATTTGAGTACCCAAGAGTTAAAGAAAAACAGAAATAACTCCGGGTCAGACATGGGTCCGGTGTGAGTAACAGGTTAAAGTTGCTTAACTTTGAAAACCTTTGAAAAGAAAAGGTATCACGTAAGACTTCCCACACATAAACATGGAAAAGTTTTTAGCTTACGCTAACCAAAACATTTGATGGGAAATCCAATGATATTATAATAGTGTCTAGGGTTTTCAAGTAAATAAGAAATAGCCGAAATTGTTACATCTATTAAATTCCAGCTACTAGCCACAAAAGTGGGTAATACAATCAAAACCGTTGGCACTTATTGGATTTTGAATTCCATCAATGGCTGGGCTACTAGGGTACCGCCCGTCACAGTACGTGGCCTAGACCACCGTACCGAGGAGCCACCCTAACTCCCCTGCAACACAAAGCCGGACCCGTTCCTTACTGAACAGTTCCAAACAAGACAACCCCGCAGTTGTGATCAGCAACCGCACCACTAAGCCGAAAATAAAGGGAGCTCTAGACAGGGATAAATCTTGCTCTCAAGTGGGGGCTACCCACAAAGCTTTGTTGCACCTCCCATGTTTTAGCCATTCCCGGTTGATGAGGCTTGAGGCTACGATTACCTTTATAGGACATATCACTTAGAATGCTCATTGTCCACCTGACGATGTTCTGAAAGCATTCAATCCATACAAGTTCGTTCCGGGTTCGAACGAAATCGAAGGCATTATCTCGTTACACTCGTATTGGAATCACCCTCAGAGTTAACGACAATAACCCTTGCACTCTAAACCACCATCTCGAATCTACAAGTACTATTTTGTCAACTCATTATGGAATTACCCACAGAGTTATACTAACGTATAGCCCTTACACCTCGAGTCTTCACTCGCTCCACTTGGATTAACGACCTAAAGTTTAATTTGGATCTATGGGGTTTTCGGATATCCAAATATGGAAACCCGATCCCAGTCTCATCGAAATCCAAAGCGTGTCTTTTAAGGCCAAGTTGTTTTAAGTTTAAAACAATTCAATTCATTATCTAAATATACACAGATAGATAATTCACAACACAATAGATAATCAATCTTATTATTATCAACAGATAATTCATATCATAATCAGATAATACATATTATCATCCAAAAGCAATCAATGCATCCATATCACATAACATTACTCATCTCATAACTGAGATTACAACCCATACATGGCAATTACTACCAATCATCAAACATAAGCAATGATTTAATGATCATTCCATTTATAACTAATTTAAAATGAATTAAATTAATTACTTAAACTCTAATTAATTTAAAATGAATTAAATTAATTACTTCATCATTAAAATTATGCTTATCTTAATCTGTAATTGATTTCAAATCAATTTATAAATCATCATCTCAATATTCATTTCACTTAATCCTTATTGATCAACTATCTCTAATTACAATAAGTAATTAGCATTTAATATTACTTACACAAGTTAATTATATTAAACCCTTTGCAAATAATTAACTTGTAATTTCTTAATTGACTAATTAATTAAAATTACATTAATCACTTATTCATTATTAATTATACCTTAATTAATCAATTCCAAATTACATCATTAATTAATTAATTAATGATTTCTAATTACATTTAATCAATCCCTAAATATAAATTAATTACAAAAGTAATTAATCTTCAATTTAAACCATATATATTAATCTTCCATGATTAATAACCATTCAGTAATTAACTGCTTTAATTACTCATCCCATAAATTAATTATTCTTAGTCAAATATTCTTCATTAATCACTTGATTAATTTTCAAAGTAATTTAAATCCAAATTACTTCTAAAATAAATATCTTTAATTACATTGGTTAATTATTAATTAATTACTTCCTTAAGTAATTACAAATTCATAAATTACATAAATTAATTATTAACAATCCACAAATGTTTAAATTAATTTAACTTATTTAATCTAAACTAATCGCATAAATCAAATTAATTACACTAAGTAATTAATTTGTTAATTACTTTCATTAAGTAATTAAAACTTAAACAATTGATTATTATTAATTAATTAATTAATTAATTAATCCAATTAATTATCAAAAATTAATCACATTAATTAATTGTTAAAATAATCTTAAGTTAATGACTTTATTAACATTTCTTAATTACTTAATTAAGAATTAACTCATATAAATCATTATTAATTATCAATTAATTAATATTTAATTACAATTTAATTAATCTCTAATTATTAATTAATTAAGTGTTAATTAAAATCTTAATCAATCATTAATCACTTGATTAAATAAATCTTAATCATTAATTAAAATTTAATTAACCATCCTTAATTATAGATTAATTAACCTTAATTAATTAATCTCAAATCTAATTAATTAACTTAGAAACTATTAATTACCTAATTAATCATCCACATTAATAATTAAATAATAATTAATATTCCATTTAAATTAATTTAATAATTTAAATGAAACCAATTTTCTTAAGTTCAAAATTAAGAAACATTCTTCTTATACAAAGTATTTTAAACACTTCTATTTCAAATAAATTTTAAATTTAAAAATTTCTTTTTTAAAATTTCAAACTGAAACACAATTTAAATTTTCATTTCAGATTCAACTTAAAAATTTAAAACTTTACTTACACTTCCATCTTCATTTTTAAATTCAAGTTATTTAACCTTTCCTAAAAATGGTTAAAACAAATTTAAATTTAAAAACTTATTAAATTTTAAAAACTGTCATAAAAATCAAATTCCAGGTTTAAAACTGAATTTAACCTTATTTTAAACCTTATTTCATAAATTTAAAACTTATAGTTTTAAATTCAAATCAATGTTCTTTTATACTTTAAAAAGTTTAAAATCTAAATTTAAATTCCAGATTTAAATTCAAACTCAGGTTCCATATTTCTATTTTCTAGATTTTAAACTTGTTTTAAATTTTCAGTTGCATTTTAAAATTTACTTTTAAATTTAAAACAGAAAAACAGTTTCTGTTTTGTTTTTAAACATCTTAAATTTCTAAATTCAAAAATGTTCCAAACTCCAAGAATTAAAAATGTTCCAAACTCCAAAAATTAAAAATGTTTTTACTTTAATCTTTATAAACCTGGAAACAGGTTTCTGCTTTTGCCTAAGACCAAATAAAATTTTCAAAATTCAAATTATTTCAAACCTAAAATAAAATTAATTGAATTCAAATTTAAATTCAGTTTTTTTTTAAATCTTAGGTTTAAATTTAAGTTTGCATCAACACTTTTGTTTAAATTTTAAAAAAACTGGAAACAAGATAGGTTCTGTTCATTTGAAAACCTGAAACCAACGTGGCTCGAGAAATTTCAATCTTGCTTCGAGTCGACTCAACCAATACTTCGAGTCACCCTCTAATTTCCCCGAGACCATCACAGGAAAACAACCCAAAAACAAATACCAACCTGCACTCACCTTCCTGTGCACCTATAAACCAACTCCGGCCATCACTGACCATCGTCAATGGCCATCCCCCATCGACTAGTAACCCCACATCACCTTTTAATCCTCAGATCCCCACAATTTCAACTTGAATTTGAATTCAAGTTTAAAGTCAAAACCTGAAACACTTAGACCACAACCAAATCAAACCTGTCAACATCAATTTCTCCCATTCCCGACCACCATCACCTTCCATACTCCGGTGACTACCCCATCAATACATCATCTAACCATACCCAAAAGATCTCT
This sequence comes from Allium cepa, assembly GCA_030765085.1. Classification (NCBI taxonomy): domain Eukaryota; kingdom Viridiplantae; phylum Streptophyta; class Magnoliopsida; order Asparagales; family Amaryllidaceae; genus Allium; species Allium cepa. The sequence continues at coordinate 671,650,799 of CM060941.1, read as the reverse complement.
GAACTCGAACCATTGTAGAAGCCGCATCACCCAATTTCATAAACCCAGTAAAACTAGGGTTCCTAACTGTAATTCCTAAATTACAATCTAAAATTTTAATTTCAACTCAACCAAAGATTTTTCCTATAATATATAATGGCTATACAATCTCCAGAATCAAATTCGCCAAAATAATTGCAAGCTTCAACTGTACTTAGCTAATATTTAGAATACAGTAATTTCAAAACTGCAATTCGCTACTAACATTAAAAATGGTAATATTATTTTTAAAAATCTTAATTTTGTAATATGTTTTGAGTTGAATTTCTGAAACATTGATTTATGATACTCAATTTTCCTCAATTTTATAGAATTTAGCTGTTTTGTTATGATCCAGACAACACAGAACCATACAACTTATAAAAACTTTTAAATTTTTATTTTATTATGTAATAAACAAATTCCATTCAAATGCTAAACCATAATAACAACCAGATCAAGTAAGTAAAAAAAAACTATTTATCAATTTTGAACTTAAACTGTAACAATCAGAACCTTGGAAATCAGACATGCATTACATTTCATATATTCACAAGCAGTTTAAAAAAAAAGCATATACAAAATACTAAACTCATCAGATAAACAAGCATGCAACCCTACTTAATTTATTTAAATTAGGTGTTACTCACCTGAAATTGTGCAGAGAGAACCCAGACTTTTAAATATGCAGAATATTCCTTGCAACATGCTTGAATGCTTTTAAAAATTTGCTTCCAGATGAAATGCAGGTCTTCGTACTTTATTTAGAAATGCAGAATCTTGCATGTTTCAGGTTTTTGAAAAATATGAATGCATGCTATAGTTTTGTTTCTTGCAGGTTTTGAATGTTTGAAAAAGGAATGTATGTTAATTTGCTTTCAAAAGAGGGGAATGCAGATTTATATTTTGAGGGGATGAACTTGCAGATTTGTTTTGATGATCAGGAAATAATTTTGCAGGTTTTTGAGGAGTTTCAGGCTTCTGTTTTGAAATGTAGGGGTTACTGGTTTGAAAAGTTACAGGGTAATGATATGCATTCTATGGTCTACAAGCACGTGCAGGTTTGTATTTTAGGGAATGCAGATTTGTATGTTGAGGAGTTGAATGCAAGTGTTTACAGGTTTGAGAAATGCAAGTGTTTGCTTGAAATTGTTGCATGCATGTTTGCTAGGCATTTGAAGTTGCAGGTTTGAGGAGATGAAATTTTGCAGATTTGAGGAATGCATTTGAACAGATTTTAAGATTTCTTTTTAGAATGAAAAATGAATAAAAAGAAAGGGGAGAAAAATGCAAGTTTTATATAACAATGTTTTTGATGAATTAAAATTAAAGAAAAACAAAATTACAACAATGACACTTGTAAAAAGAAATGGACACATGTTAACTCAAATCTTAAATTACATACACATGTCTCTTTCAAGTAATTAGTAATTTAGATTAAGTGTTAAAGATAAATTAAACTTAATTAGTTCCATAATCACCTAGCTATGTATAATTAATTTCTAATGAATAAAGCAAAGTGTTCTTATACATAAAACAACATACAAATAAATCATTTGAAAAGGATACTTTTAAATAATCAAAATAAATTTGTAAAAGAGGTTATCACTTAAATGAATACATGTTTCATAATTGAAATTATATTTTAAATTTCGTATTAAACTTACAAATCATATTTTATAAATTAATATTTTATTACATAAAACAACATACAAATAAATCATTTGAAAAGGATACTTTTAAATAATCAAAATAAATTTGTAAAAGAGGTTATCACTTAAATGGAATACATGTTTCATAATTGAAATTATATTTTAAATTTCGTATTAAACTTACAAATCACATTTTATAAATTAATATTTTAAAAAGAAAAACACAAACATTTTATAACTTATTTCAATATACAAACTTAAGTTAAAATGAATTTTAAACCAATAAAACATTGATCTCACATATTTAAAATCATATAGTATTTTATTAAATATTTTTGAAAAACTTAAATTAAAAGTAAATCACAATTCCTAATTTCAAATTATTAAAAGATGCTATACTAATTTAACAACTTGTCTATTCAAAATATATGTGAATACATATACATTATTAAATAGAGAATAGATTCATTTGTTTATTAAAAATAAATTCACAAGTTAAATATTTAAATAAAGAAGATTATTAAATCAAACCAAATTTATTAACAAAAATCATCAATTCAATATAAATTTAAACACAGATTATTAAATTTATATTGTCCAAAATTCCGGGATATTCCAATCCTTCCCCCTTAAAAGAATTTTGTCCCCGAAATTTAAAACAAAGGTAATTTAATAATCTATTAACAGATTTTATTTTAAAATACAGCATATGTTAATCATATGCCAACAACCAAAGCAACTAATTCACACAATCAGAACAAATCTAATTACCCAAAAGAATTTTGGATAAAATCTTCACGAGTTTCCCCGGTATATATGTATATCGGGATACTCGCTCTATAAAATCCAATCAATCAATACTACTAAGCTATAGAGCTCCTAACAACAATTCTAAACAGAATATCAGACTACAGACGAGTCTGACTCAACAACCAATCTATCCTAAACTGCTAGTTCTACAACCAGAAATATCAAACACATACTCCCTCAGAGATACGTAAAACATACCGAATCCCAGTTATCCAAACTTGCAATTCAACTCTAGAAAACCAAACACTGATCTTACCAAACACATAAGAAATCCAAAACACTCTGAGCTAGCTTCCCAAATTTATAGCTCCTTGAATTAGAGAAAACCTTAACCCAAAATCAAATCTCTGATTCCAGAATCCAAATTTCTTCATCTCTTATCCATAAAAACTCTTCCGACGATCCTGGGCTACCAACATCCATCCTGATCAGCTTAACTCTTGCTGATTCCACTAGAAACAGACTGGATCAAAACAATCCAATGATCTTCTCAAGATCACTCAGAAGCCAAGAACTCACACCTGGCTTCTCAACAACAGAAGACATAACAAACTTCTTCTTATCCAGAAAAAGAAAACAGAAACACCCTTAAACTGCTTCCGCTGCACAACTCTGATCCGAAGCAGAAGAAAATGCTGAAGAACATGAGCACAGACTAAACAACCCAGCACAGAAATATAGTTCCATATATCCATATAGAAAACTCAAATGTTCCTCCCAAACATGAGTTGCTTCACCAACTTCTACATCAAAGAACCATCTATCTATTAACTGAACTACCAGTTCCATTCCTGGAAAGAGAACTCGATCTTCAGATGCAGACAAACTCTGACTTCCTGGAAGAAAATCCGCACAACCTCCAACAATCCAAAGAGCATACTATCGCAAGTCACTTTTGCGATCAACTCAGCCTAATTCCAAAGAAACTGATCTCTCTCTACCAAACAGAACATCTTATGCTGGCCTAGCCAACCTACCAGAGAAAAAGATCCACTCTGCTGCTTCTGAACTCCACTTCAGAGAAACTACTCAGCCTGAAGACTCCTTACCAACTCAGAACACTCTGCTAAACTCAGCCACATCACCGAGCAGACTCACTTCTTACTCTTGTTCCAAAGAAACATCTTCGGAAATATCCATAGTCACTGCATCTCATCACGCAGCTACAACTTCCTGAGATATCAAGATACCATCACTTGCTTGCTTCTGCCCTACCGACAGATCAAAACACAACTCTGCACTTCAAAGATGAACTCCGAACCTTTACAGGTTTCCTTAAGAGATCGATGAAGTACTTCATCACTACAGAATTCACTCGAGACGGTATTAGGTCTACAGTCTAAACAAATACACTTCCAACCTCAAACATTCAAACTCCAACCAATGGTAGTCGTGTTATACACACTTCTACCTCATCTACCTTTATAACTTATATTGGAAAAAACCTGAACGGGTAACCCAACATATAGGTAGAAACATAAATATATATATATATATATATTAAAAATACAAATACGCTCTCTCAAGATAGACACCACTACAGAGCCTAGGCATTCACTCAACCTAATGCTCTGATACCAACTTGAGACGACCCGACTTTTTCTCCACAAAAAGTCGTATCATCCTTAAGAAAGAAAGGGATAGAAAAGAGAAAAGAAAGAAGAGAAAGAAGAAACAACACAAGAATCTCAACAGCAGAACGAATAAATTATATTAATAACATAATTACATAGTATACATCAAATATCAGAGTTACACAGGCAATACAACACATACTAGACAGTTATAAACACCTGTCTAGTTATTACAACTCAATACATAATACAGAAACACTCAGAGATACCAACACAGCGGAAAACTATATAACTATACGCAGAAGCCCCCGCTCCATATGCTCCTCCACAATTCGTCAAAGCTAACCTGAATCCTAATCTGAATTCCCTTGGCTACTTATAAAAATTTGAGTACCCAAGAGTTAAAGAAAAACATAAATAACTCCGGGTCAGACATGGGTCTGGTGTGAGTAACAGGTTAAAGTTGCTTAACTTTGAAAACCTTTGAAAAGAAAAGGTATCACGTAAGACTTCCCACACATAAACAAGGAAAAGTTTTTACCTTACGCTAATCAAAACATTTGATAGGAAATCCGATGATATTATAATAGTGTCTAGGGTTTTCAAGTAAATAAGAAATAGCTGAAATTGTTACATCTATTAAATTCCAGCTACTAGCCACAAAAGTGGGTAATACAATCAAAACCGTTGGCACTTATTGGATTTTGGATTCCATCAATGGCTGGGCTACTGGGGTACCGCCCGTCATAGTAGGTGGCCTAGATCACCGTACCGAGGAGCCACCCTAACTCCCCTGCAACACAAAGCCGGACCCATTCCTAACTGAACAGTTCCAAACAAGAAAACCCCGCAGTTGTGATCAGCAACCGCACCACTAAGCCGAAAATAAAGGGACCTCTAGACAGGGATAAATCTTGCTCTCAAGTGGGGGCTACCCACGAAGCTTTGCTCCACCTCCCCTGTTTTAGCCATTCCCGGTTAGTGAGGATTGAGGCTACGATTACCTTTATAGGACATATCACTTAGAATGCTCATCGTCCACCTGACGATGTTCTGAAAGCATTCAATCCATACAAGTTCATTCCGGGTTCGAACGAAACCGAAGGCATTATCTCGTTACACTCATATTGGAATCACCCTCAGAGTTAACGACAATAACCCTTGCACTCTAAACCACCATCTCGAATCAACAAGTACTATTCCGTCAACTCATTACGGAATTTTCGACAGAGTTATACTGACATATATCCCTTACACCTCGAGTCTTCACTCGCTCCACTTGGATTAACGACCTAACGTTTAATTTGGATCGATGTGGTTTTCGGATATCCAAATATGGAAACCCGATCCCGGTCTCATCGAAATCCAAAGCGTGTCTTTTAAGGCCAAGTTGTTTTAAGTTTAAAACAATTCAATTCATTATCTAAATATACACAGATAGATAATTCACAACACAATAGATAATCAACCTTATTATTATCAACAGATAATTCATATCATAATCAGATAATCCATATTATCATCCAAAAGCAATCAATGCATCCATATCACATAACATTACTCATCTCATAACTGAGATTACAACCCATACATGGCAATTACTACCAACCATCAAACATAAGCAATGATTTAATGAGCATTCCATTTATAATTAATTTAAAATGAATTAAAATAATTACTTAAACTCTAATTAATTTAAAATGAATTAAATTAATTACTTCATCATTAAAATTCTGCTTATCTTAATCTTTAATTGATTTCAAATCAATTTATAAATCATCATCTCAATATTCATTTCACTTAATCCTTATTGATCAACTATCTCTAATTACAATAAGTAATTAGCATTTAATATTACTTACACAAGTTAATTATATTAAACCCTTTGCAAATAATTAACTTGTAATTTCTTAATTGACTAATTAATTAAAATTACATTAATCACTTATTCATTATTAATTATACCTTAATTAATCAATTCCAAATTACATCATTAATTAATTAATTAATGATTTCTAATTACATTTAATCAATCCCTAAATATAAATTAATTACAAAAGTAATTAATCTTCAATTTAAACCATATATATTAATCTCCCATGATTAATAACCATTCAGTAATTAACTGCTTTAATTACTCATCCCATAAATTAATTATTCTTTGTCAAATATTCTTCATTAATCTCTTGATTAATTTTCAAAGTAATTTAAATCCAAATTACTTATAAAATAAATATCTTTAATTACATCCGTTAATTATTAATTAATTACTTCCTTAAGTAATTTCAAATTCATAAATTACATAAAGTAATTATTAACAATCCACAAATGTTTAAATTAATTTAACTTAATTATTCTAAACTAATCACATAAATCAAATTAATTACACTAAGTAATTAATTTATTAATTACTTTCATTAAGTAATTAAAACTTAAACAATTGATTATTATTAATTAATTAATTAATTAAGCCAATTAATTATCAAAAATTAATCACATTAATTAATTGTTAAAATAATCTTAAGTTAATAACTTCATTAACATTTCTTAATTACTTAACTAAGAATTAACTCATATAAATCATTATTAATTATCAATTAATTAATATTTAATTAAAATTTAATTGATCTCTAATTATTAAATAATTAAGTGTTAATTAAAATCTTAATTAATCATTAATCACTTGATTAAATAAATCTTAATCATTAATTAAAATTTAATTAACCATCCTTAATTATAGATTAATTAACCTTAATTAATTAATCTCAAATCTAATTAATTAACTTAAAAACTATTAATTACCTAATTAATCATCCACATTAATAATTAAATAATAATTAATATTCCATTTAAATTAATTTAATAATTTAAATGAAACCAATTTTCTTAAGTTCAAAATTAAGAAACATTCTTCTTTATACAAAGTATTTTAAACACTTCTATTTCAAATAAATTTCAAATTTAAAAATTTCTTTTTTAAAATTTCAAACTGAAATACAATTTAAATTTTCATTATAGATTCAACTTAAAATTTTAAAACTTTACTTACACTTCCATCTTCATTTTTAAATTCAAGTTATTTAACCTTTTCTAAAAATGGTTAAAACAAATTTAAATTTAAAAACTTATTAAATTTTAAAAACTGTCATAAAAATCAAATTCCAGGTTTAAAACTGAATTTAACCTTATTTTAAACCTTATTTCATAAATTTAAAAATTATAGTTTTAAATTCAAATCAATGTTCTTTTATACTTTAAAAAGTTTAAAATCTAAATTTAAATTCCAGATTTAAATTAAAACTCAGGTTCCATATTTCTATTTTCTAGATTTTAAAATTGTTTTAAATTTTCAGTTGCATTTTAAAATTTACTTTTAAATTTAAAACAGAAAAACAGTTTCTGTTTTGTTTTTAAACATCTTAAATTTCTGAATTCAAAAATGTTCCAAACTCCAAGAATTAAATTATTGAACTCAGATTTAAATTTCAGGTTTAAAAATCTCAGATTGAACTTCATCTTTCAATTAAACTTTATTTTTTTTAAATAATTTGAAACAGAAATACAGAGCACAGTTTTCTGATTTTAGATTTAAACCCAAACTTGAGTTTAAAAGCATTTCAAATTATTTCAAAGTTCAAAAATTTAAACTCATTGAATTTAAATTAAATTTTAGGTTCAAGGCTTATCTCTGATTTTTTTTGCATTTTAAAAATTTTACTTTAATCTTTATAAACCTGGAAACAGGTTTCTGCTTTTGCCTAAGACCAAATAAAATTTTCAAAATTCAAATTATTTCAAACCTAAAATTAAACTAATTGAATTCAAATTTAAATTCAGTTTTTTTTTTAAATCTTAGGTTTAAATTTATGTTTGCATCAACACTTTTGTTTAAATTTTAAAAAAACTGGAAAAAAGATAGGTTCTGTTCATTTGAAAACCTGAAACCAACCCGACTCGAGAAATTTCAATCTTGCTTTGAGTCGACTCAACCACTACTTCGAGTCACCCTCTAATTTCCCCGAGACCATCACAGGAAAACAACCCAAAAACAAATAACAACCTGCACTCACCTTCCGATGCACCTATAAACCAACTCCGGCCATCACTGACCATCGTCAATGGCCATCCCACATCGACCAGTAACCCCACATCACATTTTAATCCTCAGATCCCCACAATTTCAACTTGAATTTGAATTCAAGTTTAAAGTCAAAACCTGAAACACTTAGACGACAACCAAATCAAACCTGTCAACATCAATTTCTCCCATTCCCGACCACCATCACCTTCCATACTCCGGTGACAACCCCATCAATACATCATCTAACCATACCTAAAAGATCTCTGAACTCGAACCATTGTAGAAGCCGCAGCACCTAATTTCATAAACCCAGTAAAACTAGGGTTCCTAACTGTAATTCCTAAATTACAATCTAAAATTTTAATTTCAACTCAATCCAAGATTTTTCCTATAATCTATAATGGCTATACAATCTCCAGAATCAAATTCACCCAAAATAATTGCAAGCTTCAACTGTACTTAGCTAATATGTAGAATACAGTAATTTCAAAACTGCAATTTGCTACTAACATTAAAAATGGTAATATTATTTTTAAAAATCTTAATTTTGTAATATGTTTTGAGTTGAATTTCTGAAACATTGATTTATGATACTTAATTTTCCTCAATTTTATAGAATTTAGCTGTGTTGTTATGTTCCAGACAACACAGAACTATACAACTTATAAAAACTTTTAAATTTTTATTTTATCATGTAATAAACAAATTCCCTTCAAATGCTAAACCATAATAGCAACCAGATCAAGTAAGTAAAAAAAAAATTTATCAATTTTGAACTTAAACTGTAACAATCAGAACCTTGGAAATCAGACATGCATTACATTTCATATATTCACAAGCAGTTTAAAAAAAAGCATATACAAAAAATTAAACTCATCAGATAAACAAGCATGCAACCCTACTTAATTTATTTAAATTAGGTGTTACTTACCTGAAATTGTGCAGAGAGAACCCAGACTTTTAAATATGTAGAATATTCCTTGCCACATGCTTGAATGCTTTTAAAAATTTGCTTCCAGATGAAATGCAGGTCTTCATACTTTATTTAGAAATGCAAATCTTGCATGTTTCAGATTTTTGAAAAATATGAATGCATGCTATAGTTTTGTTGCTTGCAGGTTTTGAAAAATGTTTGAAAAAGGAATGCATGTTAATTTGCTTTTAAACGAGGGGAATGCAGATTTATATTTTGAGGGGATGAACTTGCAGATTTGTTTTGATGATCAGGAAATAATTTTGCAGGTTTTTGAGGAGTATCAGGCTTCTGTTTTGAAATGTAGGGGTTACTGGTTTGAAAAGTTACAGGGTAATGATATGCATTCTTTGGTCAACAAGCATATGCAGGTTTGTATTTTAGGGAATGCAGATTTGTATGTTGAGGAGTTGAATGCAAGTGTTTACAGGTTTGAGAAATGCAAGTGTTTGCTTGAAATTGTTGCATGCATGTTTGCTAGGCATTTGAAGTTGCAGGTTTGAGGAGATGAAATTTTGCAGATTTGAGGAATGCATTTGAACAGATTTTCAGATTTCTTTTTAGAATGAAAAATGAATAAAAAGAAAAGGGATAAAAATGCAATTTTTATATAACAATGTTTTTGATGAGTTAAAATTAAAGAAAAACAAAATTACAACAATGACACTTGTAAAAAGAAATGGACACATGTTAACTCAAATCTTAAATTACATACACATGTCTCTTTCAAGTAATTAGTAATTTAGATTAAGTGTTAAAGATAAATTAAACTTAATTAGTTCCATAATCACCTAGCTATGTATAATTAATTTCCAATGAATAAAGAAAAGTGTTCTTATACATAAAACAACATACAAATAAATCATTTGAAAAGGATACTTTTAAATAATTAAAATAAATTTGTAAAAGAGGTTATCACTTAAATGAATACATGTTCCATAATTGAAATTATATTTTAAATTTCGTATTAAATTTACAAATCACATTTTATAAATTAATATTTTAAAAAGAAAAACACAAACATTTTATAACTTATTTCAATATACAAACTTAAGTTAAAATGAATTTTAAACCAATAAAACATTGATCTCACATATTTAAAATCATATAGTATTTTATTAAATATTTTTGAAAAACTTAAATTAAAAGTAAATCACAATTCCTAATTTCAAATTATTAGAAGTATGCTATACTAATTTAACAACTTGTCTATTCAAAATATATGTGAATACATATACATTATTAAATAGAGAATAGATTCATTAGTTTATTAAAAATAAATTCACAAGTTAAATATTTAAATAAAGATGATTATTAAATCAAACCAAATTTATTAACAAAAATCATCAATTCAATATAAATTTAAACACAGATTATTAAATTTATATTGTCCAAAATTGCGGGATATTCCAATCCTTCCCCCTTAGAAGAATTTCGTCCCCGAAATTTAAAACAAAGGTAATTTAATAATCTATTAACAGATTTTATTTTAAAATACAACATATGTTAATCATATGCCAACAACCAAAGCAACCAGTTCACACAATTAGAACAAATCTAATTACCAAAAGAATTTTGGATAAAATCTTCACGAGTTTCCCCGGTATATATGTATATCGGGATACTCGCTCTATAAAATCCAATCAATCAATACTACTAAGCTATAGAGCTCCTAACAACAATTCTAAACAGAATATCAGACTACAGACGAGTCTGACTCAACAACCAATCTATTCTAAACTGCTAGTTCTACAACCAAAAATATCAAACACGTACTCCCTCAGAGATACGTAAAACATACCGAATCCCAGTTATCCAAACTAGCAATTCAACTCTAGAAATCCAAACACTGATCTTACCAAAACACAGAAAAATCCAAAACACTCTGAGCTAGCTTCCCAAATTTATAGCTCCTTGAATCAGAGAAAAACTTAACCCAAAATCAAATCTTTGATTCCATAATCCAAATTTCTCCATCTCTTATCCATAAAAACTCTTCCGACGATCCTGGGCTACCAACATCCATCCTGATCAGCTTAACTCTTGCTGATTCCACTAGAAACAGACTGGATCAAAACAATCCAATGATCTTCTCAAGATCACTCAGAAGCCAAGAACACGCACCTGGCTTCTCAACAACAGAAGACATAACAAACTTCTTCTTATCCGGAAAAAGAAAACAGAAACACCCCCAAACTGCTTCCGCTGCACAACTCTGATCCGAAGCAGAAGAAAATGCTGAAGAACATGAGCACAGACTAAACAACCCAGCACAGAAATATAGTTCCATATATCCATATAGAAAACTCAAATGTTCCTCCCAAACATGAGTTGCTTCACCAACTTCTACCTCAAAGAACCATCTATCTATTAACTGAACTACCAGTTCCATTCCTAGAAAGAAAACTCGATCTTCAGATGCAGACAAACTCTGACTTCCTGGATGAAAATCCGGACAATCTCCAACAATCCAAAGAGCATACTATCGCAAGTCACTTTTGCGATCAACTCAGCCTAATTCCAAAGAAACTGCTCTCTCTCTACCAAACAGAACAGCTTATGCTGGCCTAGCCAACCTACCAGAGAAAAAGATCCACTCTGCTGCTTCTGAACTCCACTTCAGAGAAACTACTCAGCCTGAAGACTCCTTACCAACTCGGAACACTCTGCTAAACTCAGCCACATCACCGAGCAGACTCACTTCTTACTCTTGTTCCAAAGAAACATCTTCGGAAATATCCATAGTCACTGCATCTCATCACGCAGCTACAACTTCCTGAGATATCAAGATACCATCAATTGCTTGCTTCTGCCCTACCGACAGATCAAAACTCAACTCTGCACTTCAAAGATGAACTCTGAAACTTTACAGGTTTCCTTTAGAGATCGATGAAGTACTTCATCACTACAGTATTCACTCGAGACGGTATTAGGTCTACAGTCTCGAAAAATACACTTCCAACCTCAAACATTCAAACTCCAACCAATGGTAGTCGTGTTACACACACTTCTACCTCATCTACCTTTATAACTTATATTGGAAAAAACCTGAACGGGTAACCCAACAAAAGGTAGAAACGCATAGATATATATATATATTAAAAATACAAATACGCTCTCTCAAGATAGACACCACTACAGAGCCTAGGCATTCACTCAACCTAATGCTCTGATACCAACCTAAGACGACCCGACTTTTTCTCCACAAAAAGTCGTATCATCCTTAAGAAAGAAAGGGATAGAAAAGGGAAAAGAAAGAAGAAACAACATAAGAATCTCAACAGCGGAACGAATAAATTATATTAATAACATAAGTATTACATAGTATACATCAAATATCAGAGTTACACAGGCAATACAACACATACTAGATAGTTATAAACACCTGTCTAGTTATTACAACTCAATACATAATACAGAAACACTCAGAGATACCAACACAGCGGAAAACTATACAACTATACGGAGAAGCCTCCTGCTCCATATGGTCCTCCACAATTCTTCAAAGCTAACCTGAATCCTAACCTGAATTCCCTTGGTTACTCGTAAAAATTTGAGTACCCAAGAGTCAAAGAAAAACAGAAATAACTCCGGGTCAGACATGGGTCTGGTGTGAGTAACAGGTTAAAGTTGCTTAACTTTGAAAACCTTTGAAAAGAAAAGGTATCACGTAAGACTTCCCACACATAAACATGGAAAAAAATTTACCTTACGCTAACCAAAACATTTGATAGGAAATCCGATGATATTATAATAGTGTCTAGGGTTTTCAAGTAAATAAGAAATAGCCAAAATTATTACATCTATTAAATTCCAGCTACTAGCCACAAAAGTGGGTAATACAATCAAAACCGTTGGCACTTATTGGATTTTGGATTCCATCAATGGCTGGGCTACTGGGGTACCGCCCGTCATAGTACGGGCCTAGATCACCGTACCGAGGAGCCACCCTAACTCCCCTGCAGCACAAAGCCGGACCCGTTCCTTACTGAACAGTTCCAAACAAGACAACCCCGCAGTTGTGATCAGCAACCGCGCCACTGAGCTGAAAATAAAGGGACCTCTAGACAGGGATAAATCTTGCTCTCAAGTGGGGGCTACCCACGAAGCTTTGCTTCACCTCCCCTGTTTTAGCCATTCCCGGTTGATGAGGCTTGAGGCTACGATTACCTTTATAGGACATATCACTTAGAATGCTCATCGTCCACCTGACGATGTTCTGAAAGCATTCAATCCATACAAGTTCGTTCCGAGTTCGAACGAAACCGAAGGCATTATCTCGTTACACTCGTATTGGAATCACCCTCAGAGTTAACGACAATAACCCTTGCACTCTAAACCACCATCTCGAATCTACAAGTACTATTCCGTCAACTCATTACGGAATTACCCACAGAGTTATACTGACGTATAGCCCTTACACCTCGAGTCTTCACTCGCTCCACTTGGATTAGTGACCTAACGTTTAATTTGAATCGATGTGGTTTTCGGATATCCAAATATGGAAACCCAATCCCGGTCTCATCGAAATCCAAAGCGTGTCTTTTAAGGCCAAGTTGTTTTAAGTTTAAAACAATTCAATTCATTATCTAAATATACACAGATAGATAATTCACAACACAATAGATAATCAACCTTATTATTATCAACAGATAATTCATATCATAATCAGATAATCCATATTATCATCCAAAAGCAATCAATGCATCCATATCACATAACATTACTCATCTCATAACTGAGATAACAACCCATACATGGCAATTACTACCAATCATCAAACATAAGCAATGATTTAATGATCATTCCATTTATAATTAATTTAAAATGAATTAAATTAATTACTTAAACTCTAATTAATTTAAAATGAATTAAATTAATTACTTCATCATTAAAATTCTGCTTATCTTAATCTTTAATTGATTTCAAATCAATTTATAAATCATCATCTCAATATTCATTTCACTTAATCCTTATTGATCAACTATCTCTAATTACAATAAGTAATTAGCATTTAATATTACTTACAAAAGTTAATTATGCTAAACCCTTTGCAAATAATTAACTTGTAATTTCTTAATTAATTGATTAATTAAAATTACATTAATCACTTATTCATTATTAATTATACCTTAATTAATCAATTCCAAATTACATCATTAATTAATTAACTAATGATTTCTAATTACATTTAATCAATCTCTAAATATAAATTAATTACAAAAGTAATTAATCTTCAATTTAAACCATATATATATTAATCTCCCATGATTAATAACCATTCAGTAATTAACTGCTTTAATTACTCATCCCATAAATTAATTATTCTTAATTAAATATTCTTCATTAGTCACTTGATTAATTTTCAAAGTAATTTAAATCCAAATTACTTCTAAAATAAATATCTTTAATTACATTCATTAATTATTAATTAATTACTTCCTTAAGTAATTACAAATTCATAAATTACATAAAGTAATTATTAACAATCCACAAATGTTTAAATTAATTTAACTTAATTAATCTAAACTAATCACATAAATCAAATTAATTACACTAAGTAATTAATTTATTAATTACTTTCATTAAGTAATTTAAACTTAAACAATTGATTATTATTAATTAATTAATTAATCCAATTAATTATCAAAAATTAATCACATTAATTAATTATTAAAATAATCTTAAGTTAATGACTTCATTAACATTTCTTAATTACTTAATTAAGAATTAACTCATATAAATCATTATTAATTATCAATTAATTAATATTTAATTACAATTTAATTAATCTCTAATTATTAATTAATTAAGTGTTAATTAAAATCTTAATTAATCATTAATTACTTGATTAAATAAATCTTAATCATTAATTAAAATTTAATTAACCATCCTTAATTATAGATTAATTAACCTTAATTAATTAATCTCAAATCTAATTAATTAACTTAAAAACTATTAATTAGCTAATTAATCATCCACATTAATAATTAAATAATAATTAATATTCCATTTAAATTAATTTAATAATTTAAATGAAACCAATTTTCTTAAGTTCAAAATTAAGAAACATTCTTCTTTATACAAAGTATTTTAAACACTTTTATTTCAATTAAATTTCAAATTTAAAATTTTCTTTTTTAAAATTTCAAACTGAAACACAATTTAAATTTTCATTCCAGATTCAACTTAAAAATTTAAAACTTTACTTAAACTTCCATCTTCATTTTTAAATTCAAGTTATTTAACCTTTTCGAAAAATGGTTAAAACAAATTTAAATTTAAAAACTTATTAAATTTTAAAAACTGTCATAAAAATCAAATTCCAGGTTTAAAACTGAATTTAACCTTATTTTAAACCTTATTTCATAAATTTAAAACTTATAATTATAAATTCAAATCAATGTTCTTTTGTACTTTAAAAAGTTTAAAATCTAAATTTAAATTCCAGATTTAAATTCAAAATCAGGTTCCATATTTCTGTTTTCCAGATTTTAAACTTATTTTAAATTTTCAGTTGCATTTTAAAATTTACTTTTAAATTTAAAACATAAAAAAAATTCTATTTTGTTTTTAAATTTCTGAATTCAAAAATGTTCCAAACTCCAAGAATCAAATTATTGAACTCAGATTTAAATTTTAGGTTTAAAAATCTCAGACTGAACTTCATCTTTCAATTAAACTTTATTTTCTTTAAAACAATTTGAAACAGAAAAACAGAGCACGGTTTTCTGATTTTAGATTTAAACCCAAACTTGAGTTTAAAAGCATTTCAAATTATTTCAAAGTTCAAAAATTTAAACTCATTGAATTTAAATTAAATTTTAGGTTCAAGGCTTATCTCAGATTTTTGTTTGCATTTTAAAATTTTTACTTTAATCTTTATAAACCTGGAAACAGGTTTCTGATTTTGCCTAAGACCAAATAAAATTTTCAAAATTCAAATTATTTCAAACCTAAAATTAAACTAATTGAATTCAAATTTAAATTCAGTTTTTTTTTAAATCTTAGGTTTAAATTTATGTTTGCATCAACACTTTTGTTTAAATTTTAAAAAAACTGGAAAAAAGATAGGTTCTGTTCATTTGAAAACCTGAAACCAATCTGACTCGAGAAATTTCAATCTTGCTTCGAGTCGACTCAACAACTACTTCGAGTCACCCTCTAATTTCCCCGAGACCATCACAGGAAAACAACCCAAAAACAAATACCAACCTACACTCACCTTCCTGTGCACCTATAAACCAACTCCGGCCATCACTGACCATCGTCAATGGCCATCCCCCATCGACCAGTAACCCCACATCACCTTTTAATCCTCAGATCCCCACAATTTCAACTTGAATTTGAATTCAAGTTTAAAGTCAAAACCTGAAACACTTAGACCATAACCAAATCAAACCTGTCAACATCAATTTCTCCCATTCCCGACCACCATCACCTTCCATACTCTGGTGACAACACCATCAATACGTCATCTAACCATACCCAAAAGATCTCTGAACTCGAATCATTGTAGAAGCCGCAAAACCCAATTTCATAAACCCAGTAAAACTAGGGTTCCTAACTGTAATTCCTAAATTACAATCTAAAATTTTAATTTCAACTCAATCCAAGATTTTTCCTATAATCTATAATGGCTATACAATCTCCAGAATCAAATTCACCCAAAATAATTGCAAGCTTCAACTGTACTTAGCTAATATGTAGAATACAGTAATTTCAAAACTGTAATTTGCTACTAACATTAAAAATGGTAATATTATTTTTAAAAATCTTAATTTTGTAATATGTTTTGAGTTGAATTTCTGAAACATTGATTTATGATACTTAATTTTCCTCAATTTTATAGAATTTAGCTGTGTTGTTATGTTCCAGACAATACAGAACTATACAACTTATAAAAAAATTTAAATTTTTATTTTATCATGTAATAAACAAATTCCATTCAAACGCTAAACCATAATAGCAACCAGATCAAGTAAGTAAAAAAAAACTATTTATCAATTTTGAACTTAAACTGTAACAATCAGAACCTTGGAAATCAGACATGCATTACATTTCATATATTCACAAGCAGTTTAAAAAAAAAGCATATACAAAAAATTAAACTCATCAGATAAACAAGCATGCAACCCTACTTAATTTATTTAAATTAGGTGTTACTCACCTGAAATTGTGCAGAGAGGACCCAGACTTTTAAATATGCAGAATATTCCTTGCAGTATGCTTGAATGCTTTTAAAAATTTGCTTCCAGATGAAATGCAGGTCTTCATACTTTATTTAGAAATGCAGAATCTCGCATGTTACAGATTTTTGAAAAATATGAATGCATGCTATAGTTTTGTTGCTTGCAGGTTTTGAATGTTTGAAAAAGGAATGCATGTTAATTTGCTTTTAAAAGAGGGAAATGCAGATTTATATTTTGAGGGGATGAACTTGCAGATTTGTTTTGATGATCAGGAAATAATTTTGTAGGTTTTTAAGGAGTTTAAGGCTTCTGTTTTGAAATGTAGGGGTTACTGGTTTGAAAAGTTATAGGGTAATGATATGCATTCTTTGGTCTACAAGCACATGCAGGTTTGTATTTTAGGGAATGCAGATTTGTATGTTGAGGAGTTAAATGCAAGTGTTTACAGGTTTGAGAAATGCAAGTGTGTGCTTGAAATTTTTGCATGCATGTTTGCTAGGCATTTGAAGTTGTAGGTTTGAGGAGATGAAATTTTGCAGATTTGAGGAATGCATTTGAACAGATTTTCAGATTTCTTTTTAGAATGTAAAATGAATAAAAAGAAAGGGGAGAAAAATGCAAGTTTTATATAACAATGTTTTTGATGAATTAAAATTAAAGAAAAACAAAATTACGACAATGACACTTGTAAAAAGAAATGGACACATGTTAACTCAAATCTTAAATTACATACACATGTCTCTTTCAAGTAATTAGTAATTTAGATTAAGTGTTAAAGATAACTTAAACTTAATTAGTCCCATAATCACCTAGCTATGTATAATTAATTTCTAATGAATAAAGCAAAGTGTTCTTATACATAAAACAACATACAAATAAATCATTTGAAAAGGATACTTTTAAATAATTAAAATAAATTGGTAAAAGAGGTTATCACTTAAATGAATACATGTTTCATAATTGAAATTATATTTTAAATTTCGTATTAAACTTACAAATCACATTTTATAAATTAATATTTTAAAAAGAAAAACACAAACATTTTATAACTTATTTCAATATACAAACTTAAGTTAAAATGAATTTTAAACCAATAAAACATTTATCTCACATATTTAAAATCATCTAGTATTTTATTAAATATTTTTGAAAAACTTAAATTAAAAGTAAATCACAATTCCTAATTTCAAATTATTAAAAGTATGCTATACTAATTTAACAACTTGTCTATTCAAAATATATATGAATACATATACATTATTAAATAGAGAATAGATTCAATAGTTTATTAAAAATAAATTCACAAGTTAAATATTTAAATAAAGAAGATTATTAAATTAAACCAAATTTATTAACAAAAATCATCAATTCAATATAAATTTAAACACAGATTATTAAATTTATATTGTCCAAAATTCCGGGATATTACAGATATGCGCTAGAGACTGTAGCACATATGTTGAACTTGTTTCTTACTAAATCTATACCTAAAATATCATATTAGATATAGTATGTTAAGAAACCTTAACTCAAATATTTGAAGGTATGGGGTTGTTCGACATACGTTAAAAACGTTGGTCCAAAAAAATTAGAGGCAAGATGGATATTTAAAAAAAATTATTGGGTATCCCAAAGACTCAATGGGATATCAATTTTACAATACTAAGAAACAAAAAGTTATTATTTCTCGGCATGTTGTCTTTTTAGAATATGGATTTCTTTTAGAGGAAATTAACAGTGAGACTGTAGATTTAGATGAGATCCGAGAAATTCACACCAAGGTCGAACCGGTAGGAGAATTAAGTTCATCTATTGTAACCTATTAGGCGTACTAGCAGACAATCGCGTGCATCAGTGAGATACTACGGTTTTCTCATGGATGGTGAGAAGGACCATGTCTTGGATGATGGCACCCCTCTATCCTTTCGACTAGTACTGTAGAGTAAAGACTCTACACTATGGCTTGGAGCTATGAAATCCGAGATGGATTCCATGTATGAAAACAAATTTTAGACTTTGTCAGATGTACCCGTAAGGATAAAACCCAATGGTAGCAAATAGATTTTTAAGAAAAAGGTAGATGCAAATAAGGAAGTGGAGACTTATAAGGCAAGGCTAGTTGCGTAAAGAATTCATTAAATTCAAGATGTTGAGTATGATGAGACCTTTTCGTCCGTAGCCATGCTTAAATCTATTCGGATTATGCTAGCCATCACTGCATTGTATAATTGTGAAATATGGAAAATGGATGTATAAATGGCTTTTCTAAATGGTGATTTAGAAGAAACCATTTATATGTCGTAGCTGAAGGGTTTTATGGTCAGTGGAATTAAAGGAAAGGCTTGCAAGTTGTTAAAGCCCATTTATGGGCTTAAACAGGCTTCAATGAGCTGGAAAATGTGTTTTTATAAAGTAGTCTAACAGTTTGATTGTTATCGGAACATAGAGGAATAAGCGTGTGTATACATAAAGGAACAGGGCAAAACTATCGTATACTTTATACTTTATGTGGATGATCTATTATTGATTGACAATGACACTTCATTGCTTCGATTAGTGAAAGCTTAGCTTTCCAAAAATTTCTTCATGAAGGATTCGGGAGAAGCAACCTATGTACTTGGTATAAAGATCTATAAGGACATACATAAGAGGCTATTAGGATTGTCTAAATCCCTGTACTTAGACACCATACTAAAAAGGTTCGATATAGAGAATTCCAAAAGTGGAAATGTTCCTTATACGGATGAGGAGAAGGAGCACATGTAGAGGATTTCCAATGCTTCAACCATAGGACCCATAATGTATGTCATGCTATATGTTAGATAGGTTACAGCATATGCACCAGGATGCATAAGCTCATACTAGTCTAATCCTGGAGGAAATAAATTGGACGGCTGTAAAATGTATACTCAAGTATTGGAGAAATATTAAGGATTTATTCCTTGTATATATGACTGGAGACCTCCTTATGAAGGGCTATACGGATTCAAGATTTCAAAGTGATATAGATGATAGTAAATTTGTATTCGATTATGTCTTTACACTTAACGGTGAAGCGGTTAGTTGGAAAAGTTCCAAGTAAGAAACAGTTATTGATTCCATGATGGAGGCCGGGTACATCACCCTCAATGAAGCAAAAAAGACAGTTTGGATGTGCAAGTTTTCAAGTGAGCTTGGAGTAATTCCCGATATCAAGAATCCTACGATAAGAATATGGTGGTATTGATTGCAATGGAACTGATAGTATAAGAGAAGTCGTGACACATTTTCCCAAAATTCCACCTGATTAGAGATTTCGTTGAGAAGGAAGAAGTCGTCGTTTAAAAGAGTAAATACAAGGGAAAACATTGCAGTTCCATTCACCAAAGGCCTAATACGGTCAACTCTTGAGAAGGTGATTGAGTGGATGAAATTAAGATTTATAATTGGACCCATGTGCAAGTGGATGATTGGTAGAGTCAAGGGTACTCTCTTGGGGTATTCCCTAGGGGAAATTCTATAATTTATTGTAAATTAATTAACTATGTAATCAATTCTCGTTTGCAATAAAGGTGTTTCTTTTTTTGTTATATATTTTTTACAATATATTATAAATTATTAAATATTTATATTTAACAAAAAATCCGTAAATGTTGTGTTTGTGGCAGTAATTACAAATATTTGTAATCATGAGTACTGTATCACAATGTTATAAAACACAATATTTTAAATGTTCCTAGTCGAGTGCATCGAGACTAGATATAGATGTATCCATTGAGATTAAAGTACATAATGCTCTTCAAATGTTGGACAGTGGATTACTCATGACTCTTATGGGCACCTAGGGGTTGCGTACTAATAGTTATTGGATAATTATGGAATGACTCATTTGATAGTTTTCTGTTAGTTAAAATAACTAAGGTCAAATAGAAAATATAAATGTGACAAATTTAGACAGTTCTCTCGATTTGAGGATATCATGAATCTATGAAAACTTCGCTTTGATTATAGTAAGATCATGGCACGACATTTATAAAATGACAATAGTGGGGTTGAGTGGATGTATTGGAAGTGAAGCACTATTCAAGTGATTATTCATTTCCTAAGTTATTTGGGGTTGGTATCATGGTTAACGTTAGTCGATCCAAAGTCAAAATCTCTGACCAGAGTAGTTCGATTAATAATAATTGTTATCATTGAACCAAGTACTTTGTGTTTGGATAATAAAGTTGAATATGGACAATGTTGAAATTTCGACCATTACAAATTCAGTAAATGCAAAGTGATATAGTTTTGATGAAGAGAATTAGTGTAAATAGATGTCACAACCAGGTAACGCCTAATAAAATAATATTGGATTTTATTGAAACTAAGTGAGTGCTGAATTTGGCCAAAATGTCACACCATTTGCTAAGTGATGTGTGAATATTAACATTCGAAAAGTTCAAAGTTAATCGCAGTCCAAATTTACACTGAAGAGTCACACAACCAAAGTGATGAATTCTCTTTAGACCAAACGATTTAATTATTATAACCGTCATAAATTAATTAAACTAATAAATGATATGAAATATTAATTATAAAATTTGAATCTGAGTTAAAGAATATAAATATTGTTGTGTATATTTACAATAGTTACGGATATATCGATTGCTTCGAGGTATCGATAAGGAAATAAATTAGATTCAACTAACATCATTTATTTGGGCTTAAAATGGGCAATTAGCCTATAGTTTTAAAGGGAAATTTCGGCTACAATTACATGGATAAGGGGGGAAAACTAGGGAAAGTAGGGGTTTTAAATGGACAGAGGAGATAGGGTGAGGAAAGGTAAGAGACATGATCCTCTTTTCACTCTCATTAAGCTATTATAAAAGCATCTTGTAACATCTCATATCTGTAGGCCAAAAGCTAAACGCCACAGAAGCTGTAGTCATCCATAGTATTAACGTCCGGTGATAAAATATAGTAATGATAATGGTATTCATAATATCAGAAGCACTTGAATATAAAAAAATCACAGATTTCCAAAAACAACAATTTACTGATTACATTTCAAACAAATTCATATCCAAGTTACATAATCTCATATCATTTCCTAGATAAAGATTAATTATAATCATTACAATATTACGCCAGTAGCGACATACGAGGATGCACCCTTGGTTGATCAAAGTATAGTCATATTTAAATTAATATACACAGCAGAATCAAACAAAATGAAACGGTAAATCCTAATTAGCTATCCATCAGTCACCTGCTCTTCTCCAAAAGCTTTATTCGCTAAAAGACTAAAACCCGAAAACCCTACCTTCGGCCTACTAAAATCAATTTTGAGTACCCAAGAGTTTAAGGGGAAAAACTTCGAGTCGGATATAAAGCCTGGTGTGAACAATTCTGTACATATCGGTTTACTGATATTAAGTGAGATCATGCCGCTTAGCGGAATGAGTTTCCCCTCACTAATATCCTCTTTAAAACATATATTTTGCAAATCTTTCCTCCAAACAAACCGGTTAATAAAACTGATTATAGCTAAATAGTAATATCCTGTATGTTAATAAATGGACCGTCTGTCCGTAAAACAAGTAATATGTGAACTATCTGCCCACAATAAGTAATATTGAAACCTTCTGGGTCGAAAGGTAAAAAAGTGGCAGCAAAAAGGTTTTGACTTAGTCAAAAACAATTATTCAAAAGTGGAAATTAGCCACAAAGGCCTCTTTAGAAAGTGGAATTAGTTTCTAGGACACACAACTGAAATAATTACTTTCAAGGACAAAACACAGATTAACTAATTTCTAGGGCCTAAAAACCTATGAAATTATGCCCTTTAAAGTAATTGGACTGCTGACTTGTCCTTGAAAGTAATTATTCTGCTGACTTTGGCCTTGAAAATGATTTATTTGAATGTGTGTCCTAGAAACTAATTGGACTGCAAAGTTTTTCCTTCTGGTGAAATGCCCATATTCAAAAATAGAGGCATAACCAATCGAAATTATTTCCTTTAAATCTTTTGACCTGGTCGAAAGCTACTTTATCGAAAGCCATTTAGTCGAAAGCAAGCAAACATATTTCTTTAATTTAAAAACAAAGGGCTGCCTCAACCCCTTCGAAACCTTTGGTTTCGACTTCCTTCCTTCAGTCTACATCCAATTCACAACGTACCAGTAAACTGATACCATGTGCAATAGTTTCGACTATATCGAAAGCAAATATAAGGAGGCGGAATCTAATGCCGACGATGTCAAAACAGTGAAAAACATGTAGCAAATGGTTCTTTTCACCTAACCTGCCTTACATGTATAATTGTGATGGCTTGCCTCTTTCTTTACCAATAAAAAGTACAGCACTTTTTCAGAAGTTCTGCTAACTTTCTAGATTTTATAGTTCAAATCATTTTACAAAAAGCCCCTTCCCCTCTTTTAATTATATAAAACAATTAAGTCCCATACAATAAATAATTTTATATAACCCATAAAACACTTTGAAATAATTTACAAAAATTCTCAAAAATCTATTTTAATATGTTTTCCAATATATAAAAATTTCAGACCCCAATCTTTTATTATTTAACCGAAATTAATTATTAACCTGAATTAGCATTTTCTTTACTAGAACATTCATATAAATTCCATATAATTTCAGAAAATTTCAAAAATTGAAACCAATCTCTAAAATATTATTTAGGGTCTTCATAAAAATTCTCAAGGCATTTGGATGTCATTTTATAGGGTTTTCACCTTAAAACATGTCATAAAATCAACATGAATATACATAAATCATCAATATGTATATATAATCATTCCATCATTCAAGACCATGACAAATCAATGCAAATATTCGACAATCATATAAAACTGAAGGTACAATAAAAAATGAGATGTAAACATTATTTACCTTAGCTTTAGTGATTATGGACATGGAATTTGAATGAATTTGATGTTGATTAAGCTTCCCGTTTATCTTTCTTCCTCTTGCTCTTATTAATGGTGGTCTGTCTTAACTTTTTAAAATTGAGAATGATAATGAACATCTAAAATTTACAAAGCCATGGGTTATATATATATTAATGGTCTCTTTCCTATTTACCCCTCCTTCTATTTCATTTTAACTCTTCTTTAGTTCATTTATTACATGGCACAGCTACCCCTTAATTAAAATCAATCTCAATCCCCTAATTAACACATTTTATATTTAACTAAGCTAATTAAATATCCTAAATAATGTTGTCGAAAATCTGGAATGTTATAGACTCCCATCCTTAAAGAATTTCATCCTTGAAATTACGACAAGGTACACAAAAAAATCAAATAAGAAGGTAAAACATACCATCAAACAAGTCAGGATAAGTATCTCGAATCCTGCTCTTAATCTCCCAAGTACAGTCTCTATCATCGTCACTCCACTAGACTTTGACTAATCTGACCTTCTTGGTTCTAAGCCGCTTCTGATGTCTTGCAATAATACAAATAGGCTCCCTTACTATAGTAAAATCCAGTTGTACCACTAAATCATCAAGTGCAGTCGGTGCAATAGTAGTCTCTGGGTCTCTAACACGCTTTCTGAGATGAGAAACATAAAAACATCGTGAACTCCTGCCAAATTGCTCAGTAACTCAACTCTATATACGAGTTTCCCGGTCCTCTCAATAATAGGAAAAGGTCCGATGAATCTATGTGCTAACATCCTCGTTTTTCAAACCTAATCACACCCTTCATTGGTGAAACTTTGACGAAAACCTAGTCTCCATCTGAGAACACTAGATCTTTTCGTCTTTTATCTGCAAATCTTATGCCTAGACTGAGCCTCCTTCATTCTAGCCCGAATGACCTCAATCTTTTCTGCAGCTTCTCTGACTAAATCTAGACCAAGAACCAACCTATCCTCGGTCTCTAGCCAACATATGTGAGATTTGTCTTGCCTTCCATACAAAGCTTCGAACAGTGCTATCCCAATACTAGTCTGATAAATATTGTTATATGAAAACTCGACTAAATGCAGATGGTATTAACCATGATCCCTTGAAATCTAATACACAAGCTCTTAACAAATCTTCCAAGATCATGTTAACTCCCTCTATTTGCCCACCTGTCTACAGATGAAAAGCAGTACTCATCTTGAGCTTGGTTCCTAAAACTTCCTACAGACTCTTCCAGAACTCGCAAGTGAACAAAGGATCTCTATCGCTAACTATGCTACTAGGAATTCCGTTAAGTCCAAACACATCCTTCATAAACAAGTTTGGAAAAACAAATACGTTCTGGTTGACCTAACTGGAATGAAATGGGTACTCATGGTCAACCGGTCCATTATGACCCATATATTATCATTTCGTCCATTCCACCTTGGCAACCCATATATAAAATCCATAGAGATAGACTTCCACTTCCATATTAGTATATCAAATGGTTGAAACAACCAGGTTGGTTTTTGGTGTTTGGCCTTTGCCTGTTGGCAAATCATGCACTGCTTCACACATGACCCAATATCTCACTTCGTATCATCCCTGAAGAAACTTCTTTTCATATCTTGATACATCTTGGTACCTCCTGGGTGAATAGAGAACTCTAAACGATGGCATTCCTTTAGGACTTCTTCCTTATGTTTCCTAAACTCGAAACATATAATCTCCCTTTTTTCTCAACCTCTCATTCTGGTCAAGAATAAAATCTTTTAAATCGCCACTCTTGGTTCCATCTCTTAGCTTCGTGATTCGTTTAGCTAACACTGGATCCTCTTCTTTCTTAGAAGCGATCATCTCGACCATTATCGGTCGAACTTCCAAACAAGATAATACAACTGTATTTCTACTTGACTCAGCCTCGAAAGTCTAGATGTAAGAGCTTTAGTTTAGGTAAATATTTCGTTTTAGGGAACTCGTAATATTTATATATTAAAATTATATAATTATAATTAAAATAGTACTTACTATGTATTCGATCCAGAACATCAAAAAGAAGGTTTTTTTATAATTTTGTAATTTATTTATATTTATAAATCATACTAAATCATATTTGCAATTAATATATATTATGTATATATATTATACATATAATAATGTTGCTTTAGTATATACGTACACACACACACACACATATATATATTGAACTTATACTTGTGTGTGTATTTGTCAATTTATATATTTTTAACACTATAATATTAAGTATGAATATATCAATAATATATTTCCGTAATATACTAGCATAAATACACACACACACATAGATACATACATACATATATATATATTTTTCAAAGGATTCTCTACTTGTATATAGTTAATGTTAAACATTACTTATATCCAGTATAATAATATATACAATAGAAAATAAAACTAAAAACTTCTATTTCGAACAAGATTCACTAAAAGAATTAAGTTGTTTAATCAAATTACATAATTACCCTTAGGGAACATCTTTAACTCTATGAATCTCGCACTTGCACTTAGGGTCAGTTATAGTATCTCATTACCATACTCTCAATCAATTTTCCTAGATTAATTTGAGAAAGTGTCTTAGTGAATCGATCTCTAATATTTTTATTTAGTATCTAATTTTCATTATACATTTCCATCACTGATAAATTGTTTTATCACATGTTAATTATGGATAACTTGTCTTGAACTCTTATTGAGATTACAATTCCCATTGCATTATATATTGCACCATTGTTACCATAATTAATTACTGGATTCTCAATGGTGAAAATCATTTATAGCTTTTGTACAAATTTTTTGCGCACATACTACTTTCATTGCAGCATTATTCAAGGTGAAGTGCTTAGCTTTTATTGTTGAATCATCCATAATCCTTTGTTTGAAAACATTCCAACTCAAAACCTCTTTATTAATGGTGAGCATGAATCTAAAATTGAATCATTATTTTTGGTATTAATTATGGAGTTTGAGTTTGAATACGCCTTCATAAGAAGTTTGTTGTTTACGTAAAATGTAACAACCCAATTTTCAATGCTCGAAAATTGACATCAATACGTCCATTGTATCAAATGCCGAACAATCTAATGCCAGAAAACCGAACCATTAGGGTTAAAGAAGAAGGAGGTAGAAGAAGAAATAGAAATAATATAAGAATCTCACAATCACAGCAGAACAATATATAATAGATAGATGACTAATCTTTAAAACAAAAAAGAATTATATCTGTTTATACATTAGACCATCAGAGTACAACACCAACAAAACACAATACTGGACAGTTACAATAACTTGTCCACAAAGAAACTAAATTTGTAGCAAACCATACACAGCGGATAATTCATCAAATACGTGTGATACGTCTCGCCATCTAGCTCGTCTCCTGAGCTCCACAGCCCCCTTTTCAGTATCTATAATACTCGGTCTGACCCGAGCATTATAGTTAAATAACATCCGATTCAATCTGGAAAACAATAGTGAGAAAACACACTCAATATGATTATTAAAGTTTTCAAAATCCTTAGAAATTTAAGGAATCTCGTAAGATCGCGCCACAAATAAACATGCCGGGTTTTTACCTTACGATAACAAAAACATTTTTATCAAATCCGTCTGATATTATAATAGTATCTATAGAAAGTAAAATAGAATCTAGCTGAAATGCTTGCATCTCACGTTTCAGCATAGTGGGCACAATCAAAACTGTACAGGCTCTTATTGGAGATTGGATTCCATACAATGGCAGGGATACTGTGGTATTGTCCGTCAAAATACGTGGTCTAGATCACCGTACTGAGGATCCACCCTGATTCTCTACATCATAAGACCAAAGCCACCCGTTACAGGATAGTCTGAATAAGATCACCCCGCGGTCGGGTCAGTAACCGTCCACACAGCTGAAATAAAGGGACCTCTAGACAGGAATGACCTTACCCTAATTGGTTGCTAGCCACTTAACCTTGTGTGCACCTCCCATGTTTTAGCCATTCCCGGTTGATGAGGCTTGAGTCTATGCGTTACCTTATTAGCACACATTCACTTAGAATGCTCATCGTCCTCCTGACGATGTTCTGATAGCATTCGTCCATATAAGTCCGTTTCGGGTTCGAAAGAAATCAAAGGCACTATTCCTACTAAATCCATTTTGGAATCACCCTCAGGATTAGTAGCGATTGGCCCATGCACTTCACTGCTCCATCTTCGACTCCAAGCTCTTGTCTTCCTTACCAAAACATTCAAACCGGATAGAAGTGGTTTTCGAAAATTAATCCATATCCCGGTCTCTTCGAAACGATCAGCGCATTAGCCAATATTTATAGTCGGTAATTTAACTATCAAATAACATCCACAAACAACCATCAGCCTTAATAATTTTCTAAATTATTTATTATTCAAAATATCCTTGCAAGATATTTTCTACATTTCAATCCTTTGAAAATAGTTTTCAAATCACTTTTTCTCTCGCGGAATAAAGTTTCACCCAACTATTTTATTTCCACTAAAAATTTGCCAAGTCTTACTACTTAGATTTTTAAAATAATCTAAATCGCTTTAACCAAAAATACATACTTTAATACAGTTAAAATAAAAACTATTTTAAACACTTTATTTAAAATACTAGTTATGAAATTTTATAATAATTTCTCATGTGAAACTTAAGAAAAACAAATTTTAAAATAAAAGTTATGAAATTCTATACAAGTTTTTCAAACGAAAATTTTAGCCAAACTATTTTAAAATAAAACTACTTTTCAAAATTTAAATATTAATAATTATCTTTAAAATCATAGTACTCGTCAAACCTTTCAAATGATTACTATTATAATTAATTCAATAAATAATTTCTTTTAAAATTCTAAACAATTTAAAATAATAAAATTTCTCTTAAAACATTCTTTAAGAATCATTTCAAAACTTCTAACTTATACTTGGAAATATTCCTTTGAAAATATACTCGGGTTTCCAGGGAAATACACTTTCCTTTCCACACCTTTAAAAATAAATCACTATTTATTTTTTAACAAATCACCATTCTCTTATAAATTCCCATCCTGAATTTATACTTCCAAAATATCCTCTGATAAATATTTCACTTAATTTATAAACCCCGTTTATAAATTCATTGTCTCATCTTTCCTTTAAAAACACAGTTTCAAACACTCAGTCAATTTTCAAATTGATTTTCAAAATTAACTCCATTTTAAAGGTAATTTATTCAATTATCCAAATTTATTTCAAAACTCATTAATTTCAGATTTAACTTCTTTATTATGATTTAAATCTTATTTAAACTGAAAATACCAATTTCATACTTTTTTCCAAATTTCTTCTTTATCTTTTCCAAATTTAAACCTTGAATTTGAAAATAAATTCTTTATTCCTTTAAATAATATCACTTAAGTATAAAATTCATTTATTCCTATTTATTCAAAATATCCTTTCGCATACTCGGAATTTATTTATTAGAATTTAAAAACCAACTTTTATCCATTTTCAATTCATTTATCCAAACCTCTATAATTATTTACTTAAGAATTCTCCCTTTTATTTCCCTCCAAAAATCCAATCTTTATATTTTTGATCACTCAGTATACCCAAATATATTTAATCAAACCATAGCATCCAATATTTTCAATTATCAATATAATTTATCATAGATTATCAAATAAACCATATCATAGAATATTAAACAATCTAAATAATATTGAGGAATCCAGTTGGATCCCTCGAACATGTTTCCCTGCATCCACAGGTGTTAGCGCAACAATTTAAAATATCAATCCTGCTTCAAGGCACGATATCGTGGTATAAAAGGTCATCCACTATTATGAGGGGCGCATAGGATCTCATCCGCTATATAAAGCGGGAAATCAATCACTTCAATACACACACACACACACACACACACACACACACACACACACCACTATATATAATATACCATATCCAGTCAATTCAAGCAATCAACCAATAATTCAAATTTAGCGAATTTAAATTTAACACGTAATCCAAATGAGTGAGATTAACTCAGCTTTGATTTTAAATTTGCAGATCCGATCCAAAACGGCTTGTTTTCTTCACAGTTTTAGATCATGTATAAACATTATATGATTTATCAATATCTGAGATAGTCTACAAATAATTTACCATTTAATAAATTAATTTGACTAATAATTTAATTTAAACTAATCACTTGCTTTTAAACTAATAATTTGATATTAAATAAATTCTCCTTTTAATAAATTAATTAACTAATAATTTAGTTTAAACCAATATTCCCTTTAAAATATCTTTTAGTAACTAAATAATTTAAATAAGTTAATTGAACAAATTACTCATCAAATCCAGTAAATTAAATATGTATATGCATGTGTGTGTGTGTGTATTTGTCTTCCTTCCGAAACTACATATATATATATATATATATATATATATATATATATATTTGTAAAAATAATCTATATTGATTTTAAAATTCTAATCTTTATTTAAATCCGCATATTTTCGAATCTAAAATAATTTCTGTTTACCTATATATGTTTAAATTAAAAATGTGACTATCTTAAAAATTTAAAGACTGCTTAACTGTTAAAATTTTCTTTGCTGTAAAAATATTCTCTTAACCATACTATATATGCATATACAAATTTTAAATTAATTTAATTGAAAAAAAAATAACAAAAATAAGCGCTGATTACCTTTAGCTTCAATCGAAACAAAACCCTAACCACACTTGCCTCAACGACATCCACGCGCTCGAGCCTCCCCATCGCGACACGGCCTCCTTATCCCAATCCTTACGGCCATTGCCTTCTCGTTGCCGTCTATGCTGAGCCATCGCACGCGAGCGCCACTCTTTCCACCGACCCATGACTGCTACCAGGCTACCATCGCGACTTGCCTTTCGCGTTAGCCAATGCGATCTAGCCTCTAGGCTTGACTTTGCTACAATCGCCTGTGAGTGAATTCGAATTGCGGCCTGATTTTGGGTGAACTTATTCGCTCGAATCGATTCGAACGAAGGTTTTGGTTGAGGACGATCTCGACTTCAGTCGTTTATTTTAATTTATGATACGCGGATGAATCGAAAAAATAAAAGACTGAAAATGGTTTATCTTTCTTTTCGTCATCGTTTTAGACATTTTTCTTTTAAAACAAACGTGTGTTAAACCAAATGAACACGTGTTTGGAAGGGCAGGACACGTGTTTTAAGTGTTGAAACGTGTTTAAATTTGTCAATTGTATGAGAATATATATACATTTAAATTAAATTCAAATCCAAATCATTTCGATTTACGCAACTCACAATCTAGATCTCCAGTCAAGGCATGTTGCCAGGCGTTTATAATGTTAAACCCCTATTCCAAATGCGATGGAAAAGGTTTCGAGTCATAATTTGATCATATGAAGAAGATAGCTTTTTAGACTCAGTTATTATATTGAATTTTCGATATAGATTCAATGCGTTTATTTACCGTACGGCCAAACGATCACTCCAAACACTACGAAAATTTAAATCTGATAATAACACACTAATACGGATCCCATGCAACTGGTTTCGTCGAATTCCGAAACTCTGCCTCGGAATGCTATTTTAAATGTCAATTTAAACAATAAAATTTCAACTTTAAGTTCAATTTTAAAAGTTCTATTATCTTCAGTATTGTTAATACAAATTTTCTAAGCCTTCAAATTATTTTTAACAAGCCTGTAACTCCAGATTCAACAATTTTCCCCATTTCTTGTTATTAAATTCAATACTTAAATTACCCAATAAATAGCAATATTTGAAATTCAAGTTAGAAACTAACTTTTAAATACTTAAAATTAATTAAATATTTGAATTTCAAATATCCAAAAATTCCGGGCCGTCGCATAAATAATTTTGTAGTACGTCGTAAATACTTATGTATTCTATTAACTATCATTCAATGATATCACTCAGATCTAGGTGATGTATGTTTACTGCATCAAATGCATAACCAATTTCTGATCTAGTACATGTCGTAGTATACATGATTGTTTTTATTGTTGATGCATAATGAATTCATATCATATTATCCTTATTAAATATTTAAATTGGTGTTTACGTGCACTAGTGGGACAGTTCCAACATGCTCTTTTATCGAGTATAATGAATGGCTCTTTCAAGTTCTTTATTGAGAGTTGAACAACTAAGTTTTAAATAATTCTAGCATAGGTACATAATTACAAGTCTATAGTATGTTGTTTGCTGGTATTATTAAAAACGCTTAACACATATATTTTCTTTTTCATGGACACACGCTTCATCTACGTTTGACTAAAATCAAACCCTTTGAATTCTCTATCAAAAAGTTTCTCAACTTCTAGATACTCGTTCAAGATCATATACTAATGTATGAAGTCTACAACCTTTACTACCCCTCCCACTGATATAAAGACAATATGGATATGGTTTAACCTTCATCTTAAACTTTAGCTTAACCTTCAGCTTTGATACCACTGACTCTATCTTTAATGCGTAATCCCCACCAGAGCCAACCTTCGGCTCTAATACCACTGTAACGGCCCGCAAACCCGTACCCCCTTTGAACCGACAATATTCTCCATCAATTCAAATCAATGTGGACGGAAATACAAACCATTAGGGTTAAAGAAGAAAGAGGTAGAATAAGAAAATAGAAAACAACATCATAATCTCACAATTGCAGCGGAACAACATATAATATATAACAACAAGTTTTTATACAAAAGAATCTGTAACCGTATAATACTTGCAATCATTAGAGTACAACGCAATCCATAGCACACAACCGGATAAGTTATAATAACTTGTCCTTACAAAACTGAATACACAGCTTAAGTTGCATAGTGGAATATAAGTAAGATACGTGATATATGTCTCCTCATTCATTTCATCTCCTGAGCTCCTTAGCATCCTATCATGTATCTGTAATACTCGGTCTGACCCGAGCATTATAATAAAATAACACCCGAGTCACTCTGAAAAACCAGCATGACGAAACACGCTCGATTGGATTATTAAAGTTTTTAAAATACTTTGAAATCAAAGGTATCTCGTAAGACCACGCCACAAATAAACATGCCGGGTTTTTATCTTACGATAACCAAAACTTTTTTATCAAATCCGTCTGATATTATAATAGTGTCTATAGAAAGTAAAATAGAATCTAGCTGAAATGCTTGCATCTCAGGTTCCAACATAGTTTGGCACAATCAAAACCGTACAGGCGCTTATTGGAGATTGGATTCCATACAATGGCAGGGCTACTGGGGTACCGCTCATCACAATTTCTGGCCTAGATAAGCGTACCAAGGACCACTCTCGATCCTCTGCAACACAAGACCGGAACTAACCCTTACTGGATAGTCCGAATAAGATCACCTCGTTGTTTGGATCAGCAACTGCCCACTAAGTCGAGATAAAAATGGGACATATAGACAGGGATGGCCTTACCCTACTTGCGTGCTACCCACTTAGCCTTGCTGCACCTCCCTTGTTTTAGCCATTCTTGGTTGATGAGGCTTGAGGCAATGCCTTACCTTTTTAGAACGCATTTCACTTAGAATGCTCATCATCCTACTGGCGATGGTCTGATAACATTCGTCCATACAAGTTGTCCTGGGACTGGACAAACTGAATCACCGTCTTCATCATCTTTATGGTATCCGTTCGCAAACGTTCGAACCGGATCGAAGTGGTTTTCGGATAATTAAACCTGATCCCAGTCTCTTCAAAACGATCAGTGCACTGGCCGATATTGATAGTCGGTTATTTGACTATCAAATTACATTCATAAGACAAATATTTATTTCCACTAAAAAGCACCAAGTCTTGTTAAATTTAGTTTTCACATAACTAAATCACTTTATCCAAAAATATGCACTTAAACATTTGAAATAAAATACTTAAAAACATTTTATTCAAAATAATAGTTATGAAATTCTATTAAAAATCCTTCAAGTAAACCTTTAGCCTCTTAAAACAAAAGCCATTTTGTAAAATACAAATATTAAATAATTTACCTTCAAATCATAATACTAATTTAATTTTTAAGAATAATTACTACTATATTTAGCTTAAATAAATATTTACTTTAACAATTTTAAAACAACTTTACAACTTCTAATTTATATTTAAAAATCTCCTTTGAAATTATACTTGGCTTTTCAGGTTTTCCATTCCAACATAACCTTCTAATCATTTATAAATCCTTCTTGATTTAGTCCAATTTAATTTACGTCTCAATCCCTTAAATTTCCTTTCCATACTTTTAAAAATAAACCACCTTTTCTAAAACAAATTACCCTTTTCTTATAAATTTCCACCGTGAATTAATACTTTCAAATTTATCCACTGATAAATATTTCACTTTATTTAATAAACCAATTTATAATTTCCATATCCTTATTTTTCTTTAAATCACAGTTTTCAAAACACTTAATCGATTACCAAATCGATTTTCTGAATTGATTTCATTTAAAAATTCATTTCTTGATCTTTCCAAATTTATTCCAAAAACCATTAATCCCATATTTACTCCTTTACTATGATTTGAAACGTCATTTAAATCTGAAATATCAATTTCATACTTTTTTTCCAAAATTCGCCTTTTATTTTTCCCAACTCATTTAAATCTTGAATTTAAAAATATATTCAATATTTATATTTTTAAAATGACACAATATATCTAGCAATATATTAACATCAAATAAATTGATTTTTCAACATAATATATCACATAATTATTTAACATTTCATATAACTGAATATGAAAATAAATTCAACATTTTCGAAGAATCCAGTTAAATCCCTTCAACATGTTTCCCTGCATCCACGTGTGTTAGCACAATGTAAAAATAGCAATCCCACTTCGAGGAGGATATCGCGGTATATAGGGTCATCCACAATTATACGGGGCGCATAGAATCTCATCCGCTATGTAATGCGGGAATATCAATCACTCCAAATATATATATATATATACACATATATACACACTACTATATATAATATATCATCAAGACTGATAATAAATTATCAATCCAAACAATCAATCAATAATTTAAATTTTAACTATTTAAATTCACTAGCCATCTAATTTGAGTGAGATTAACTCACCTTTGATTTTTGTTTGCAATCCATCTCCATCTCAACTATTTTCTCCACGATTTTGGACCTTGTATAAACATTATACATTTTATTAACATTTAAAATCAATCGAATAATACATTACCATTTAATATATTTTAATTAACTAATAATTTAATTTAAACTATTTTTCCTTTAGTAAATATTTTTTTAGTGACTAAAATAATTAAGTAAGCTAATTAAACAAGTTAATCACCTTATACCTCATTTTAAAATTAAATTGTAAGTTTAAAACACGTATATATTTTTGTATAGATAATTTATATTTATATATTTTCCCTTGAAACCCGTACATTTGTAAAAATTTATTTATATGGATTCAAAAATCTAATTTCATAGAAACTCTTCAACATTTAAAATTCCTATATATATATATATTCTGTATATATATATATATATATATATATATATTCTAAACTTAGTTAGCATTTGAAAAATGAAATAATATATCTTACTGCCCTATATAGTTGATTCAATTTTAAACCAAAACTGTTTAAACCTGACTACACAAAACAGTATATAACTTTATTTAAAAAAATTCCCGAACCATAAAATTTCTGTTTTAACTTTATATTTTTTTTCAATCGCTTATATATCTTTATTTTTATTAAATCAAGTTTTAATCAAAAAAAGATAAAATTGAATACCTCACTGCCCCGTCCATCTCGGCACCGACTTGCACGAACATTCAACCAAAAGCGACAGTCACCATTTGCATGCATATGCCCTAGTTCGCCAACACCTTCCACTGCTCGACTTCCCACGGCGCCGCCTTGCACTACCGAACCTTCAGTTCACCTCGCATCGCTCCCCCTCCTTCTTCGATCGAATGTGCAATTCACAAGCTTCCAGCTCCACTCTCACGAGATTCGAGCCACGATGTTTGCTGCCTGCTTTCCTATGCGATTGAGTCTTCGATCGCGTTGAGATGCAGATCGAATATCGATTTCGGTCCCTCTTTTTTTTCAAGCTTGGTTCGATATCATTTTTAGCTTGGCTACCACTTTTTTTTAGAGAATTTCGATCAATCTCGCTAGGAGTTTTAAAGCGGTCCACCATTTTTCTTTCTGTATTAACGAATGAATTTCTTTCTTGCTCGTTACTAGAAATTCAATTTTTTATATAAAAGAGGATCAACTTGATTTTTGAAAAGGAGGAAAGCGGTACATAATTTAAGGACGAAGGGTAGCGTGATCTGGAATGTTGCGTGATGGAAGAGGGGATACAATGTTTTGAAAAAGGGAAATAGACATGCAAAATTTTCAGGCTACAGTACCATGAAAGAAGTAAAAGTTGAAGTGAAAAAGGTTTGATGTGAATGAAATCTCAGCTGATGTTGGCTAGTATTTAAATATATATATATATATATATATATATATATATATATATATAAATTCAAATTGTCTCGAAAAAACGCAATTCAAAATCTCGAACCCTTATCGTGGCATGCTGCTAAGCGTTTATAATGTTATACCCCTATTCCGAATGCAATGGAAAAGGTTTCGAGCCCTAATTTGATCGTATGGAGAAGATAGCTTTTTAGACCTAGTTATTATATTGAATTTTGATATAAATTTCCACGCGTTTATAAACCGAACGACCACACGATAACTACAAATAGTATGAATATGAAATCTGATAATAAAACACTATTACGGATCCAATGGAACTGGTTCCATTGAATTCCGAGACTGTGTCCTGAAAGGCTATTTTTAGATGCTAATTTAAAATATGTATATTTTTTAAAACTGAACAAAGCACTTTTAAATTCACTTTTAAACTTTTTATTATCTTCAATATTATTGATATAAATTTTATAAGTCTTCAAATTATTTTTAGCGAGCTTGAAACTCTAGATTTCATATTTTACCCAAATCCCAATTATTAAATTCAGTATTTTAATTATCCAAATAATGGTGATATTTGAAAGTCAAGTTAAAAATTAACCTTTAAATATATAAAATCAATTAAATATTTTGATATCAAATATCCAAAACCCTGGTTCGTTACATTCCTTTCCCTTCAAAAGAATTTCGTCCCGAAATTACTTGTTGAAAAGAATGGCCCACATCCCGTTAACTATTTCCCAAAACCAAATAGTTTTTAACAACTTCCCCAAAACAATCTCCTATTAAAGACACACTAACACCCTTACTAACTTTCCAAATTCGTTCCTAGATTCCCAAATAATATTATCCTCTCAATAATTCAAATTATAGTTTAAACCAAATTTTAAACCATCAAAAATTTTCTTTTAAAA
The DNA here is from genome assembly GCA_030765085.1 of Allium cepa. NCBI lineage: Eukaryota > Viridiplantae > Streptophyta > Magnoliopsida > Asparagales > Amaryllidaceae > Allium > Allium cepa. Next base: position 671,613,168 of record CM060941.1, on the reverse strand, counting down.
TTTTCTAACTCGTTAAATTTTCAAAAAAATTCATCAGCGTCTCCTTTGCGTGGCTCGATCGGAACAACTACAAAATGCCTCTACGAGCCCCATATTTTCAAAGAAAACAAAAGCCAAGTGGCTCAATCAGAAAATCATCAAATTTCATACAGTAATTTGAAATAGATACCTTTTTGTCGGGCAATCCAAATTTATCTTCTGAAATTAAAACATCAATTTTAGCTTTAATTTTAATTACATGCGCCCTACTTAGCAATAATATCTAATCACAGCCTTCAAAATCATTTTATTCATTTCTTTACCAAATCTTCAATATCTATTCTACTTTAGTCGAACGGGGTACATATATCATCCGTACGCAATATCAAATCCGATCGCTCACTCGATCACACAATTTCACTTCCGAACTAGTATCATCCACCCGATGTCCTAGTGCAGACTCAGATCTAGTTCCTTGATCAAAAACCGTCATTCTCCTTGCATAGCCGTATACTATAACAGAGAATTTCCAAAACCAATCAAAAATCCATATCCATGGTTTGCCGTCGAAAATCGAGCGAAAAATCCCTACTCGGATAGATATAACTATCTCGACATTCTGTGCTCGAATTCTGGATCGAATCGTTATGCGAATAAAATAATATACGTACACCTACGTATTTATCTCCATTTATTTTTAGCTATATCAATTTCTTTTTATTCACATATGTTTTGATTTCTATTCACTTATTCACAATTTCCCATTTCACAACTTTACTTAGTCATCATTCAAATATTATCTTAGAATATTTTCTCAATACCAAATTTACTTAAGAATTTTACCATCCACTTCTTCAGTTCAATTATAATTATTTTATATAACTGCTTATATTGGTTTCGACTCCATCACTTGGTTTACATCCATTTTTACTCAAAATTAGATTTCACTTCCATTTGAATTCAAGTTGTTTTTCCCAGTCTATAACATTGAGTTTATCCATCGTCTCTCAAACTTCTTTTAGCTCACTAGTTTCTTTAATTAGTTTCACTTACTATTTTATTTTAAATCTCAATGGATTTTGTTTCCAAACTCTTATTATTTTTATTCCATTCAAACAAATTTTCCGATTTCACTTTACTTAGCACAATTTAAGATTTCAATATTCAGTTTCAATTCCATTTACTTACAACTTAAATTAGTTTGTTCATTCCCACATTAATTTCCAACTTAATGAATTCTTTTTCAGTGACCATTTTATTTAGCCTACTTAGACTTTTTCTTTAAATTCACTTTTACTTAACTAGATTCAATTACCTTCCAATTAAATTCACATTTTAAACTTATATAAGTTTCCAACTTATTTACAGTCCATTCACTAATTTCTTTATTTAATTCATTCAATTGTAATTTTTCTAACTTATTTTGTTTACACACTTATTTTAATTTAACTTTTCTTAATTCAAAATTTTATTCTAAACAAATTCCAATTTTTTATAATTTTCAAACCCATTTATTATTCCATAAAAAATTTAAATAAGATTCTAGAGTTTAAAAAATCACTTAAGTATTTCAAAATCATTTTTGAAATTAATTATATCCAAAATCACATGGTATACCAAATTATTTCTTTGAATTTCAAAACATTTTCAAACACCAAATCAAAACATTTAGGTAGCAATCCCTCTCTTGGAAACTCGAAAATGAACACTGATGATGTCGCGATCATCATCGGAATTATTTTCTAGTGACCGTAGTGGGTTCAGTGCTTTTTCTCTTTTAAAAAAACATTTTCAAATATTTTTAATTCCAAATCTTCCCAGATTTCATATCCAATACAAAAATATTTCTGAATAATATTAATATTATTCCTTTAAAGCCTTTGAAAACCATTTTCAAACTCAAAAGAAACTTGAATTTTCCAAATTTTCGAATTTCAAAACCTTTCAGTCTATATTCAAATATTACATTGGAATTTTATACCATTTCAAATTTAAATTACATTTATAATTCACATTTACAAATTCCATTCTGCTATATAAATTTATTTCTTAACCTCTGGTTATAATTTCAATTCCTTATTCAATTTCCACTTAACAATGATAATAATTTAATATTATCATTCTCTAACAACCAAACAACCATATACACTTATAATAATTTACGGAAAATTATTTCTTTTACATACAAAAATAACTTTAGGCAGAATTATTTCGTTTGCCCCATTTTAAACAATACTATGTCGAATTGTTCTATTCAACTGTTTAAAGATCCCTATCAATAACGTTAATTACTCGTATTGACCAGAATCCATAAACCGCTAAACAAACAAATGAACACAATATAAAACAATTTTATATTCACTAACAAATACGCGCTCATATCTAATATAATCAAAATCATTCTAGAGTACTACTGACTCTATCTCTAATGAGTAGTCCCCAACAAAACCAAGATACTCGCTTAACCTTCAGCTCTGATACCACTGTAACGGCCCGCAAATCTGTACCCCTTTGAGCCGATAATATTCTCCATCGGTTCAAATCAAAGTGGACAGAAATACAAACCATTAGGGTTAAAGAAGAAAGAAGTAGAAGAAGAAAATAGAAAACAACATCAGAATCTCACAACCGCAGCGGAACAACATATAATATATAACAACAGATTTTTATACAAAATGATCTATAACTGTATAATACTTACAACCATCAGGTTACAACCCAATCCACAACACACAACCGGACAATTAAAATAAATTGTCCTCACAAAACTGAATACACAGCTTGCACTACACAGCGGAATATAAGTCAGATACGTGATGTACGTCTCCGTCATCCAGCTCGTCTCCTGAGCTCCATAGCATCCTACCATGTATCTGTAATACACTCTGACTGAGCATTATAATAAAATAACACCCGAGTTAGTTTGGAAAAGCAGCGTGAGAAAACACACTCAATTGGATTATTAAAGATTTTAAAATCCTTTGAAATCAAAGGTATTTCGTAATACCACACCACAAATAAACTTGATGGGTTTTTACCTTACGATAACCGAAACCTTTTTATCAAATCCATCTAATATTATAATAGTGTCTATAGAAAGTAAAATAGAATCTAGCTGAAATACTTGCATCTCACGTTCTAGCATAGTTGGGCAAAATCAAAACCGTACAGGCGCTTATTGGAGACTGGATTCCATACAATGGCAGGGCTGTTGGGGTACCGTCCATCATAGTACCTAGCCTAGATCAGCTTACCGAGGACCACTCCTAATCCCTTACAACACAAGACCGAAGCTACCTCTTACTGGATAGTCCAAATAAAATCACCCCGCGGTTAGAATCAGCAACCGCCCACTAAGCTGAGATCAAAAAGGGACATCTAGACAGGGATGACGTTACCCTACTTGGGTGCTACCCACTTAGCCTTACTGCACCTCTCTTGTTTTAGCCATTCTCGGTTGATGAGGCTTGAGGTTATGCGTTACCTTTTTAGAACACAATTCACTTAGAATGCTCATTGTCCTCCTGACGATGGTCTGATAGAATTCATCCATACAAGTTTCCCTGGGTCTGGACAAACCATATCACCATCTTCATCATCTTCACGGTCTTCATTCGCAAACGTTCAAACCGGATTGAAGTGGTTTTCGGATAATTAAACCCGATCCTGTTCTCTTTAAAACGGTTAGCGCATTGGCCAATATTGATAGTCGGTTATTTAACTATCAAGTGACATTCACAAGCCAAATATTTTATTTCCACTGAAAAGCACCAAGTCTTGTCAAATTTATTTTCACATAACCAAATCACTTTATCCAAAAATATACACTTAAACATTTGAAATAAAACTACTTAAAAACATTTTATTCAAAGTAAAAGTTATGAAATTCTATAAAAAAATCCTTCAAGTAAACCTTTAGCCAAAACTTAAAATAAAAGTCGTTTTGTAAAATATAAATATTAAATAATTTATCTTCAAATCATAATACTAATTTAATCTTTAAAAATAATCTACTATATTTAACTTAAAAAAAATTTACTTTAACAATTTTAAAACAACTAAATAATAATTTTTCTAAACATCCTTTCAAAACCACTTTTACAACTTCTAATTTATACTTGAAAATCTCCTATGAAATTATGCTTAGCTTTTCAAGAAAAATACATTTTCCATTCCAACATAACCTTCTAATCATTTATAAATCCTTCTCGATTTAGTCCAATTTTATTTACATCTCAATCTCGTAAATTTCCTTTTCATACTTTTAAAAATAAACCACCTTTTTATTTTTAAAACTAATTACCCTTTTCCTCTAAATTTCCACCGTGAATTTATACTTCCAAATTTATCCACTGATAAATATTTCACTTTATTTAATAAACCAGTTTATAATTTCCATATCCTCATTTTCCTTTAAATCACAGTTTTGAAAACACTTAATCGATTTCCAAATCGATTTTCTAAATTAATTTCATTTAAAAATTCATTTCTTGATCTACTCAAATTTATTCCAAAACCCATTAATCCTAGAATTACTCCTTTATTATGATTTAAAACCTCATTTAAACTTAAAATATCAATTTCATACTTTTTTCCTAAATTCTCCTTTTATTTTTCCCAACTCATTTAAATCTTGAATTTGAAAATATATTCTTTCGTACTTATAAAACAATATTGTTTAAATCCTTATTTTAAAATTCCCTTTTTTTCACATTTATTCAAAATCCTTATTTTTCCCATATCCCAGAATTTATTATATAGGATTTAAAAATCAAACTATTTATTTTTCCCAATTCTTTTCTTTTCAAATTTATCCATCTTTACTATAAATTTCCTTTTTTAAATTTTCCCTTTTAAAAATTCAATATTTATATTTAAAATGACACAATGTATCCAGCAATATATTAACATCAAATAAAATGATTTTTAACATAATATATCACAAAATTATTCAACATGTAACGACTCGCCTTTTTGGACAGTTTAAACCGACGATCAAATACACATGTCGATTCCAAACCATTCAAAAGGGCAGATGGTTATTGGGGTAAATAAGAAAAGAAAAGAAAGAGAAATAAAGGAAATGAAACAACACAGAATCTCGCAGTGGAACGATAAAATATAATAGTCAAATAAACAGTTCATGAAGCTGTTTACTATACTTTGACAATTATTTATACAACATTTATCAGAGTTATACATATACAACAGAACAAATAAAATAATGCAGCAGATAGCATGATGCAAAGGTAATAATAGTAATAGTATACCAAATCTTCATCTTCATCCTCCAGAATAGATCTTCAAGATCTGAAAACTCAGGGCTGAACCGAGCGTAATGAAAAGACAAAACACTCGAGTCAGGACTAAAATACCCTTATGAAAGTTAAATCAATCGTAAATAAATATGAGTGTAACGGCGTCGGAGATGTTTACGGGGTTTGACATCTCCTATCCAGTGTCAACGTGTGTGCAATAACTCAAGAGATGTTACGGGATTTTCCATCTCTCAAGGATCCGTGAAACTATCTACTATGTAGTAATATACGCTAAGTAGATAATGCCTATCAGTAATATAAAGTATCAAAATAACGTTAAGGCGTTACCATAATCCCCCTTAACACATTTTTATAATGCCATAGTCTATACAGCACCGTAAGCCCCACCGTAAACTGGTGGTTATCAGAGGGTACCCCATAGGTATAACACAAAACATAACGTAGTGGTCGCGAATAGGATAATCAGTATGAAAAGGTACATGAGGCGATACCAACTAGGATACTAGTAGTTGCGTGATCCGGACTGATGTTGAGCATAGCCAGCAGCTACCCCAACACCGCGAAACAACACTCCCAAATCAAGGGGTGCACCCAAATCGAATCATAAATGTAATAGAAATGGTATCGAAGAAGCGTGTCCGCTAGAGGTGGCGAACCTCAATGGCCCGGCGCGGCTCCTGTTTTAGTCATGTCAGGGGTCATCCAATATCGTTCTCTTTCTTCAGTCAATGCGTTCACCAAACCATCCACCTCATTCTGGATCAACACTCCGCGTATAATAGTTATTAAAGTGGTGTTCGGTATCGACAGAGAGTATGTCCATATCCGATCCCGGTCTCTTTAATAACTACGTATTATTACACCGTTGGCTCTTTTACATTTCAAATCGATTCATAATTGATATCAAAATATCATATTCGCTTTAAAAATCAAATCCATTTCAAATATCATCGTATCTATTCAAATGTAAGATTCGTTTCAAAAATCAATTTTCGCATCAATATCTCATTTCGATTTCAAAATCATTTCGAATTTCAATTTAGGTTGCAACTTCCTTTAACTCATTTCGTATTTAAATTCAAGATTTAAATATAAACATTTCACCTTATTGACCAGCTTAGGATTTTAGAAAAATAGTTTTAAGTAGTTTAAAAGTAGTTTTAAATAATTAAAATAGTTAAAATACTTTAAAATCTTAAAACGGATTTGAAATAGATAAATTTAGTTTAAATTAATTTAAATTGGGTTAAGTACATTTAAAATAGATTAAAATAGTTTAAGTATTCAAAATGGTTTATATAACCGAGTAATTTGAAAAACAAAATAAAACAGCTTCAAAATCAATCCATTTCAATTATAACTCTCCGATTCAAATCAATTCCAATTTCCATTCTACCGATTCAATTTCGATTTCAATTCAATCAACGTCAATTTTTACTTCGTATTAATTCAATTTTTCATTTACCTTTAATTTATTCAATTTCAATTTATATCGATTTGGAGCTTGATTTCTCAAAATATCAATTTTTAACACTTAACAAAATTTCCAACAATATTCAAGTTTAAATCCAAATTCCAAATATGATTCAATTCCAAACTCGATTTCAAAATATCATTTTTATATCACTTTTACTTAGTAATATTCAAAGCTCGAATTAAGGTTAAATCTTTAAAAAATCAATTTTCAACATTCAATCATATCCAATTTCAAATTTCAAAGTCTCAACTTAATTATTTAACAAAATTCCTTTAACCAAAATTTATTTCAACATTCCAAACTCAATTTTTCCGATGAATTCAATTTCTATAAATCGATTTCTATTTATAACTTTTAAATCAAAACATTTAAATAAATTTCAAATCGACGATTCCAAAATTATTAATTTAGCCAATTCGGTGTCCGTATAAAATTTTCTATCCTATGGCCAAGTAATTATTTATTTCAATTAAATATCAGGGATGAATATATCTCACTTAAATTAAATCACGGTATCATATGTATGCATAACAGGATATATATAAGCAAATAAACATCCAAACATTCAAATATCAACCAATAGCATCCATCGCAATACATCATCCAATAGGCAATACAATTCATGGCAATTTCATAGTTATCGATGTCAGGTAATTAAATCACAATTCAATTTCAATTTTAATTTCAAATTTAACTGTCAATTTACTTTTCGACGGTTAATTCAAATGACAATTAAATTCTATCAAACAACGACAAATAAAATTCATATCACTTCATAATATCAAATTTAACTAGCATATAGATATTTAGTACGTTGTGAGCGTTATAAAACACTCACCTTGATTTTCCCATTTTAAATCAAATCGAACGACGTTCGATTTAATCCAAAATTTTCTCTAGCTCCAAACGGTTCCAATCCAGCTCCGTAGCGTAATATTTGACAAAACGAACCCAACGCAAAAAGTTTCGTCGAAATTCAACCTCGCAGCAAAAAGTTATGATAGTTTAAAGTTTATTCGAATTTCAATATAAATAACATTTACAACTTTAATTTAATTTTTAAACCTTAACAATCATAGCCGCACGTTTCCCCTACCCAGATCTGGACCGCAACCTCCCTCTTCCATCTTCGTTCGTGCACAGGCAAAGCACGAACCTACGGCCGCCCCTATGCCCTAAATCACGCCATCAATACAAGTACCTCCACCTCGATCAGGAAGCACCACCACGAAGAGCATCTTCCACTCCACCACCGCCCCGAGTAGCTTGAAGCTCGGTTCACCCTCCTCCTCAGAAAACGCGCATGAACGTGCGAACTTCCAGCCCCAATTGCCACCAATCCATCGCTTGTTTCTTGATCATAGCCGTTGATTACCATCGTCTCGTGATGCTCTACGTTTTCCATGTTGAAGGTTTGTTGAATCGATGAACGGATTTGAAGATAAGAGGAGGAGAACGAAACGATTTTCTGGCCTTCGGTTTTAGAGGCCGGCGGCTAGGGTTTAAACCCTAATTATTATTATTATTTTTGTGATAAAAAGGGGGGCTATTTATAGGAAATATCGAACACTATTCATTCTGGAATTTCCAAACTCCGATTTACGCGCGATGACCGGCGTTTCTAGGGTTTATCCCACGTTCCGGACACAATGGAACAGCTTTCGATAGCTAATTCGATCATCTGTGCGAGATATGGCAATAAACGTTCGATTTAAAATTAAATCGGTTAAACAAATTTTTATGCGTTTTGGCTCGCCCCGGACAAACGGTAAATCCGATTGACACGAAATTTGAAACCATACAATAATATCACATTACGGATCCGATGAAGCTAGTTTCGTCGAAATCCGAGACCGTTTGAAAAATGACTATTTTAACTCGTCAAATTAATATTAAAACAATTTCGATGCGTTTCGAGCTGCCACGGTCAAACGACGACTCCGATTGCTACGAAAATTGAAATCCGATAATAACTAACTATTACAGATCCAATGAAACTAGTTTCGTCCATTTCTGAGACTGTTCAAAATTTGGCTATTTTCCAGTCGATAATTAAATATTAAAATATTCAATTTTCACAAATAAATTTTAAATTCAGTTTTAAAAGTTCTATAGCATCATTATAACTTTAATATGATAAAATAAAATTTTACAAATCATTTTTAATCATATTAAACCAGTTATTCAATTATCCAATAATTTCCAATTTTAAAATCTTATTAACTCTATTATCAATCCCAATATAACTTACATTCACTTTGGAAACCAATTTGAATCATATTGAATCAAATTTCAATTATTCACTCCATTTTCATATATTAAATTCAATATCCAATTAACCGTATTAAATTCGGAATTTAATTATTCAAACATTGTAATATTAAACTTAACAAATTTGATTATTCTTAAATCACCATCTTTTGAAATATTCAAAACGAACTTAAAATTTTAACTTTTGAAACGAGTTAAAATTATAGAACAACTATTTCCATTATACGGTTATTCAATTCCCGTTATTCAATTTATTCAATAAATTCCAAATATTGAATTTAAAAAATTTAATTGTTCAATATTTGACGGAATTTAATATTGGATTTTTTAAATAAAAATTTCATTATCAGTCGATTTACTATATTACATCAAATGAACTCTACATTATTATTAATCCACGGTTAGAGATAATGCCCTCAACTAATATATGAACTTTCATTTCAATTGCAATTGGTTCACAAATTCAATTCGACCAACTAAATGAATATGTAACTTAAATAATTATCACCGTTAACTTTTAATTTCTTATAAGTTTATTATTTACCAACAAGTGTCACACTTACCTATACAATACAAATTCATTCAATTACCTGTGACTACATAACATTTCAATTGATTTGGGATTTCATTCAATTCATAAATAATTAACTTAGATAAAATTTGTTGCATTTCATTCTAGTATTTATTATTCCAACGACTTACAATTTTTTTCTAACACTAAATCACGAAATCTTATTTAAATTAGCTATTTTAATTATCGAAAATTTACGGGTCGTTATACAACATTTCATATAATTGAATATGAAAGTAAATTCAACCTTTTTGAGGAATCCAATTGGATCCCACCAACCCGTTTTCCTGCATTCATAGATGTTAGCACAATGTAAAAATATCAATCCCACTTCGAGGGGGATATCGCGGTATATAGGGTCATCCGCTATTCTACGGGGCGCATAGGGTCTCATCCACTATATAATGCTGGAACATCAATCACTCCAAATATATATATATATATATATATATATATATATACACACTACTATATATAATATCACATCAAGACTGATAATAAATTATCGATTCAAGCAATCAATCAATAATTTAAATTTTAACTATTTAAATTCACTAGCCATCCAATTTGAGTGAGATTAACTCACTTTTGATTTTTGTTTGCAATCCATCTCCAGCTCGACTATTTTCTCCATGATTTTAGACCTTGTACAAGCATTATACGTTTTATTAATATTTCAAATCAATCGAATAGTATATTACCATTTAATAAATTTTAATTAACTAATAATTTAATTTAAACTATTTTTCCTTTAATAAATATTTTTTTAGTGACTAAAATAATTAAATAAGATAATTAAACAAGTTAATCGCCTTATACCTCATTTTAAAATTAAATTGTAAGTTCAAAACATGTATATATTTTTATATAGATAATTTATATTTATTTATTTTCCTTTGAAACCCATACACTTGTAAAAAATTATTTATATGGATTCAAAAATCAAATTTCATAGAAACTCTTCAACACTTAAAATTCTTATATATATATATATATATACACATATATATATATATATATATACACACATATATATATATATATATACACACATATATATATATATTCCATATATATGTACTAAACTTAGTTAGCATTTGATAAGTGAAATAATACATCTTACTGCCCTATACATGTATATATAGCTAATTCAATTTTAAAACCAAAACTGTTTAAACCTGATTACACAAAAACAGTATATAACTTTATTTAAAAAAATTCCCAAACCAGAAAATTACTACTTTAACATTATATATATATATATATATATATAATATATATATATATATATATTTCAATCCGCATACATATCTATATTTTTATTAAATCAAGTTTTAATCAAAAAAGATAAAATCGAATACCTCACTGCCACGTCCATCTCAGCATCGACTCGCACGAACCTTCAACCAAATGCGATAGTCACCATTTGCACGCGTACGCCTTAGTTCGCCAACACCTTCCACTGCTCGACTTCCCACGGCGCCGCCTCGCACTGCCAAACCTCCAGTTCACCTCGCATCGCACCCTCTCCTTCTTCGATCGAATGCGAGCTTCCCGAGCTTCCTACACCACCCTCATGCGATTCGAACCTCGATGTTTGCCGGCTGCTTTCCCACGCGACACTACGCCATAGATTGCATACTACAACACCTAAGAAGTTATGCAGGAAGTGCCAAAAAATGTTGCTGTATGCTAAAAAAAGGGCAAAAGCAATACTTTCTCGGTGATGCATTTTTCCACGTTGCCCTAGAGTCAAAGGCAATATCTTTGCGGCCCTAGGGCAACATCGGTTCTGTTGCTGTCACAGGTACCAAATTTACTAAAAAGTGGGCCCCACAATATGAGCCCCAACATGTAGGCCCACTAATTCTGTGGCCCACCTTTACGGAACCCTGTTGTGGGGCCATATTCATTAATCTATGGTAACACTTTTACCATCCAATGGCAACACTTTGTCAGTTTATTACCACATTTAACATCATATACTGCAATATTATATCATATCTATGGCAACACCTTTTGCAATTTAAATTAAAAATGTACTGCAACATTATACTACTGCAACATTATATCGTATCTATGGCAACATTATATCATATATATGGCAAAATTATATCATATCTAATGGCAACATTACACTGCAACAAAGAACTTTTCATTTCAGAATAACCAGCAACACAAGTTTTACTTAGTCCTGTACAAAATAACAAACATACTTAAAAACATTGTCAGTGTATTCATAGTTACAGCCAGTACATACTAAGTTCTACTTATTAAAAGTACATTCATATTTGCGAGCCTCCAGTGCCATCAGTTCCTAAATTTTTAGGCTTCAGCTCAAAACCATTTGCTGCATTCCCGTGGATAATAAAAGTAGAAACAAGAAAAGAGAAATGAATAATAAAATCTTAATTAAGTACACATTATAATATTCACATAATAAAGCTTACCCAAACACGGACATAAGCCAGAGCCAAGAGTGTTTCGGGGAAGCAATGACAATACAGACCAAAGCACAGATTAGCAACATGCCTCACGTTGGAAGTGCTGCAGAGTGGACCGACTGGGAAAGCTCGCATTGATTGTTTTACGATCTGGGAACTGTTTATGTTTATTAGCTTCTCGGTTTTTATTTTATTTTGTTATTGACTGGATGTAATGTATGAAAAATAACATGTTTGAGTTCCTGCAACTTGTTTGAAATTAGCATCAGCTATTTGATTTGCACCTTTGTTATAATATTAAAATGCATAATAGACCTGTCTTCTCTCATGCCAGGAACAACGTTGTTGCACCCAGTAGGAAAGTAACAACGTTGAACGTGGATGGGTGTGTTTGGGTAATCATATATTGCTGCAATTTGTGTATACTAAGTTTTCAGCCCATAAAAAAGGAAATAGTTCGAAAACAAGGTGTAAATGGCCCATGTATATAAATAAGTTATTATAATCTGGATGGCCCAGTAACTAATTTCCATTACTCGTATGTTAACAGTAAACTCTACGTTCTTTTCAGAACAATTGGGAGGAAGTAAAAAAAATGTCATACAAAATCTTATCAGATGTCAAAAACAAAGCTAGAACATTGTCAGACCCGCAATGCAAAAACACCATTAATATTGCTACTGATCAATTTTTAAACAAACAAATTATAGAATAGAACAAGTGTTATATAAGCGGATAGTGGATCTAGTCATTATCAGAGCAAGTAAATTTGGTATCCACTCTTCAAACAGTCATAATGATGAAACAGTTCAAAAAGAGTGGGTGTAATTTATACTTGTATATGCTCGGTTTAAGCTTATAGAAGGGTTGTCTCATGGCATGGCATAAATTTTGGTCATATTGCTGCTAGATTTGTCCTCCCCAACCATTACAAGCTCCGGTATTGAAATGTTTTCGATTTACATGCTTTTTTACAGCTAAAATAGTTTATTCGGTAAGGCTGTGTATCTAAAAAAATGAACACTAATATAAGTTATAAGACTAAAACAAGTGCAAAATCCTTTTTGCTATTAATTTTGCTGAACACTTGAGTTTTATCAATCACCACTCAAAAGAGCTTAGGTGTTTGTGTTTCAGTTCAAACAGTGAGTGATCTGAAAGACCAATGGGGTAGCCTAATGGCACTAATGAAGCATAAATTATTTGCTACAAATATCTCATCTTTCTGTCAGTTTATAGGAAATGAATGGAGATGTTCTCACAATAATGACATGAATGAAAACGGTATAATCTTAATAATGCGGGATACCAATATCTGGAATAATAGCATAATGTCAAAAACTAATCATTTTGCGACATGTTACTGATAAAGGTTGGCTCAAACTTGTTCTAACTGCTATATATGCAAAACATCATGGTATAGAGAGGGGAGGACACAAGTTGGAACTATTTAATTACCGAGTCAAAGAAAATCAATATTCCATGGGTAGTGTCGGGAGACTTTAATTGTGTTCTATATAATGAAGATTGAATTTCAAAATGTAATCGTCTAGCGGCAGTTTTAATTTCCAAACGTGTGTTTCTAGTGGTCTGAAGGAGATAAATGCTATAGGCAATCATTTAACATCTACGGGTGGATTAAATGTCAACTTGATCAGTAAAATAGAAACAGCTTTTGCATACCCAAAACATTCACTATGCATATCTCCACAATAACGCATCACTACAAATTCACTTCACAACTCCACAACCAAACTACCCCTCCTCTACACTGCAGAATGTACATCACTAACCTTAAACCATCCATCATCAAACAACTGCTGCTCCTCCCTAAACATTACATCTGCCATATATTTCTACACATCCAAGAGCAACTGCATATAAATACCATCCCACCAGTCAGTTCCAACACCCCTACCATTGCATCACCTCTAAACTTTTGTCTATCGCCCTGCGTACAACCCATACAACAACACCAGTTGCATTAAAATCATCCAACTTCCAACATATCATATATCCATCCACTGCTTTACAACCACTCTGCACACAACATCCAACAACAACAGTTTAAACCTTACCACATCATCACCTTCTCCCCAAAATTTCCATTGCATCTCCCCTCCATATCAACAAGACCTCCCTGCCTGTTATCAACAACTTCACCCCAACCCAGTTACACACACCATCATCATATCCCTCAAACATACATCCACAAACAAACCTTCACTACCTCAACCCATTCAAGGTGTGAAAGTCATCGGCAACAGACATTTGAAAGCAGCATAACCAAGTGTACCATGTTTGATACAAACCAGATTATTTTTATGTTTACTACATGGGCCTAATCTAAAAGCATCTCTTACTGTCCACTTTATAAATCACTCTTTTTAAGGGCGCACTTTCTATCGCATATGTCAGTTTACTTACCTTTTCTGTTCAATAATCTATTTCACTCTACTATACTTTTTAACTCACTACGTAAGACATTTCTGAAAAGCCCAATCTATCTTATTGAAACTAAAATAAGCAAAGTTGTCATAAAGTAATAAAGGAACTGGATAAAGAAGAAGAAAAAACACAAAATTGTACCGTTTAAACGCTCTTTAAGAACATCGTGATGGAGATGCGCAAAGAACATCGTGATTGATGGAGATCCGGAATTGAAAACCAATCTCCGATGCTATAATTGTTTTTGCTGTTGTTTTTCTTTGCCTTTTGATTTTGTGACGGCGCCATTGTTATTGATGAGAACGGTGAAAATCAATTTCTAGGGGTTTTTAATGTTTTGAAGCAGGCGAAATCCTTTTTAGCGGAAACGAACGGAAAAAAAAGCGAAACCGTTCAATATTTTGTTAATTTTTCCGCTTTGTTTTTGCTTCCCGCGTTAAAAATTATTTCAGCCCGCTTCTTTTTCAGCCCACACTCATTTTTTATAATATTTTATAAGTCTATAGCTACTGCAACATATTGTTGATATCTATGCTAACATTCTGAAGCTAATGTTGTAATAGACAAAAATCAGCATAGCTATTGTTACATTGTAGCTAGCAACATCTTGTATTTTCGTTGCAATAGGCTATCTATGGCGTAGTGCGATTACGTCTTCGATCGCGTTGAAATGCAGATAGAATATCGATTTTGATCCCTCTCTTCATTTTTTCAAGCTCGCTTCGATTTCATTTTTAGCTTGGCCGCCACTTTTTTCAAAGAATTTTGATCGATCTCGCTTGGAGTTTTAAAACGGTCCTCCATTTTTCTTCCTTTATTAACGAACGGATTTCGTTCTCGTTCGTTACTGGAAATTTAAATTTTTATATAAAAGAGGGTCGACCTGATTTTTGAAAAGGAGGAAAGCGGTACATAATTTAAGGATGAAGGGAAGCGTGCTCTAGAATGTTGCGTGATGGAAGAAGGGACACAATGTTTTGAAAAAGGGAAACAGGCGTGCAAAATTTTCAAGTTTGTAACGACCCGAAATTTTCCGACCCGAAAATTTCAGATAGTTAAGAAAAGAAGAAAGAGATAGAAGAAGAAGAAGAAGAACAGAAACACCAAACATCTCACATTCGCAGCGGATAAAATATAATAAATAATAACAGTTTACAAAAGAATACTATATCTATCGATTACATTTAATATACATCAGAGTTTCATATATATATACAGTCACTGAATATATACAATTATCAAGTCGAAGGTTAACAATAATATAAATACAGCGGAATACTCTATACGATATTGCCGTCCAGCTCGCCTCCTGAGCTCCAGAACGTCCTAACCTGAATATCTGTAATACTCGGTCTGACCCGAGCATTACACCAAAGTAACACCTGGGTCAGGCTGGGTATTACAGATTTTCAGGTTAGGACGTTCTGGAGCTCAAGAGGCGAGCTGGACGGCAATATCGTATAGATTATTCCGTTGTATTTATATTATTGTTAACCTGAGACTTGATAATTGTATATATTCAGTGACTATATATATATGTGAAACTCTGATGTATATTAAATTTAATCGATAGGTATAGTATTCTTTTGTAAACTGTTATTATTTATTATATTTTATCCGCTGCGAATGTGAGATGTTTGGTGTTTCTGTTCTTCTTCTTCTTCTATCTCTTTCTTCTTTTCATAACTATCTGGAAATTTCGGGTTCGAAAATTTCGGGTCGTTACATTTGGTATCAAAGCTGAAAGGTTAAGCGAGAACCTTGGTTCTGGTGGGGATTACTCATTTAATAGAGTCTGTAGTACTCTAGAATGAGTTGAGAATATATATATATATATATATATATATATATATATGAGCGCGTACTTGTTATTTTCTTATATAAAGATTTTAAATGATTTTATATAAAATATATTTTGATATATAAGCAATATTTCATTCTAATATATATTAAAGTGATTGGTTGTTAAATTTATTGAAATGAAAATTAAGAAGTAATATAATACAACCAAATTGAAATCTTAAATTGGAGTTAAATCTAGTAGAAATAGAAATACAACCAAAATAAAATTTAATGGATTGAAAATGAAATTCTAAATCTGGTCCCAGAAATTGAAAATGTTGTTTCAAATAAATGGAAAAAAAATAATAAATGAGTATTATTTGGATAACTGGGACTTGTTGAAAACAATGGGGTGTTTGAAATTTGATTTGAATTTAAAACTAAGGGTGGTTTAAAATTTTTAAAACATGGCTGGGAGGGCCAAGAAATAAATATGTATATATGTATGGAGATACATGATATCAAAGATAATTGGAAATAAACACTAAGGTGTTGAGTTTTGATTTTTCCCTGAAGTGTGATGTAAAAACCAAAAGTGATATAAGTTTTGAACTTATAAGAGGGAAAGAATTTTGAATTGGGAATTTGTGTGATCTCAAATCGGGTTTGAGATTTAAAAATTGAAAATGGATGGACATTTTAAATAAATTGGATGATATCATCCTATTGTTAATAAAAATCTTTAATTTGAGAACGGTATTGTAAAAATAAAATAAATTTGAATAATTAAGTCTGTAAATTAAAATTGTTTAAAAATTGGTTTCAAATTGGAAGATAAAGTTTAATAATAAATTAAATTTTTAAAAATAAAATTGTGTTGAATTCTTATTTGAACCTTGAAATACATATTTTAAGATAATTTAAAATGGAATTTGAGAATTGAACTCAGAAATTAAAATGATTAAAAACTTTTAATAAAGGTTAATTTGGTTTAAATGGTTGAACCAACCTTTGAGAATTTTACTCGAATTTACATAATTCGAGATAGTCTAAATTCAAGATTGAAATTGAATTTGGTTTGAATTAAGTGGATTGGTGATGGAAGATGTAAAAGTTTAAAATTCAAAGGGGAAATTAAATTGGATTATATTGAAATGATTTGAATTTGAAATGGGTTCAATTGATGATAATTCAACTTGATTGGAATAATTTGAAATTATAATTAAAATTAAAAATCGAACAGGATTAAAATCAACTAGAATTTGATTTAAATTGGGGAAGGAATCAAGATTGATTCAACTTGAATTGGGGATTAATCAAGTCCAATGGAATTTGGAGTTATTTGAATTGGAATTGGGCCAATTTAGAATTGTTGGGGAAGTGAACAGTTGGCTCTTGACTATTTTCAATATAAATTGTTTTGATATAAACTTATTTTTCTAAGCTATTAAATATATACAACATTTCTTTCTTAAAGCCAAATTATTTTATGGTTTGGAGTTATTTAACCATTTTTCAACTGTTTTCTAAACTAATTCCTATTTTTCAACTATTTCACAAACTAATTTCTATTTTACAACCATTTTGCAATTATCTACAATGTTTGAAACTATTTAACCATTTCTCAACTATTTTACAGTTAGTTAACTATTTTATAACTATTTTGCAAACTAATAATTATTTTTCAACTATTTACATATTTTCAATTTTCATACTATTTTCTAAATATAAACTAGTCGGGGTCGTTACAAGGTTACAGTGCCTTGAAAGAAGTAAAAGCTGAAGTGAAAAAGGTTTGATGTGAATGAAATCTCAGCTGATGTTGGCTAGTGTGTGTGTACATATATATTCAAATTGTCTCGAAAACGCAATTTAAAATCTCAAACCCCTATCGAGGCGTGCCGTTAGGCGTTTATAATGTTATACTCCTATTCCGAACGCAAAGAAAAAAGTTTCGAGTCCTATTTCTATCGTATAGAGAAGATAGCTTTTTGCACCCAGTTATTAATTGAATTTTCGATATAAATTTCCACGCGTTTATAAACCGTACGACCATACGATAACTCCAAACACTACGAATTTGAAATCCGATAATAAAACACTATTACGGATTCAATGGAACTGGTTCCGTCGAACTCTAAGACTGTGTCCCGGAAGGCTATTTTTAAATGCCAATTTAAATGATATTTTTTTAATAAAACTGAACAAAACACTTTAAATTCACTTTTAGCATTTTTATTATCTTCAATATTATTGATATAAATTTTTAAGCCTTCAAATTATTTTTAACGAGCTTGAAACTCCAAATTTCATATTTTACCCAAATGCCAATTATTAAATTCAACAATTGAATTATCCAAATAATGGTGATATTTGAAATTCAAGTTAAAAATGAACCTTTAAATATATAAAATCAATTAAATATTCCGATTTCAGATATCCAAAATCCCGGGTCATTACAGCAATATTTGCAAGTAGAATTCGAATGGATTTAAGAATTTTGATTGTCGAAAGTGCTTCGCCAAAATCAACATTTGAAATCGACGAGGTATTTGCCATCAACCTTGCTCTATAGTTTTATATATCTTCAATTACATTGATCTTCTTCTTAAAGACTCACGTACAGTCAATGGATCATATGCTTTCGGGTGCATCTCCTCAAATAAAAACAATTTACTATACTTGTAATATATTTCAGATATAAATAATCATACCATGGAGCAAAGTCTACAATTTTCATGGCTTATCGACAAATAACGAGATTGTTATTACGAACAATCCATTTTTTCAACATCGATAAAAGATTTGTAGTCTCCTTTCAAGGCGTGAAATTTTCTATCAACCGCTTCGGGTGCAAAATCATTAATTTAGAAATATTCGTATGAGTGTTTAATTGTTGGACCTTTGAATGGCACTATTTTGAGCATTTTCTAAAGTCGTTTGGAATTAGGTCTAATATAGTTTGATGGCTAGATCTTCTTAGGTTTATTCTCGATTATTGAATGCATTTTTATGTCCGTATAAAATTTATATGTCTTTAAGTAAAAAGAAAAGGAAAAATAATTAGAAATCGGAGCTGCAATTGAGTTTTGCTACTCAAATTTTAACATTTTTTTATATTTGTTTTGAAATTTAAGTTCAAAGGAATTGCTTTATGTGCTTTTACTTTTCTCCTTTTCTTCTCATCTAAAAGATGGTTGGGTAAAGATACTTAGGTAACCATGATCATAATATCATTAATATTAACGGGCAGTTGTGGTATTAAATGATAGTACACGTACAGGCTGTTGCAAGCGTTGATATTTGAAACGATAAGAAATCTGCTTTTTTTACTTTGTTGAATGTTATCAAATTGATCGTCGGTGAAGTTCTTCTAACATTGGTTTGCAAATTCAAATAGTTAGAAGTAAAATAAAAAAAATAAGAAACATGTCCTTTAACACGTTTTTTAAATCTTTACAACGTTATTCAATTTGTTCTCCTACAAATGTATGTACATCTTTTTAACTCTATTTTTTTCAATGTTAAGCAAATATTAATGAAAAATCATACCTTTTTTTTTATTGTGTAATTGAATGGTTTGTTTCCCGCATAATGTTGTATGAGTAAGTATAATGCAAAAATACAAACGCATAAAGAGTGGGTTTTTTTTTCCTCTGTTGAAATGACACAGTGAGAGACTTGGTTTTATCACAAACCGATTGGATTTTTAATTTATTGACAAACCCGGGGAAAAAATATGATTTGGCAGAACTAAGAGGTAACAAGGTTATTGCCGAAGAAGGTGAAGGCAATACAAGTGCTCTAAAATTCATCTTTTCAAAATTGTTCAATGTTTACAAATAGTTTAAGTCTACTGTTTAGTGTTACCCGACTATTATTTCTTGTACTGCATTTAGATCGAGTAGCATCTGCAGTTTCGAGCTTAAATTCACTTACAAGTTGTAACGCATGCAGCTTATGACATATTCAAACATAAACGCTGCCAGATTAATATTTACTATAGAAAGATATAAATCAATCTGACCAACCATCAATTCAAATGATAGCTTTAGTAATTCTAAACATTATCAACAACGTAATTTTATACTAGCACTCTACTTATGTATAATTTCAGACTCGTCCATAAGCATATTCATTTATTTAATAATCATTCATAGAGTTTACACATATCTTATAAATAATCCGGGTTCAAACTGGGTTCTATCGAAATCGGATCATAAATACTAATCGTTCTATTGTTTTGTATTTTTGAATAACTGATTTATAAAATGGTTTGAATTCCACAATCAGACCAAACTTGCACACAATTAAAAAGATTACACATTCCTACAGGAGCTCCGTATAATCTACCATTTTTCTTTTTCAGACCAGTCACCATCTTAGCTCTTAATGATTTAAGAGGCAACTAAAGACATTTATATTTTAGGCACAATGCAATATAAATATTAGTAACACTGATACAGAAGCATGTAGTTATGGACCTCAGTTTTCTGTTCTAAACAAATAAGGTTGAATGACAGCGATCGCGATAATCTTTTATCTTATCATATTAACGTATTATAAAGCATATGAAAAATTTAATTATTACAAAATATTAGTCAGTGTGATGAGATGAAAAGTGCCGCCCAAACCAAAGTACGCTTAAAATAACGTAGATTAAGGTATAATTTTGGACCAAGCATTAATACTTTTTCATTGCCATCCATTTCACCTGTATTACAAACATTTGTTTTTAATATTAACTATGTTTTAGGTGTGCTTTCTAGCTACTCTTCTATAATAATTACATTTTAACTGATTATCACGTAGGACTATCTCAATAGTACAACTGTTGTAGTTATAATTCGTTAAAGGTTGAGGTCACCCTAGTGTGAGCAAATGGAATACATCATTTTCTATTTGTAAAAGTTGTGTTTGGAATTTGTAAATCTGACTATGTTGCAACTATTTGATGGTTCAAGTATATGGATGATGCGTATTGTACTTCCGACTTTAAAGATCTTTGTAAAAAAAATCATTTAGACAATAATCCAACGGTTCCATTACAAACGGGTAACTTCAAGATTCAGTGAACCCCTTTAACAGTGCAATATAGTCTAAAATTTGTACTATTTTGATCTGATTAAAAACATTCTTTTAGTTAAAGGATGGTTGGAAATATTTAGTGGTTCGAGTATAATCATGATGTGTGCTGTGCTTCTAGCTTCAAAGATTTTTATAAAATGATTTAGACGATAATTCAACACTTCCAGTCCCCTTCTTTGCACTTCGCATGCTCCTTACTTAAGCGCATCATGATTTATAGGAGTTTCATAAGGTATTATCTTCAAGTCATCTTCTACAGTTTGATGATGATCTAAGAGAACTTCAACCATTGAGTGGACTTATCTCCATCAAACTTCTTCGATGGAGTAAGGTGTTGATTTATGAATTGTAAGATATTGATGTTGCTCGAATCTTCCATGGTTGAATTATTGTCTAATTTTTTTTTACAAATATCTTTAAAGTCAGAAGTACGGTACATATCATCATTGTACTCGAACCACCAAATATTTCTAACAATTCTTAGACAATAATTCACCTGTTTAGATCCTAGTATTAAATTAGTAAAGAACACCAACTGTACTATTCCTCAACCGAATACTCTGTAGGAGTGAATTTACACAAATGATTGCAAATCAACCCTAATACATGTCGAAACAATAAGATCGTGTTGTAGTATGACAAAAACAATCAGAACTTGAAATAAAACAACAAATCAACAAATCAAACAAGAAATTAAATAGAGAGTCCATACACGGATTTATAGTGGTTCCACTATAGTAAGATTGTGTACATCCAATCGGAGAGATGAGATTTTATTGCTTTCAGAGTGAAGAATTACAAGATTGATAATGGAGACTTAGAAGAATATAGAGAAATACAAAAGAGAAGATAATTAGTTTCTGATGCTTCTATTCATCCTAATCCCTACCTTTATTTAGGATTATTATTGGAGGTTGAAGTAATTGATTTACGGTCATAAATCAATACCTAATCATTTTTCCAAATCATACGGGAAGCATTTACCATTTTATTTTTTCAGTTTTCCACAATTTGTATTCGTCTGATAAGATTCCTTCTTTAATCATCTAATTTGAGAATTAATTAATTACTTTACTCTTTTCAAATATTTCTTTCCCTTATGTAGCTAATCCATTGTCCTCTTCAATGCATATAAAAAAAGGCAATATATTTGAGCAATTATATCAAATATCTTCCAAATCTTCTTAAGTACGGAAATATTGTATCAAATCTAACCAACTCCACCTTCATACTATATTTCCCCACAAGCCTACCAACTCCACTTACATTCTTTTACTCCAAGCAGCTCTCGAACAAGGCATCATGGATACTTTCCCAATGAGCTTTGGCATGACCGTCGCTCATTCTACTTTGTCAACGAACTCCGGCAAGGCCACCACCCGCCAACAAAGTGTTGAAAGTACCTCCTCCATGTACGACCCATCAATCTCCAAAAAAAAACATCTTTGTATGCTAACTCACTCTCCCCCTATGCCACCGAGTGTCATCTAACACTTTAGCAAGCGAATTAAGTTCGAGCAATGCTCGAACTTTACAACAAGTTTAGCCTTGTATCTTTCATCGTCCTTAACCTTATATGCACACTTGCATCCTATGGCTCGGCTTTCTTGAGGTGGTGGTGTCAATTCGCAAGTCTGATTCTTCTTCAATGAATCCATCTCCTCTTCCATATCGTGCATCCATTTCGAGCTGACACTCCAATTCATAGCTTCTTCAAGGTCGAAAAGGTCATTTTGCACTATATGCAGTGTATAATCAAAATGATCATCAAGGCTAAGGTTTACATAACTCCAGTCTCCATACCTATTTGGTGGCCTTCTAGTTCTAGAGTCAGTCCGAGTAGGCGTAAATTCGCCTAAACTCCTGTCAATTCCACCTTGAGTTGAATTATCTCTAGCTTTACGACCATCACTATCATCGCTAGAGGAATTATGTGGACCTTCGTGTGATGTATCAACGATTGCAATTACTCTATCTTCTTTTACATCTCTGCCTCTACTACTAGGCCGATATGAGGGAATAATTTCCATCTCCTTAAGCTTTTCAGCTTCTGAATCTACTAAACAAGGTGGATTCTCCTTGGGCTTGAGTCTAGCGGACTCAAAAAATATGACATGTCTCGAGTGCACTACCTTCCTATCAACAGGGTTTCAAAAGCGATACTTGTAACAACCCAGAATTTCAGTCATTTGAAATTTGTATATTTAATTGATTTTAAATATTCATGAGTTAATTTTATAAGTTGAATAAATTGTATTTCGAATATCTTGATTTAATTGGATAATTAAATTGTTAATTTAATGTTTGAAATTGTGTAAATAATTGGAATTTGAATTTAATGTGAATGAAAATAATTTATAAAGTTGAATTAAATTCTATTTGAATTAGAATCGTTCTAGAGAACTTTTGAAATTGAATTAAAAGTTAATTTGTTGAAATTGAATATTTTAATATTTAATTAATGTGTTAAGATAGTCACTTTTCAAACAGTCTTGAATTTCAACGAAACTATTTTCAGTGGATCCATAATGTTATATTATCGTAAGATTTTAAATTTCGTGTCAATCGGATGTACGGTTTGTCCGGGGCAAGCTAAAACGTGTATAAATTCATTTAAGTGAATTTTAAATTTAAATAATTGATTCAAAAACCTATCTTTCAAATACGATCGAATTTGCTCTCGATATATATTCCATTGTATTCGGAGTAGAGCTAAAACATTATAATGTCAGGCGGCATGCTTCGATTCGAGTTCAAATTTTTTACAGATGAATAGTATCGCGAAATTTTATATACAAGGCCTCATTTTCTTCAATTTCTCACAAACCCTAATTCAATTACGGCAAGCCGCCGTTTTTATTTCGAAGGCCAAAAATGTTTGAATCTTTTCTCCTCAATCTCTCTCGATCCATCAATCTATACGAAAATGTTTCAACTACAACATCGTAGAGCATCGCGAGAGCTTCAAATCCATACGGCGATGATCGAAAACAATGCATTGGATCGACGACAATCCTAGCCCAAAGGCGCAACATTCACACACTATTTTTGAGGAAAGGAGGTAGCCGAGTTCATGCGGTCGCTGGCCAGGGGTGGATCACGGGGTGGGTTCGAAACTGCGGAGCTTGATCATCGTTGAGATGGACGGAGTGGTCGCGATAATTCATGAACAAGTGGCGGCCAAATGGGTTTCACGTTTGAATGAACCTCGGTCAGGATTTGATGATGAAGACGTACGGCCTAGATTGAAGGTTATAAAAAAAAGTAATTGTAAATTTTGTTTTATAAAATTCGTATAAACTTCTAAATATCATATCTTTGTCATACGAGGTCCGCTTTTGACGAAACAAGTTGCATTGTGTCCGTATTGATGAGGACTACATTTTAGAGCTGGTTTGAAATTGATTGGAGCTGGTGTAAATTTTGGATAAAATTAAACGCGCCTTTAATTTATTCAGAATAAAACACTGCAACTGCTATTGGAAACAAAGTGAGCACAACTCACTCTTTCTGTCTCACTGATATTTTTATATAAGTGAGAATAAACATTATTTATGATGATTGATGATTGTTTGGATGATATATGTTGTATTATCTATATATTGATTGGTATTTGTATATATTCCTGCCTATTGGAGCAGATGAAACCCTATACGTTCCCGTGCATGAGCAGATGACCCTTTGTACACGCGTTTGCCTCGAAGCGGACATTGTACACATATTCTAATATGTATATTTATTGCAGGGGACATGTTGGAGGGATTTAATTGGATTCCTTACCAGTATCGATTTTATTTACAAATATTGTTATATATTATATTATCATATGATATTTGATGTTTTGGATGCCGTGATTGATGTATTTAGTGATGTTGTAGCATTGGGCCTATTTTTGAAAATTTAAAAATGTTAAAGTGATGATTTAATTAAAAAGGATTTTCAAATGATTTTGAAAATAGACATTTTATTGAATTTTGAATTGTTAAGGAACAAATTTATTTTGAATAATAAATGTTATAACTTTTTTATTATAAAAATTATGATTTTTGTGAAATATATCGAATTGTGATTTTCGAAATATGGAGTTAACTATTTTTGTAAAATAGTTAAAATGAGAATTTTGAATTTATTATGAACGGTATATATATAAATATATATATATATATATATTTATAAATTGATATTTTATAAATTAAAATGATGGAATTGTAAAGGAGTTTTATAAGTGATAGAATGAAGTTATAAATGAATTTTATAGGTGAATAAGATTTATAGATTTATGAAATTGTGAAGTTATAAATGAATGTATTTTGTAAAATAAACAATTTATAAGTAATTAACTTATAATTGGATTTTGGCATATAATTGAGATGTAAATGTTATTTGTTGATAAAGGGAATTTATAAATCGAAGTTTTTATAAAATATATATGGAATTTATAAACATTGTTTTATAAATCTGAAATCAATTGAATTTGATAAGTTAATTATTATAGTTTATTAAAGGAATTTCATCGACGATTTTGGATAATGGATAATCTTTTAAATGTATAGAAATGTTGGATTTGGTAAATGACGTATATTCACGGTTTTGGACAGTGGATTATCCTTTAATAAATGTGTAGAAGTATTGAATTTAGATAAGAGAATTATATTCACAATTTTGGACAGTGAATAATATATTAAATAAATGTTTTAAAAATTGATATTTTAAATGAAGTTAAAATGGGTTGAAAGATGTTTTAAAGTGTGTTAAGTATCGAAACAATAGATTTCAACATTCATTGCTGAAATAGACGTTTTTGAGAAGTAAGGAAATGATAGATTATTACACTGTTGTTATAGTAAATGATTTTCGAAAGGAAACGTTTTGTATAGTTATGGGATTTATACACCTATCTTTTTTTCGAATCCCTATACTAGTGATTTTGGGTTGTTGTAACGATGTTTTACGCAACATTCGTTTTACCCAAATAAATGTGTTTAAAGAGAATGTTTTCCTTAAAGAATAAAATATATACTTAATTCTGATTTAAGTATATATAATATTTTCTACATGTTGAAAATAAATTTATTTGTGAATTATTTATTTTTAGATAAGTATATGGAAATGTTTTCAAATGTTGAAATGTTTTGAGAATGTATCTTTTTAAAGATAATTTGAGGTGAGTTTTGGCAAATGATTTAATTAATAAAAGATTAATTATATGGGCCTAGTGATTGCTTATGGTGCTAAATGTTTGTTTGTTTGCTTTGATAGTTAAATAACCGACTATCAAATTTGGCCATTTTAGTTCCGCGGCTTTATGTGAGAACTATTTAGTCGTACACTTAGTATGTAGCCTTCTGTGTAGGCTTAATTATCATTTGTTTTAAGGATGTTGATTCGTGTAGTGCGGAGTATTACTCCAATCTATCGAGCTTTCTTCTTGGTCCGAAGGATATCAAGTTCAAAGTTGGAGACGTGATAAGTCTATGAGATTTAGTTTCCGTGTGAGGTTGAGAAACGCTTTTACGTTGTTGGTGCGAAGAAACCGGGATCAAATTTATCTGAAAACCACTTCGGACCAACGTATATGCGTTCGATTTGTGCATGTTATCGATGATATTAATATTCATGATTTTCATAGTGGGGGACTGCTTGTTGATCGTTTGGGGTTAAAGTCCCAATATATATAGTAGCAGTGGTCTTTTCATTATGAAATATCTAATGAAAGAACTATTCGCTACTAATCGTAGGGATTTTCTGAAAGGATGTGGTAGGAAAGTACCTTCGGTTTGTCCTGTTCCTAGACAACTTGTATTGATGTTTTTCTAACTTTGCATTTCTAAAGATTATGTATATTGGTTTTTACAAACGTACATCAGTGGTGGAGAAGAAGGCAACTTCTCTTATCTTAACACCCTCCTTGAGACGTATGAGCTTAAGGTTTGTATTTTCGTGGAAGGTAATCAATAGTCAACGGAAATGGCCTTGTGGCACTCAAAGTGATGTGATTGTGATTTGTAAAAGGTAATCGTTACCTCAGGCCTCATCAACCGAAAATGACCAAAACAGGGTTAGATGCAGTAGGGCTAAGTGGGTCATTCCTAAGTAGGATATGATCATCCTCTTCTAGATATATCTTTACACACTATGATGTCGTGTATCTGATTATTGTGGTTTGTATGTTAGAGGGCCCTCGGTAAAGGTCGGTAACGACCGAAGGATGACATATTCGGTACCATCTAGTTATAGAGGTGGGCCGGTCTTATGTTGGTAGAGGGCATATGTTCTGTGCCTCGGGACATCCATTTAGAGGTGTACCCATCGGAAGGTAGTCCCTTCACCTGGTCATTTGTATGGAAAAAAAAAACTCACTACATACCTACCATTTTTTTTTGTAGATCCTAGTATGCTGGAATTCAATAATGGTAACAATTTCGGCTATTTTGAATATTATTTGTATACTAGACACTAGTATAATATCAGATGATTTGATATGAAATGTTTTAGTTATTGTAAGGTAAAAACATGTCCGTGTTTATGTGTGGGCGTGTCTTACGAGATACTTTTGTTTTGACAAAAGAAAAGTTTGGTGATTTAATAAATTCAGTTGAGTGTGTTTCTCACGCTGGTTTACCAAACTGATCCGGGCGTTCTTCCCTTTCAATGCTCGGGTCAGACCGAGTATATTTACAATTTTGGTGCTTTTGCAGCATTAGTAGGAGAGCTGGAGATCTTCATTTCGTACACACGTATCTGTTTTGAATAGTGATTATCCACTGCATTGCTTAGTTATGTTTATATTATCCGCAATTGTAAGGACAGGTTATTATAACTGTCCAGGCTGATAACTAGTGATTGATTGTTGAACTTTGATTGGTGTATGTGTATACATTTTCTGTTTTGTAAAGATCATTGATATGATATTATATGTTTTCCACTGCGATGTGAGATTTTGTATTGTATGTTTGGTTCTATCTTCTCCTTTTTCTTCTCTTCTCTTCTTCTCTCTTCTTTTCTTTCTCTTGACTTTCCGTCGATCGGTGCTTTTTGGGTCGGACATGTGCGGGTTATTGTCGATTCAAAGGGTACGGGTTTGCGGGGCGTCACAGTTGGTATCAGAGCTAAGATTTTGTATATCCCTAAGCTTTGATGTATACTCAGTATGGATAGGGATAGTAGCACCCCAGATTGAGTTGAATGTATTATATATATATATAAGCTCGTATTTGTTAGTGAATATTAAAATGTTTTATATTATGTTTGCTTATCCATTAAGCTGTTTGTGAATTCTGGTCAGTATGTGGGACGCCATGTTATCGATAGGGATTTCCAAACACTTAAACGAGGCAAGTCGATATAGTATCATTTTAAATTGGGTAAATGGAATAATTTTACCATTATTATATTTTATATATAAAGGAAACAATTTTTCAAAAATTATTAAAGTGTATACAAATTGATTATTTGGTTGTTTAGAAAATATAAATATACATATGTCAATAAAAGATTTTTCAATAATCTAAATAAAATAACAATAGTAAAAGAATAAATTATATAAGCTAATGAATTATAAGAATGAAATATAATTAATATGATTTACAATTGTGAAATAATCTTATATATAAGAAATTAAACAATATGAATATATTTATAAAAATGAGTTATAAATAAAAAATGAATTTAAACTAACAATATGAGAATTTGAATCCCGTTTATTTTAAAAGTTATTTTTCAAAGTTAAAGAGATTATACTGTTATAAATCTAAATGAGATTATTGAATTTGGAATGATCTTATATAAGTGAAGTAAAATAGTGAAATTATACAAGTAAAAACGTTTTATAAATGTGATTTATAAATATAAAAGAATTTTTTTAGAAGAATATAAAGCACTGAATTCACTATTGTTGCTGGAAAATAACAAGGGTGATGACTGCAGCATCATAAGTATCATTTTCAAGTTTCTATGTGATGGATTTGCTACCAATAGTAAATTGAAATTGAAGTTTTGTTTTGATAAAAAAATTTGAATTTAAAATCCAAGTTGAAATTAGTAAATATAAGTTAAAGAAAATTTGAGTTAGCATAATCAAATATATGATTTGAAATTTAACTAAATGAAGGTTAAATGAATTGAATTTGAATTGGATTAGATAAGATATTGAAATGGAAATTAAACTTAAGTGGTATTGATTATATAATATGATTTCGGAAGTTTAAATAGTTGTATAACTTATAAAAGGAGAAAAAGTAAGTAAAACTAATTATTAAAATGATTAAACAATTTTGTGACGCAAAACGAAATCTGAATTTGAATAAGTGATGAATTTTACTTAAGTAAAAGTTAAATAAAATGACTTAAGAAATGAACTAATGAAACAAGTTAACTAAAATAGAATTTGAATTAAATTAGAAGTGAACTTAAGTTGTATAGTGAAAGTAAATGCAAGTGAGAATGAAATAAAAAATAACTTAAGTAATGTTGAATGAAGTTGAATTTGATATCAAAGTGAATTAATAAAGTGAATTATTAAAATGAGGTAATGGAATGAATATAAACTTGAATGTTAAATGAAATTCAACTATAGTTGTAAAATGTGAACATTGCAAATACTAGAATTCAATCTAAATTGGATATTAAACCAATTGAAAGTAAAAGTGTTAAAACAAAATTAAAGGTAGCCGAAGTAAATATGGATGTTGAAAGTAAAGTAAATAAATTTGGTTATGTTGGTTACACATTGGTTGTTAGTTGATTGTATAGAAAATCATATGAAATTGAATTAATGAAATTGAAAGCTAAATAGTTTAATTCAAATTGAAAGTAAAGTGAATTTAAATAGAATTGAATTTGATTTAATTTGGAAGTGAAAAAACTCGAATAGAAATTAGCGAATGTAAATTAATTGAATATGAATGGATAAATGTTGGTAAAATCCAATGTTAATGAATCAAATATGATTTAATTGAAAACCAATTCATTAAATATTAGTAAGAAATGAATTTATATTTGTTTGGTTATGGATTGAT
Organism: Allium cepa; assembly: GCA_030765085.1. Classification (NCBI taxonomy): domain Eukaryota; kingdom Viridiplantae; phylum Streptophyta; class Magnoliopsida; order Asparagales; family Amaryllidaceae; genus Allium; species Allium cepa. The sequence goes on along the minus strand of CM060941.1, from coordinate 671,582,812 downwards.
TGGATAGTTGTTGGATGTTAGTTGGATGATAGTTGTTTGATGGTTGGATTTGTTGCTGTTGATTGAGTTTGCTATATTGGCATATATAGTTGTTGTATTGGTATATGTTGGATATTGATATTACTTTCATATATACATGTTTCTCATTTGTTTGTTGAGTATTTAGTAGGTGTGTATGGCTCTTGCTTCACATTTAGAGCTCGCTTTCGTGCTATATTAGCTGTATATGCTCGCTAATAATATATAAGATACATATCTCGGATTATATATCGTACTTTTATATTTTTTCCCTACTGGATGCCTCATCCTCGAAGATAAGATGTATATTTGTGATATATATATATATGTTGTGATCCTACTACGATCGAACCGCACAAAGGAGACTATGTCGATTTTTTTTGAAAATTTGAGGCGTTAGAAATTTTGAGAATTTTGGAAAAAAAATTTGATAACTAAAATTTTGATTTTGAGTCATAAAAGTTAAACGATATTAGTTAGTTCTGAAAAGATAACTATGAATGAATTTGAAAACTTAGAAAAGTTTTGTAAGAAGTTTAGCAAATGATTTTGGAAAAGTTAAAAGGTTAAATGAATTTGAAATCCGGTTGAATAATTTATTTTAAAAAATTAATGGATTTTGTGATTTTTGCTTACTTGGTAATTTCAAGGACGAAATTCTTTTAAGTAGGGGAAAATGTAACGACCCAGAATTTCAGTCATTTGAAATTCGTATATTTAATTGGTTTTAAATATTCACGAGTTAATTTTATAAGTTGAATAAATTATATTTCGAATATCTTGATTTAATTAGATAATTAAATTGTTAATTTAATATTTGAAATTGTGTAAATAATTGGAATTTGAATTTAATGTGAATGAAAATAATATATAAAGATGAATTAAATTCTATTTGAATTAGAATGATGTTAAAGAACTTTTGAAATGGAATTAAAAGTTAATTTGTTGAAATTGAATATTTAACTAACATGTAAAAATAGTCATTTTTCAAACAGTCTCGGATTTCAACGAAACTAGTTTCATTGGATCCGTAATGTTATAATAAATTAAAATTTCAAATTTCGTGCAATCGGATCTACGGTCTGTCCAGGGCAAGTTAAAAGCGTAGTAATTTGTTTAACTGGATTTTAAATTTAAATAGTCGATTCGAAAAACTATTTTCCAAATACGATCAAATTGGCTCACGATATATATTCCGTTCTTTTCGAAATAGGGGTAAAACATTATAAACGCAAGATGGCACGCTTCGATTCGAGTTCGAAATTTTTCCGGATGAACAGTGTCGCGAAATTTTCTATATATGGCCTCATTTTCTTCAATTTTTCACAAAACCTAATTCAACTAGGGCAGGCCACCGTTTTTATTTCAAAGGCCGAAAATGTTCGAATCGTTTCTCCTCAATCTCTCTCAATCCATCACTCTGTACGAAAATGTTTCAACTACAATGTTAGTTGATTTTCGAAAGGAAATGTTTTGTATAGTTATGGGATTTATATACCTATCTTATTTTCGAATCCCTATTCTAGTGATTTTGGGTTGTCGTAACGATGTTTTACGCAACATTCGTTTTGACCCAAATAAATATGTTTAAAGAGAATATTTTCCTTAAAGAATAAAATATATACTTAATTCTGATTTAAGTATATGTAATATTTTCTACGTGTTGAAAATAAATTGATTTGTGAATTACTTTTTTTAAAATAAGTATATGGAAATATTTTCCAATGTTGATATGTTTTGAGAATATATCCTTTTCAAGATAATTTGAGGTGAATATTTGGCAAATGATTTAATTAATAAAAGATTAATTAAAAGGGCCTAGTGATTGCTTATGATGCTAAATATTTGTTTGTTTGCTTTAATAGTTAAATAACCGACTAACAAATTTAGTCATTTTAGTTCCTTGATTTGATGTGGGAACTATTTAGTCTTACACTTAGTACGTAGACTTCTGTATAGGCTTGATTATCATTTGTGTTGAGGATGTTGATTCGAGTAGTGTGGAGTATTACTTCAATCTATCGAGCATCCTTCTTGGCCTGAAGGATAGCAAGTTGGAAGTTCGAGACGTGGTAAGTATATGAGATTTAGTTTCTATGTGAGGTTGAGAAACGCTTTTGCGTTGTTGGTGCGAACAGACCGGGATCAGATATATCTGAAAACCACTTCGGACCAAGTATATGCGTTCGATTTGTCCAGGCTATTGATGATATTGATATTCAAGACTTTCGTAGCGGGGGACTGCTTGTTGATCATTTGGGGTTAAAATCCCAATATATATAGTAGCAGTGGTCTTTTCATTATGAAATATCCAATGTAAGGACTATTCGCTACTGATCGTAGGGATTTCCCTACAGGATGTGGTAGGAAAGTACCTTCGGTTTATCTTGTTTCTGGACAACTTGTATGGATGTTTGTTTGACATTGCATTTCTAAAGATTGCATACATTGGTTTTTACAAACGTACATCAGTGGTGGCGGAGAAGGCAACTTCTCTTAGCTTAACACCCTCCTTGAGACGTATGAGCTTAAGGGTTGTATTTTTGTGGAAGGCAATTAGTAGTCAACAGAAATGGCTGTATGGCACTCAAAGAGATGTGATTGTGATTTGTGAAAGGTAATCGTTACCTCAGGCCTCATCAATCGAAAATGACCAAAACATGGTTAGATGCAGCAGGGCTAAGTGGCTCATTCCGAGTAGGAAATGATCATCCTCTTCTAGATATGTCTTTACATGCTATGACATCGTGTATCTGATTATTGTGGTTTGTATGCTAGAGGGCCCTCGGTAAAGGTCGGTAACGACCGGATGATGACATATTCGGTACCATCTAGTTATAGAGGTGGGTCGGTCATGTGTTGGTAGAGGGGCAGATGTTTTGTGCCTCGAGACATCCATCTAGAGGTGTACCCATCAGAAGGTAGTCCCTTCACCTGGTCACTTGTATGGAAATCCAAACTCCACTACATGCCTACCATTTTATTTGTAGAGCCTAGTATGCTGGAATTTAATAATGGTAACAATTTCGGCTATTTTGAATACTATTTGCATACTAGACACTAGTATAATATCAAATGATTTGATATGAAATGTTTTAGTTATCGTAAGGTGAAAACTTGTCCGAGTTTATGTGTGGGCGTGTCTTACGAGATGCTTTTGTTTTGAAAAACAAAAGTTTGGTTATTAAATAAATTCAGTTGAGTGTGTTTCTCAAACTGGTTTACTAGACTGATCCAGGCATTCTTCCCTTTCAATGCTCGGGTCGGACCGAGTATATATACAGGTTCAGTTTTGGTGCTTTTGCAGCTTCAAAAGGAGAGCCAGAGATTTTCATTTCTTATATATGTATCTATTTTGATTAGTGATTGTCCGCTGCATTGCTTAGTTATGTTTATATTATCGGCAATTGTAAGGACAGTTTATTATAACTGTCCAGGTTGATAACTAGTGATTGACTGTTGAACTCTGATTGGTGTATGTATATACAGTTTCTGTTTTGTAAAGATCATTGATATGATATTATATGTTTTCCACTACGATGTGAGATTCTGTATTGTACTGTTTGGTTCTATCTTCTCTTTTTCTTCTCTTCTCTTCTTATCTCTTCTTTTCTTTCTCTTGACTTTCCGTCAGTCGGTGCTTTTTGGGTCGGACATGTGTGGATTATTGTCGATTCAAAGGGTACGGATTTGTAGGTCATCACAATACCCTTTGATACCTTTTGTATGGTCCAAAAATATGCCTTGGTAGGTTCTAGCCTCCAACTTGTCATTTCATGTATGATGAACATACACGGGGCTACCAAATATACGAAAATAACCGATATGTATAGATGTATCTTTCCACCTTTCCTCAAGAATCCTTCCATCAATGGATGAGCACGGAAACCGATTGATAATATATGCTGCAGTTGATAAAGCTTCAACCCAAAAGCCTCTAGACAAGTCCGCTTCAATCTCAAGCAACGGGCCTTCTCCAATAGAGTTCTGTTCATCCTTTCAGTAACTCCATTTGAATGCGGATCACCGGGTGTAGTAAAATGTCTCCTAATTCCATGTTGTCTATAGAAATTTGTGAACTCCTTAGAAATAAACTCACTGCCATTGTCAGATCTTAGCACCTTCACCTTCCTTCCTACTTCATTCTCTATCGGTGCTTTCCAAGTTTTAAACTTTTCAAACGACTCCGACTTAGCTTTCATCATATACACCCAAACCTTCTTAGAGTAGTCAATGATAAAAGAGATAAAATACTTAGCTCCTCCAAGAAGCTATAGCTACTGGTCCCCAAGCAACGGTATGAACATACTCTAGTACTCCTTTGGAATCATGTCTACCAACACCGAAAGAAAATTTTGTTTGCTTCTCTAACACACATTCGTGGCAGAACTCCAAACTGTTGAAGCTTTCACCCTTGATCATCTTCCTTCTTCGAAATAGCTCCAAACTCTTCTTTGAAACATGACCTAATCTGAGATGCCAGAGTCTGGTGGTATCCAAAGCTTGTGAACTATCAACTCCAACACACGTCTCTCTAAGAACTGTAGATCCTTTCAGCAGATAAAGGTTGTGGTCCATCATTCCTTTCATCAATACAAGAGCATCACGTGTCACCTTTAAGCCATCCGACTCTATTGTAATCTTGCACCTTAAAGATGCTAGCTGACCTAAGGACAGAAGAGATTTTCTTAAACCTAGAACATAGCAGACTCCATTGATAGTGTGCGCCACATCATCATGCATGTGAATACGCACTGATCCTTCTCCCAATGACTTGCAAGTAGCATCATTACCCATTGATATGGCACTTCCCTTCTTGTCTTCGTAAGAACAAAAATCCTTCTTCCTAAGCATCGTATGGATAGATGCCCCTGAATCTAGCACCTAATGGTCCGATACATCGAAAACAGATGCAGTCAACCCATCATTAGAAAAAACCTTCTCCACCGTAATAGATTAAGAACCATCTGCTTCATTTCTCTTCCTCAAATCAGAACAATCTTTCTTCTAGTGGCCATGTTTCTTACAATGATGGCACCTATTGTCTCTAGACTTACCTCTCCAACAACTTCCAGGTTTCCTTAACTTGGAACGCCCTCTAAAATTATTCTCTTTCCCCTCCTTTCTTCTTCTCCCTACAAATAGCCCCTGACTACTGCAAGCTTCTCCACTTTCGCTCATATTCTTCATCCGATCTCTCATTTTTTCACTTAGAAATCCCATCTTCACATCTTCCAATGAAAGTGTGTTCTGCCATAAATCAAGCTGTTAGCGAAAACTGTGTATCGCTCAGGAAGAAAACACAATACCACCATAGCCTTATGCTCTCCATCCACATTCAGATCAACAGCTTTCATCTTCATCATAAAATCATTAAAGAAGTTTAGATGTGCTTTCAATGATGTACCTTCCCGCATCTTATATGTGAAAAATGTCTTCAATAAAGTCTGCCTTTTCATGAGTGACTCTTCATGTAGAGATCCTTCAATTTCTTCCATAAGCCTCTGGCAGTAGTTTCACAACTAATCTATGGAATAACATTCTCACCCATGGCGAATTGTAGGGTAGTAAAGGCCCATTCTTCTGTCTCCTTTCTTTCTAATTCTGAGATATCTGCTGGCAACGATTCTATGTCAAATACAACCTGATGAACACGATTTCTTCTCAACACCGCCTACATCTTCCACTGCCACTTCTCAAAATCATTATCTTTGTTCCACTTTCTATAGCCAACTGCGAACCTGATGCTGCATATGAACCCCTAATATAGGGTGCATATTCCTGGGTAGGTCTAACCTCCTCATTTCTAGGTCCTGTCATTTTATCAAACACTTTCTAGCCCTAGGCTTCAACAACAACCTTTAAAGATCTGATACCAAAGTGTAGGGGTGAATTTACACAAATGATTGCAAATTAATCCTAATACATATGGAAACAATAAGATCGGGTTGTAGTGTGACAAAACAAATAGAACTTGAAATAAAATAGCAAATCAGCAAATCACACAAGAAAGTAAATAGAGAGTTTACACATGGGTTTATAGTGGTTCCACTATCACAAGATAGTGTAAATCCACTTGGGAAGAGGAGATTTTATTACCTTTCGAGAGAAGAACTACAAGATTAATAATGGAGACTAAGAAGAATATAAAGCAATACAAAAGAGAAGATAATTAGTTTTTGATGCTTATATCATCTTAATCCCTACCTTTATATATGGATTATTACTTGAAGTTGAAGTAATTGATTTATGTCATAAATCAATACCTAATCGATTCTCTAAATCATACGGGAAACATTTACGATTTTATTTTTCCAATTTCCCAAAAGATTTATACGTCTGATAAGATTCCTTCTTTAATCATCTAATTTGAGAATTAATTAATTACTTCACTCTTTTCAAATATTTCTTCTTCTTATATAGCTAATCCATTGCCCTCTTTAATGCATATAAAAGAGTCATTATATTTGAGCAATTATCTCAAATATCTTCCAAATCTTCTTAAGTATGGAAATATTGTATCAAATCTAATATACTCCAGCATTGTTGGAAGTCTTATGTATGCTATGCATTACACTAGACTCGACATAGCACATGTCATAAGCATGTTGTGTTGATTTACGAGTAATTCAAGTTAAGAACATTGAAAAGCTATTTCCATATTTTTAGTTTTTTTGAAAGGAACCATAGACTATAACTTATATTAAAAAGGATACCTTATTGTATTAGAAGGATATGATGAAGCAACCCGAAAAAATATAGAATCCACGTTCAAGCCTATGATTGGATGGAATTTACATAATGAGGTGCTACTACATCTTGGGGTTCCAAGAAGTAGACTTATATTTTTGATTCAACAAAGTTGTAAGAACTAATTGCATTAACGGATGCATGTAAAGTGGTTGAATGACTTAAGAATAATTATTTAATAGAAATTCCTTATTGGAAAAAGCCATTTTTAACAGTCATGATTATTTATGATAATTAATCTATGATTTAAAATATTTATGACAAAATATGTAATGGAAAGTCTAGATACATAAGTCTTAGACATTAGATGGTAAGACAATTATTCAAAAGAGGAGTAATTATAGTCGATTACATAAATAAAAAACATCTGCTGACCCACCGACTAAAAGTTTTCTAAAGGCAATGATTTTTATAAAATCCAAAGAGTTAAGACTAAGGTGTATGGATGAAGGTTGATCATCCTTAAAAAAACCAAATTTATGTCATGAAAAGGATGAAAAAGGTTCAATGGGTACAGACTAGTTAATATAATGATTATGGAACACTTGAACAAATTACCCATTTATGAACTAGTTTTGAATTCTGCATGAACGAGGATGAATGAAGATCCTTAATAAGTCTAGATAATTAGCGGGGTGTGTCATAGAAACACCCTAAGTGACTCACCTACATGAGTATGGAAGTCAAGTAATTTCCTAAGAAAGTATGACTGCTTTCTAAAGTAGAACCATGAATTCAAGATTAAGCACATGGCTATTAATGTGTTGAGCGTAACGAAAACTCCACTTAACGAAATCAATATGTGCGACCATATTTGTTCTAGCATAGAGGTACTTGGTTAAAGATTAGTTTACCAAAGATCTCAATAGGATTTTGACATGTTTAAACTAAGTGAAAGTTAAAAAAGAAAAAATACCTCTTATTTATGTATTAGTTTTCATACCGATGCAAACTCTTCATCCTTGAAACACGTCGGTTTGATCCCACTTGAATACCTAGGTAGTCACCGAAGTAATGTATTCATTCCTTTTATTTATTTTATTTAGGAATAGGAGGAGAATGTTGAATATATTTTAAAAAAATAGATTTGGATGGGAAAAACTTTAACAAACATATTTTTAGAACTAAAAATTATGATGTTTGTTGGAATGAATAGAAATGTAACAAGCTGAAGTTGAGAATGAATTAAAATAAAGGTTAATTAAGTAAAAATGGGAGTCATTATTATAAATATATGGAAAAATGAAAATATTTAGGAAGTTATAATGGGAAGATATTTATAAAATAGTAAAATAATCTAATCGAATAAATTTTTATTTAAAAGAAAAATAAAGTTTGGATATTTTAAGGGTGAAAATGGCTTACTTTTAGTATAATAGTTAAAATAATCTTTGTAAAGCTAAATAATGAAAATAAATAAGGTAAAGAATATTATTTTAAAAGAAAATGAATTCTATTTTATTTTATAAATTAATATTCTAAAATATGCTTTACGGTAAAAAGGAAATCATTATTTAAATAGGGGAAATCAACATTAAAAATTATAGAAAAAAAGTATATGAAGGTAGTAAAATATTATCGAAGGTTAATCATGATTTTTGATTGGAGAATTGGATTAAGTAGTCATGAAAGAAAAATAGATTTGTGTGAAGAATTAAAAAGAAAAGAAAATGAAACATGAATAAGATGAGGTCCAAAGGCCCATTTGGACTTTGAGAATCTTCACTTGTTTTCAATGTGAAGAGAAGTCTAAAAATCTCTCCCTATCTTCATATCTCCGCGTTATGTAGACTTATTGTCTTCATTTCCTCTAATTACTCAATTTTGAAACCCCTAAGTCACTTCTACTAAAATAAAATATAAAAATAGCTAAAAGTCACCAGTTTTTTTGGAATGGATATAAAATCATCTCAACTTCATTCTACACCTACTAATAAAATTTGAGTTTTATTTATGTAGTTTATTTAATATGAACTTGAATTTAATGTAAGAAATAGGTTGTATAAAAATTTGAACGAACATTTTATTTATAAAATGTAAATTGAGATACAAATTTGAATGCAAATTATTGATTATGATTTTAATTTTATAAAGTGGGTAACGGTTGTTTGTAAATAGAATTCGTCTTAAAACTTGATATTTCAAATTTTTCATTCATAAGCGAAGCAAATGGAAATTTACAAGTTTATGTTAAGCAATTTCGTTTATATTAATTTGTAATAGGTATTTTGATTTAAATAAGAATGATTTCAAAAGCCTTTTTAAATTTTATTTAAACAAGAATGAAGATTGTTAACTTTTAAAATTGAATTTAAAGTTATTAAATTTATTTCAAAAAATAGCTTATTTTAATTAACGTACAAAAATAGCCTTTCGGTTCGCTTTCCATTCGGTAATCTCAAAAAAGCTCATTTTAGATTTTAAAATATTTGCATCAATTAATGGCGACCTGCTTATTGTTCCCTTTCCGTTCGCTTTGCTTATTGTTCCTTTGACCTGCTGCGCGTCTATCCATTTCCCCCCTCCTTCCTCGCCCCTTCCTCCCTCCTCTTATGCCTGTTTTCCATCTCCCCCTCCCTAACGGTCCTTCCCTATCTCGCTCTTCAACTAGATCTGGCAGGGTTTTCGGAGTCATGCCGACTTCGCCGCTGCTGACTTTGCCTCATCTCCTTTTTGTCGATGATTTCCCTACTTTGCCTGCTCCTCAGTCATCTCCTCTAGCTCCTGCCGATCGCCTGTTTGATAGTCCGTTGGTTTCGACAGTGGTGCCTGCAGCGGTCTCAGGTAATGTACCCTCTACTCTCGATGCATGTGCAATTGGTGAGGTTCCCTCTACTCTCGATGCGTGTCGTACTGAACGAACAATGTTGGGTCAATCTGATAAGTTAAAATGTGGCATTGGGAATTCCGATTCAGTATTATATGTGAACGACTCAGGTGATGTCCCTGATGGAATTGGTATGAAGGATACTTTTCTTGGATGTGCGATTAGTTTCTGCTGAAACGCCTGGCGTTGATCGATGCACTATTGGTGCTCGAGTAAATGCCCGTGTAAATGACTGTGGTAACAAATGTTCAGATTGTTTGAATAGGCCTGTTTCTGGTGGTATGACCCATGGCGTTGTGCATAATGCATCATCTAGCCATAAACCTGCTACGTCTACCCTTCCTGGCTTCCAATCCTAGTCCTCGCTATTCTCCTCTCTGCCCCGTAATGCGGGAGAGTACATTCCGATTGAGTTTGAAATAATTGAGCAGGATGGAGTGATGGTCCCTCCTCCTAATGTGATGCAGGCTGGTATGGACTTTTGGTCGGATTACCCAGTTGGTTTCTTCTTGGATCTGAACCATCGTCTGCTTGATGTGACTTCTGTTTGTCGTAAGACCTGGAAGCTTCGTGGTGGTTTGCGTGTTAAGCTGGTTGAATCCATGTATTTCCTAAAATTTTCGTCCCCTGAGGAACGCCGTCTTGTCCTTAAGGCTGAGCCTTCCTTTTTTGATGGGCAACACTTTATTATCACTCCTTGGTCCCCGACTGTGGCTAGTGCACGAGAGCAAGTTCTTTCTATCCCTGTTTGGGTTTATTTTTCGCACATCCCCTCTGCTCTTCAACCCTTGCTTGGTTTGAACTGGCGAGCTTGTAATGTAGGAAAACTAAAATGTTTTGATTCTAATACTGTGGCTCGTGAAAAATTGGTATATGCTAAGGCTCTGATTGAGATTACCCCTAATAAGCCTCTCCCTACTTCTATTTCGTTCAGCTTGCTGTTGGGCATGTTGTGGAGGTTCGTGTACGCTATGGATGGGTTCCGGATATTTGTACTTCCTGTCATTCGTTTGGCCACCTGGCTATCGCCTGTTCACATTCTGTCTCCTCTGCTGCTGCTCCTAAGATTCCTCAGCCTCGCCCCCCCCCCCCCGCTAAGGAAATGGGTTCCCAAAGTTGTTGTCTCTGCTATTGTCCCTCCACAGGCTGCTCCGATTCTTGTCTTGGTTCCGCCTGATGCTCCTGCTGCTGGGCCTGCCTCCTCTTCTACTATGTTGGTCGCTGGTGTACCTGCCGCCCCTGATCCAGTTCCTCCTAGTCCTTCTATTGTTTGGGATGCGGCTGAGAGGTGTTGGGTTGATCACCTTTCCGATATGAGATTTAACCCCATGTCTAATTCCTACTTTAGATTCATTTCCGATGATCTTCTTGACCTTAGGTGCCTTTATTATATTCCTTCTGCTGATTCCTTAGTCCTTGACGTGGACGGTCATTTTGCGAGTACGAATTCTACCTTGCTAGCCGATTCTTCTTGGGATCGTTCCTTTATTTACTCTCTTGCAACTGTGGCTTATGATCCTTGTCTTGCTGTCCTTGCCCGCTCCTTTTCTGGTCTTGTGGGGAATGTATCTTTGGTGTCTACCCAGGTTTCTGTAGACGATGGTGGTTCTTCCTCTCCGAAGGAGTAGTTTTGTTTTGTTATTCATATAGTAGTTGTGGTACGTCTGCCACACTCCTGAGCTGTATTTTCTTTACTTTTCTTAGTAGTTAAGGTGTATTTACCTTACTTCTGTATTTCAACTTTTATTACGTTCGTAATAAAAAGTGGACGGTCCACTATAAAACCGGCTTGCCTTGCAAAAAAATAGTCTTTCGGGCCACTATCTCGGATTTCGACGAAACCAGTTTCATTGGGTCTGTAATAGTGAATTATTGTAAGATTTCAAATTTTGTAGCAATTGGATTTATCATTTGGTCGGGTGAGTTCGACATGCGTAGAAATTTATTAAAGGAATTAAAATTAATATAATTTGATTTTGAAAAGCTATCTTTTGAATATGACGGAATTGGCTTTCGATATATGTTCCACTATGTTTGGAATAGGGGTATAACATATAGAACACCCAGCGGCACACTTCATTTGGAGTTTGGAATTTTTACGAATGAATAGTGCCATGGGAAATTTTCTATAAATAGCCCTCAGCTTCCTTCATTTGCAAATCACTTTCATATTTAATTTCAGCCGCTGATATGCACGTAAAAGCGCATATTTTTACTTCCATATTTATTCTACTTTTATTTAAATAAATGAGCATATTAGGATATTTTACATGTTTAAACCATAATTTAAATCGTTTTCGAATCATCATTTATTCATCTTCATTTGGGGGTGTAAAATGGTAATTTTGTATATGATTTAACTTGAGAAAATTTATTCGCACATTTTTATTCTAAGAAACGAAGTGCAATATGAAGATGGTTCATGGAAGAAGGCATGCATATATTTGAAGGAAAATGAAGATTGGAAATAAATGAATTCACACAACATGGAGGAGCCTACTAACTTACTGACATATGGTCTGTAATTAAAAGCACATGCACATGTTAGTGGAGGTTTAAAAGCATGTTAATAGGGATTAATTAATTCTCTAGTGATTACATGGAGGTTACACTTCCTAAAGAGCATTTTAGGTTGTCCCCTAAAATATTAATTATAGTTTTAAGCATGCTTAAATACCTTTTATGTCTCATGTAATTATCTTTTTATCTTTTATTCAAGTTGTAGCCACAAATTCAAAGACAAATAAAAGTTTATTTCATGGCTTCTTACCCTTGCTTTTACTTTCATGCAATTTCTATTTATGTTTGCATTTATGCACTTTTATTCTCTTATGTTCTCTTTTAATTCTTGTAATTAGTTTAGTTTTATTTCATGCAAGTAGTTAGCTCTCTTTTATTTTAATAGCTCTCATTTTCCTTCTCTTTTCATATTGAAATCATTTTATGTTATCATGTTTTCAAATATGAGTAGCTAAACCCCTTCAATTAAGAGGTAATGAAGCTCTTATAAAACATATCAAATTAACATAATGATTTCATTTGTAGTCTCTCATTTGTGCTTAATGAAAAATTTGAATGATGATGGTTTATGTCTCTTTTTAGTGAATTTTGATAGCCTATGTTGACAACTCAAATAGGTTATGCTAATTTCATTCTAAAAATAAACTATCTGATCATTTGCCTAAGTGATTTTGATAATGGAAGTCAAACTAGAATAAAAAATTTGATGGTCTATGTTGAAAGTGACTACTATGTGGCTAGTTATCACTTAGGATCGTGTAATATGAAATGTATTATAAACTAAATGCGGAAACAAATAATAATAGTAAAGTAAATAAGAATAAACACACTATGAGTTTTTACACTGGTTCGAACTTCCCGTTCTACGTGCAGTCCCAGACTTTCCTCTGGAATTTCTCACAATAACCCATCACTTAACCCGGAGGAATAGGTATACAACACCTGAGCAACCGATTAGGATTTTTCCGCCTCTAACAACCGAAAGAGGACTTTACCCACCTGACAACCAAACAGGACTTCAACAGTTTCAATAAAATTGCTTTGACACTTTGTGTTCTTGATAACATTGATTTGTCTTTGATAGTACAACCTTCCTATAATCTTTTCCTCAAGTATATATATGTGTGTAAAGATTTAGAAAGGAGAATATCGCTTTGCATCGAAGAATAAGTTAATTGATTTAGAGTTTCAAGCAATGTATGTAAGTTGTGATTGCTTTTCAGAATGCAGAGATAGTAGAGAGTATGATCAGAAAATAAGATAAAAATTCGGTGATTTGTGAAGTGAATTATATGTATTTATATAGTAGATAAACAGTTGCAACCATTCACGAAGAGTTATGATCAAAGGAAGCATCCATACCTCTTCAATTTAGATCGTATCTCTTGGCAAATGGAAGTGTCTGTTCAGAAAAATAGTTGTTGAAAGAATTCAGTCGACTGAGCCAAAACAACCAGTCAACCGAATGTTCAAAGTTGGTGCAAAAATAGGGAGTTTCTGTGCAACTGGGCAGATTTAGTCGACTGGCCATATTTGGTCAGTCGACTGACCTAACAGTCAGTGCACAGTTCTCATATATGTTAAAGAGTTTAAAGTTTAAAACAACTTTGGTTTGAGTGAACTACTTGAGGATAGATTTTAACAATTCTAAGACTAAAAACTTCGACAAATTAACATACTATACTCAATTTTGTAGTCTTGTCTCCTTTGTAGTTTTAACAGCATACTTCTTTCTCTTTTTGTCGCTTGCCCATATAGTCTCATTCACTGATTTGATTTAGCTCTTTGTCATGAATCAAAACTTATGATTCAACATATGTTACTAATTAATAGTAAATAGATCATACTTAAAAGAGATTTTATTTTTAATTTTCACGTCATTCTCATGAACGATGATAAGTGGGTTGAATGGTGTGTTAGAGTTTAACGATTTAAGTTGTGCTAATTAATAGTACAAATAAGTCATACTTTGTAATAAACACATCATTCATTTCTACTTAATATTTTAATTAGAGATTATAAGTGAATTTCATGTTGATGGAAGTGGATTTGCCTCTAAGTCACTTATTATTATCATAGTTTATTCAATTTTGCATTAGATAATTTCATGTTGATGAACCACAGATGAAGATGATCCGTAGAACTTCCATCCAATCTGCTCCAGAAAACTTAGGCATCTTGAATTCATTTTCTGTTCATAATACATCTCACGTTGAACCGCTATAGATTCCCTCTGGTAACGATGTAAATCATCAATTTTTTTTTGGTTATAGGAGAACCAAAGAATAGAAAACGTCATGCCTTCTTTTTCTTGGGAGTATGGCCTGTGTGATAGTTTGATGGTCTGGCCGGTTCGTGAGTGGGTGTAGGAATAGGTAAGCTTGACGAACCAGATGAAGGCGTCGAAAAGTCTATAAAAGAGTAAGTGGAACCACTTGATGAATTTTCTTGAGAAGACATTTTTGTAGAGAGAAGATAAAATATGTTTGAAGCAAATATTGGTTAATGAATGAAGTGTAGAACACTAAGATATATATATATATATATATATATATATATATATAGGGAATAAAACGGTTAGAAATTGATGGATATACGTACAAACTGAAAAAATTAGAGGATGGAAAATAAAACATGGCTGAAAATTTTTCACAAAAAGTAAAAAAATAGACGAGGGGAAAACTATAGAAGAATTAGTTGTGAAAAATTAAATTCTCAAGTGGCAGAGACATTGGCTTATCAGACTCAAGGTGCAGAGTTCGAGTACCAGAAAAAAAAAGTTAATTAATTTAGCAATTTGATAATTCCTTTAAAGAAATTATACCTAGTTCTCTTCATAGTTTTTAAAAAAAGAATTCATTGAGTGGTTTAGTGAAAATATCAGCTAACTGATTTTTAGAACTTACAAATTCTAAATTTATTATATCCTTTCAATATTATCACAAAGAAAATGATGACGAATGTCAATATGTTTAGATCGTGAGTGATTGAAAGGATATTTAGATAAATTTATTACACTAGTGTTTGTTATCCCGCTTTTTGGTAAGGCCGTGTACCAAAAGATCGATCGGAAACAAAAGACAGCTCGTCTCAAAGATTGGTTATACATTGCTTCGCTATGGATATCGATGAGTTTTGTCTGAGTCGGATCAGGCTGCAGTTGATAGGACACGGCAAGCAAAGTCATGGGAGCCAAAGTTTCAAATTTCAAGTTAATCGGAGTTCGTATGAGTGAGACATGATCGATACAAGTTAGCTAAAATGTGTTGTTCGTATCCATCAAAGAGTCGAGGTGATGCTCGTTTCGAACCCATTAGATCCGTATCCATCATGTTTTTCCATAGTTCGAATCATTGGGTGTTCGTATCCATCGGTCCATCATGTTCGAATCGATGGCATGCACATCGATCAGACCACACCACTTCACATCCATTGATGCATCCTACTTCGAGTCGGTCGGTCTCGTATCCATCCCCAAGCACTACTTCGCATCCATCAACAGCGGCAAGTCACTATTTCGTATCCATGAATCATCTGCTATGTTCGCATCCAACCACCAAGTAACCTTGGTTCGTCTCGATCCAGATCGATCACCATTCGTATCCATCGATGCAAACTGGGTGACGTCACTTAATACGAACAAGGCGAGACACATGGATACCACGCGGTCAACTCGGAGTAGAATGTGGATCAATGCGAGGGGTGCGCGCCACGTCAATACGAAGCCACGTGCATTATCGATGCGAAGGCCATCGATACGAAACCCTGGGTTCAAACAAAGCAATACTTCGAGAAACTTAAACTCGTATCGATCATATCTCCTAAACCGCTGAACCAAATGCAACGAAATTTTCACAAAAGCTTCCATACAAGTAAAGAATGTTCCTGCCAAGTTTCAGCTCGATTGGATCAATTTTTGATGGATACGAAATCATTTCATATCGATCACAGATCGAGTCGAAACTTGGTGGGGTCGGTCATGTGGGCCCACTCACATGCCAGAAGAAATCTTCCGAAGTTTGAGCGCGATTTCAACTTCCTACGCCTATAAATAGCCCCCTGAAGCCTATAGAAAAGGGATCTTTTGACGATTGGACGTCCAGACTATGCCGGATTCAATTCTACATCTTTATATCACCATTGTATTCGAACATCAGAGCAATAACTTACCGTAATCTAGTGTAACGGATTGAAATCATCAAGTGAATCAAAAAGTCATAAACTTCAGAGTGGACGTAGGCAAGAACACCGAACCACAATAAATCCTGTGTTTCTGATCGTTTTTTCTGAATTGTTTTGCTTGATATTGCTTAGATATGAGATTTGTGCTTGAATATTGCTGATTTGTATTCATATACTGGTGCTTTCACGATACTGGGGTTTGTGACCATTTTTGGTGCAAACACTTTGGTCCTTTCACTGAGAACTGAACTCAGGGATTCTACTGTTTGGAAGTTGAATTTGAAGATTTGAGAATTCGGATCTAAGGAGCTATGACAAGACAAACAAGTAGAAGGCAGAGACCAAAAAGAAGTCAACACGAAGGAAGTCAAGAGGCTTCCTCAGGAGCGAATCAGGCATCAATCTTCATCACCAGGGATGAGATGGAGATGATGATGAAGAGGCAAGAAGAGTTGATCCAGAGTTTGTTTCAATAGATTGGCAACTTGGAGCGCAGAATCGAGGAGCAGATGGAGTTCAGAATGGAGCAGGACCATCCGGCGTGGCACCTGGATTAGGGGGGACACACTTGGAGCATGTTGATCCATCCCAGAGAGAGAGAGAGGGGCATCCGAGCAACCTGGTGATAGTAGAGGAGTGAACGCTCAGCCAGGGGGGCAGATTCTAGAATTCCATCGTGAACTCGGGGGGCAAGTCAAAGGCGATGAACGAGGATTACAACTAGGAGACAATGATAGATTGGCGGAGATAGTCAGGCTAGCCATGAGGGGCGGATTAGTGAACAATGATCTTGAAGACGTGAACATGAGTCCTTTTCTCCTGCAATTTGGATGGCTAGGAAACCCACCAGAGTTCAAGTTACCATCAGTGGAGATGCACGATGGGAGGACGAACCCCGCGGTCCATCTGACAAGGTATATGAGGCACATGGAAGTGCTGGGGGAATCATAGGAAGTTATGGCCCGGTGCTTTCCATTATATCTGACGGATATCACAGCGTTATGGTTTAGGAAACTGGAGAGTGGCTCCATAGAAACGTGGGCAAATTTAACTGAGAAATTCATGAGGCAATTTAGGGTTCACATTGCAAGACCCAAGAATGTGATGAGTTTGGCAATTTTAAAGCAGAAAGCTGGGGAGTCTTTGAGGAGTTTTCTGATGCGATTCAACGCGGCAACAACATTGGTGGATCGATCAAATCCGTCCAAGGTTACGATGGCAGCTGTGTCCGAAATAGCTGATGGCACAGAGTTCAAAAATTCATTGACTAAAGATCCGCCTATGGATCTAGGAGAATTCTATAACGAGGCGGAAATGTTCTTGCGATTGGAAGATGCAAGTGCAGAAAGAGAAGAAGGAGAAGAAAGTAATGTTTATGCAGTCAAAGACGAAAATCCTCCTGAGAAATGTACAGAAACTAGCAAGGGAAAACGAAAGGCTGGGAATAACGATAACAGATTAATGCGACCACGAAAAGAACCAAGATTCACCACATTCTCAGAGCTGAATGAGAGTTTGGAGCGAATCTATCAAGATACCAGAGAGCAGGTTCCATATCGTAAACCAATGCGAAGGGATCCAACTGTTGACGAGAGGAAATCAGATAGATATTGCTTATTCCATGAACTGAATGGTCATAACACTAATGATTGTAGACATCTGAAGGATGAGGTGGAAGGGCATATCAGGAACGTAGGCTACTTCAATATGTGAGGAGGCGAGCTCCAGTGGTGGAGCCAAAGCGACCACCGTCTACATCAGCTAGAGGTGACCCTGAACCGGACCGTATGGTTATCAATTGATTGATTTATTGAAATAACGATGAACAAGTCGTAAACCTCTCACTAGCACGGTTAAATCATTTACACATGTATGAGATCGTGCACAATCCATAGGCATGCTCTGAATGACTACTGACCACACCATAGTAAGAGTTTACGCTTTGACATCCTCGTCTTGCTTTTGCTTTGATTTTGATTTGGACAATTTGGACTTAGTTTGTTTGGACATTTCTGTTGGGGAATTCGTATGATCATTACCTTAATATTTGCAATTCTGTTAAAAAATTTACTTGTACACCCGTTGGATCGCGAACGGTCCATGAGCACCTCTTGTATGGCGATGAACCGCCAAAATCTTTGATTCAGAAACTCACCCGAACATGAGATCTGGCATCGATAATACTAAGTCCCCCCAGGCACACCAATTTGCCTCGAACGGCACACGACCTCGGATGGCCACAATTTGCCTCGAACGGCACCCGACCTCGAACGGTCACAATTCGCCTCGAATAGCACATGAACGCGAACGATCACAATTCGCCTCGAACGGCACCCGACCGTGAACGGTCACGATTCACTTAGTATGATATCCGATCACGATCGATCACATTTTGCCTCGTGCGGCAATCGATCGCAAATGATCACATTCTGTCTCGTGCGGCACCCGACCGCGAACGGTAGCAACTCACCTTATATGACATTCGATCGTGAACGATCACACTCTGCCTCGAACGGCACCAGACCTCGAGCGGTCACAACTCACCTCGAACGGCACACGACCTCAAATGGTCACGGTTCGCCTCGAACGGCACACGATCTCGAACGATCAGCATCCACCACGAACGGCATCCGATCGCGAACGTTCCCATTTCACCATTTGCCGCGAAGGGCATCCGACCACGAATGGTCCCATCCTATCATTCGCCACGAACGACATCGACCGCGAACGGTCACGATTCACTTCAAATGGCATACGATCTCGAATGATCGTCATCCGAGGTCATATGAAACTATCAATTCTTTACAGGTTGCTGACATGATATGAACATCCAACTTATGGCATTACAAAACACACCTTCCTATCGCAAGGCATGTTTTGGAGGGCAAATGTTATCCCACTTTTTGGCAAGGCCGTGATACCAAAAAATCGATCAGAAATAAAAGACAGCTAGTCTCAATGATTGGTTATACATTGCTTTGCTATGGATTTCGATGAATTTTTTCCAAGCCCGGATCAGGATACAATTGATAGGACACGGCAAGCAAAGTCATGGGAGCCAGAGTTTTAAATTTCAGGTTAATCGGAGTTTGTATGAGTGAGATGTGAGCGATACAAGTTAGCTAAAATGTGTTGTTCGTATCCATCAAAGAATCGAGGTGATGCTCATTTCGAACCCATCAGATTCATATCCATCATGTTTTTGCATAGTTCGAATCCATCGGGTGTTCGTATCCATCGGTCCATCATGTTCGAATCAATGGCATGCGCATCGATCAGACCTCACCGCTTCGCATCCATTGATGCATCCTACTTCAAGTCGGTCGGTCTCATATCCATCCCCAAGCACTACTTCGCATCCATCAACAGCGGCAAGTCACTATTTCGTATTCATGAATCTTCTGCCATTTTCGCATCTAACCACCAAGTAACCATGGTTTGTCTCGATCCAGTTTGTATCGATCACCATTAGTATCCATCGATGCAAACTGGGTGACGTCACTTAATACGAACAAGGCGAGATACATGGATACGACGCGGTCAACTCAGAGTAGAAGGTGGATCAATGCGATGGGTGTGCGCCACGTCAATACGAAACCACGTGCATTATCGATGCGAAGGCCATCGATACGAAATCCTGGGTTCGAACAAAGTAGTACTTCGAGAAACTTAAACTCATATCGATCATATCTCCTAAACCGCTGATCCAAATGCAACGAAATTTTCACAAAAGCTTCCATACAAGTTAAAGAATGTTCTTGCCAAGTTTCAGCTCGATTGTATCAATTTTTGATGGATACGAAATCATTTCGTATCGACCACAGATCCAGTCGAAACTTGGTGGGGTCGGTCGCGTGGGCCTACTCACGTGCCAGAAGAAGTCTCCCGAAGTTTGAGCGCGATCTCAGCTTCCTACGCCTATAAATAGCCCCCTGAAGCCTATAGAAAAAGGATCTTTTGACGATTCGATGTCCAGACTATGCCGGATTCAATTCTACATCTTTATATCACCATTGTATTCGAACATCAGAGCAATAACTTACTGTAATCTGGTGTAACGGATTGAAATCATCAAGTGAATCAATAAAGTCATAAACTTCAGAGTGGACGTAGGCAAGAACGCCGAACCACTATAAATCATGTGTTTCTGATCGTTATTTCTGAATTATTGCGCTTGATATTGCTTAGATCTGAGATTTGTGTTTGAATATTGCTGATTTGTATTCATATACTGGTGCTTTCGCGATAATGGGGTTTGTGACCATTTTTTTGCAAACACTTTGGTGCTTTCACTGAGAACTGAACTCAGGGATTCTACCGTTTGGAAGTTGAATTTGAAGATTTGAGAATTCAGATCTAAGGAGCTATGACAAGACAAACAAGTAGAAGGCAGAGACCAAAAAGAAGTCAACACGAAGGAAGTCAAGAGGCTTCCTTAGGAGCGAATCAGGCATCGAACTTCATCACCAGGGATGAGATGGAGACGATGATGAAGAGGCGAGAAGAGTTGATCCAGAGTTTGTTTCAACAGAATGGGCAACTTGGAGCGCAGAATCGAGGTGCAGATGGAGTTCAGAATGGAGCAGGATCATCCGGTGTGGCACCTGGATTTGGGGGGACACACTTGGGGCATGTTGATCCAATCCTGGAGAGAGAGAGAGGGGCATTTGAGCAACCTGGTGGTAGTAGAGGAGTGAACGCTCAGCCAAGGGGGCATATTCCAGAATTCCCTCGGGAACTCAGGGGCAGGTCGAAAGCGATGAACGAGGATTACAACTAGGAGACAATGATAGATTGGCGGAGATGGTCAGGCGATCCATGAGGGGCGGATTAGTAAACAGAGATCTTGAAGACGTGATCATAAGTCCTTTTCTCCTGCAATTAGGATGGCTAGGAACCCACCAGAGTTCAAGTTACCATCAGTGGATATGTACGATGGGAGGGCGAACCCCGCAGCCCAGCTGACAAAGTATACGTGGCACATGGAAGTGCTGGGGCATCACAGGAGGTTATGGTCCGGTGCTTTCCATTACATCTGACGGATATCGCAACGTTATGGTTTAGGCAACTGGAGAGTGGCTCCATAGGAACGTGGGCAGATTTAACTGAGAAATTCATGAGGCAATTTAGGGTTCACATTGCAAGACCCAAGAATGTGATGAGTTTGGCAATTTTAAAGCAGAAAGCTGGGGATTTTTTGAGGAGTTTTCTGACGCGATTCAACGCGGCAGCAACATCGATGGATCGACCAGATCCATCCATGGTAATGATGGCAGCTGTGTCCGGAATAGCTGATGGAACAGAGTTTAAAAATTCATTGACTAAAGATCCGCCTATGGATCTAGGAGAATTCTATCACGAGGCGGAAAAGTTCTTGCGATTGGAAGATGCAAGTGCAGAAAGAGAAGAAGGAGAAGAAATTAATGTTTATGCGGTCAAAGGTGAAAATCCTCTGGAGAAATGTATAGCAACTAGCAAGGGAAAACTAAAGGCGGAGAATAACGATAACATTTCAATGCGACCATGAAAGGAACCAAGATTCACCACATTGTCAGAGCTGAATGAGAGTTTGGAGCGAATCTATCAAGATACCAGAGAGCAGGTTCCATATCGTAAACCAATGCGAAGGGATCCAACTGTTGACGAGAGGAAATCATATAGATATTGCTTATTCCATGAACTGAACGGTCATAACACTAATGATTGTAGACATCTGAAGGATGAGGTGGAAGGGCATATCAGGAATGGTAGGCTACTTCAGTATGTAAGGAGGCGAGCTCCAGCGGTGGAGCCAGAGCGACCACCGTCTACATCAGCTAGAGGTGACCCTGAACCGGGACACCGTATAGTTATCAATTGATTGATTGATTGAAATAATGATGAACAAGTCGTAAACCTCTCACTATCACGGTTAAATCATTTACACATGTATGAGATCGTGCACGATCCATAGGCATGCTCTAAAGACTACTGACCGCACCATAGTAAGAGTTTACGCTTTGACATCCTCGTTTTGCTTTTTCTTTGATTTTGATTTAGACAATTTGGACTTAGTTTGTTTGGACATTTCTGTTGTGGAATTCGTATGATCATTGCTTTAATATTTGCAATTCTGTGAAAAAATTTACTTGTACACCCGTTGGATCGCGAACGGTCCATGAGCACCTCTTGTACGGCGATGAACCGCCAAAGTCGTTGATTCAAAAACTCACCCGAACGTGAGATCTGGCATCGATAATACTAAGTCCCCCCTAGGCACACCAATTCACCTCAAACGGCAGACGACCTTGGATGGTAACAATTTGCTTCGAACGGCACCCAACCTCAAACAGTCACAATTCGCCTCGAACGGCACACGATCGCGAACAATCATAATTCGCCTCAAACGGCACCCGATCGCGAATGGTCACGATTCTCTTAGTATGATATCTGATCACGATCGATCACATTTTTCCTCGTGTGGCAATCGATCGCAAACGATCACATTCTGTCTCGTGCGGCACCCGACCGCGAACAGTCGCAACTCACCTTATATGACATTCGATCGTGAATGATCACACTCTGCCTTGAACGGCTTCAAACCTCGAATGGTCACAGCTCGCCTCGAACGGCACACGACCTCGAATGGTCATGGTTCGCCTCGAACGGCACACGATCTCGAATGAACACCAACGTCGCGAACGGCGTCCGACCACGAACGGTCCCATTTCACCATTTGCCGCGAACGGCATCCAACCATGAGCGGTCCCATGCTATCATTCGCCGCGAACGGCATCGACCACGAACGGTCACGATTCACCTTAAATGGCATATGATCCCGTACGATCGTCATCCGAGGTCATATGAAACTATCGAGTTCTTTACAGGTTGCTGACATGATATGAACATCCAGCTTATGGCATTACAAAACACACCTTTCTATCGCAAGGCATGTTTTGGGGGGCAAATGTTATCCCACTTTTTGGCAAGGCCGTGATACCAAAAGATTGATCGGAAACAAAAGACAGCTCGTCTCAAAGATTGGTTATACATTGCTTTGCTATGGATATCAATGATTTTGTCCGAGCCCGGATTAGGATACAATTGATAGGAAACGGCAAGCAAAGTCATGGGAGCCAGAGTTTCAAATTTCAGGTTAATCGGAGTTCGTATGAGTGAGATATGATCGATACAAGTTAGCTAAAATGTGTTGTTCGTAGCCATCAAAGAATCGAGGTGATGCTCGTTTCGAACCCATTAGATTCATATCGATCATGTTTTTACATAGTTCGAATCCATCGGGTGTTCATATCCATCGGTCCATCATGTTCGAATCGATGGCATGCGCATCGATCAGACCACACCGCTTCGCATCAATTGATGCATCCTACTTCAGGTCGGTCGGTCTCGTATCCATCCCCAAGCACTACTTCGCGTCCATCAACAGCGGCAAGTCACCATTTTGTATCAATGAATCATCTACCCTGTTCGCATCTAACCACCAAGTAACGTTGGTTCGTCTCGATCCAGTTCGTATCGATCACCATTCGTATCCATCCATGCAAACTGGGTGACGTCACTTAATATGAACAAGGTGAGATACATGGATACGACGCGGTCAACTCGGAGTAGAAGGTGGATCAATGCGAGGGGTGCGCGCCACGTCAATACGAAACCACGTGCATTATCGATGCGAAGGCCATCGATACGAAACCCTGGGTTCGAACAAAGCAGTACTTCAAGAAACTTAAACTCGCATCGATCATATCTCCTAACCGTTGATCCAAATGCAACGAAATTTTCACAAAAGCCTCCATACGAGGTAAAATATGTTTCTTCCAAGTTTCAGCTCGATTGGATCAATTTTTGATGGATACGAAATCATTTCGTATCGATCACAGATCGAGTCGAAACTTGGTGGGGTCAGTCGCGTGGGCCCACTCACGTGCCAAAAGAACTCTCCCGAAGTTTGAGCGCAATCTCAGCTTCCTACGCCTATAAATAGCCCACTGAAGCCTATAGAAAAGGGATCTTTTGACGATTGGATGCCCAGACTCTGCCAGATTCAATTCTACATCTTTATATCACCATTGTATTTGAACATCAGAGCGATAACTTACTGTAATCTGATGTAACGGATTGAAATCATCAAGTGAATCAATAAAGTCATAAACTTCAGAGTGGACGTAGGCAAGAATGCCGAACCACTATAAATCCTGTGTTTCCGATCGTTATTTCTGAATTGTTGTGCTTGATATTGCTTAGATATGAGATTTGTGTTTGAATATTGCTGATTTGTATTCATATACTGGTGCTTTTGCAATGCTGGGGTTTGTGACCATTTTTGTTGCAAACACTTTGGTACTTTCACTGAGAACTGAATTCGGGGATTCTACCATTTGGAAGTTGAATTTGAAGATTTGAGAATTCAAATCTAAGAAGCTATGACAAGACAAACAAGTAGAAGGCAGAGACCAGAAAGAAGTCAACACGAAGGAAGTCAAGAGGCTTCCTCAGGAGCGAATCATGCATCGATCTTCATCACCAGGGATGAGATGGAGACGATGATGAAGAAGTAAGAAGAGTTGATCCAGAGTTTGTTTCAACAGATTGGGCAACTTGGAGCGCAGAATCGAGGTGCAGATGGAGTTCAGAACGGAGCAGGACCATCCGGCGTGGCACCTGGATTAGGAGGGATACACTTGGAGCATGTTGATCCAATCCCGGAGAGAGAGGGGGGCATCCGAGCAACCTGGTGGTAGCAGAGGAGTGAACGCTCAGCCGGGGGGGCAGATTCCAGAATTCCCTCGTGAACTCAGCGGGCAAGTCGAAAGCGATGAAGGAGGATTACAACTAGGAAGAAATGATAGATTGGCGGAGATGGTCGGGTGAGCCACGAGGGGCGGATGAGTGAACAAAGATATTGAAGACGTGAACATGAGTCCTTTTCTACTGCAATTTGGATGGCTAGGAACCCACCAAAGTTCAAGTTACCATCAGTGGAGATGTACGATGGGAGGACGAACCCCGCGGTCCATCTGACAAGGTATATGAGGCACATGGAAGTGCTGGGGGCATCACAAGAAGTTTTGGCCCGGTGCTTTCCATTATATCTGACGGATATTATAGCGTTATGGTTTAGGCAACTGGAGAGTGGCTCCATAGGAACGTGGGCAGATTTAACTGAGAAATTCCTGAGGAAATTTAGGATTCACATTGCAAGACCCAAGAATGTGATGAGTTTGGCAATTTTAAAGCAGAAAGTCGGGGAGTCTTCGAGGAGTTTTCTGACACGATTCAACGCGGCAGCAGCATCGGTAGATCGACCAGATCCATCCATGATTATGATGGTAGATGTGTCCGGAATAGCTGATGGAACAGAGTTCAAAAATTCATTGACTAAAGATCCGCCTATGGATCTCGGAGAATTCTATCACGAGGCGGAAAAGTTCTTGCGTTTGGAAGATGCAAGTGCGGAAAGAGAAGAAGGAGAAGAAATTAATGTTTATGCGATCAAAGGTGAAAATCCTCCTGAGAAATGTAAAAAAAGTAGCAAGGGAAAACGAAAGGCTGAGAATAACGATAACAGATCAATGCGACCATGAAAGGAACTAAGATTCACCACATTCTTAGAGCTGAATGAGAGTTTGGAGCGAATCTATCAAGATATCAGAGAGCAGGTTCTATACCGTAAACCAATGCGAAGGGATCCAACTGTTGACGAGAGGAAATTAGATAGATATTGCTTATTCCATGAACTGAACGGTCATAACACTAATGATTGTAGACATCTGAAGGATGAGGTGGAAGGGCACATCCGGAACGGTAGGCCACTTCAGTATGTAAGGAGGCGAGCTCCAGCGGTGGAGCCAGAGCGACCACCGTCTACATCAGCTAGAGGTGACCCTGAACCGGAACACCGTATGGTTATCAATTGATTGATTTATTGAAATAATGATGACAAAGTCGTAAACCTCTCACTAGCACGGTTAAATCGTTTACACAAGTATGAGATCGTGCACAATCCATAGGCATGCTCTGAATGACTACTGACCGCACCATAGTAAGAGTTTACGCTTTGACATCCTCATCTTGCTTTTTCTTTCATTTTGATTTGGACAATTTGGACTTAGTTTGTTTGGACATTTCTGTTATGGAATTCGTATAATCATTGCTTTAATATTTGCAATTCTGTGAAAAAATTTACTTGTACACCCGTTAGATCGCGAATGGTCCACGAGGACCTCTTGTATGGCGATGAACAGCCAAAGTCTTTGATTCAGAAACTCACCCGATTGTGAGATCTGGCATCGATAATGCTAAGTCCCCCCTAGGCACACCAATTCGCCTCGAACGGCACACGACCTCGGACGGTCACAATTTGCCTCGAATGGTCACAATTCGCCTCGAACGGCACACGATCACGAACGATCATAATTCGCCTCGAACGGCACCCGACCATGAACGGTCACGATTCACTTAGTATGATATTCGATCACGATCGATCACATTTTGCCTCGTGCGGCAATCGATCGCAAACGATCACATTCTGTCTCATGCGGCACCCGACCGCGAACGGTCGCAACTCACCTTATATGACATTCAATCGTGAACGATCACACTCTGCCTCGATCGGCACCAGACCTCGAACGGTCACAGCTCGACTCGAATGGCACACAACCTTGAATGGTCACGGTTCGCCTCGAACGACACACGATCTCGAACGATCACCATCCTCCACGAACGGCATCCGACCGCGAACGGTCCCATTTCACCATTTGCCGCGAACGGCATCCGACCACGAATGGTCCCATCCGATCATTCGCCACGAACGGCATCGACCGCGAATGGTCACGATTCACCTCAAATGGCATACGATTTCGAACGATCGTCATCCGATGTCATATGAAACTATCGAGTTATTTACAGGTTGCTGACAGGATATGAACATCTAGCTTATGGCATTACAAAACACACCTTCCTATCGCAAGGCATGTTTTGGGGGGCAAATTTTATCCCGCTTTTTGGCAAGGCCGTGATACCAAAAGATTGATCGGAAACAAAAGACAGCTCGTCTCAAAGATTGGTTATACATTGCTTTGCTATGGATATCAATGAATTTTGTCCGAGCATGGATTAGGATACAATTGATAGGACACGGCAAGCAAAGTCATGGGAGCCAGAGTTTTAAATTTCAGGTTAATCGGAGTTCGTATGAGTGAGATATGATCGATACAAGTTAGCTAAAATGTGCTGTTCGTAACCATCAAAGAATCGAGGTGATGCTCGTTTCGAACCCATCAGATTCGTATCCATCATGTTTTTGCATATTTCGAATCCATCGGGTGTTCGTATCCATCGATCCATCATGTTCGAATCGATGGCATGCGCATCGATCAGACCACACCGCTTCGCATCCATTGATGCATCCTACTTCGAGTCGGTCGGTTTCTTATCCATCCCCAAGCACTACTTCGCATCCATCAACAACGGTAAGTCTCTATTTCATATCCATGAATCATCTGCCCTGTTCGCATCCAACCACCAAGTAACCTTGGTTCGTCTCCATCCAGTTCGTATCGATCACCATTCGTATCCATCGATGCAAACCGGGTGACGTCACTTAATACGAACAAGGCGAGATACATGGATGCGACGCGGTCAACTCGGAGTATAAGGTGGATCAATGCGAGGGGTGCGCACCACGTCAATGCAAAACCACGTGCATTATCGATGCGAAGGCCATCGATACGAAACCCTGGGTATGAACAAAGCATTACTTCAATAAACTTAAACTCATATCAATCATATCTCCTAAACCGTTGATCCAAATGCAACAAAATTTTCACAGAAGCTTCCATATAAGGTAAAGAATGTTACTGCCAAGTTTCAGCTCGATTGGATCAATTTTTGATGGATACGAAATCATTTCGTATCGATCATAGATCGAGTCGAAACTTGGTGGGGTCGATCGCGTGGGCCCACTCACGTGCCAGGAGAAGTCTTCCGAAGTTTGAGCGCGATCTCCGCTACCTATGCGTATAAATAGCCCCCTGAAGCCTATAGAAAAGGGATCTTTTGACGATTGGACGCCCAGACTCTGCAGGATTCAATTCTACATCTTTATATTACCATTGTATTCGAACATCAGAACGATAACTTACTGTAATCTGCTGTAACGGATTGAAATCATCAAGTGAATCAATAAAGTCATAAACTTCAGAGTGGACGTAGGCAAAAACGCCGAACCATTATAAATCCTATGTTTCTGATCGTTATTCTGAATTGTTGTGCTTGATATTGCTTAGATCTGAGATTTGTTTTTGAATATTGTTGATTTGTATTCATATATTGGTGCTTACGCGATACTGGGGTTTGTGACCATTTTTGGTGCAAACAGTGTTATCACAATATATTATAGATTTATTTTATTTTATATCAAAATCTTGTAACGTTTGTTGCATGTAGGTTACTTGAGCACATGCTAAAGCTGCAGATATATATTCTGCTTTACATGTCGATAGTGAAACGAATTTTGTTTCCTGCTAAACCAAGATACTAAGATCATCCAATGAAATGACAAGTTCCACTTGTACTTTTTCTATCTGTCCGACTTCCTCCAAAATCAGCTTCATTATAAGATACTAATTCAAAAGGACATTCTTTTGGATAAAATAATCCTAAATCTTTGGTTTTGCTAAGATAACGAATTATACGTTTAACTACTCACATATGTGATTCTTTAGGATTTACTTGAAATCGAGCACATAAACAAACACTCATCATAATGTCAGGTCGACTAGCAATTAAGTAAAGTAATGAACCAATCATATTACGATATAGTTTTTGGTCGACACTCTTACCATTTTCATCTTAATCGAGATGTATAGTTATACTCATAGGAGTTGGTTTAGCAGAAGTATTTTCCATACTGAATCATTTAACTAGATTCTTACAATACTTTTCTTGATTAATGAAAATTCCATTTTGTAATTGCTTGATTTGAAATACAAGAAAATATGATAGTTCTCCCATGTATGACATTTCAAATTATTTTGTCATGATAGTCGAAAATTCCCGACATAAATTTTCATTTGTTGAACCAAATATAATATCATCAACATATATTTATATAGTTAAAATATTCTGTTTAGTTTTCTTAATAAATAATGTTTGATCAACTTTTCCAATCTCAAAACCAGATTCTAGTTAATAGCTTTTACGTCAGTCGTACCAAGCACAAGGTGCCTGTTTTAAACCATATAAAGCTTTTTTAAGTTTATAAACATGATATGGAAATTTTTCATGAGCAAAAGAGGAGGTTGTTCAACATAAACAATTTCTTTTGCATATCCATTTAGAAAAGCACTTTTAACATACATTTGCTATAATTTAAAGTGATGAAAACATGAAAAGGCCAATAGAATACGTATAGCTTCTAATCTTGCATTGGAGCAAACGTTTCTTCATAGTCTATTCCCTCTTCTTGATTGTAACCTTGCGCTACTAATCTGCTTTATTTCTAGTACTGTTACCTTGTTCATCGGCTTTGTTTTTGAAAACTCATTTTGTACCAATAACTGATTGATAACTTGGTCTAGGAACTAATTCCCAAACCCCGTTTCTTTCAAATTGATTTAGCTCTTCTTGCATGGCTATAATCCAATAGTCATCAGTTGAGGCTTCCTTAATATTTTTAGGTTCTATATTAGAGAGAAAGGCTATATGGCCCATTTGATTTAATTGATGTCTTGTTCTTACATTTGAATTTACTTATCCAATAATATTTTGAACAGGGTGATCTCTAAGAATTCTTGGAGGAGATCTTACTATAATATCGTTAGTAACAATGTTTTCATTTTCTATAGAAATATCTAGATTATTATTTTGAAAAATAATATCATCATCTTCTGATTTATTTGTTAGAATTTTATTTGAATTATTTTCCAAATTTGTAATTTTAAAAGAAATTTTGACATTTTCATCGAATGAAACATGATGAGTTTATTCGATTACTTCAGATCTTGTATTAAAAACTAGATCTGCTTTGCTTCTTTCCGAATATCCTTTGAATATTCCTTCATCGGATTTTGGATCAAATTTGCCAAGCTGATCTTTAGTGTTAAGTATAAACATTTTGAACCAAACATTTTGAAATATGATATATTTGGTTTTCTACCATTTAAAAGTTCATGGAGCATGTTTTGTTAATGATCGAATAGAAACATGATTCAAGACATAGCAGGCAGTTGCAACAGCTTCTGCCCAAAAGTGCTTAGGTAAAGTGCTTCCATTTAATAAAGTTCGTGCACATTCTTGTAATGTTCTGTTTTTCCTTCCTACAACTCCGTTTTGTTTTGGTGTTCTAGGAAAGGAGAAATTATGATTAATTCCTTTCTTGTTACAAAAATGTTAAAGCTTCATTTTCAAATTCACCTCTATGATCACTTCTAATACTTTTAACTTTTAAATTTTTAAAATTTTGAATTCTTTTCACAAAAATTTTAAAATTCTCAAAAGTATCACTTTTATGTTTCATAAAAATAGTCGATGTATATCTTGAAAAATCATCTACAATAGCAAACACATATCCATTGTGATTAATAGATTGAACTTGAGTAGGTCTGAAAAGGTCCATATATAGTAGTTCAAGTGGTTGTGTTGTACATATGACTTTCTTAGATTTAGAAGAAGATTTTGTCAATTTTCCTAACTGACAAGCATCACAAATATTATCAATTTTGAATTTCATATTAGGTAGTCCTTTAACAAGCTTATTTTTAGCTATTATATTAATAGTGTTAATATTTATATGACAAAATCTTTAGTGCCATAGCCAAGAATCATTATCTGTAGCTACTAAACACATATTTGTGTTATAATTTATATTCGTATTTAAAATATAAATATTTCTATATCTAATACCTTCAAAGATAAAATTTTGATTTTTATCAGAAATATTACATTTATTCTCTGAAAAAGATATATTAAAACCTTTATCACATAATTGACTTATACTTAATAAATTATGTTTTAAATTTTTAACTAATAAAAAATCAGTAATGAGAGGTGAGTTAGAGATACCGTTACTGCTCACATCGCCTTTGTCGATGACATAACCTTTTGAATTATCTCCAAAAGTGACTGATCTTCCATTTGAGTAGACTATGTTTGTTAACATATCTTTATTACCAGTCATGTGTTTCGAGCAACTGCTGTCTAGAATCCATTTTCCTATCTTTTTAAGTGGTACCTACAAAAAATAAAGATTAAGATGGTACCCACTTTTCTTTTTAGGATCCTAAGAGTTAGGTCTTAGGAAACCAAACCCAAGAAGGTTCAGAATTCCCTTTACAACTATAATTCACATTTTTATGAACAGTTTCCATAAATGTTTTGATATGCTTATTCCTAATTAACTTATTATTTGTTTTAGGAATCCATAGTTTAATAGTTTTAAAATTTTTAGAAAATGTTTTCTTTAAATCTTTCCTAATTTTGTTTTTAAACTTTCTAGATCTATTTGGATTTTCAATTTTCTTATATCCTAATCCTATTTTATTTAAAGTAGACTGAGAATTTTCTATTACTTTAGAATGATTTTCTCATCCTTTATTAAAATTAGAAATATTTTTATTGATATCTTCTAGCTTAGTTTTAAGACTAGATTTTTCTAACTCTAATACTTTAGTGTTAGATTTTAAATCATTGATTTCAACTGATAAATCATCATTTTTATTCTTCTAAATTTCTAATTCCCGAGTTATAATAGTAAGTTGAGATGCTAAATTAGAATTATATTCTTGAGATTTTTCGAGAATTTTCTTTTCATCGATAAGCATACTAATTTCTAATTCTGATCTATTCAGTTTTCCTTGCAACTCCTTATTTCCCTTTTTAGTTTGTTATACAAAATCCACAAGTTCTGAATTAAGTTCAACTAAATCTTCAAAACTTAGTTCACTTACATCATCATTTGTAGCCATGAAGCATACATTTGCTTGCTCTGTGTCACTGTCACTGTCGCTTTCTGATGATGAAGAATCTGAATCATCCCATGTTATAGAAAATGCTTTCTTCTTGAATTTGTTCTACTTTAATGTATTTTTTTGTTTCTCTAGACAATCTTTCTTCATATGACCCTTTTTATGACATTCATAACATTTCATGACAGAAGATGATGGTTTATTGCTATTATTGTTACAGAGTTATTATAACTTTGTAACTCTTGATCTTGCTATTCTTTTTGAATTAAAAAAAAAAATTTGAAATTATTGGAAATAAATGCCATATCCTCTTCATCTGAGTCAAAGTCATCTTGTTCTGCTTGAAATGCTAGATTCTTCTTATCATACGCTTGAACTTCCTTTGCCTGCAAATTTACTTCATATGACATTAGATTTTCTATTAACTCTTCTGGTTTCATGGTTGAAAGATCGTTTTCTTCATCAATAGCTAGGACTTTTCTTTTCCATTCATCCGTTAAAGAGTTTAGGATTTTTGATACTGTATCAAAATCAAAAAAAAATTCTCCTAGTGCCAATAGTAAATGATATATATCTTGAAATCTAGAGTATATGTCATTTATATTTTCATTTGATTTCATTTTGAAATTTTGAAACCGATTTTTCAACGTAGAAATTTTGCTTTTTTTAACTTTGTTAGTTCCTTCATGAGTTACTTTTTGAGTTCTCCATATCTCATAAGCATTTTTATACATACTGACTCTATTAAACTCATTTCTATCCAACGCACAGAATAACATGTTCATAGCTTTAACATTTGTAGTAGCATCAGTTTTCGGTGCAGCAATCCACGTTGAAAAATATTCTAGTGGAATAGTATATTCGTTTTGAGTAATGTTCCAAGTTTCAAAACCATTAGATTGCATTTATATTCTCATTCTAGTTGACCAATTATTATAATTAATTCCATTGCATAGTGGAGGTCATGCAGTAGATTGACCTTCAATAAAACTAGTGTTAGTGACAATGCTTGTGATGGTGTTATTTTTCATATTAGCAAAAAAAAATTATCAAATAACTGTGTTACGGTTATATGATGTCTTTCTCTGATACCAAATGAAAGTGATTACTATGTGGTTAGTTTATCACTTAGGATCGTGTAATATGGAATGTATTATAATCAAAATGCGGAAACAGATGATAATAATAGTAAAGTAAATAAGAATAAGCATGCCAGATTTTTTTTATACTGGTTCGAACTTCCCATTCTATGTCCAGTCCCAGACTTCCATCTAGAATTTCCCACAATATCCCCTCACTTAACCCGAAGGAATTGGTATACAACACCTGAGCAACCAATCAGGATTTTTCCGTCTCGAACAACTGAAAGAGGACTTTACCCGCCTGAACTACCAAATAGGACTTCAATAGTTTCAATAAAATTGCTTTGACACTTTGTGTTCTTCATAACACTGATTTGTCTTTGATAGTACAACCTTTCTATAATCTTTTCCTCAAGTATGTATGTGTGTGTAAGGACTTAGAATGGAGAATATTGCTTTGAATCGAAGAATAAGTAAATTGATTCAGAGATTCAAGCAATGTATGTAAGTTGTGATTGCTTTTCAGAATGCAGAGATAGTAGAGAGTATAATCAGAAAATAAAAAAATCGGTGATTTGTGAAGTGAATCTTATGTGCTTATATAGTAGATAAACAGTTGCAGCCATTCACGAAGAGTTCTGATCAAAAGAAGCATCCATACCTCTTCAATTTAGATCGTATCTCTTGGCAAATGGAAGTGTCTGTTCAGAAAAATAGCCGTTGAAAGAATTCATTCGACTTACCCAAAACGACCAGTCAACTGAATGTTCAAAGTTGGTGCAAAAATAGGGAGTTTCTATGCAACTGGGCAGATTCAGTCAACTGGCTCCCTGTGAATATATGGTGACATATTTAATCCCTGCAAGAAATGGTTAGTCACAAAAAAATTTCTCCCTTTGTCATCGACAAAAAAGGAAATAATAATAATTCCATCATCGAACTAACTAAAAATTGCAATCACGGAAAAAAAAGATTTGAAATTATTCCTTATACAAACTCATAAATAAAATGTTTGGAACAAATAGATAACTTGCTACTACCAAGAGATAACAACATCAATCAGAGTCAGACTCTGTCTCTTCTTCTTGTTCCACTTGCATTGGACTTTTGCCTTTGGAGGAAATTCCTACAAACTGACTGCCACCCCCATTGCCACTTATGTCAGAACTTGTGTGTTCTTCTGATCTTGACTAAGTAAAGCGAGGAGCTGGACGTTTTCTTGGATCACGGTGTGAAGTTTCTGTAATGGTGAAAGAGGAACAATATATCGCATGCCATAAAATCCCGAAAAAGCTCTTAATTTTGTGAAATTTCTTGTCCATTTTCTTATCGATATTTTTGATGCAAGAATCCAAAATGACTTGATTTCTTACAGTTAAATCAATGGATTCTCAAGTGCCTTGGGATGGAGGTTGTGGTCGAATGTTATCTCTTGATTGTTGTTGCTGTGAAGTAGAAGTTTGTTGATAAGGTCGAGATTGCCATTCTTGAAAAGTCATGATAGTTAGAGGTCTAGGTGGCAATTTCATAAAGCTTATTGTGCAGCTATTTTGAGTTTTGGGAACAGAAGTATCGGATTCCGAAATAGGAACTTGGAGATTCATAAGTAGCCGCATAATATATTCTTCATAATAAATAATGTTCATACGACCTTGATTAAATGATAAGATTTCCTGTAGAATAAGTTTCGGCCAATTTATTTGAAGTTCTCACCAAATACCACACAATGCCCTAAAGTTGTTTGGATAGACAAGTTAATAAGAGCCAGTACGGGGAAGAACCATGTGCATTAAAGCTCGATGCATAATTCTAGCTGTAGGTCGTAAGGCGATATACTTAAGTTTGGTCATGTCATCTTCTAAGAACCGATGACTTACTTCGTCTCGCTCGCCTATGGGTATATTTAATTCTTCCAAGTGAATACCATCAGTTGGAGTATGAAGAATATGACCAATTCTATCTAAAGAAAGAAACACTTGTCGACCCCGGACTAAACTCCAAACGCAATTATCTTGATTATGTAGGTTTTGATGGCCTAAATTCAAATTAGCATAGAAAAGTTTTACCAAGGTGTGATTTATCTTGATATTATTCTGATTGTGATCTAGGAAAGACTATAGATGGCTTCTCCTTGCTAGCTCTTGAATCCTATAAGGAGAAAAACCAGGAAACGCAACAAAAGAACCTTCAAAAAATCAAGCTTCTTTCATTTTATTCCACCTTTGGACTATGGTAGCATCATAGAGCCATTGAGCAATCTGAGAATCAATCGGCTCAAAGGAGGAAGAAGAGGCATGTCTAGATCTCTTGGGTTGATGAGAAGCCATTGGAAATAGTAATGTAGTGAAGGAATTTGAAAAAAATTAGGAGCTATTTTTTTAGAATTCTGAAGTTAGGAGGTAAAGGTGAAAAGTGAGAAAGAGGATATAAAGGGTTAGTGGTTAAAAAGGTAGGTAAAAAGGTGTAAAAGAGGCTCAGGTTTCCATTCAATCGATTGGTCTAATACGGTCAATCGACTGAACTAGTATTCCGAAACTCTCTGTTTCAGATTCATTCGACTGGCCATATTATTTCAGTCGACTGAATATGGAAGGAATGCTTTCTGTTTTATGATTCAATCGATTGGATATTTTCTTTCAGTCGACTGAATAAGGTCTGAAAACACCCTGTATTCAGATTCAATCGACTGGTTGAAAATTTCAGTCGACTGAATTATGTCTTTTGTAGCATTTACAATATTTTTGAAAAAAAATATATAATATATTCAATAAAATTTTAAATAATGCATACAAAGTAGGAATAAAAAAATTGACAAAAAAATTATTTGGAAGAAGGGGTGGATGGAGACATGGAGTTGGTTGGTTCATCCTTCGTTTTCTCTACATACTGTTTCAATGGTGACCAACGGTTTCCACGCTTCCATGAATTTGAAGAGAGCGGTGGAGCCTGTGGCGATTGATCTCATGGACTTCGAGAGGAAAATGGTGTAGGTTGATGAACCGCAGATGAAGATGATCCGTAGAACTTCCATCCAATCTGCTTCAGGAAACTTAGGCGTCTTGAGTTCATTTTCTGCTCATAAATATCTCGTGTTGAATCGCTATAGATTCCCTCAGGTAATGATGTAAATCATCAATTTTCTTTTGGATAGAGGAGAACCAAAGAACAGAAAACGTCGCACCTTCTTTTTCTCGGGAGTACGGCCTGTGTGATAGTTCGACGGTCTAGCCGGTTCGTGAGTATGTGTAGGAGTAGGTAAGCTTGACGAACCAGATGAAGGCGTCAAAAATTCGATATAAGAGCAAGCGGAACCATTTAATGAATTTTATTGAGAAGATATTGTTGTAGAGAGAAGATAAAATATGTATGAAGCAAATATTGGTTAATGAATGAAGTGCAGAACACTAAGAGATATATATATATATATATATATATATATATATATAGGGAACAAAACAGTTAGAAATTGATGGTTATACGTACAAATTGAAAAAATTAGTGGATGAAAAATAAAACAAAAATTTGTAGCTGAAAATTTTTCATAAGAAATAAATAAATAGATAAGGGGAAAACTGTAGAAGAAGTAATTGTGAAAAATTAAATAGTCAAGTGGCAGAGAAATAGGCTTATCAGACTCAAGGTGCAGAATTCGAGTACTAGAAAAAAAATTTAATTAATTTGCAATTTTATAATTCCTTTAAAGAAATTATACCTAGTTCTCTTCTTATTTTTATAAAACAATTTTCATTGAGTGGTTTAGTGAAAATATCAGCTAACTGATTTTCAGAATTTACAAACTCTAAATTTATTATGTCCTTTTCAATATTATCACGAAGAAAATGATGACGAATGTTAATATGTTTAGTTCTTGAGGGATTGACAGGATTTTTGGATAAATTTATTGCACTAATGTTATTATAGATTTATTTAATTTTATATCAAAATATTGTAATGTTTGTTGCATGTAGATTACTTGAGCACATGCTAAACCCGCAGATATATATATTTTGCTTCACATGTCGATTGTGAAATGCAATTTTGTTTACTGCTAAACCAAGATACTAAGGATCGTCCAATGAAATGACAATTCCACTTGTTCTTTTTCCATCTGTCCGACTTCCTCCAAAATCAACATCATTATAAGATACTAATTCAAAAGGACATTCTTTTGGATAAAATAATCCTAAATCATTGGTTTTGCTAAGATAACGAATTATACGTTTAACTGCTCGCATATGTGATTCTTTAGGATCTGCTTGAAATCGAGCACATAAACAAACACTCATCATAATGTCAGGTCGACTAGCAGTTAAGTAAAGTAATGATCCAATCATACTACGATATAGTTTTTGGTCGACGCTCTTACCATTTTCATCTTTATCGAGATGTATAGTTGTACTCATAGGAGTTGGTTTGGCAGAAGTGTTTTCCACATCGAATCGTTTAATTAGATTATTACAATACTTTTCTTGATTAATGAAAATGCCATTTTGTAATTGCTTGATTTGTAATCCAAGAAAATATGATAGTTTTCCCATATGTGACATTTCAAATTCATTCGTCATGCTAGTCGAAAATTCTTGACATAATTTTTCATTTGTTGAACCAAATATAATATCATCAGCATATATTTGTATAATTAAAATATCCTGTTTATTTTTCTTAATAAATAATGTTTGATCAACTTTTCCAATCTCAAAACCAGATTCTAGTAGATAGCTTTTAAGTCGGTCGTACCAAGACGAGGTGCCTGTTTTAAACCATGTAAAGCTTTCTTAAGTTTATAAATGTGATCTAAAAAAATTTCATGAGTAAAAAGAGGAGGTTGTTCAACATAAACATTTTCTTTTATAAATCCATTTAGAAAAGCACTTTCAGCATCCATTTGATATAATTTAAAGTTATGAAAACATGCAAAAGCCAATAGAATACGTATAGCTTCTAGTCTTGCAACTGGAGCAAACGTTTCTTCATAATCTATTCCCTCTTCTTGATTGTAACCTTGTGCTACTAATCTAGCTTTATTTCTAGTAATGTTACCCTATTCATCAGCTTTGTTTTTGAAAACTCATTTTGTACCAATGACTGATTGATCACTTGGTCTAGGAACAAATTTCCAAACTTCATTTCTTTCAAATTGATTTAGCTCTTCTTGCATAACTATAATCCAATAGTCATCAGTTGAGGCTTCCTTAATATTTTTAGATTCTATATTAGAGAGGAAGGCTATATGGCCCATTTGATATAATTGATGTCTTGTTCTTACATTTGAATTTACTTCTCCAATTATATTTTGAACAGGGTGATCTCTAAGAATTCTTAGAGGAGATCTTACTATATTATCATTAGTAACAATGTTTTCATTTCCTATAGAAATATCCAAATTATTATTTTGAAAAATAATATCATCATCTTCTGATTTATTTGTCAAAATTTTATTTGAATTATTTTCCAAATTTGTATTTTTAGAAGAAATTTTGGCATTTTCATCGAATGAAACACAAAGAATTTCTTCGATTACTTTAGTTCTTTTAGAAAAAACTCGATAAGCTTTGCTTCTTTCCGAATATCCTATGAATATTCCTTGATCGGATTTTGGATCAAATTTGCCAAGCTGATCTTTAGTGTTAAGTATAAAACATTTTGAACCAAAATTTTTGAAATGTGATATATTTGGTTTTCTACCATTTAAAAGTTCATATGGAGTATGTTTTGTTAATGATCAAATAGAAACTCGATTCAAGACATTGCAGGCAATTGCAACAGCTTCTGCCCAAAAGTGCTTAGGCAAAGTGCTTTTCGTGCACATTCTTGTAATGTTCTGTTCTCCTTTTCTTCAACTCCGTTTTGTTGTGGTGTTCTAGGAAAGGAGAAATTATGATTAATTCCTTTCTTGTTACAAAAATTTCGAAAGCTTCATTTTCAAATTCACCTCCATGATCACTTCTAATATTTTTAACTTTTAATTTTTTAAATTTTGAATTCTTTTTACAAAAAATTTAAAATTCTCAAAAGTATCACTTATATGTTTCATAAAAATAGTCCATGTATATCTTTAAAAATCATCTACAATAATAAATACATATCTATTGTGATTAATAGATTGAACTTGAGTAGATCTGAAAAGGTCCATACGCAGTAGTTCAAGTGGTTATGTTGTAGATATGACTTTCCTAGATTTAAAAGAAGATTTTGTTAATTTTCCTAACTGACAAGCATCACAAATATTATCAGTTTTGAATTTCATATCAGGTAGTCCTTTAACAAGTTTATTTTTAGCTATTTTATTAATACTATTAATATTTATATGACAAAATCTTTTGTGCCATAGCCAAGAATCATTATCTGCAGCTACTAAACACATGTGTGTGTTATAATTTATATTCATATTTAAAATATAAATATTTCTATCTCTAATACCTTCAAAGATTAAATTTTGATTTTAATAAGAAATATTACATTTATTTTTTGAAAAAGATATATTAAAACCTTTATCACATAATTGACTTATACTTAATAAATTATGTTTTAAATTTTTAACTAATAAAACATCAGTAATGAGAGGTGAGTTAGAGATACTGTTATTGCTCACATCGCCTTTGCCGATGACATAACCTTTTGAATTATCTCCAAAAGTGACTGTTCCTTCATTTGAGTAGACGATGTTTGTTAACATATCTTTATTACCAGTCATGTGTTTCGATCAACCACTGTCTAGAACCCATTTTCCTCTCTTGTTAAGTGGTACCTACAAAAATAAAGATTAAGATGGTACCCACTTTTCTTTTTAGGGTCCTAAGAGTTAGGACTTAGGAAACCAAACCCAAGAAGGTTCAGAAATCTCTTTATAAATATAATTCACATTTTTATGAACAGTTTCCACAAATGTTTTGATATGCTTATTCCTAATTAAGTTATTATTTATTTTAGGAATCCATATTTTAATAGTTTTAAAATCTTTAGAAACTGTTTTCTCTAAATCTTTCCTAATTTTGGTTTTAAATTTATTTTTAAACTTTCCAAATTTTTTAAGATTTTCAATTTCCTTATATCCTAATCCTATTTTATTTGAAGTAGATTGAGAATTTTCCATTACTTTTGAAATATTTTCTCGTCCTTTATTAAAATTAGAAATATTTTTATTAATATCTTCTAGCTCAGTTTTAAGACTAGATTTTTCTCACTCTAATATTTTAGTGTTAGATTTTAAATCATTAATTTCTATTAATCAATCATCATTTTTATTCTTCTGAATTTCTAATTCCTGAGTTATGATAGTAAGTTGAGATGCTAAATTAGAATTAGATTCTTGAGATTTTTCAAATTTTTCTTCGAGAATTTTCTTTTCATCGATAAGCATGCTAATTTCTAATTCAGATCTATTCAGTTTTCCTAGTAACTCCTTATTTTGCTTTTTAGTTTTCTTTACAAAATCCACTAGTTCTGAATTACATTCAACTAAATCTTCAAAACTTAGTTCACTTGCATCATCATTTGTAGCCATGAAGCAGATATTTGCTTGCTCTGTGTCACTGTCCCTTTCTGATGATGAAGAATCTGAGTCATCCCATGTTATATAATATGCTTTCTTCTTGAATTTGTTCTTCTTGAATTTATTTTTCTGTTTCTTTGGACAATTTTTCTTCATATGACCCTTTTTATGACATTCATAACATTCCATGATAGAGATGATGGTTTATTGCTATTATTGTTACTAGTGTTATTTTTGTAACTCTTGATCTTGTTATTCTTTTTGAATTTCAAAAACTTTTTGAAATTATAGCAATAAATGCCATATCCTCTTCATTTCAGTCAGAGTCGTCCTGTTCTGCTTGAAATGCTAGATTCTTCTTATCCTGCGCTTGAACTTTCTTTGCCTGCAAATTTATTTCATATGACATTAGATGTCCTATTAACTCTTATGGTTTCATGGTTGAAAGATCGTTTGCTTCTTTAATAGCTAGGACTTTTCTTTTCCATTCATCCGTTAAAGAGTTTAGGATTTTTGATACTATGTCAAAATCAGAAATTTTTTCTCCTAGTGCCAATAATGAATGATATATATCTTGAAATCTAGAGTACATGTCATTTATATTTTCATTTGATTTCATTTTGAAATTTTGAAACTGATTTTTTAACGTAGAAATTTCGCTTTGTTTAACTTTGTTAATTGCTTCATGAGTTACTTTTAGATTTCTCCATATCTCATAAGCATTTGTACACATACCGACTCTATTAAACTCATTTCTATATAATGCACAGAATAACATGTTCGTAGCTTTAGCATTTTTAGTAGCATCAGTTTTCTGTGCAGCAGTCCAAGTTGAAAAATCTTCTGTTGGAATAGTATATTCGGTTTGAGTAATGTTCCAAGTTTCAAAACCATTAGATTGCCTATATATTTTCATTCTAGTTGACCAATAAATATAATTCATGCCATTGAATAGTGGAGGTCGTGCAGTAGATTGACCTTCAATAAAACTAGTGTTAGTGACAGTGCTTGTGATGGTGTTATTTTCCATGTTAGAAAAAAAATTATCAAATAACCGTGTTACGGTTATAGGATGTCTTGCTCTGATACCAAATGAAAGTGACTACTATGTGGCTAGTTATCACTTAGGATCATGTAGTATGGAATGTATTATAATCTAAATGCGGAAACAGATAATAATAGTAAAGTAAATAAGAATAAGCATACCAAGAGTTTTTATACTGGTTCGAACTTCCCGTTCTACATCCAGTCCTAGAATTCACTCTGGAATTTTTCAAAATAACCCCTCACTTAACTCGGAGGAATAGTTATACAACACCTGAGTAACCGATCAAGATTTTTCCGCCTCTAACAACCGAAAGAGGACTTTACCCGCCTGAACAACCGAACAGGTCTTCAACAGTTTCAATAAAATTGTTTTGACACTTTGTGTTCTTGATAACACTGATTTGTCTTTGATACTACAACCTTCCTATAATTTTTTCCTCAAGTATATATGTGTGTGTGAAGATTTAGAAAGGATAATATTGCTTTGAATCGAAGAATAAGTTAATTGATTCAGAGATTCAAGCAATGTATGTAAGTTGTGATTGCTTTTCAAAATGCAGAGATAGTAAAAAGTATGTTCAGAAAATAAAAAAAATTCGGTGATTTGTGAACTGAATCTTATGTGTTTATATAGTAGATAAACAGGTGCAACAATTCACGAAGAGTTCTGATCAAAAGAAGCATTTATACCTCTTCAATTTAGATCATATCTCTTGGCGAATGGAAGTGTCTATTCAGAAAATAGATGTTGAAAGAATTCAGTTGACTGACCCAAAACGACCAGTCAACTGAATGTTCAAAGTTGGTGCAAAAACAGGGAGTTTTCGTGCGTCTGGGCAGATTCAGTCGACTGGCCATATTTGGTCAGTCGACTAACCTGACAGTCAGTACACAGTTCACATATATGTTAAAGAGTTTAAAGCTAAAAACAACTTTGGTTTGAGTGAACTACTTGAGGATAGATTTTAACAATTCTAAGACTAAAAACTTCGACAAATTAACATACTATACTCAGTTTTGTAACCTTATCTCCTTTGTAGTTTTAACAACATATTTCTTTCTCTATTTGTCGCTTGCCAATATAGTCTCATTCACTGATTTGATTAAGCCCTTTGTCATGAATCAAAACATATGATTCAACATATGTTACTAATTAATAGTAAATAGATCATACCTAAAAGAGATTTTATTTCTAATTTTCACGTCATTCTCATGAACGATGATAAGTGGGTTGAATGGTGTGTTGGTGTTTAATGATTTAAGTTGTGCTAATTAATGGTACAAATAAGTCATACTTGTAATAAACACGTCAATCATTTCTACTTAATATTTTAATTAGATACTATAAGTGAATTTCATGTTGATGGAAGTGGATTTGCCTCTAAGTCGCTTCATATTATCATAGTTTATTCATTTTTGCATTATCTAATTTTTACAATTTTTCTTAGTTTAAAACCACTTTAAAATATTTGGGTTAATTTGATTGAGTAGTATTAAAATTTAATTCATTCCCTGCGGAATGACCCATACTAGCATACGTACTACAATTGTATGTTGTGGGCTTGCGGTTTATAACGATAATTTTTTTAATGGTGATTTTCTAACAAGTAGAAATTCCCGCCGTTATTAACAAGTTTTTGGCGCTATTGCTGGGGAATTGCAATTTAATTTTAATTTTACTCTTCGAATTATTTGTGTATGTTCATTTTGTGTTTTTATTAAAAGAAAAGAAGGAAAATATATATTATTGTGCATTTATTTTGTTCAATTTATTTGTTTTGTTTTCAATCGTTTTGATTTAGTGTGTTATGTTTTGTTTTGAGTGTGCATTTTGCTTGCATTGCATTTGCTTTGCATTACTTTGAAAAACCAAAAAAGAAATTTCGATTTACATTTTTTGTTTTTGCACTACATATTCTCTTCTCTTCCTTAATTACATAATATTCTCTGTGTAAAATAGTTCATATTTGCACTACTTTGCATTACAGTTTTTGTTTTTATTCCATTACATTTCTTTGCATTAGAGATATATCTCTGTTGCATTGCAAACTTCTTCACATACAACCTGCCTCTGCCACAAACTGAGGCCAGATATACCTCTAACTACAAAATGTTGCATTGCAAACTGCTACCACTCACCATCTCCTATCTTCTCCACCATCACAAGTTCATCAATATTGCCAACTTCCTCTGCCTCTAACTCCTTCCTCCTGCTTTTTCATCCAACCACACTGTCAACTACCTCTACATTACAAATATTCACAAACTTCACCATTGGCTCACTGCACCTCACTACTAAACTACCTCACTATCCACTGCCTTTGTCCATGTACTACCACCTTGCCGCCACCTTTGTTAACAACATGCACCACCAAACAGTCTTCATAATCAACAAAAAAACAAAAAATAACTCTGACAGTCTTCAACTTCTAATCCCTTAACCCAAACATCAACACCACTCTCACAGGTTTCCCATCCTACAAACGCTCATCTTACT
Organism: Allium cepa; assembly: GCA_030765085.1. NCBI lineage: Eukaryota > Viridiplantae > Streptophyta > Magnoliopsida > Asparagales > Amaryllidaceae > Allium > Allium cepa. The sequence goes on along the minus strand of CM060941.1, from coordinate 671,538,432 downwards.
AGGGACATCTAGAGGTTTAACGGCTTGTTCCATATGCTTAACGAAATCGTGTTTCTTATAAAAAAGAATTTATCTCGTTTTTAGTTTATTCGAGGACAAATAAAAAGATAAATGTGAGGGTATTTAATGTGCATATTTTTACTTCCATATTTAATCTATTTTTATTTAAATAAATGAGCATATTAGGGTATTTTACATGTTTAACCAAAATTTAAATTATTTTCAAATCATCATCAACTTATCTTCATTTGGGGGGTAAAATGGTAAATTTGTGTATGATTTAATTTGAGAAAATTTATTTTCACATTTTTATTCTTATTTATAGGAAACGAAGAGCAAATATAAAGACATGGAAGAATGCATGCACATATGCTGAAGACAAATGAAGATTGGAAATAAACGAATTCATGAAACATGGAGGAGCCCACTAACCCACTACCATATGGTCCACAATAAAAGCAAATGCACATGTTAATGGAGGTTTAAAAGTATGTTAGTGTGGGTTAATTAATTCCCTAATGATTACTTGGAGGTTATACTTCCTAAATGGCATTTAGTTAGTCCCCTAAAATATAAATTAGGGTTTTAAGCATGTAAATATACCTCTTACATCTCATGTAATTGTCTTTTTACCTTTCATGTAAGCTGTAGCCACAAAATAAAAGATAAATAAAGTTTCTTTCATGGCTTCTTAGCCTTGTGTTTACTTTCATGCAATTTACATTTATGCTCTTTTAATTCTCTTATTCCCCTTTTATTTCATGTTAGTAGTTAGCTCTATTTTATTTTAATAGATCTCATTTTCCTTTTCTTTTTATTTGATATCATTCCATGTTATCATGCTTTCAAAAATGAGTAGCTAAACCCCTTCAATTTAGGGGTAATGAAGCTCGCATGAAACATATTAAATTAACATATGTAGGATCGATTTCACCCTAAAGGGGGGGTGAATAGGGTGATACTAATATCATAAAAAATCAATGTGGAAGTATATAAAATAGTTGCAGTACAGATAATAGCAGAATAATATCAGCATAAATAATAGTAAAATGTTAAAACCAGAAATAGAACAACATGGATTTACCCAGCTTCGGCAAAACCCTACCTACGTGTTGCTCCCAAGGTTTCTACTAGAAATTAAGTAGTCTAATGCTTACACACGTAAACTCGCGACACCCGCTATCGACAAACGTAACTCTAGCTCAAAACTCTCCCACAACTTAGCCACTGAGTTGCGAATTCTCGAACTACACCGCCGTAGTTCATCCCCTAGTCACGCGACTAGAATTTTACAAAAGTTTAAAAGTAAGTTACAAAGTAAAAATAATTAAAACAATAAAACCCTAATATAAAAATTAAAAGCCTTTTAACTAAAAACCCAAAGCAAATAAAGGTCGGCCCTAAAAGATTTAAGTGATAAAAAAATGTTCCCCCTTTCTCTTTTATTTCTTCAGCCCGCTTTCTTTGCAAGGTGAAAATGGCAGCATTCGTTCGTTCCTCTTCGTTCAAAATTAGCGCTTCTGAGAAAGTGAGCACACCGACTTCAATTGATTGAATGATACTTCGAATGCTTTCTCTGATTGATTAATTTGTTCAGGGCAGCTTCAAATTATCGAGCGCGTATACTTGGTTTAAGATTGTACGTGATATTCCTTTTCGACTTTGATTATGCTCGACCTAGATTCAAGTAATTTGTTTGATTTACTTCAGTGATTAGCTCTCTGATTTGCTTGAACTCAAATGATCTTAATGCTGATGATGTTGATGGTATTTATAGGGTTTAAATCCCTAAATTTTCGATCGAATGAATTCGTTTGATAATTTTTTCCGCCGTTCGATTTTTCTTGAGTGCATACGATTTCATTAGAGTCGTTCAAATTCGTATATTTTCTGATATACTATGCTTGATTACCATGGCTTTGATTTTGACTTGTTCGATTCTTACTTGGTCACCACCGCTCTGACCTTGGTATTTAAAATTATGATATTCTGGACTTTGAATTTGGTTCCGTTCTTTATCACCCGTGACTTCGGCCTTTTGAATTTTTTTAGATAATCTGGAGGTTTTTTTGACTTGTATAATTTACTATATCACCTACCTCTTGTCACTGCATATCAATACATGTGTATTTGTGCATGTATATATGTATGTTTGTGATGCCCTATACGGACGCGTAATATGTGTTATTATCCTTTGGCATTGCAGTCTTGTTCATATATGTATACATATTGTTTACTGCTTCACTCCATCCATATTGTTTCCTCTTGAAAACTGCTGTTGAACTTGGTTGGACTTTCTAGCCTTGTTGTACTAGTTATCACTACATATACATGTGTATGTATGCATCTATGTATGCTGTGTTCTTCATTTTTGTTGCATGTTGCCATTCACTTGTTTACCTGCACTTGTTTGCTATAGACAACTGCCTAGATGATACGTCTGACTGCATGTACATATGTATAAATGTGTGCAAACATATGTATATATGTACGCGATCTATTGGTTTTCATGTTCTTGTTCATTGGTCTGCACTACTTTATCGATATATATATATATATATATATGTATGTATGTATGTATGTATATAGTGTGTGTGTGTGTGTATGCATGTCTGGTTTTGTTTGAAGCTTCATGTAGTCACAACTATACACTTTGTTGTTGCTTGATGAACTCTGGTAGTTGCAGTATCAAGTGGTCTTGTAGTCTCTGGTGATTGTATTCAAATGAGTATATTTATGGTTTGCCTCCATGCCTTCACTTGTTCCACATAAGTCTGGTTCCATATGAAATCTTTTTGTGCATAGCATATATATGTCAGAGTTGCTCCTTTGTGTGCTGTCTTGCATTCCACTTTATTTCAGTCATGCCTCTGATTGATCTGTAGTTTCACTAGATCTGGTGTAACGGCCTGTGATATCTCGGAATTTTTGGCAATATAAATTTAATAATCTATATTTAAAATTAAATTGATTTGATAATCTTTGTAATAAAATTTGAATTTAATTTAATAATCTAATTGAATAAGTATTTAATTAATGAATTTATCTTTTAAAAGCTAATTAAATTGTTTTCTATTTATAATGTATATATTTGTATATATTATAAATAGACAAGTTTTGTTTTTAAATTTAATAAATAAAGGCATGTTTTCAAATTCTAATATTTTTTATTTTATTTAATATTAAGCTTTTCAAAATCTATTTTATAAATAACTATATGATTTTAAATACATAAAATAAATGTTTAATTATTTAAAAAGGATTTTAGTTTAAAGTTGAAATAAGATTAATAATAAGATTTGTTTTATATCTTTTTTAAATATTGTTTAATAAATATGATTTGTAATTAGCTATGAAAGTTTAAAATACAATTAATATATGAAACATTTATTCCTTTAAATAATAAGTAATTTATAAACTCTTTTATAAATTTATTTAAAATGATTAAAATTGTTATTTTCAAATAATAGATATATGTATTGTTTTTATTTATAATTGTACTTGGCTTTATTTCTTTAAAATTAGCTACATATAATTATTTATAAACTAATTAATTAAGTTAAAAAGCTTTTGTCTGCATTTAAAAATAAGTAAGGATGTATAAAGACAAGTGTAAGTATATAAAAGCTTCATTTAACATGTGTTAAGTTAATAAACAAGGAAATTAACAAATGTAAATATTTAGGACAAGTGTCATATAATTTTTATTTTTCTTTGATTTTTAATAAATCATAAATTTAGTATATAAACTCATACTTCTTCCATTCTTTTCTTTTTCTCATTTTCATTTCATAGTTAAGAAAATTTTCAGCTGAAAACATTTCACTCTAAAACAATCCTCATTTAAAAATAAAAATCAGTAATCACTCCTCAAAATCAAATCTGAATCCAAAATCAAACATCTCTGATCAAATCCCTGTAAATCATTTACCCCATAACCATCTTCAAACATGCAAATTATTCCTTGTAACACATTTTCAAAAGGCAAAGCATTTTCAAAGCAAAATCTGTAGCCTGCATTTTCTTTTAAGCTGGAAGTTTGCATGCAAGTGCATTAATCAACATTTCAAGCAACTTAAGTTTAAAAAAAAGGGCAAGACTACAAATCATTTTCAAAAGGAATCCAATCTGCATTCATTTCTTCAAAATCTGGAAATCAAGCTACCAGCGTGCATGCAGTTCTAATTTAGTTTTCAAAGCACCACAGCGACTCAAGTTTTTAAAAGCATGGGGCAATTTAGTTTTAAAAAAGGCTTTTCAAATCTGGTGCTCTGTCTTCTGCTAAGGTGAGTAACTTCACATTTTAAAAATTTAAGTATTTAAAAATCTGGTTGTTTGGTTTATCCATGGAAATAAGTAGGCTTGTATATATATTGTTAAATACATTGATGTGTATATCTATATGTATGAATGAGATGCATGTCTGTTTCACCTAAGTTACTGTCTGTTTACAGTACAAGCTCAAGTTGATCAAAATTCTTTTTCTCTTGATCTAGTTGCTGTTATGACTTAGTATTTGAATGAAACTTGTTTGTTACATGATAAAGTAAAATTTAAATTTTTACTTAAGTTAAATAATAGTGAAGTGTCTTTGGAAATTTAAAATAACCAAGCAAGTTTGAATCTAAGTGAAAATTCAAATATTATGATTCAATGTTTCAGGGTTATAAATCAAATCATCATACAAAATCATGATTTTTAAAAGCAAGATTATAATTTCTAGCGATTTTGAGAGCAGTTCTAAATTGACTGTATTTTGCTTTTAGGGTTATCACTGATGATCTATGGGTTCGAATGGGTTGAATTTCCTCCTGGAGGTGGAGGAGTGATTAGGGATGATGCGAAAATTACTTGATTTTGGGGCATTTCATTTTGGACACAGCGGTTGTGATTTGAAGTTTGGAACCCTAGTTTAACTGGGCTAGAAAGAAAAGATCCCCTCGGCATTTGTAGTTGATCGAGTTCAATAATATTTTAGGTAATGGAAGTTGGTGGGTTGACGAGGACTTCGCCGGAGTTTTAAAGGTAACGGTGTGTCGGAGCTTCGAGGACGAGGCGTTGACAGGTATTGGATGTAGTGTATACTGCCTGTTCCAGGTTTTGGTTTCTGAACTCGAATTCAAATTCGAGTTGATTGTGAGCGATCTGATGATCGAGGTAACATGAGGAGTTGCTTGCCGTTGTGAGATGATAGTAGATGTTGATCGGAGGCGATCAAAGTCACCGTGCACATGCACGGTGCACTTTGTTCTGATGTAAGCTGATGGAGTTTGGGATTAAAGCAGGTGTAGCGTACTCTAGTGATCCTCGGGTGATTCGAGTGTTTGACTCAAAGCGTTGTGGGGTTTTGCTCGACGCAAATTGATGTGTGGCTCGGGTTAAATTTTGGTTACAGGTTTTAACAACTAAACATGTTCTGTTTGTAAATTTTAAAAGTAAAGTTTAAAATGTAAACAAAAATTTAAACTAAGAATTAAACCTGAGTTTTGAATCTGAATTCAAGTAGTTTGAATCTTAGTTTTGCAATGATTTATGTTTTGAAATTTAAATTTGGTTTTAACAACTTTTAAGCGTTTAAGTGAATATGGTTTGAATTTAAACTGAAAAGTTTAAATTGTAAAATAGAAATTTAAAATAAGTTTAAATCTAAGTTTTGAAATCTGGAATTTGAGTTTGAATTTCAGTTTAAAAAATAAAATAAAGTTTTAAATTTAAATTTTTAACTACTTTTAAAAAAAATGGTAAAGATTTGAAATTTTAAAATGAAGTTTAAATGTAAGTAAGTTTTGAATCTAAGTAATCTGGAATCAAATTTAATATGTATTCCAGTTTGAAATAAATGGAAATTTTTAAATTTAAAATGATTTGAACAATTTTGTTTGTTAAAGTGTATTTACAAATTGATGTGAATTTAAAAATGAATTTTGTTTTAAATTCTTTTAAACTTCTTTATAAAGTGAATATTTCTTTAACTTGTGAGATAAAAAGGTTTTTGAATTGTTTTAAAAACTTTGTTAAAGTCAAATTTGTGTTCATTTTAAATCTTAAATTTAAAATGCAATTTAAAGTAAATTTGAAAACAAATTGTTTTTAAATGCTTTGATTAAGTAAGAAATGTTTTATCTTTAAGTAAAAAAAGATTTAATGATTTGTAATTATTAAGTTAATTAAAATGGATAATTAACTTATTTAATTAATTAATGATTTGGATTGATTAAATAAGTAATTAATGGTTTAAATTAATTAATTAATGATGGAGATTAATTAATTAAGGTTAATTAATTTGTAATTACGAATTATTAATTAGATTTTAATTAACGATTAAAGATTTATTAAACAGGTAATTAAGGATTAATTAAGTTGCAGTTAACACTTAATTTAATAATTAGAGATTAATTAATTGGTAATTAAATATTAATTAATTTGTAATTAATAATGGTTAATCTTAGTTAATTTCATAAGAAAGAAATTAAAGAATAGGTAATGGAGATCATTAACTAAGATTATTTAATAATTAATTAATGTGATTAATTAATTAGATTAATTAATTAATTATTATCATTTCTGAAATTGTTTAAGTTTAATTACTTAATAGAAGTAATAAATGAATTAATTACTTAATGTAATTAATTGAGTTTAATGTGATTAGTTAAGTTTAATTAATTAAGTTTAATTAATTTGAACACTGGATGATTTTATAATAATTGTTTAATGTAATTAATCGAGTGTAATTACTTAGTGAAGTAATTAATTGATACTACTAGATGTAATTAGTTGAAGATGATGTAAGAATGGAAGTAATTTGGATTAAATTACTTTGTAATTAATCAAGGGATTAATTGAGATAATTAATTATGGAGTAATTAAATTATGGAATGAGTAATTAAGGGTAGTTAATTACTGAATGTGATTAATTAAGAGTGATTAATAATGTGATTTAATTAGTAATAATTACTTATTGTAATTAATTTAAATAGGATAATTAATTAAAATGTTATTAGGAATCATTAATTAATATAATTTATGATGTAATTAAGGTTGATTAATTGAGATTAATTAATCAATGATAAGTGATTAAGTAATTAACGTAATTAACTAAGGATTGATGTAATTAATTATAGTTAATTAATTAATGAAGTAGTTGAAGGTTAATTACTGTAATTGCTTGGGAATAATTAAATCGTGAAATTAATTAAAGGATAAATTACTTGAATGTAATTAAAAGATAATTAATCACGGGTGATTAATTAAGATGGATAATTAGAGAATAATTAATTAATTGATTTGTAATTAATTAATGGTTTAGTAAGCAAGGTTTATGATGATTATAGTAATTAATTTAATTCACTTTAAATTAATTAAAGATGGAGGTAATTAATTTAATTCATTTTAAATTAATTATAGATGATGTGATTAAGTAAATCATTGCTTATGTATGAATGAATGATATTGGTTGCCTTAAATGGTTTGAAATCTCAGCTATGAGATAAGTAATGCTGTGTGATATGGATGATTTGGTTGCATTGGGATGATAATATGGATTATCTGTTTATAATGATGATATGGCTTATCTGTTTATGATGATAATGTTAATTATCTATTGAGAAACTGTGAATTATCTATCTTTATGTATATAGATAATAGAATTGAATTGTTTTAAACTCTAAAACAACTTGGACCTAAAAGATTCATTTTGGATTCGGTGAGAACGGGATCGGGTTTCCAGATTTGGATATCCGAAAACCACATCGATCCAAATTAACGATAGGTCTTGAATCACAAGTGAAGATGAAGATTGAGAGTGCAAGGGTTATCGTCGTTAACTCTGAGGCAGATTCCAAAATGAGTGTAACGAGATAATGCCTTCGGTTTCGTTCGAACCCGGAATGAACTTGTATGGATTGAATGCTTTCAGAACATCGTCAGGTGGACGATTAGCATTCTAAGGTAGATGTGTTCTGATAAAGGTAATCGTAGCCTCATGCCTCATCAATGGGGAATGGCTAAAACAAGGGAGGTGTAGCAAGGCTAAGTGGGTGATGCCCAAGTAGGACGAGATTTACCCCTGTCTAGATGTCCCTTTTATTTCGGCTGTGTGGTGTGGTTGCTAATCACAACTGCGGGGTGGTCTTGTTCAGTAAGGAATGGTTCCGGCTTTGTGTTGGAGGGGATTGGGAGTAATCCATGGTATGTTGATCTAGGCCACGTACTGTGACGGACGGTACCCCAGTAGCCCTGCCATTGTATGGAATCCAAAACCCAACAAGCGCCATCGAATTTGATTGTATTACCCACTTTTGTGGCTAGTAGCTGGAATTTAATAAATGTAACAATTTCGGCTATTTTCTATTTACTTGAAAACCCTAGACCTATTATAATATCATCGGATTTCCTATCAAATGTTTTGGTTAGCATAAGGTAAAAACTTTTCCATGTTTACGTGTGGAAAGTCTTACGTGATACCTTTTGTTTTCAAAGGTTTTTCAAAAGTTAAGAAACTTTAACCCGGTACTCACACCAGACACATGTCTTATCCGGAGTTTATTTCTGTTTTTCTTAAACTCTTGGGTACTCAAATTTTTACGAGTAGCCATGGGATTCAGGTTAGCTTTGACGAATTGTGGAGGAGCAATGGAGCAGGAGGCTTCAGCGTATATATGTATGTATGTATGTATATATATATATATATATATATATAGTGTTCTGCTGTGTTGGTATCTCTGAGTGGTTTCTTTGTATTGTATTTGAGTTGTAAATACTAGGCGGGTGTTTATAACTGTCCAGTATGTGATGTATAACCTGTGCAACTCTGGTAGTTGTTGTATACTATGTAATACTTATGTTATTAATATAATTTATTCATTCTGCTGTTGAGATTCTGATGTTGTTTCTTCTTTCTCTTCTTTCTTGTCTCTTTTCTATCCCTTTCTTTCTTCAAGATGATGTGAGTTTCTGGTCGTTTGAAAGTCGGGTCGTCACAGCTGGTATCAGAGCGCTAGGTTGAGCGAATACCTAGGCTCTGGAGTGGTGTCTATCTTGAGAGAGCGTATTTGTAATTTTAATATATATATTTATATTTTATTTCTACCTATTTGTTGGGTTACCTATTCTGGTTTTCCAATATAAGTTATAAAGGTGGGTAAGGTAGTGGTGTGTGTAACACGACTACTACCATTGGTTGGAGTTTGAATGTTTGGGGTTGGAGGTGTATCTGTTGAGACTGTAGACCTAATACCGTCTCGAGTGAGCTTTGCTTGGTGTAGGGATTTCACTGATCTCTAAAGGAAACCGTTTTAAAGTTTCGAAGTCTATTTTTGAAGTTGGAAGAGTAGAGTTTGGATCTGTCGGTTTGGTAGAAGTGAGTGATGGTATCTTGATACCTCAGGAAGTAGTAGCTGCGTGATGAGATGCAGTGATTATGGATGTTTCCGAAGATGTTTCTTTGGAACAAGTTTAAGGAAGTGTGTCTTTTTCGGTGATGTAGCTTAATCCGGCAGGGTGTTTCTGTTTGCTTTGATGTCCGAGTTTCTCAAAGAGTTTTGGTTAGGAATTCTTTGGCATTGGTGTTAGCAGTGCAGCTCGGAGAGTTCTGTGTTGGCAGGAAGTCTTCTGGCTGAGTAGTTTTTCTGAAGTTGGAGTTCAGAAGCAGCGGTGTGAATCCATTTCTTCGGTGAATTGGCTAGGCCAGCGTAAGCTGTTCTGATTGGTAAAGAGAGAGCAATTTCTTGGGATATTAGGCTGGGTTGATCGCAAAAGTGACTTGCGATAGTTTGAGTGTTCTCTTGGGAAGTCAGAGGTTTGTCCGCATCTAGAGATCGAGTTTTCTTATCGATTTGGATTCCAGGAGTGGTACCGGTGGTTCTGCTAGTTGAAGTATGGTTCCTAGAGATAGAATTTGGTGAAGCGGCTCAGGTTTCGATGGAACTTTTGAGTTTTCTTTACGGATCTGCGAAACCATATTTCTGGGAAGTGTTGTCCAGTTTATGCTCGTGTTCTTCATCATCATTTTAATCTACTTTAGATCAGAGTTGTGCAGCGGAAGCAGTTTGAGAGTGCATCTATTTTGTCTTTTCCAGATAAGGAGAAGTAAGTTTAGTCTTTTGTTGTTTGAGGAGTAGAGTTTGTGTTCTTGGTTTTGGATTTATCTTGAGGAGATCATTGTGTTGGGTGGTTTTGGTTTTGTTTGTTTCGAGAGGCATCAGCAAGGGTTGAGATGATCAGGAAGGATGTAGGCAGACCAAGATCGTTCAAAGGATTTTGATGATAAGAGAAGAAGGAATTTGGATTCCGGAGTCGGAGATTTGGTTTTGGATAAGACTTCTCCGATCCAAGGAGCTATAAGTTTTGGTAAGTTTTGGGAAGCTAGCTCCGAGGTGTTTTGGATCTCTTCTGTGTTTTGGTAAGATATGTGCTTTGGTTTTCAAGAGTTGAATTGACAGTTTGGATAATTGGGATTCAGTATGTTTCATGTATCTCTGAGGGAGTACGTGTGATATATTTCTGATTATAGAACCAGCAATTCAGGAGGTCTGGTTGATGAGTCAGACTCGTCTGTAGTCTGATATCTTGTTTTAAGTTGTAGATCTAGATAAGATAAGAGCTGTATAGCTTAGTAGTTTTGATTGTTTGGATTCTGTAGAGCGAGCATCCCGATATTTATACTTGGGAAACTCGAGGAAATTCTATTCAGAGATTTTTTCTGGATAGTTAGATTTGTTTTGATTGGATGAATTGGTTGCTTTGGTTGTTAGCATATGATTAATATATGCCGTGATTTAAAATTAAATCTTTAATGAGATTATTAAATTACCTTTGTTTTAAATTTCGGGGATGAAATTCTTTTAAGGGAGGAGGAATGTGATATCCCGGAATTTTTAGCAATATAAATTTAATAATCTGTACTTAAAATTAAATTGACTTGATAATCTTTGTAATAAAATATAAATTTAATTTAATAATCTAATTGAATAAATATTTAATTAGTGAATTTATCTTTTAAAACCTAATTAAATTGTTTTCTATTTATAATGTATATATTTGTATATATTATAAATAGACAAATTCTGTTTTTAAATTTAATAAATAAAGGCTTGTTTTCAAATTCTAATATTTTTGATTTTATTTAATATTAAGCTTTTCAAAAGCTATTTTATAAATAACTATATGATTTTGAATACATAAAAAAATGTTTAATTATTTAAAAAGGATTTTAGCTTAAAGTTTAAATAAGATTAATAGTAAGATTTGTTTTATTTCTTTTTTAAATATTGTTTAATAAATATGATTTGTAATTAGCTATGAAAGTTTAAAATACAATTAATATATGAAACATTTATTCCTTTAAATAATAAGTAATCTATAACCTCTTTTATAAATTTATTTAAAATGATTAAAATTGTTATTTTCAAATAATAGATATATGTATTGTTTTTATTTATAATTATACTTGGTTTTATATCTTTAAAATTAGCTATATATAATTAAGTATTTATAAACTAATTAATTAAGTTTAAAAGCTTTTGTCTACATTTAAATATAAGTAAGGATGTATAAAGACAAGTGTAAGTATATAAAAGCTTCATTTAACATGTGTTAAGTTAATAAACAAGGAAATTAACAAATGTAAATATTTAGGACAAGTGTCATATTATTTTTATTTTTCTTTGATTTTTAATAAATCATAAATTTAGTACATAAACTCATACTTCTTCCATTCTTTTCTTTTTCTCATTTTCATTTCATAGTTAAGAAAATTTTCAGCTGAAAACATTTCACTCTAAAACAATCCTCATTTCAAAATAAAAATTAGTAATCACTCCTCAAAACCAAATTTGAATCCAAAATCAAACATCTCTGATCAAATCCCTGTAAATCATTTACCCCATAACCATCTTCAACATGCAAATTATTCCCTGTAACACATTTTCAAAATGCAAAGCATTTTCAAAGCTAAATCCGTAGCCTGCATTTTCTTTTAAGCTCGAAATTTGCATGCAAGTGTACTAATCAACATTTCAAGCAATTTAAGTTTAAAAAAAAGGCAAGACTGCAAATCATTTTCAAAAGGAATCCAGTCTGCATTCATTTCTTCAAAATCTGGAAATCATGCTACAGCATGCATGCAGTTCTAATTTAGTTTTCAAAGCACCACAGCAACTCAAGTTTTTAAAAGCATGGGGCAATTCTGTTTTAAAAAAGGATTTTCAAATCTGGTGCTCTGTCTTCTGTTAAGGTGAGTAACTTCACATTTTAAAATTTTAAGTATATAAAAATCTGGTTGTTTGGTTTATCCACGGAAATAAGTAGGCTTGTATATATATTGTTAAATACATTGTTGTGTGTATCTATATGTATGAATGAGATGCATGTCTGTTTCACCCAAGTTACTCTCTCTTTACAGTACAAGCTCAAGTTGATCAAAATTCTTTTTCTCTTGATCTGGTTGCTGTTATGACTTAGTATTTGAATGAAACTTGTTTGTTACATGATAAAGTAAAATTTAAAATTTTACTTAAGTTAAATAATAATGAAGTGTCTCTGGAAATTTAAAATAACCAAGCAAGTTTGAATATAAGTGAAAATTCAAATATTATGATTCAATTTTTCAGGGTTATAAATCAAATCATCATACAAAATCATGATTTTTAAAAGCAAGATTTTAATTTCTAGTGTTAGATTCTGAGAGCAGTTCTAAATTGACTGTATTTTGCTTTTGGGGTTATCACTGATGATTTATGAGTTCGAATGGGCTGAATTTCCTCTTGGAGGTGGAGGAGTGATCAGGGATGATGGGAAAATTACTTGATTTTGGTGCATTTCATTTTGGAGGTGGCGGTTGTGATTTGAAGTTTTGAACCCTAGTTTAACTGGGCTAGAAAGAATAGATCCCCTCGGCATTTGTAGTTGGTCGAGTTCAACAATATTTTGGGTAATGGAAGTTGGTGGGTTGACGAGGACTTCGCCGGAGTTTTAGAGGTAACGGTGGTCGGAGCTTCGAGGGTGAGGCGTTGACAGGTTTTGGATGTAGTGGTTAATGCCTGTTCCAGGTTTTGGTTTTTGAACTCGAATTCAAATTCGAGTTGGTTGTGAGCGATCTGATGATCGAGGTAAGATGAGGAGTTGCTTGCCGTTGTGAGATGATAGTAGATGTTGATCGGAGGCGATCAAAGTCACCGTGCATGTGCACGGTGCACTTTGTTCTGATGATGTTAGCTGATAGAGTTTGGGATTAAAGCAGGTGTAGCATACTCAAGTGATTCTCGGGTGATTCGAGTGTTTGAATCGAAGCGTTGTGGGGTTTTGCTCGAAGCAAACTGATGTGTGGCTCGGGTTAAATTTTGGTTACAGGTTTTAACAACTAAACCTGTTCTGTTTGTAAATTTTAAAAGTAAAGTTTAAAATGTAAACAAAAATTTAAACTAAGAATTAAACCTGAGTTTTGAGTCTGAATTCAAGTAGTTTGAATCTTAGTTTTGAAATGATTTAAGTTTTGAAATTTAAATTTGGTTTTAACAACTTTTAAGTGTTTAAGTGAATATGGTTTGAATTTAAACTGAAAAGTTTAAATTGTAAAATAGAAATTTAAAATAAGTTTAAATCTAAGTTTTGAAATCTGGAATTTGACTTTGAATTTCAATTTAAAAAATAAAATAAAGTTTTAAATTTAAATTGTTTAACTACATTTAAAAAAAGGGTAAAGATTTGAAATTTTAAAATGAAGTTTAATTGTAAGTAAGTTTTGAATCTAAGTAATCTGGAATCAAATTTAATATGTATTCCAGTTTGAAATAAATGGAAATTTTTAAATTTAAAATGATTTGAACAATTTTGTTTGTTAAAGTGTATTTACAAATTTATGTGAATTTAAAAATGAATTGTGTTTTAAATTCTTTTAAACTTCTTTATAAAGTGAATATTTCTTTAACTTGTGGGATAAAAAGGTTTTTGAATTATTTTAAAAACTTTGTTAAAGTCAAATTTGTGTTCATTTTAAATCTTTAATTTAAAATGAAATTTAAAGTAAATTTGAAAACAAATTGTTTTTAAATGCTTTGATTAAGTAAGAAATGTTTTATCTTTAAGTAAATAAAGATTTAATGATTTGTAATTATTAAGTTAATTAAAATGGATAATTAACTTATTTAATTGATTAATGATTTGGATTGATTAAATAAGTAATTAAAGGTTTAAATTAATTAATTAATGATTGAGATTAATTAATTAAGGTTAATTAATTGTAATTACGAATTATTAATTAGATTTTAATTAATGAATAAAGATTTATTAAACAAGTAATTAAGGATTAATTAAGTTGTAGTGAACACTTAATTAATTAAATAATTAGGGATTAATTAATTGGTAATTAAATATTAATTAGTTTGTAATTAATAATGGTTAATCTGAGTTAATTTCATCAGAAAGAAATTAAAGAATAGTTAATGAAGGTCATTAACTAAGATTACTTAACAATTAATTAATGTGATTAACTTTAATAATTAATTAGATTAATTAATTAATTATTATCATTTGTGAAATTTTTTAAGTTTAATTACTTAATAGAAGTAATAAATGAATTAATTACTTAATGTAATTAATTGAGTTTAATGTGATTAGTTTAGATTAATTAATTAAGTTTAATTAATTTAAACACTGGATGATTTGATAATAATTGTTTAATGTAATTAATGGAGTGTAATTACTTAGTGAAGTAATTAATTGATACTACTAGATGTAATTAGTTGAAGATGATGTAAGAATGGAAGTAATTTGGATTAAATTACTTTGTAATTAATCAAGGGATTAATTGAGATAATTAATTATGGAGTAATTAAATTATGGAATGAGTAATTAAGGATAGTTAATTGCTGAATGTGATTAATCAAGATTGATTAATAATGTGATTTAATTAGGAATAATTACTTATTGTAATTAATTTAAATAGGATAATTAATTAAAATGTTATTAGGAATCATTAATTAATATAATTTATGATGTAATTAAGGTTGATTAATTAAGATTAATTAATCAATGATAAGTGATTAAGTAATTAACGTAATTAACTAAGGATTGATGTAATTAATTATAGTTAATTAATTAATGAAGTAATTGAAGGTTGATTACTGTAATTGCTTGGGAATAATTAAATTGTGAAATTAATTAAATGATAAATTACTTGAACGTAATTAAAAGATAATTAATCATGGGTGATTAATTAAGACGGATAATTAAAGAATGATTAATTAATTAATTTGTAATTAATTAATGGTTAATTAAGCAAGGTTTATGATGATGAAAGTAATTAATTTAATTCACTTTAAATTAAGTAAAGATGGAAGTAATTAATTTAATTCATTTTAAATTAATTATAGATGATGTGATTAAGTAAATCATTGCATATGTATGAATGAATGATATTGGTTGCCTTGAATGGTTTGAAATCTCAGCTATGAGATAAGTAATGCTGTGTGATATGGATGCTTTGGTTGCATTGGGATGATAATATGGATTATCTGTTTATAATGATGATATGGCTTATCTGTTTATGATGATAATGTTAATTATCTATTGAGAAACTGTGAATTATCTATCTTTATGTATATAGATAATAGAATTGAATTGTTTTAAACTCTAAAACAACTTGGACCTAAAAGATTCTTTTTGGATTCGGTGAGACCGGGATCGGGTTTCCAGATTTGGATATCCGAAAACCACGTCGATCCAAATTAATGATAGGTCGTGAATCACAAGTGAAGACGAAGATTGAGAGTGCAAGGGTTATCGTCGTTAACTTTGAGGGGGATTCCAAAATGAGTGTAATGAGATAATGCCTTCGGTTTCGTTCGAACCCGGAACGAACTTGTATGGATTGAATGCTTTCAGAACATCGTCAGGTGGACGATGAGCATTCTAAGATAGATGTGTTTTGATAAAGGTAATCGTAGCCTCAAGCCTCATCAATCGGGAATGGCTAACAGGGAAGGTGCACCAAGGCTAAGTGGGTCATGCCCAAGTAGGACGAGATTTACCCCTGTCTAGATGTCCCTTTTATTTCGGCTGTGTGGTGCGGTTGCTGATCACAACTACGGGGTGGTCTTGTTCGGAACTGTTCAGTAAGGAATAGTTCCGGCTTTGTGTTGTAGGGGATTGGGAGTAATCCTTGGTACGTTGATCTAGGCCACGTACTGTGACGGGCGGTACCCTAGTAGCCCTGCCATTGTATGGAATCCAAAATCCAATAAGCGCCATCGGATTTGATTGTATTCCCACTTTTGTGGCTAGTAGCTGGAATTTAATAAATGTAACGATTTCGACTATTTTCTATTTAATTGAAAACCCTAGACCTATTATAATATCATTGGATTTCCTATCAAATGTTTTGGTTAGCGTAAAGTAAAAACTTTTCCATGTTTATGTGTGGGAAGTCTTACATGATACCTTTTGTTTTCAAAGGTTTTTCAAAAGTTAAGCAACTTCAACCTGTTACTCACACCAGACCCATGTCTGACCCGGAGTTTTTTTTTTTTTTAAACTCTTGGGTATTCAAATTTTTACGACTGGCCATGGGATTCAAGTTAGCTTTGACGAATTGTGGAGGAGCAATGGAGCAGGCGGCTTCAGCGTGTGTATATATATATATATATATATATATATATATATAGTGTTCCGTTGTGTTGGTGTCTCTGAGTGGTTTCTTTGTATTGTATTTGAGTTGTAAATAATAGACGGGTGTTTATAACTGTCTAGTATGTGAACTATAACCCATGTAACTCTGATAGTTGTTGTATACTATGTAATACTTATGTTATTAATATAATTTATTCGTTTCGCTGTTGGGATTCTGATGTTGTTTCTTCTTTCTCTTCTTTCTTTTCTCTTTTCTATCCCTTTCTTTCTTCAAGATGATGCGACTTTCTGGTCATTTGAAAGTCGGGTCGTCACACGACCCATTTTTGCGTACCCTTTGAATCAACTATAAACCACACATGTCCAACTCAAATTATACGAATAAGCGGATCATTAAGGGTAGAAAGAAAATAAAGACAGAACAGAATCTCACATGAATGGAATAACATATATTATTTCAATAATTGTCTTTACAGCGGAAAATTTAAAAATACAATATCAGAGTCTAACCTAAATTCAGCTTGGACAGTCATAAACATCTGTCCTTACAATTGCTGACAAACATCAAACAAAATACACTAAGTACAGTGGAAAATAGAATATGTCCATACGATTATGAAGGTCTCCAGCTCTCCTCTTGAAACTCCAACCGTCTACAACTCAACCTGAAACTACTCGGATCTGACCCAGGTATTGAAAATACCTGGATCAGGCTTGATGAACCAGCGTGGGATACTCGAAATTTAAATGACTATATTATCAAAACCTTTGAAAAGATGGGTATCTTATAAGACCACGCCCACACATAAACACGGACGGGTTTTTACCTTACGATAACCAAAACACTTTTATATATCAAAACGTTTGATATTATTTCTAATGACATTCTTTTGAAAACACTTTTCAAATAAACTTATTCAAATAAGGTATCAATATCTGGACTAAGTATCCGGACTTGGTCAACGGAATATACCGAACAGAATATATGATACCAGAAAGGGGTAGCTGAAAATTTTGTAAGTCATAACAGCTTTTTTGGGAATGCAATCAAAAACGTAAATCTCGTATTGGGATTGGATTTCCAACATGATGGGGAACTAGTGGAAAGATCATTCTGTATGCACGGCTTACGTCCATGACTCAGACGCAGTTATACAACAATACAAATGGCTAAAATTGGATACAATCTACAAATAACATCCAAGGACTCGGACTTAGCGTATCCATGCCATGAGGTCCAGACGTATCTGGTACCTAGGGCTCAGAACATCTGATAACCCAAATCACTACTATCCGAAATGCAAGCATACATCTGACCACATAGAATCCCATCATAACCGGGGTGTGAGGCTCGTGAGGCTACGCTCAATTTCTTCAAAGCCACGCTTTTCATACAAAACCACGCTTTAATCATAACAGATTCCACTTTAAATGCCACACTACCATTCCTTTGATCACTTTTTTCCTTCCATAAAAATACAACCTTGAGCTCGTACGTCTCAAGGAGGGTGTTAAGATGAGAGAAGTTGTTTCTCCGCCACCACTGATGTACATTTGTAAAAGACAAACATTGTGTCTCAGAAATGCAATTTTGAACCTTTGTCCATACAAGTTCGTTCTAGACTGACCGAAACCAAAGGCACTTTCCTTGGCCGTTACTAGACGAGAAGCCCTTGCAATCCGAAAAATCTCCATCATGAGGAGACCACTGCTATAAATAACTTTATAATGGGAGCGACCCAGAGCATGTTCAATAAGCAGTCCTCATGCTATAAAGGTCCATGGTCTTCAATAATTATCATCTTCAATATGTCTTCACTTTCGAACGTATACATTGGTTCGAAGTGATTTTCGGATCGGAATTATCCAAATCCGACTCCGGTTCCTTTGAAGCCAATCATCGCTTAAAAGGATGTTAAGTTATAAGTGGATATCAATCATCAATCAATTACTTCATCCTTTATCTAATCAAATATCTTTCTTAGATATATTATTTTCAAATGTATATGGAATCATTAAGCCTTATTTATTAATCATTTGATCTATTAAACCTTTCTTAAATCATGAAATAACTCCAAATCATTTTCTCTTTTACTAAGGAAAACTTTTCCAATCATTCACTAAATCTTAATCAAAGACTTTCTTCTTAGCCTCAAATCATATTCTTGCAAATAGAAGATTTTCACAATAGAGCACTGCTACCATCTTAGATATGATAAATTTCACCTCAAGGAACTAATAGCAAGTTTCACCTCCAGGGACTAATGGCAAGTAATCCTACATCATGAATATCTTTGTCTTTTAACTTGGAAAAACTTTAAATATGATCTTTTAGAGCATCGGGGCTTTCCTTTCAATCTGTTCCACCCCTCGCCTAAGAAGAGAAAACATAGGCCAGGTAAGTTCAGGGCACTGGTTGCTCCATCCCTAACCTTAGTTAAACACCTTGTTTACCTTCTCAGATCTCACAGGTGGGACAAATGTACTAGTCATTTCCGCATACTCAGTTTTCTGTTATATTCAATATTCCTCACTTTTTGTTTAAGTGGTATAAACAGTTCATCTTAACCATTTATTCAAACTATTATTAAAACATCCAAATCATTTTTACATTACTTAATTATTCCTTTAAAATCATTCACAAAAAATTCTAGGAAAAACCATTAAGTTTAAATCTTCTTTTAAAAAGTGATAGCGACAGCAGCAGAAAAGTGCTGCGGAAAGTGCTTTACAAGCTTATTTGATTTAAAAAACTTTTAAATATTTGAAAATTCATATTTTCCATTTCAAATCTCTTTTAAACCATTTTAATAGATTTATCAAATTTATTTCATATTTAAAACATTTAAAATATCAATTTTGAACTTTGGACACTTTACTGCAAAAGCGTAATTTATTTTGGGAAATTATTTTGGACATATTTAAATGTACAAGATAAAATCTTGATTGTATTCCTTTATTTATTTAAACATATTTAAATGTTTATAAAATATTTCTAACTCATTTTAAAACTATTTTCAAAAGGTTTAAGCATTCCATATACTCCATTTCATTCTCAAAAGGAAAGTAATTTCCTTTGTGCTTATCGACGTGTATCAACGTGACTTGGTAAAACAATTTTAACAAACATTTCAAACAATCAATACTTGATGATCAAAGCATATATAAGTATCCATAGCAATCATAACACAACATCAAACATGTATATATATAAATAGAGATGCTAAATAGAGTTTCTCACCATAAACCAAAGCGATTAACTTCCGACCAACATTCTAATCAACCAACATTTCACTAATTAATTCCTACTCCATTAAACACTAGCAAACAACACCCTATCCCTTCCAATAGCTTGGCTGAGGCCTGAGATGGAGGTTGGCCGAAAATATAGAGAAGAAGCGGTAGAGCTTTGAACTTGAATTTCCAAGATTTAGATCCGAAAAATAGGTTATCTTCTCCCTTATTTTTGACACTCTTACTCACAAAATTTGAAAAACTTGTTAACTTAAAAGTTGTTGAAATTTTTTTCTATTGAATTTGATAAAAAGAATCATTTGAATCCAAGTTGTTTTGAGGGAGATATGATAGAATGAAGAAGAGGTATTGTCGGATTGACAAAAATGAAGCCCAAAAATACATTTTAAAGAATTGTGTTTCAGGTATAGCAAACATCAAAAATGAAAAAAGTGATCAATATATAAGTTGTAGCCACTAGAATTTTATATGGTTACAAAAAAATAATTTCTTAACTTGGATCATTTACGATCAAGTTATGATCAAAACATAATGGCCTATTCTCTGCCTTAAAAACTGGGGCAGAAAATACACTTGAAAGAAGTATATATTTGACATTGATAACTTTAGAAATAGACCAAGTGGTCAACATGAAAGTTGTATCCACTGGAAAAATATATGACTTAAAAAAAGAATTTTGTATTTTTGTTCCGTTTTGAAGAAGTTGTGGCCGAGAAAAGAAGAGGTAAAATATGGAGAAAAGAGGAGTTTGATTTGATGAGAATGAACATTGATTTCTTTTGAATGCTTTGTAAACATTTTGACATTATTTCTTTATAATTTTTTTATATGGCATAGAAGCCATTAAAGAGAAGATGAAGAAGATATAGAAGCTTGAGAAAAAAAGGGGAAATGTGAATGAAAGTGAAGAAGGAGGTGGATATTTATAGAAAAAGAAAGAAAGTGGTAAGTAATCTCTTACCAAATTACCAAACTAACCTTACTTCAACCTAAAGCAATCCCCACTTTTTCAATACTTAACATCACCTTTCATATCTTTGCTTTATGTCTTAATCTCTTAAGAACTAAGCTAAGTAAAATAATAATTATGTTTCTTTGATTTAATGTTTTACTTTTTGACTTTTATATTTTTTTGTCTTTTTGTGCTTACTATTTCTTAATTGTTTTTTAGAAGTTTCTAACCATATTTAGTAAAAGTAAACTTGATTAGTTAATCAATTAATACTTACACTATTTAAATATATGTTCCTATATAAGAAAATAAAGGTGCGACGACGTTGCGACAACTTTTAATCGACAAAACGTTGTTTTTCGACAAAATGTTTTACGGTCACATTTTGACGTTTTAGTTAAACTATTTATTTATGTAAACCAAATTTAAAAATAAACTTTTTACTTCTTTAAATAAATTAAAACATGTCTCTTTATATTTTAAAATCATATTTAAATAATATCAAATCTATAATTTTACGATCTATGTAAAACTGACTAAATGCGACAAAATTTGTTTATTTTTGTAAATTGATTATTAACATACTTAAATGTATTTTAATATACTTTTATTATCTTTATTAGATGTTTTCAATAATATTTATCTTTTTAAATAAATATTTAAACCTATTTATTTAAGCATTTACTTATTTTTAACAAAACTTAACTTTTGTTGATTTGTTCTAAAATCCAAATTTATACTTTCTAAATTATCAACTATAAGAATAAATAATTTCTCTATTATTATCTATTATAATAACTTTTTTATTTAAGTTTTAGACCTTTTTAAATTTAAAATAAATGAAATCTCTCATTTTCGAAGTAGCAAAATGTAACAACCCAAAATTTTCGAACCCGAAATTTTCAGATAGTTATGAAAAAGAAGAAAGAGATAGAAGAAGAAGAACAGAAACACCAAACATCTCGCATTCGCAGCGGATAAAATATAATAATAAATAATAACAGTTTACAAACGAATAGTATATTTGTCGATTTCCTTTAATATACATCAGAGTTTCACATTATACACGGTCACTGAATATTTACAATTATCAAATCTCAGATTAACAATAATATAAATACAGCGGAATATTTTATACGATATTGCCATCCAGCTCACCTCCTGAGCTCCAGAACGTCCTAACCTGGAAATATGTAATACTCGGTTTGACCCGAGCATTACACCAAAGTAACACCCGAGTCAGGCTGGAAACCAGCGTGAGTAAACCCAACTAACAAGGAATACCAAACAAATAACTTATATAAACCCGGGGTAACCTATATCAATTTAATAAATTCACAATTTTGCAATAATCAACACTTACTCCTCGCATCAATTTCTAAGCACCAAACTTAGAAAAAATAATTCAATTCACTTAAATCATTTCATTTCAGTCTATTTATTCACACTTCAATTTATTTTTAATCCGAAGTGGTTCCGGGTATTTCCTAATACCCGATCCCGGTCTCCTCGGACCTCATGTTATCCAAATCCCAAATTATCCAAATGAAATACACAACATTTCGTGTCAGAGATATCAATTCATTAAAATCATCCAATATCATTCAATCATCCATAAGCAAAGCTTAACCACACAAATCAATTAAATTGATTCTAATTGAATTTCAAACCTCAATCACTTAGATTCCTACATTAGTTAATTCCAATTCAATTAAGCAATCAACTATTCCATATCCATTCCCCTCAATTATTCACCCTAGATTAATCATTTTTCAATTACATTTAAGCAACTATCTTTGATAAACTTCTCGATATTAATTTCACTTAACCCAAAATCAATAAGTAACTATATTAATTTCATTAATCCTTAATTGCTTATATAAATTTGATTCCTCACAAGTCACTTGTTATGGATTAATCAATCATAATTAATCGATCTTCATTACAATGTTAATTACATAAATTAATGATTTTCAATTATATTTTACTTTAATTCGACCACAATGTTAATCATTCTCGATCACTCTCAATCTGAAATTAACTATCTTCTTATTTGCTTTATAAATAAATTAATCACTTTGTCATTTGTTATTTCAATTAATCTCTTAATTAATTACACAAAGTAATTCTATTTTATTAATTACATTAAGTAATTAATTATTAACCCACCCAATGATTATTCTAAATCAAATTTCACTTCATTAATTAACTTAACATTTCATTAAATAATCTAAACCCTGAATTACTAAATTTATCAACCCAAATCATTAATTCACCGAATTAATTAATCATCCATTTAATCACCCTTATATTTCTTCCGAAAATTCAATTTATATATTTCGGTAACTTAGAGTACCGAAATATTCAAGCAACCACAGAATCAACAGTCCAATGTTCAAAATATTCATCACAGAATATCAATCATTCCAGTATGTACTGTATAATACTATATAATATGACACATCAATCCAATTCAACCATTCAACCAATCATTTAACTTTAACCATTTAAATTTACATAAAAATTTAGAAGCGTGAGGTTTACTCACCTTTCCATTTTATTAGCATCCATTCTAATCCAACTTGCCTCCTTCTCGATTTTTAACCTTGTATAAAAAGTTTATATGATTTATTAACAAGTGAATTAATCAAACAACTAACCACCATTTATTTATTTAATTTACTTTGTACTTTCATTTAAATATATATATATATATATATATATATATATATATATATATATTAAACACTAATAAATTTTCTTCAACAAATTGTCCTTAGTTGTCCAAATAATTAAATTAGTTATTTAAAATAGTTTCATCATCAAAGCCACTTCCTTTAAAATAAACTTATTCAAATAAAACTATGTTATTATTTTTTTTCCTCTGCATAAACATATTTTATTAAATCAAAGCTAAATCAATACAAGCAAAATTACCCTACAGCCTCCATTACCACGAGTGACTGATTTGAACCCACTCCATCACAGCTACCCACGCACGCAACCACTGCAGTCGCCGCCTCCACCACGAGCCCGTGCTACCCCATATGCCGTTCGCACACCCCCAATTCGCGAACCACCTTTCCACGTCGCCCCATACTTCCTAATTCCAAACCCTACCTCCGAACTTCGTGCGCACCTATCATCGCGAGCCGAGGCGCCAACGCGTAAGCTAGGCGATGCGTTCCTCTGCCCTAAATCACGAGTTTGGGTGCGACGTTTTTTTTAATAATCGAATCGATTTGGAAAAAAAATGGTGGAAGGAGGGCTCGGTTCGCATCTGTAGAAAGTGGAGAGGATGGAAATAAAAATATTGATTTGGGGGGGTAGCTTCTTCAGCACGCTTTATATTATAAAATTAAATATTGAAAAATATCACGTGATCTATAACGTGAAATAACGAACTCTGAATCAGACATACCGACCAACGTTTATAAGGTTCTACCCGTGTTTCGAACACAATGGAACGGTTTTCAAAGCTTAACTCGATCATAGGCGCGAGTTACGGAAATAAACAATCGATTTTAAATTAAATTGATTAAAATAGTTCTAAGCGTTTTGAGTTGCCAGGGTCAAACGACAACTCCGATTGCTACGAAAATTGAAATCCATAATAACTAACTATTACGGATTCAATGGAACTGGTTTCGTCGAATCCTGAGACCGTTCGGAAGGCTATTTTTAAATTCAGTTTGATCGATATATTTTAAATTTGAACAAATTACTTTTAACTTAAATTTCAACCCTTCTCTTATCTTCAGTATCATCATTATAAATTTTATAAGCCTTCAAATTATTATAAACAGGCTTAGAATCACAGATTCAATAATTTACCCAAATTCAATTATTAAATTCAATGTTTAACTATATAATTCAACGATTTAATTATCAAGTAAATATTTATATTTGAAATTTAAGTTAAAATTACCCTTTAAATATTCAAAGCCAATTAATTATTTCATTTAAAATTGTTAAAAATTTTGGGTCGTCACACTAAATTACGGGTTGTTACATTCTCCCCTATTTAAAAGAATTTCGTTCTCGAAATTACTTAAACAAAAGTTTACCTATGGCATTTATCTTTAAATTTAATTCCATATAATATACACAGATCGTCCATATGAAATATCTTATTCGATTTTGTAACGCCCGGCCCCTATACCCATGCCAACCAAGAGCAATACTAAGTATTGCTGTCAGAAAGCACGGAGAATGAGATTTGATAGGGCCAAATGTTGTACTCATTCCCTTGAACTAACACTGGCACGAGAAATTTTATGACTTTTTTCCTTTACCTACCATTCGTGCGCAGTGTTGGTTCAAAGCAATGGTACAAGATTAAAAAAAATTCCAGGTTACATAGTACAGAATATAATAGAATGTACAATTCAGCACAACAACAGCATAATGCATAATACATATCATAATAGTAATGTCCACGATACATAGTTCATAATACATATCACTTCCAAATACATAATAACATACATACCATACATTAACTATTCCTAAGTCCAAGCTGTAAAGTCCAAATCCCAAAACGTGAAAAATAATATGAATGCTGCTACAATCCACGCAACCTAACCTGCAACCGCAATCCTCAGACTGACCCAAGGATTATAAAACAAATCACACGGGTCAGACTATTTCTACTGTGAGTGAAGTAAGGTCTATGAACAATAATTATCTCAATCAACAAAAAGGAAAAGAAAGCGCCGCATGTATAAACCAACATGAGGCATATATGTGTGTGTGAACCAACATGCAAATTTGGTTTCATAAACAATTCATTTAATCAAACTATGGTTTTAGGCCAAACATATCATATGTAATCCAATATGATACCAACCCAATTATCATATGTAACACAATGAATAAGTTCATACACGCATTCTCTAAAGATACTGGGTTTTTTTTTAAATCAACTTTCATATTTTCCAAAAATCATAAGATAACGAAAATTGAATTATGGGAATTATGGGACAAATATAACATGACTCATAAAATATACCAAATAATCAGATGCTAGTATTGTAAAATCACAGTGGTAGAGCTCGAGCGTGCGCGGAGACATCAACCCCGTAACTTACTCATAACGCCATAATTCACCGACGATCAACCCAAGATAACCAAGACGGTCTAAGGAAAAGGCTGTATGCTACCCGTTCATGCGTCTACACATGGGACCCCCACGTCTCCATCCATCGTACTCTGTGACCCGTCGATCGGAGATCCCGATCAAAAATAAGATTAGCCCTGTGTAGTAGACTGTTGACCTTTGGTGGTAAAAGGTCATGTGATATACCACTGATTCAGGTAGCGATCTTGAACCAGGTCGGCCAAGATGGAGTTTTGGCACATTGGTACAACAGAGTCCAATCTATCCCGACCCAAAAATCGAAAGTGTTTGCAATTTCAAAACACTTCTAAAAAGTCAATGGCGACAACATCTTCCAAAAAAACCGTTTGATAAACCCAGTATAATATTCAAAAAAGCAAATAAAATTTAGCAGAACAATTATGCATATAAAAGAAAATAATTACATATCTGTTTCGCATTAATACACGAGTAACCCATAATACTTATGTATCAAGGCGAAACACAGAAACCTAATTTATTGAATTAAAATTATTAAAAATTCCTTGAGTTAGATAAAAATTAATAAAAATTAATTCAATTTAAAAAAAACTAAATAACACAAGTTTTAGTATGCAAAAACGTAATCGAAATTCAAAATAAATTTTAATATTTTTTTTGACCATGGCTGAACTTGCGAAGCCCCTAGCTGGGCTGCAACTGCACAGCCCACCCGGGCTGCACATGCAGCCCGAACTGGGCTGCTCGTGTGCAGCCCGCCTGGGCTGCAACTACAGCCCAAAAGTGGCTGCTCACACCTGTGCTGCTACCATGCCGCACCTGTGTGCAGCCCTCGAGCTGCACACCTGTATAGCCCTCCTAGGCTGCACCCCTGTGCAGCCCTGGGCTGCACCTGTATGCAGCCCCTCCTGGGCTACATGCACCTGTGCAGCCTCGGGCTGCACAGGGCTGCTCATTTGCAGCCACCCTGGGCTGCACCTGTGCAGTCTACATGGGCTGCATCCCCGGTTTGCACCTGTACAGCCCAAACTGGGCTGGCCCTGTGCACCCTGGGCTGGATTGCACAGTGTAGTCAGGACTGTACATTTGCAGTTCTGAACTTTTTTGTTGTTGTCAAGATGGTTGCAACTCATTGTGGCAATTAAGCAAACAACATGCATGCATTCTAGTTGTATGCTATGATTCTCATTCCATATTCAATCCACTACTTCAATCAACAAACATGATTTATGGAATGAACAAACAATCATTACCTCCAAAAATTTCACACCATATTTGCATGCATACATGAAAATAAATACGATTATAACTTCGCTCATCTAAATCTTCAATTAGCAAACTTCAAGTTCTAATTCAGCTAGCCCTTGATTGCTTGACTTTCACCTTACAATTTCTAACAAAATCAAAAAAAAACCTAAATAACTATTTGTGAAAATAAAAAGAAAGAGATGGAATAGAACTGATTTAGGGACACTAACTCTTAGAATTGGGAAACTTTTCTTTTATCCTTTGATTGCAAAGTGGGATTTGTGTTTGAATGAGAAGATTGGAAATTAGGTTTTCGGTTTTCTCCTTTTTTTTCTGCTTTCTGTTATCTGTACGTACAGTAAAGGGAGGGTTGAGGAGAGGGAATGGTATTTTATTATTAAGCCCCTCCTCTAGAATCTTCTCCAAATTAACCCTTATTTTATTATTTCTCCTTTTTTTCTTTTTAAAATAATTTATTTGTTATCTTTTTGTCCTTATTCTAGATTTTTCTTTTGCTTAACAATATTTTATTCACTTTCTAGATCTTTCCTACATGACATTATAAAAAAGATATTATTATTATTATTTTACTGTTTCTTACGTTCTTTTCTTTTTTCTTCTTTTATACCAAATTGTAAATCAACATAAAAAAAATTCTTATCTAAACTTTTCGTACATAAAACGCATTTTATCTCATGTAATTAGTTACCATTCTTTCATAAAAAACTTATCATTTTCAATGTTTAACTTTTCGAATAGTTTAGTTTAATAAAATGGTTCATTTATTAATATAAATTACACTACCACTAAAAAAATAATTTAGAACTCCAAATAGAAGTAAATGAATTTGTTACCATTTATTTTCCTCTCAACGCTATTAATATTAAACTCCCATTTTATTTCCTTTTATTTTTTATTATTTATTTATTATTATTTTTACATGAATATTTAATTGTTTGTTACTTTTAACAGATTAATTATCAATTTTTGAGTTGATTCCCAATTTAGTATCCCTAAAAAATGGGTTGTTACAGACTTCCCCCTTACAAAAATTGCGTCCTCGCAATTTCTATGTAAGGGCGATATCTGTAACTTTATTAGTTGATTTAAATTCTAAAAGAATAAGACATACCTTACTCGAGCGCCAAACAATTCAGGATAATGCCTCTGCATTGACTCTTGTGTTTCCCAGGTGCAGTCCTTCGGATTGCTCGACCATTGCACCTTGACTAGAGGAACCACCTTACTACGCAACTTCTTCGTCTCAGAGGCAATGATACGAATAGGCTCTCGAGTATATGTCATATTAGGAGCGATTTCAAGCTGCTGCAACTGCTTTGGCTCTATCACCTCCTCAGAATCCCTCAAACACTTTCTCAAGTGTAACACATGAAAGACGTTGTGCACACTCGATAAGTGTTCAGGTAGAGAAACTCTATATGCAAGCTTCCCAATCCGCTCCACAATAGGATAAGGCCCAATAAATCTAGGAGCAAGCTTACCAGTCTTGTTGAACCTCATTACCCCCTTTAAAGGAGTAACCTTTACGAACACATGATTGCCAACGCTAAACTCCAAGTCCTTTCTTCGTTTATCTGCATAGGACTTTTGTCTATCTTGTGCTTCCTTCATCCTCCTACTAATTATCTCTACCATTTCTGAAGCTTCACGTACAGTATCGGGACCAAGAACTAACTTATCTCCAGTCTCAAGCCAGCATGTAGGAGATCTACATGGTCTTCCATACAGTGCTTCAAAAGGAGCCATGCCTATGCTGGACTGAAAGCTGTTATTATACGAAAACTCTACCAAGTATCGGTGGTCCTCCCAAGACCCTCCAAAATCCAGAATACAGGATCGCAACAAATCCTCCAATATCTTGTTGACTCGCTCAGTTTGCCCTTCGGATAGAGGGTGATAGGCTGAGCTAGTATTCAACTTCGTCCCCAAAGCTGCTTGTAAGCTCCTCCAAAATCCACTAGTAAATAATGGATCTCTGTCACAAACTATAGCGCTAGGTACACCATGGAGACGAACAACTTCCTTCACATACAGCTTCGCTAAATAAGATGCCGTCCTCTTTGCCTTGACAAGGATAAAATTGGAAGATTTCATCAAACGATCCACTACTACCCATATGTTATCATGCCCTTGCTTCGATCGAGGCAAGCCATCAATGAAATCCATTGATACCTAAATAAAGTATTAATGGAACACTAATTGGATCACAATAAAGGGTTTATATAAGTGAACCGTTATAAAATCAAAATTCACTTATACCTGTTCCCATTTCCATAATGGAATCTCCAAGGGCTGAAGAAGACCGCTAGGCTTTTGATGCTCGCATTTCACCAGTTGGCAAGTAATGCAATTCTTAACATATTCACCTATATCACGCTTCATTCCTTCCTAGTAATATAGACACTTCACATCCATGTACATCTTGCTGCCACCTGGGTGAATAGTATAGCGTGAACAATGGCAGTCGTTCATCATCTCTTTTCTAAGCCCTGCAACATTATGTACAAAAATTCTACCCTTCTTCCTCAAACAACCAAGAGTATCCATCTCAAAACCTTTCAGATCATCAGCTTCCTCTCCATTCTTCAATCGATGAATACGATCTAAAGTAACAGAATCTTCCTTCTGAGTAAGAGAAATCCTGTCCATAAGACTTGGTCTCACAACCAAGCTAGCTAACATCCTCCCTGAGCTATGAGTAGGCATACTGTAACAGATCCCACTAGAAGCTAACACCTCCAAGTCACGCCATTCAGCCACCATCATTAATACAACTGCATGGTGTTTACGGCTGAGGGCATCCACAACATGGTTTCCTTTCCCAGGAGTATACTGAATATCAAAATCATAGGCTGCCAAAAATCCAACCACCTCTGTTGGCGCATGTTCAGTTCCTTTTGGGAAAATAGGTATTTCAAGGACTTATGGTCTGCATAGAGAACAAACCGCTCCCCTATAAGATAGTGTCGCCACAACTTCAAAGCAAAAACCACGGCTGCTAGCTCCAAAACATGAACAGCATACCGAATCTCATTGGGCCTCAATTGCCTGGATGCATAAGCTACAACCGTCCTTTCTGCATCAGTACCGCTCCAAGGCCATACCCACTAGCATCAGTATAGACCACAAGATCCCGATTACCCTCTGGAATCACCAAAACTAAAGCGTTAGTGAGCATCTCCTTCAACTTTGAAAAAGCTTCTTCACACTTATCTGTCCACTCATACTTGACTCATTTCCTCGTCAACCTCGTCAAAGGAGTCACAATCATGGAAAAATCTTTAATGAAATGCCGGTAGTATCCAGCTAGTCCCAAGATGCTCTATATCTCGGTAACAGATTCTGGTCTCTTCCAATTCTGTATGGCCTCAATTTTAGAAGGATCCACTGCTAAACCGGCTTCGGAGACTATATGGCCCAAAAACTTTAACTCCTTCTGCCAAAAGTGGCACTTGGAGAACTTAGCTTTTAGCTTATGTTCCCTTAAGGTCTCCAAAACCATCCTCAAATGCCCTTCATGCTCTTGCTCAGACTTGGGATACACTAGGATGTCATCAATAAGGACCAGGACAAATTGGTCAAGATAGCTTCTGAATATTCTATTCATTAGGTCTACAAAGTATGCAGGAGCATTCGTAAACCCAAACGGCATGACTAGCCATTCGTATGAACCATACCGAGTGCGGAAATCAGTAAGAGGAATGCTATCTTCCGCTACTCTCAACTGATGGAATCCGGTGGCTAAGTCCGGCTGGGAAAAGACTTTTGCTCCGCTCAACTAATCAAAAAGATCATCAATACGAGGTAATGGATACTTATTCTTTATAGTTAGCTCATTAGGCTTCCTATAGTCAATGCATAAACGAAAAGAGCCATCCGCCTTCTTTACAAATACAGCAGCGGCTCCCCAAGGAGAGCTACTAGATTAGATAAACTGCTTCCCTTCCAATTCAGTCAATTGGTTACGAAGTTCCTCCATCTCAACTCGAGGCATACGAGTAGGTGGTCGACTGACTGGTTGGGCTCCAGGGATTAGATTTATGCGGAACTCCACGGCCCTCTTTGGTGGTAAGCCTGTAACAGGCTCAAATACATCACCAAAATCTCTGACAATTGGTACCCTGGCTATCTCATCTTCCTCTCGTGACTCCATGGAAAACAAAGAAACATAAGCATCAGAGCTTGGTATATCCAGAGTCATATTAACAAGCCCTTTATAGGATGGATGCTTCAAAGCTCTGTGTGAGCAAGAAAGCTGTGTACCATAACGATCCAACCAGTCCATCCCCAAGATAATATCAAAGCCAAGACACTCAAATACATGCAAATCACAAAGAAAATAGAGTCCGCAAAAGGAAAGCTCAAAGCCTTTACACAATATTCCATGTGTTGCGGACCCACCAATGGTATTTGCAACCCTTAGAGATGTCACGAGGTATACAACTTTCAAACCATATTTATCAACTAATTCCTTAGATATGAAAGAATGGGAGGCACTAGTGTCAAAGAGTATACGAATAAAAATATCTCCAAAAGGAATCGTACCTTCCATGATCGCCACCTGCTTTCCCTTCCTCTGACTCGGGCCTAGATCTCCATCCATCACATTTAGCTTTGCTGCTTGCTTCTTCTTCATAAGTTGTGGACAGTTGTTGTTCAAATGACCAACCTGGTGACACTCATAGCATTGCATCTGGGGGCAATTATTAGCAAAATGCCCCATTACTCCACACTTATAGCATTTCACTCCACTTTTGTCTTGCTTCTGGGAGCCCGAAGCTTGACCTTTGTTTTGCTTCTTCTGAGGATTCTGCTTCTTCTTAGGGAAGAATGGTGCTTTCCTCTTAGGCACAAAGCTCTGCCGGTTCGGTGGTGCATCATCATCTCTTTCCTGATACAAGTCTTCATACCTCATGGCCAAATCAACTATCTCATCAAAAGTGGAGCGAAGCTGAGTCAAAAGTTGTTCCTTCAGCTTCCTACGTAGACCATCCATAAATTTCTGGTTCTTTTTAAAGGGAGTGTTAACCAAATCGGGGACATACTTAGAGAGGGAGTTGAAGGTATTGACGTACTCCTGAACTGTCATATCTCTCTGCTTCAGCTCAATAAATCTACGAGCGAGGATGACCTTCTCTGCCTCAGGAATGAATCTTAACTCGAATCGTTCCCTAAATCTTTCCTATGTTAGCTCTTCCTCGCCTATCTCCTACATCGAACCAGTCAGATGCACCATCTTGGAGGAAGCTGGAAGCAATCTGGACCTCCTGGCGGTCCGTCACACCAATGTGCCCAAAGATTCGTTCATAAGTTTTCAACCAAGCCTGTACTCCAACCACTCCTTCATTTCCATGAAAGGGCTTCCCTCCAAGGCTCACAAAGTCCTTACACATACGAGCGAAATCAACTCTAGGAGCAGCATTAGGAGCGGGTGCGGCCTGTGGCATGTTCTGCATCAACTCTAACCACTGCTCCATGGTCAAACGGGGATGTCTTCCAGCCATCTTTTTCACTACTCTGCATAGTGAGAAATGTTGTTAAGATGGAGTTAAAATAATTCTTATACAAAAAAGATCAAAGATTTGGGGTTTTGGTTTAGGCATGTATGACTATTATTATATTATGGAAGTGATACTTATGGTATATAGATATGTACAATGCTTCTTCTGCTTTGTGCTAACTTATATTTCAAATTTATTCTATACTATTGTTAGCCTGGGCTCTGATACCAAAAATGTAACGCCCGACACCAATACCCATGCCAACCAAGAGCAATACTAAGTATTACTGTCAGAAAGCACGGAGAATGGACTCGGTAGGGCTAAATGTTGTACTCATTCCCTTGAACTAACACAGGCATGAGAAATTTTATGATTTTTTCCTTTACCTACCATTCATGCGCAGTGTTGGTTCAAAGCAATGGAACAAGATAAAAAAAAATTCCAGGTTACATAGTACAGAATATAATAGAATGTACAGTTCAGCACAACAACATCATAATGCATAATACATATCATAATAGTAATGTCCATGATAAATAGTTCATAATACATATCACTTCCAAAATACATAATAACATACATACATTAACTATTCCTAAGTCCAAGCTATAAAGTCTAAAACCCCAAAACATGGAAAATAATATGAATGCTGCTACAGTCCACACAACCTAACCTGCAACCACAATCCTCAGACTGACCCGAGGATTATAAAACAAATCACACGGGTCAGACTATTTCTAGTGTGAGTGAAGTAAGGTCTATGAACAATAATTGTCTCAATCAACAAAAAGAAAAAGAAAGCACTCCTTGTATAAAGCAACATGAGGCATATATGTGTGTGTGAACCAACATGCAAATTTGGTCTCACAAACAATTCATTTAATCAAACAATGGTTTTAGGCCAAACATATCGTATGTAATCCAATATGATACCAACCCAATTATCATACGTAACACAATGAATAAGTTCATACACACATTCTCTAAAGATATTGGGTTTTTTTAAATCAACTTTCATATTTTCCAAAAATCATGAGATAAAGAAAATTGAATTATGGGAATTATGGGATAAATATAACATGACTCATAAAATATACCAAATAAACAGACGCTAGTATTGTAAAATCACAATGGTAGAGCTCGAGCGCGCGCGGAGACATCAACCCCGTAACCTACTCATAACGCCATAATACACCTGGCGATCAACCCAGGATAACTAAGACGGTCTAAGGCAAATGCCGTATGCTACACGTTCACAGATCTATACATGGGACCCCCACGTCTCCATCCATCATAGTCCGTGACCTGTCGATCGGAGATCCCGATCAAAAATAAGATTAGCCCTGTGTAGTAGACCGTTGACCTTTGGTGGTAAAAGGGCAGGTGATATACCACCGATTCAGGTAGGATCCTGAATCAGGTCGGCCAGGATGGAGTTTTGGCCCATTGGTACAACAGAGTCCAATCTATCCCGACCCAAAAATCAAAAGTGTTTGCAATTTCAAAACACTTCTAAAAAAGTCAATGGCGACAACATCTTCCAAAAAAACCGTTTGATAAACCCAGTATAATATTCAAAAAAGCAAATAAAATTTAGCAGAACAATTATGCATATAAAAGAAAATAATTACATATCCGTTTCGCATTAATACACAAGTAATCCATAATACTTATGTATCAAGGCGAAACACAGAAACCTAATATATTGAATTAAAATTATTAAAAATTCGTTAAGTTAGATAAAAATTAATAAAAATTAATTTAATTTTAAAAAAACTAAATAACACAAGTTTTAGTATGCAAAAACGTAATCAAAATTCAAAATAAATTTTAATATTTTTTTGACCATGGCTGAACTTGCGAAGCCCCTAGCTGGGCTGCAACTGCACAGCCCACCCAGGCTGCACATGCAGCCTGAATTGGGCTGCTCGTGTGCAGCCCGCCTGGGCTGCAACTGCAGCCCAAAAGTCGCTGCGCACACCTGTGCAGCCACCATACCGCACCTGTGTGCTGCCCCCGAGCTGCACACCTGTACAGCCCTCCGGGGCCGCACACCTGTGCAGCCCCTCCTGGGCTACATGCACCTGTGCAGCCTCGGGCTGCACAGGGCTGCTCATGTGCAGCCACCCTGGGCTGCACATGTGTAGTCTGCATGGGCTGCAGCCCCGGTTTGCACCTGTACAGCCCCAGCTGAGCTGGGCCTGTGCACCCAGGGCTGAATTGCACAGTGTAGTCAGGACTGTACATTTGCAGTTCTGAACTTTTTTGTTGTTGTCGACATGGCTGCAACTCATTGTGGCAATTAAGCAAACAACATGCATGCATTCTAGTTGTATGCTATGATTCTCGTTCCATATTCAATCCACTACTTCAACCAACAAACATGATTTATGGAATGAACAAACAATCATTACCTCCAAAAATTTCACACCATATTTGCATGCATACATGAAAATAAATACGATTATAACTTCACTTACCTAAATCTTCAATTAGCAATCTTCAAGCTCTAATTCAACTAGCCCTTGATTGCTTGACTTTCACCTTACAATTTCTAACAAAATCAAAAAAACCCTAAATAACTATTTGTGAAAATAAAAAGAAAGAGATGGAATAGAACTGATTTAGGGACACTTACTCTTAGAATTGAGAATCTTTTCTTTTATCCTTTGATTGCAAAGTGGGATTTGTGTTTGAATGAGAAGATTGGAAATTAGGTTTTAGGTTTTCTCCTTTCTCTTTTTTTTCTTTCTGCTTTCTGTTATCTATACGTATAGTAAAGGAAGGGTTGAGGAGAGGGAATGATATTTTTATTATAAAGCCCCTCCTCTAGAATCTTCTCTCAATTAACCCTTATTTTATTATTTCTCCTTTTTTTCTTTTTAAAACAATTTATTTATTATCATTTTGTCCTTATTCTAGATTTTTCTTTTGCTTAACAATATTCTATTCACTTTCTAGATCTTTCCTACATGGCATTATAAAAAAGATATTACTATTTATTATTTATTACTATTATTATTTTACCTTTTCTTTTTTTCTTTTATACCAAATTGTAAATTAACATAAAAAAATTCTTATCTAAACTTTTCATACATAAAACGCATTTTATCTCATGTAATTAGTTACTATCCTTTCATATAAAAAACTTATCATTTTCAATGTTTAACTTTTCGAATAGTTTAGGTTAATAAAATGGTTCATTTATTAAAATAAATTACACTACCACTAAAAACATAATTTATAACTCCAAATAAAAGTAAATGAATTTGTTACCATTTATTTTCCTCTCAACGCTATTAATATTAAATTCCCATTTTATTTCCTTTTATTTTTTTACTAATTTATTATTATTATTTTTACATGGATATTTAATTGTTTGTTACTTTTAATAGATTAATTATCAATTTATGAGTTGATTCCCAATTTAGTATCCCTAAAAAAATGGGTTGTTACAGATTTCCTGTTCGAATACACAACTTCATTTTCGAACTAGTATCGATCCCTCGATCCTCTAGTGTGGGCTTTAATCAGGCTCTTTACTCAGAAACCTTTGCTTTCCTTGCATAGTTCTCAACTATGATTGAAAACTCAAGTACCCAACCATAAACCCTAACCAATGTTCGTCGTCAAGAATCGAGTGATAAATCCTTTTTCGGACCAGTGTAAACGCCTCAAAGATTTATACTCGGATATTAGATCAAAATTTATGCGATGAAATGATCAGCATATAACATATGTATTTATTAACTTTCAAAAAAAACTTTCATAAAAACTTTATCTTAAGTTTGAACATTTTATAAAGGTACTTCTTTATATAATCCTTTTAATTATTTATTTCCAAATATTTTTATTAAAGGAAAACATTCTAAAGAAACCATTTTTCACTCAAAAGGTATTTATCTTTATCACATTTTTTTTCTCATAATCTTTTAACTCGGTATATTTCCTTTAACGCTAATATTATTTATGTACCATCTTATAAATCTATTACTTAAGTTTATTACATCTTATAACTTATGTAAATCAATCACTTTTAAAGACTTAGGTCCAATTCTTAATTAATGCTAGAATTCATTAATAAAACATTTTCTAGGTTATAATTTCCTTTTTGTTTATAATCACATTTATAAATTATACTTATCCAATTTAATTTACTCAGAATATTTCATAATCTTTTAGTTTTCATAAATTCCTTAGCCCCGAGTTAGGTATGATTCGAAAATCTTCGACTGTCCAAAATCGTCGAGAATCCCTCTTATCTTATCAATTAACGATCCTAATTTATCTTTCGTTCAAACACTTTTATAAAGATTACTTATCAATTTATCAGTTAATGATTCACATTATTTCCTTAACTTAAAAAAATTACATAGATCGAGTAACTTTAAAACAATCCAAGGAACTGGGTGTTACCAATAGTATTATATACCCTCTTAACAAGAAGAGTAATACTTAAGAGAAGTGTTTGCCATCCGAACATATCTCTTGCCCATTTCTAGTTTATTTCGAGCCAATCGAATTAGTTATCATAAAATATATTTGAAATAATAACATTTTCAAAATCCTTTAGAGATTACTTTGTAAAACCTAACTTATAAATTCATTTTATCTTATATTAATTAACTTCATTTAAATTACCATATTACTTTAACTCGAATTTAAATTCTCATTCCTTTTATATATAACTTTTACAAAATCATTTTCTACTATTTAAATACATTTTCAGCTTATATGTTCATTCCTTAAACAAATCTTATTATTATAGTCAAATCGTGAAACTTATTTCACAAGGTATCTGTACTTAACTTTAAATCAAACAATTGATTAATTTATTATTTTTGCCTAGCTATTAAAGATCGTATTTACCATATCAGATTACTTACTTGTTGATTATCTTTATGAAACATCTTATAGTCAAACTGTGAAATTCTAATCACAAGATGTTCATATTTAAATTTCACTAATCCTGATTTCTAACTATATAACTTTTCAAAATATATACTTTATAATTAAAATATAATCCTAGGTAAAATTATTTCATTTACCAATCTTTTCAAAATCAGTGTGTCGATTCGCCTTGTTCAAGTGTTTAGGAACCCTCATCGATAACGGTGATCGGGCGCATCGAACAGAATCCACAAATCATTTAATAGATAAATCAACACAAAATAATTTATTAGTCACTAACAAAAACTCGCTCATATATAGTTCACTTAGAATCATTCTAGGGTGTTACTAACCTTATCTCTAATGAGTTACTCATCCTAGGGTATTACTAACCCTACTCTAATGAGTCTTTACCCTAACAAAGCCAAGGTTCCCGCTTAACCTTCAGCTTTGATACCAAATGTAACAGCCCATTTTTCCATAGCCTTTGAATCGACAATAAACCACACATGTCTAACTCAAATTGTACGAATAAGCAGATCATTAAGGGTAGAAAGAAAATAAAGACAGAACATAATCTCACACGAATGGAATAACATGTATTATTTCAATAATAATCTTTACAGTTGAAAATTTTAAAATACAATATCATAGTCTAACCTAAATTCAGCTTGGACAGTTATAAACATTTGTCCTTACAATTGCTGACAAACATCAAACAAAATACACTAAGTACAACGGATAATAGAATATGTCCATACGACGATGAAGATCTCCAACTCTCCTCTGGAAACTCCAACCGTCTTCAACTCAACCTGAAACCACTCGGATCTGACCCTAGTATTGAAAATACTTGGATCAGGCTTGATAAACCAGTATGAGATACTCGAAATTTAAATGACTATATTACGAAAACCTTTGAAAAGATGGGTATCTCATAAGACCACGCCCACACATAAATACAAACGGGTTTTTACCTTATGATAACCAAAACTCTTTTACATATCAAAACGTTTGAAATTATTTCTAATGACATTCTTTTGAAAGCACTTTTCAAATAAACTTATTCAAATAAGGTATCAATATCTGGACTAAGTCTAAGGGAATATATTCGGACTGGGCCAACGGAATATACCGAACGGAACATATGATACCAGAAAGGGGTAGCTGAAATGTTTGCAAGTCATTATAGCTATTTTGGGACTACAATCAAAACCGTAAATCTGGTATTGGGATTGGATTTCCAACATGATGGGGAACTAGTGGAAAGATCATTCTGTATCCACGGCTTACGTCCATGACTCAAACGCCGTTATACAACAACACAAATGGCTAAAAGTGGATACAATCTGCGAATAACATTCAAGGACTCGGACTTCTCCCTGCCATAAGGCTCATACGTATCTGGTACCTAGGGCTCAGAACATCTAATAACCCAAATCACTACTATCCGAAATGCGAGCATATAACTGACCATATAGAATCCCATCATAACCGGGGTATGAGGCTCGTGAGGCTACGCTCAGTTTCTTCAAAGCCATGCTTTTCATACAAAACCACGCTTTGATCATAACAGTTTCCACTTTGAATGCCACACTGCACTCCTTTGATCAATATTTGCCTTCCACAAAAATACAACCCTTGAGCTCGTACCTCTCAAGAAGGGTGTTAAGCTAAGAGAAGTTGCCTTCTCCGCCACCACTGATGTACATTTGTAAAAGACAACGTTGTGTCTCAGAAATGCAATGTCGGACCTTTGTCCATGCAAGTTCGTACTAGGACCGAACGAAACCGAGGGCACTTTCCTCGGCCATTACTAGGAGAGAAGCCCTTGCAATCCAAAAATCTCCATCACGAGGAGACTCTATAATGGGAGCGACCCAGAGCATGTTCAACAAGCAATCCTCACGCTATAAAGATCCACGGTCTTCAATAATCATCATCTTCAACATGTCTTCACTTTCGAACGTATACATTGGTTCGAAGTGGTTTTCGGATAGGAATTATCCAAATCCGACTCCGGTTCCTTCGAAGCCAATCATCGCTTAAAAAAATGTTAAGTTATAAGTGGATATCAATCACCAATCAATTACTTCATCTTTCATATAATCAAATATCTTTCTTAGATATATTCTTTTCAAATGTATATGGAATCATTAAGCCTCATTTATTAAATCATTTGATCTATTAAACCTTTCTTAAATCATGAAATAATTCCAAATCATTTTCACTTTTACCGAGGCAAACTTTTCCAAATCATTCATTAAATCATAATCAAAGACTTTCTTCTTAGCTTCAAATCATATTCTTGCAAATCGAAGATTTTCATAATCGAGCACTACTGCCATCTTAGATATGGTAAATTTCACCTCTAGGGACTAATAGCAAGTTTCACCTCCAAGGACTAATGGCAGGTAATCTTACATCATGAATATCTTTGTCTTTTAACTTGGAAAAACTTTAAATATGATCTTTTAGAGCATCTGGGCATTCATTTCGATCTGTTCCACCCCTCCCCTAAGAAGAGAAAACATAGGCCAGGTGTGACATCCCGGAATTTTGACCCGATTATTATAATAGGTTTTTGATCAAATTTAAATAAAATACAAGGTTTTTCATTAAAAATAAATAAGATAGTAGATATTATTGGTTGTATATGTGTTATAAAGGGATATAATTTCAAAATGTAAAATAGACTCTTTAACAACATTTAAAATTAAATGTATTTTATTTAATTAAATTAAAAATTATCTATGGATGACACTTAATATCAAAAGTAATAAAAGTAGTTAATAATAACAAGTATAATAATACAATTCTTTTAACATTAATATTAAATATAAATACCTTAATGCAAATATAAGTTACCAGTCAAATTTGAAAGATTAAACTTTAAATAAAAATGAGATTTAAGTAGTTGACCATATTATATGATTAAGAATAATATTTACAATAATATTTATAATATGCTTATAAATAGTTAAAATAAGTATAACATAAAATGTAGTTATAAGCATAAGTATACATAAACATAAGTACAAAATATGATGTGAATAAGATATAAATAAAAATGTGAACTATGTGAAGACAAGCATATGAAATTAATTAGTCGAATCAGTGTATAAATTGTGTCCAAAATAATAAGACAAAAACTAAGTTAACAGCAAACATTACTTATATGTTGACATAAGTATGAAGACGAATGGAAAAAAAACCTGTAACTTGTATATGCATAAGAAATCAAAGACCTGCAAATATCTTTGTAAACAAGTTTGTCAGCAAATACTAATTAGTGTAAACCCATATGGAACATATTAGTACAATCTTAAGCCTGCAAATATCCTTATTCAAATATATGTGTCAGTAAATATTGATTATGTTAGCATAAGTGTTAACACAAACATTAATTAGCTGCTAGCCGAAATTTTTACTGCATCTCAGGTTTTACTACAAAAAAATAAAATAAAATAAAGCAAGATATTTTTATCTAGTGGAAGCTTGTGTAAGAAGACATATTGTTCAAGTTATATATGTATTCTTTATTTCTTATTCTGGACTTCATATGTAATTGCAAAAGCAAAGCCTGAAAAAAAAATATAAAACAAAACTGCAATTTGAATTTAATACAAACAAATTTATGTAACATCTACAACATCAAAGGTTGGAGTTTGAAATTCAAAGCTGAAGGCTAGGAAACTGTGTGCATCTGGAAACTGAACTATCCTCTGTTAAACCATAGGTGAGTAAACTTAATTTTGAGAGTTTTAATGTTAATGGAACAGT
Organism: Allium cepa; assembly: GCA_030765085.1. Taxonomy (NCBI): domain Eukaryota; kingdom Viridiplantae; phylum Streptophyta; class Magnoliopsida; order Asparagales; family Amaryllidaceae; genus Allium; species Allium cepa. Next base: position 671,497,061 of record CM060941.1, on the reverse strand, counting down.
TCAATTCTCTTTTATAAACTGTTTGGTTATATTTCAGTTGCATATGTTTGAGTTGCTCTGTGATTTAGAACTTAGTACAGGCTTCATATTTTAATCAAACTCAGGTCATTTTTTTACTTAATTTATTTCTAAGCTTTGAGTTTAAACAGAACTGCAGGTATTCTTTGTTTATAAAAATCTTTCAGGGAGTAAACAAACTATTTGAGGTTTAAGTTGATAATTAGTTATGAAATTTTATGATGCTGTATATTCTGTGATGATGGGAAGCTCTGATATATGGGTTCTTCAACTTTTCAAGTCACTGTATAAAGAAAAACAGAGAATAGTTTAAATTACATCTTCATATTAATATTTAAACTTGAGAATTTAAATTATTTAAACTTGTTTAAACTAGAATCATTGCCTGGAAGAAACGTTTGAAGGTGGACAGTGAAGTTAAAACACTGTATATTTAATTTACAGGAAAAGGAAGATCAAGATGTAAATTCGAATATTTAAATTTGTTTGTTTGAATTCAAATCTTGAATAAATATTCCAAAGTGGGATTTTTAAAACAAAGATCAAAATTTGAAAAGTAATATTCAAAGAGCAGTTTGGGATTTAAGAAAATTTGCATTTCTTCATATTTCACGTAGTCGATTCAATTTTAATCAATAAAACTAGGACTGAAGCAAGTTTATACATCTATAAACTCGAAAAAACGTACATTAATTTTTCTATTGATTGGAATTGGAACACGAGATCCTATTAGGGTTTTACTGAAATTTTTATTTCTCTCTGTAAATCATCAATTTCGACGACATAGCGTGATCGAGCCACGCGAGAGTTTTGGGAAGGGAGGATGGTCGTGTTGTTGACGTATGGGTGAAATCTTAGGTGCCGCAGGTGGTTGGAGAGGTGGCGGTGAGGCGATCTTCCGCGAGAGTTCGTTGCAGTTTTTCGTCCCTTGGTCTAAATTTTGAACTCGAACTTTTAATGGAGATCTGATCTTTGTTTTCGAGTGTAGGGGTGGATTGTGGTTTGTGGGAGCTGGCGGGGGGCGCTGGAGGTGCGCCGAACCACCGTGCACGTGCACGGTGGCGATGGTGATGGGTTTCTGTATTTCGATCAACATGAGGGTGTTTCGTGTCGAGTTCTGGTTTTCTTCGGTAGTGACTCGAGTCGATCGCAAAACCTGATGGTTGAATTCCTGATGTTCATTTATATAAAATGTTTAACAAAATTACAGAAGGAAAAAAAAGAACAGAGGAAGGAGGTACACGCGAGAAGATTTCAGGGTTGCCTCGTGTTTCACCCGTGTAAATCGCGTTGCTGTCTTCGGTTTTTAAAGTGTTGGGGTTTTGCTATCTGTAGCACTAATTTGAAGGATATATTAAGTTAAGCATTAATCAAGTTAGGGATGTTAACAGATTGATGTGAACTAAGATTTACTTTAATATTACTGAGAATTTTTTTTATAGAAGATAAAACGAGTAATGATTTAAAATCAAAGTTAATTATGATTGTAATAAATTTATAATTGTGATGTAATAGTAGTTCAAATTGTAATCGAATTGGTAATTAAAGATACTAATAATAATCTTGTATAACATCATTTGTAATTAAGAATTCAATTAATCATTTGAAGTTGATTAATTAACAAATTATAGTTAACTAATTAAGGATTAAACGGTTAAATAAATTGATAATTAATGATTAATTAAATTGGGTAATTGAGTTTTATGAATCAGTAATTAAGGTTATTGATTAATAATTAATTAATTAATTAGGTGAATAATGTAATAAGTCATTAGTGAATTGAGATAAGATAATTTATTAGTAATTAATTAAGAATAAAATATAGTTTACTCTTAAATATGCAATTAAATTTAAACAAATCAAACTGGTTGATATGAATCGATGGTTATATTGATTGCCTCTGATGTTTACTTATACCCTGTGATGTTCTGTGATATATCTGTGATGATTGTGTATGATTTATCCGTACTAAATTTCTATATGATATATCTGATGTTATTTATCTGTGTTAACTTGCTATATGAATTAAATTGTTAAAGTTAAACTGTTTAAGTTAATTAGACAACTTGGCCCTTAAAATGGCGGTTGGATTCGATGAGACCGGGATCGGAAGAATCAAACTTGATTCTCCGAAAACTGCATCGATCCGATTTAAACGTTAGGTCGTGAATCCTGAAAGAAGATCGAGATGGTGTTTCCAGAATGCAAGGGTTATCGTCGTTGACTCTGAGGGTGATCCCAAAATGAGTGTGACGAGATAATGCCTTCGGTTTCGTTCGAACCCGGAACGAACTTGTATGGATTGAATGCTTTCAACACATCGTCAGGCGGACGATGAGCATTCTAAGTGATATGTTCAATAAAGGTAATCGCAGCCTCAAGCCTCATCAACCGGGAATGGCTAAAACAGGGGAGATGCAGCAAGGTTAGGTGGGTCATGCCCAAGCAGGACAAGATATTTCCCCTGTCTAGATGTCCCTTTATTTTTCGGCTGTGTGGGAGGTTTGCTAGCTAGAACCGCGGGGTTTATCTTGTTCGGGACTGTTCAGTAAGGAATGGTTTCGGCCTTGTGTTGCAGGGGATGAAGGGGTAATCCTCAGTACGGTGATCTAGGCCCCGTACTGTGACGGACGGTACCCCAGTGGCCCTGCCATTGTTGGAAATCCATTTTCCCTACGAGACCCTACGGTTTTGATTTGTATTACCCACTTTTGTGGCTAGTAGCTGGAATTTAATAGATGTAACAATTTCAGCTATTTTCTATTTACTTGAAAACCCTAGACATTATTATAATATCACTGGATTTCCTATGAAATGTTTTGGTTAGGGTAAGGTAAAAACTTACCCGTATTTATTTGTGGGGAGTCTTACGTGATACCTTTATTTTCAAATGCTTTTCAAAGTTAAGCAACTTTAAACCGTTTACTCATACCAGACCCATGTCTGACCCGGAGTTTATATTTTGTGTTTTCATAAACTCTCGGGTACCCAAATTTTTACGGGTAGCCAAGGGATTCAGGTTAGATTTGACGAATTCTGAAGGAGCAATGGAGCAGGAGGCTTCTACGTTGTAGATATATATATATATATATATATATGGTGTTCTGAGCTGTTTATCTGTATTGTATATTGACTTATGTTAACTAGACAGGAGATTATAACTGTCTAGTATGTGATGTATGATCTGTATAATTCTGATATATGTAAAATTATGTAATAGTTATGTGATATATTATATTTTGTTCCTTTCCGCTGTGAGATTCTGATGTTGTTGTTCTTTCTTCTCTATCTTTTCTATTTTCTCATCCCTTTCTTTCTTTATGATGATACGTCTTTCTGGTAGTAGAAAGGCGGGTCGTCACATTTGGTATCAGAGCATAGGTTGGTGATAACCTTGGCTCTGGTAAGAATTACTCATAGAATAGAGTTTATAGAACTCTAAAATGAGTTTGAGAGTGTATTAATAGATATGAGCGCGTATTTTTTAGTGAATATAAAGTTGTTTTATATTGCGTTGATTGATTTATTGAGTGGTATATGAACCTTCGTCGGTACAGCCTCGAAAACTGCATCGAAGGGGTTTCTAAACACTTAAATAGAGCAATTCGACACAGTATTGTTTTTTTTAAAAGTAGGGTAAATGAAATAATTTTACCCAAAATTTTGTTTTAATATAAAAGAAATATTTTTCTGAAATAACTATATATTCTTGGATGTTTGATTGTTAATAGTACAATCAAATAAAAATTTAAATGTGAGTAGTTTATAACCAAATAAAATTATTTAAGAATAATTTTAAATAAAAAGGAATGTAATTAACATTTCATTAAACCAGAATTTAAGTCCTGGGAATTTGAAAAGTGTTTAAAATAAATTTAAACAAAAGAATTTGGGAATTTAAAAATCTTGGGAATGTTTGAAAAGTTTTCCAAAGATTTGAAGGAAATAATGAAATTTTGTTTTGGAAAATATTGTTGAATGGAAATTGTTTTGGGAAAAATTTGTGGAAGTAAGGAAGCACTGAACTCACTTCAGTCGCTGGAAAATAATCCTGATGATGATGGCCACATCATCAGTATTCATTTTCGAGTTTCTAAAGTGATGGATTGCTGCCAGGGTAGTTGGTTATGATATTGTTTGGGCTTGTTGGGTATCCAAGTTGTTTCAGAAATTTCAAAGGGAAAATTGTTTTGGTGAAAACAAGTGTTTGGAATTTGAATATTTGATTTGATATACCAGGTGGATATATGTATAGTCATCATTTCAAAATGGTTTGGAAATGAAAACCGAGAAATTGAATTCTAAGAAATTCTATTTAAATAATGTGAAAGGTTTGAATAAATCAACTATTGAACTTATAAAGTAAAGTAGATATTAATAAGAAAAAAATCGGAAATTTTGATCCCGGTATTAAAATTTAACTTAAGTAAATGAAAATAAGAAATATACCTGAGTTTAACCTGAGATAAGCTAAATGGAATTAGAATTCAAAATGAACTTAGTTGGCTATAAAATTTGAAGGTAAAATGATTGTAAATGTGAGATGGAAATTTATACCTTAAGATGATAAGTGTTATATATATAATCTGGAATTGTGATTATAAGATGAAATAGCCCAAATGAGTAATATAAACCTTAAGGTAAATAAATAATTTTTGAGCTCGTATATTAAGAAATAAATTTAAAGGTTTGTAAGTAGCTAAATTTAACTGTAGTTGAGTTAGAATAAAATAGAATTTAAATGAATTCATTCAAGTTATAGATAATATTGAATGAAATAAAATTCTTATGTAAATAAGAAAATGTAAATCAAAGTAAGTATTGAATTGGATTTAATTAGTAATGGTGTGAGTTGTAAACAAATCTAATTCAAGCATAAATTGAATGACTTTATTATAAATTCAATAATGAATTGTTAATGTAAATTAAGATTTAAGGATGGATAAAAGAATAAACTAATCAAAAAGAGATTAGTAAATAATTGAGATTTGATTAAAGGAAAAATCAAATCAAAGATTTGAATGGAAATTGGTGTAATAGAATAAACCTAAGTTGTTGAGTGGGACAGTTTGAAGAAAATAAATGAAGTAAATAGTGAAATGATTATTTAAAATATTGGTTGTCAAGTTTAATAAAATGGTTTGGAATCAAACCTGTTGAAATGAAAGGAAATGCAATAGAAGGATTGTGAATAATTTAATTGGGATGAAATCAAGTGTAAATTGAATTGGAATCAATTTAAAATTTGTTATAAAGCTTAAGTGATTATCTATTCACAATAATATTGTTGAATTGCATATCGAAATGAGTTGTTTTGAAGTAAATGAGATTAGATAAAATCCTATAAATTATTGGAAGCAAAATAGGATGATTGTGAATATGTGTTGTTTTGCTTAAGTGGATTACATAAGCAAAGTAAGTTGTAACTTCCTTTAACTAAAAGGGAATGGTTTGAGAATTGATTGAAATTAATTGTGATGAGAATTGGAACCTTACATATGTGCTTATGGAAATATGTAATGTTAAACAAATGAAGACTCTGTCAAACTTTTCAGAATTTGAAAACTATAAAAAAAAATTAAATTAAATTAGCAATAAAAAGATTTTCAAATTGAAAACTGACAATAAATTAGTGGATGTATTTAATTCAAAATAATAGTAGGAATCAGTTATAAATGGAGATAGTCAATAAAAGTTCAATAATCAGAGTTAAGAAAATTGAATTCATATTGAATTAGAAATTCAATTTGGAAATAAGAAGATATAAAGACTATAGTGGTAGAGTAATAATATAAGAGTATATATAATGCTTATATTAAGCTTAAGAAAGGAATGATGGAATTCTTAAGTAAAATTTGATATTGGGAAAAATTATTCCAAGTGGATAGAATCAGGATAACGTGAATAAAAGAAAATGGATATACATACGTAGGATGTACGTATATAATTTTATTTGCATAATGATTTGATCCAGATTCGAGCACAGAATTTCGAGATAGTTATATCGATCCGAGTTAGGATTTTTCACTCGATTTTCGACGACGAACCATGGATTTGGATTTTGATTGATTCTAGAAATTCTCTATCATAGTTATGACTATGCAAGGAGAATGATAGTCTCTGATCTAGAAATCAGTTCTGAATCCGTACTAGGAAGTCAGGTGGACAATACTAGTTCGGAAGAGAAATTGTGTGATCGAGCGAGCGATCAAATTTTATATTGCGTACGAATGGTATATGTACATCGTACGGGCCTGATTAAAATAGATATTGAAATTCTATAAAGAAGTCAATAAAATTTGGAAAGAGTTAATTCGGTAGATTTCAGAATTGAACTGCCAGAGTGAATATCTAGAAGGTATTGTATATTCCATGTATCCCATCTAAGGAAATGTGTTTATGATTCATCATTGTTTGTTCAACCAGTAATTCAGGAATTTGGAAATTTAAATCCAATTTAACTATGGTCAGGAATCCAGTTTGGATTGTTGATCATTGAGAAACAAACTCTCAACAGTTTTAGAAAGGCTTATCCAGATTTATGTCCGGATAACTAGTAATGCTGTTAGAATTGACTGTTAGATTGTTTATTTTTGTATGAATGATATGTATGTTTGGATTGTTAACATTAAGCTTTTAAATTAACTGTTGTTTTAAATTTCGGAGACGAAATTCTTTTAAGGAGGGAGGAATGTGACATCCCGAAATTTTGACCCGATTATTATAATAGGTTTTTGATCAAATTTAAATAAAATACAAGGTTTTTCATCAAAAATAAATAAGATATTAGATATTATTGGTTGTATATGTGTTATAAAGGGATATAATTTCAAAATGTAAAATAGACTCTTTAACAACATTTAAAATTAAATGTATTTTATTTAATTAAATTAAAAATTATGTATGGATGACACTTAATATCAAAAGTAATAAAAGTAGTTAATAATAACAAGTATAATAATATAATTCTTTTAACATTAATATTAAATATAAATACCTTAATGCAAATATAAGTTACCAATCAAATTTGAAAGATTAAACTTTAAATAAAAATAAGATTTAAGTAATTGACCATATTGTATGATTAAGAATAATATTTACAATAATATTTATAATATGCTTATAAATAGTAAAAATAAGTATAACATAAAATGTAGTTATAAGCATAAGTATACATAAACATAAGTACAAAATATGATGTGAATAAGATATAAATAAAAATGTGAACTATGTGAAGACAAGCATATGAAATTAATTAGTCGAATCAGTGTATAAATTGTGTCCAAAATAATAAGACAAAAACTAAGTTAACAGCAAACATTACTTATATGTTGACATAAGCATGAAGATGAATGAAAAAAAAAACCTGTAACTTGTATATGCATAAGAAATCAAAGACCTGCAAATATCTTTGTAAACAAGTTTGTCAGCAAATACTAATTAGTGTAAACCCATATGGAACATATTAGTACAATCTTAAGCCTACAAATATCCTTATTCAAATATATGTGTCAGTAAATATTGATTATGTTAGCATAAGTGTTAACACAAACATTAATTAGCTGCTAGCCAAAAATTTTACTGCATCTCAGGTTTTACTACAAAAAAATAAAATAAAATAAAGCAAGATATTTTTATCTAGTGGAAGCTTGTGTAAGAAGACATATTGTTCAAGTTATATATGTATTCTTTATTTCTTATTCTGGACTTCATCTGTAACTACAAAAGCAAAGCCTGAAAAAAAAAATATAACAAAACTGCAATTTGAATTTAATACAAACAAATTTATGTAACATCTACAACATCAAAGGTTGGAGTTTGAAATTCAAAGCTGAAGGCTGGGAAACTGTGTGCATCTGGAAACTGAACTATACTCTGTTAATCCATAGGTGAGTAAACTTAATTTTGAGAGTTTTAATGTTAATGGAACAGTTCAATTCTCTTTTATAAACTGTTTGGTTATATTTCAGTTGCATATGTTTGAGTTGCTCTTTGATTTAGAACTTAGTACAGGCTTCATATTTTAATCAAACTCAGGTTATTTTTTTACTTAATTTATTTCTAAGCTTTGAGTTTAAACAGAACTGTAGGTATTCTTTGTTTATAAAAATCTTTCAGGGAGTAAACATACTATTTGAGGTTTAAGTTGATAATTAGTTATGAAATTTTATGATGCTGTATATTCTGTGATGATGGGAAGGTCTGATATATGGGTTCTTCAACTTTTCAAGTCACTGTATAAAGAAAAACAGAGAATAGTTTAAATTACATCTTCATATTAATATTTAAACTTGAGAATTTAAATTATTTAAACTTGTTTAAACTAGAATCATGGCCTGGAAGAAACGTTTGAAGGTGGACAGTGAAGTTAAAACACTGTATATTTAATTTACAGGAAAAGGAAGATCAAGATGTAAATTCGAATATTTAAATTTGTTTGTTTGAATTCAAATCTTGAATAAATATTCCAAAGTGGGATTTTTAAAACAAAGATCAAAATTTAAAAAGTAATATTCAAAAAGGAGTTTGGGATTTAAGAAAATTTGCATTTCTTCACATTTCAAGTAGTTGATTCAATTTTAATCAATGAAACTAGGACTGAAGCAAGTTTATACATCTATAAACTCGAAAAAAACGTACATTAATTTTTCTATTGATTGGAATTGGAACACGAGATCCTATTAGGGTTTTACTGAAATTTTTATTTCTCTCTGTAAATCATCGATTTCGACGACATAGAGTGATCGAGCCACGCAAGAGTTTTGGGAAGGGAGGATGGTCGTGTTGTTGACGTGTGGGTGAAATCTTAGGTGCTGCAGGTGGTTGGAGAGGCGACGGTGAGGTGATCTTCCGTGAGAGTTCGTTGCAGTTTTTCGTCCCTTGGTCTAAATTTTGAACTCGAACTTTTAATGGAGATCTGAGCTTTGTTTTCGAGTGTTGGGGTGGATTGTGGTTTATGGGCGCTGGCGAGGGGCGCTGGAGGTGCGCCGAACCACCGTGCACGTGCACGGTGGCGATGGTGATGGGTTTCTGTATTTCGGTCAACATGAGGGTGTTTCGTGTCGAGTTCTGGTTTTCTTCGGTAGTGACTCGAGTCGATCGCAAAACCTGATGGTTGAATTCCTGATGTTCATTTATATAAAATGTTTAACAAACTTACAAAAGGAAAAAAAAAGAACAGAGGAAGGAGGTTCATGCGAGAAGATTTCAGGGTTGCCTCGTGTTTCACCCGTGTAAATCGCGTTGCTGTCTTCGGTTTTTAAAGTACTGGGGTTTGCTATCTGTAGCACTAATTTGAAGGATATATTAAGTTAAGCATTAATCAAGTTAGGGATGTTAACAGATTGATGTGAACTAAGATTTACTTTAATATTACTGAGAATTTTTTTTACAGAAAATAAAACGAGTAATGATTTAAAATCAAAGTTAATTATGATTGTAATAAATTTATAATTGTGATGTAATAGTAGTTCAAATTGTAATCGAATTGGTAATTAAAGATATTAATAATAATCTTGTATAACATCATTTGTAATTAAGAATTCAATTAAACATTTGAAGTTAATTAATTAACAAATTATAGTTAACTAATTAAGGATTAAACGGTTAAATAAATTGATAATTAATGATTAATTAAATTGGGTAATTGAGTTTTATGAATCAGTAATTAAGGTTATTGATTAATAATTAATTAATTAATTAGGTGAATAATGTAATAAGTCATTAATGAATTGAGATAAGATAATTTATTAGTAATTAATTAAGAATAAAATATAGTTTACTCTTAAATATGCAATTAAATTTAAACAAATCAAACTGGTTGATATGAATCGATGGTTATATTGATTGCCTCTGATGTTTACTTATACCCTGTGATGTTCTGTGATATATCTGTGATGATTGTGTATGATTTATCCGTACTAAATTTCTATATGATATATCTGATGTTATTTATCTGTGTTAACTTGCTATATGAATTAAATTGTTAAATTTAAACTGTTTAAGTTAATTAGACAACTTGGCCCTTAAAATGGCGGTTGGATTCGATGAGACCGGGATCGGAAGAATCAAACTTGATTCTCCGAAAACCACATCGATCCAATTTAAACGTTAGGTCGTGAATCCTGAAAGAAGATCGAGATGGTGTTTCCAGAATGCAAGGGTTATCGTCGTTGACTCTGAGGGTGATTCCAAAATGAGTGTGACGAGATAATGCCTTCGGTTTCGTTCGAACCCGGAACGAACTTGTATGGATTGAATGCTTTCAACACATCGTCAGGCGGACGATGAGCATTCTAAGTGATATGTTCAATAAAGGTAATCGCAGCCTCAAGCCTCATCAACCGGGAATGGCTAAAACAAGGGAGATGCAACAAGGTTAGGTGGGTCATGCCCAAGTAGGACAAGATATTTCCCCTGTCTAGATGTCCCTTTATTTTTCGGCTGTGTGGGCGGTTTGCTAGCTAGAACCGCGGGGTTTATCTTGTTCGGGACTGTTCAGTAAGGAATGGTTCCGGCCTTGTGTTGCAGGGGATGAAAGAAGTAATCCTCGGTACGGTGATCTAGGCCCCGTACTGTGACGGGCGGTACCCCAGTAGCCCTGCCATTGTTGGAAATCCATTTTCCCTACGAGACCCTACGGTTTTGATTTGTATTACCCACTTTTGTGGCTAGTAGCTGGAATTTAATAGATGTAACAATTTCGGCTATTTTCTATTTACTTGAAAACCCTAGACACTATTATAATATCACTGGATTTCCTATGAAATGTTTTGGTTAGCGTAAGGTAAAAACTTACCCGTATTTATTTGTGGGGAGTCTTACGTGATACCTTTATTTTCAAATGCTTTTCAAAGTTAAGCAACTTTAAACTGTTTACTCATACCAGACCCATGTCTGACCTGGAGTTTATATTTTGTGTTTTCATAAACTCTCGGGTACCCAAATTTTTACGGGTAGCCAAGGGATTCAGGTTAGATTTGACGAATTCTGAAGGAGCAATGGAGCTGGAGGCTTCTACGTTGTAGATATATATATATATATGCTGTTCTGAGCTGTTTATCTGTATTGTATATTGACTTGTGTTAACTAGACATGAGATTATAACTGTCTAGTATGTGATGTATGATCTGTATAATTCTGATATATGTAAAATTATGTAATAGTTATGTGATATATTATACTTTGTTCCTTTCCGCTGTGAGATTCTGATGTTGTTGTTCTTTCTTCTCTATCTTTTCTATTTTCTCATCCCTTTCTTTCTTTATGATGATACGTCTTTCTGGTAGTAGAAAGGCGGGTCGTCACACCAGGTAAGTTCAGGGCACTGGTTGCTCCATCCCTAAACTTAGTTAAACACCTTGTTTACGTTCTCAGATCTCATAGGCAGGACAAATGTATAGTCATTTTCGCATACTCAGTTTGCTGTTATATTCAATATTCTTCACTTTTTGTTTAAGTGGTATAAACAATTCGTCTTAACCATTTATTCAAACTCTTATTAAAACATCCAAATCATCTTTACATTACTTAATTATTCCTTTAAAATCATTCATAAAATATTCTAGGAAAAACCGTCAAGTTTAAATCTTCTTTTAAAAAGTCATAGCAACGGCAGCAGAAAAGTGCTGTGGAAAGTGCTTTAGAAGCTTATTTGATTTAAAAAACTTTTAAATATTTGGAAATTCATATTTTCCATTCCAAATCTCTTTTAAACCATTTTAATGGATTTGTCAAATTTATTTCATATTTTAAAACATTTAAAATATCAGTTTTAAACTTTGGACACTTTACTGCAAAAGCGTGATTTATTTGGAAATTATTTTGGACATATTTAAAATGTACAAGATAAAATCTTGATTTTATTCCTTTATTTCTTTAAACATATTTAGATGTTTATAAAATATTTCTATCTCATTTTAAAACTATTTTCAAAAGGTTTAAGCATTCCATATACACCATTTCATTCTCAAAAGGAAAGTAATTTCCTTTGTGCTTATCGACGTGTATCAACGTCACTTGGTAAAACAATTTTAACAAACATATCAAACAACCAATACTTGATGATCAAAGCATATATAAGTATCCATAGCAATCATAACACAACATCAAACATGTATATATATAAATAGAGATGCTAAATAGAGTTTCTCACCATAAACCAAAGCGATTAACTTCCTACCAACATTCTAAGCAACCAACATTTCACTAATTAATTCATACTCCATTGAACACTAGAAAACAATACCCTCTCCCTTCTAATAGCTTGGACGAGGCTTGAGATGGAGGTTGACCGAAAATATAGAGAAGAAGCGGTAGAGCTTTGAACTAGAATTCCCAAAATTTAGATCCGAAAAATAGGTCATCTTCTCTCTTATTTTTGACTCTCTTACGCATAAAATTTGAAAAACTTATTAATTGTAAAGTTGTTGAAAATTCTTTTCTATTGAATTTGAAAAAAACGAATCATTTGAATCCAAGTTGTTTTGAGGGAGATATGATAGAATGAAGAAGAGGTTTTGTCGGATTGACAAAAATGAAGCCCAAAAATACACTTCAAAGAATTGATTTTCAGGTATAGAAAACATCAAAACCGGAAAAAGTGATCAACATATAAGTTGTAGCCACTAGAATTTTATATAGTTCCCAAAAAAGAATTTATTAATTTGGAGCATTTATGGTCAAGTTATGATCAAAACATTATGGCATATTCTCTGTCTTAAAAACTGAGCCAGAAAATACACTTGAAAGAAGTATATTTTTGACATAGATCGCTTTAAAAATTGATAAAATAGTCAACATGAAAGTTGTATCCACTGGAAAAATACATGATTTGAAAAAACTAATTTTGTATTTTGGTTCTGTTTTGAAGAATTTATGGATGAGATAAAATAGGTAAAATGTGGAGAAAAGAGGAGTTTGATTTGAAGAGGATGATCATTGATTTCTTTTGAATATTTTGTAAACATTTTGACATTATTTCATTATAATTTTTTTATATTGCAAGGAAGCCATTAAAGAGAAGATGAAGAAGCTTGAGAAAAGAAGAAGATGAAATATGAATGAAAGTGAAGAAGGAGGTGGATATTTATAGAAAAAGAAAGAAAGTGTTAATTTACCAAAATAACCTCTTACCAAATTACCAAACTAACATTACTTCAACCTAAAGCAATCTCCACTTTGTTAATACTTAACATCAATTTTCACATCTTTATATTATGTCTTAATCCCTTAAGAACTAAGCAAAGTAAAATAATAATTATGTTTCTTTGATTTGATGTTTTACTTTTTGACTTTTGTACTTGTTTTGTCGTTTTATGCTTACTTTTTTTTAATTGTTTTGTAGAAGTTTCTAACTTTGTTTAGTAAAAGTAAACTTGATTAGTGAATTAATTAATACTTATACCATTTGAATATATGTTTCTATATAAGAAAATAAATGTGCGACGACGTTGCGACAACTTTTAATCGACAAAACGTCATTTTCCGACAAAATGTTTTACGGTCACATTTTGATGTTTTAGTTAAACTATTTATTTATGTAAACCGAATTTAAAAGTAAACTTTTTACTTCTTTAAATAAATTAAAACATGTCTCTTTATTATAAAATTAATATTTAAATAATATCAAAATCTCTAATTTTACGGTGTATATAAAACTGACTAAATGCGACAAAATTTGGTTATTTTTGTAAAATGACCATTAACATACTTATAAGTATTTTAATATACTTTTATTATCTTTATTAGATGTTTTCAATAAGATTTATCTTTTTGAATAAATATTTAAACCTGTTTATTTAAGCATTTATTTGTTTTTAACAAAACTTAACTTTTGTTGATTTGTTCTAAAATCCAAATTTATACTTTTTAAATTATCAACTATAAGAATAAATAATTTCTCTATTATTATCTATTACATATAATGTTTTATTTAAGTTTTAGACCTTTTTAAATTTAAAACAAAAGAAATCTCTTATTTTCGAAAAAGCGAAATTACGGGTCGTTACATCTGGTCTCTGTTGCAATATTGTACTTGGTTGAAGTTGTTTCATGACTCCACTATGCATATTTGAGCATGTTGAACTGTTGTTGATTTGGGACTTCATATATACATTATTCTGAAACCTAGATGCTTAGTTGCCCTTGCCTTTGTTAACCTTTCAGCTGAATGTCGTGACCGTTTGTATCGGGTTCCATATTTGACCATGCTACAATATTTTTTTGTGCACTTGTATCCAATGTGCTACTTGCTGTTCTTTGTGCATACTTGAATCTGGTCTTAGCCTAGGTTTCTTTGTAGTCTGGTACAGGTTACTCTAACCATTTCATTGAACATGTTACATTGATGTTTTGTTCATTTGTTTGGGGCTTTTGTTTCTAGTTCTGGTGCACATGCTTGAATCGCTGGTTTTCATTTGAGTTTGAATAGTTGATTTCATGTGTACATTGAATTTTTTGATCGAGGCTTGTTTTATGTTGGTTTTGGATCTTGTACTTGACAATTATGTGTTGTTTTTGTATTGCACCTGAGTTGAACGTAGCTTTGCCTCAGGTTTGACCTTGTGCTCCTGTCGTGACTTTATTTGTATTGCACTTGAGTAGAACCTAGCTTTTGGTTGGGTTTGACGTTGTGCTCACTTATCCCTTCAATTTTATTAAGTGTATATCGGTGTGCATGGCCTTGTGGCATGTACAGTGATACACTGTGCATGTCTCAGGTTATTCGTGTTTAATGAATTCAGAATTAAATGATGACGAACAACCCAAAACCAAGGAAAATAATATTTTCAAAAACATATCTTATTTTACACTGCAAAAATATTTCTCTTTCCATTTTACTGCATCGGCGATTAGTTTGCAGATAACTCAGATGCTGGATTCGGGCTGGAGCAGGGTTGAAGATTAAATACGAGTGAATAAGTGATGTGTAGTGAGGTGCAGATGTATGTAGACATGCTACAGTGAAAAATTATGATGTGATCGAAATTATATTGTAATTGCAAATTGTACATATATAGTGAGAGCTCAAATTTATGCTATTCAAAATTGTAATAAAATATTTGTTTGAATTTCTATGTTATTTATTTTATTCAGCAAATATTTATTGAATTATGTGAAAATAAAACTGTACGTTAACAAATACATTTAAATGAATATGTATATATATATATATATATATATATATATATGTTTATTATCATCAAACAAAATCATTTAATAGTATATTCAACAATCTCCCTTTTTGATGATAACAAACATATATTTAAGATTTTGAATTTATTATTGAATGTATTTGGTCATTCAATTTGCGCCCTATTTGAATGCTCACTCTCTACAACAAAGCTCTCCCTTCATATATGCATGAAAATAAATAAAAATATACAAATGAACTATTGCAAATAGAAAATTCAAAATAAAATATTTGACCTTTATTTGCCAAAATCAACTTTGCCCTCCCCCTTTTGTTATCAGCAAAAGATTAACAATGTTAGAAAAATAGAGATAAAGTGATAGACATTAATACCCAATCGAGTATAAATATTAAATTTCAAAAAAAAATCATAAATACTCTGTTAGACACATATTCCACTTTAGAATGACAAGGATGATGTAAAACCATATAGTTGTGTCTATTTGTGATATATTTAGATCAGGAATTTGAATATCTACTGACCATGCATAACCATTATGACTTTTAAATGAGATTAGTAGTATTCCTAAAAAAAATAAAAAATAAAAATAAAAAAATGAATTTAAGAATCTTCTAACCACACATAACCGTGAGGCTTTTAAATAGGATGAGAATCAACTTTTCTATTTAATAATCAATTTTGATATGTGTTCCATACATGCATAACCGTGAGGATTTTTAAATGAGCATGAAAGCACATAATCAAAAATTCCAAATAATTAACCCATGCATAACCATGAGTACATTTTAATGAGAGTGAATACTTTGGATGTTTTTATTGCTAAAAATATAATAAAATGAAAAATGAATCATTTCCCATTTAAAAATACCACATATTGACATACTACATTGGATTTTGATGAGTGATGGTCGTAAGAGATATGATAGAAACAGAGATGGTCATGGAATTTTTACCCATCAAAATTTATTATAAATCTTATTTAATTTTCTAAAGAAATTTACTAAGTATACTGTCTCAAGTTATAATATATTATTAATATCAACGCTCATCACTTTTTTAGTCATAATTTATCTTTTTGATGATCAGTATGGAGTCAAATTAGTTAATGTAGTCATTTAAGATCAAATCCAAAAATAACTATAAAATCAATTTTTTTTAAAATGACTTATCTGAAACAAGATCAACGAAAAAACTATTTTCTGGAAGGTGTTTTATAAGAGAAATGTCTTCTATTTGAAAATTAGTTGAAATAAAAAATATGCAGATATTTTCCTTAAAAATTATGCAACTACAGAATGTCTCAACATATACAACGTTCCACTAGTCATTCTTCTATCAACTAGATTACCAATGTAATCTGCATCCTAATTTTCCTTTGACTCAAAATTTCATTCATTGGATGTCATAGACCAGACCGTGAAGTGTGCAACAAAATACATTAAAATCCTTTTGAATAGCTTTTAAATGAAATTCTTTTGAATTTGAATTCAAATCGTGCAAATTTACAAACAGTGAACATAGTGTGAGATCCAGAAGAAGTATGATGAGCAGTATATCCAGGTGTATCTAGAGTAATCAAAAATCAATTCAAGACAATATTACTTATTATCTAAATTTACAATATCATTAGTACAAACAAATCTATTAGTTCAAGACACTCGAGTTACTTATAGTGTTCTAGGAATAAAAAGATAATTTGACTAACAATTTTGAGTAAGTCAGAGTCAAAATCAACATTCATTTCTTTATCACATAACTGGCTGATTTAATTCAAATTATGGTGTAGATTATCACATTTAATATATCGTTCAAGATAGATGTAACATTACCTAGTTTACCTTCACGATAATTTTCCATTGTTGCCCATTGTGATTCTGCCACCTTTATACTTGGCTACGGAACTTTGATTTGATGTCCGTCGTGTGCCTGGAACAGCAAGAATCCAGGTAACACTGTTGTTGTTCCTTAGGCTGCCACCACACCTACACGGTAAAAGATTTTTATGACCTATTTATTTTTATAGATCCATGGTTGTTAGTGGCAAAAGATTTTGAAAAATACGTTTGAGTAGACCCAAGATAATTTGTATTTGTTCCTTTTGGCACCCAGATATGTTTGACTTTAAGGGATTTTATTTTCGTGCCTTTTGGAACCCAAATTGGAATTGTTTTCATGTGTTGGGGTTTATACCCATAATTGTTTTGATTATGTCCAATTTTTCAACATATTGTGCATTCAGATTTGATTAAATTTGCTTCTAACAAGTTCAGATTAATTATATCCAAGTCCTTGTCTATCTGTATTAACAGTTTGTTTCCCTAATAGCATATTTAATGATCTTTCTCCTTTGGAAAATTTTCCTAAAGTTGTAGACAATTATTGGACTTGTGTTTTGTCATTTTCAATCAATAATTGCATGCACTTTTTAATAGAATTTTCTCTCCTGGTATTTTCACTTCTTTCAAAATCGGAATTTCATTTTCAAGTGATTTTTTTTAATTTCAGATTTTTAATTTCTTCTTCAAGTGATGGACACTTATCACACTTAGGGCTCTTGGTTTGATAGTTTTTAACCAATTGGTCAAGCTGTTTATTTAAACTACCAAAGTATCCCTTTGTGATTCAATTTTAGCGTATTTATCCCTAAGTCTTTCGAAATAGTCATTTACTCCGTGAAAATATATAAGTAATTCTGAATGAGTAAGTTCACTTGGCTCGTCATCATCACTGTCAGTTATATCACCTCGAATGCACAGATCTGGCTTTTCGCTCTCACTGTCAGTGCTTTTATCATCTTCATCGGTTCATCCTAAATGGCTGCAAAACTTCTCCTTTTCTATTTCTTTCCATGGCTGAGTCGATTCTGGGGTAAATTGGGCTTGATATGACCGAGTTTGTTGCACTTGTGACAAATAATCTCCTGTTCTTTTGAGTTGTCTAGCGCTTTGACTATTCTGCTTTTCAATTGTTGATTTAGAGCTGGATTTCCGTATTTGGATTCCAATTTTTGAATCTCATAATTAGTAGCGCCAGCTCAGCTGCTCCATCATCATCATCACTTTCCATTATTCCTTCAAGAGCTACTGATTTCTTTCTGTATCACCTCCTTCACGTTCTTCCTTGAATTTCATTTATAGCTCATAAGTGGTGAGATTTCCAATGAGTTCTTCAACTTTGATTTGTTTTAAATCTTTTGATTCTTGAATGGTAGTGACTTTGGCTTCAAAATTTCGTGGAAGGACTCTGAGGATTTTTCAAACTATTTCCAACTCTGTGTATGATTTTTCAAGAGCTTTTGATTTGTAAACAATATTGGATAGTCGTCCATACATCTCTTTGACATTTTCATCCTTGGCTATTGTGAAATTCTCAAATTCACTACTAAGCATTGCAAGGCGAGATACCTTGACTTGAGATGTTCCTTCGTGAGTCACTTGAAGTGTGTGCCAGATTTCCTACATAGTTAGACAATGTGAGACGATTAGATTCAATTTGATCCAACGAACATATAATAGAATTCATAGCTTTAGCATTTGCATTCTACAGTTTATTTTCTAGATCTGTCCATTGATCCATTGGTTTATTTATTTCCTGATTATCTACCACTATAGTTGGTGTCCTATAACTTGTCTCAACGATATTCCAAGCATCAATGGTTTTTTGAAAAAATTTCATTCTATTTTTCCAGTAAGTAAATTCACCATTGAACATTGGTGGTCTAACTATAGACTGACCCTGAACAAAAGCATTATTAAAAGAAGCCATTCAAAAACTTTAAAACAAAAATTGAATTTTTGTTCCTAGCTCTAATACCACTTGTAGGATCGATTTCACCCTAGAGGAGGGGTGAATAGGGTGATACTGCTAATTATAAAAATTTAATGTGGAAGTATATAACATAATTACAGTATAGATAATATGAGAATAATATCAGCACAGATAATAGCAGAATATTAAAAGCAGAAATAGAACAACACATATTTACTCAGCTTCGGCAAAACCCTGCCTATGTGCTGCCTCCAAGGTTTCTACTAGAAATTAAGTAGTCAGATCCTTACACACGTGAACTCACGACACCCTGTAACGACTAACCTAACTCTACGCGCAAAACCCTTCCACAACTTTGCCACTGAGTTACGAATTCTCGAACTACAGCACCGCAGTTCATCCCCTAGTCACACGACTAGAATTTTACAAAGTTTAAAAGTAAATTACAATTAAAAATAACCAAAACAATAAAACCCTAATTTAAAAACTAAAAGCCTTATAATTAAAAACCCAAAGCAAATAAAGGCCGGCCCCAGAAGATTTAAGTGATAAAAAAATGTTCCCCTATTCTCTTTTATTTCTACGGCTCACTTTCTTTGCTTAGTGAAAATGGTTGCATTCGTTCGTTCCTCCTCGTTCAAAATTAGGGCTTCTAAGAAATTGAGTACACCGACTTCAGTTGATTGAATGATATTTTGAATGCTTTCTTCGATTGATTAATTTGTTCATGGCTGCTTTAAATTATTGAGCGCGTATACTTGGTTTAAGATTGGTACGTGATATTCCTTTTCGACTTTGATTATGCTCGACCTGGATTCGAGTTATTTGTTCGATTTACTTCAGTGATTAGCTCTCTTATTTTCTTGAACTCGAATGATCTTAATGCCGATGATGTTGATGGTATTTATAGGGTTTAATTCCTTAAATTTTCAATCGAATGAATTCGTTTGATAATTTTTTCCGTCGTTCGATTTTGGTTGAGTGCATACGATTTGATTAGAGTAGTTCAAATTCGTATATTTTCTGATATACTATGCTTGATTGCCATGGGTTTGATTTTGACTCGTTCGATTCTTCCTTGGTCACTATAGCTCTGACTTTGGTATTTAATATTGTGATATTCTGGACTTTGGATTTGGTTCCGTTCTTTATCTTCTGTGATTCGGCCTTTTGAATTTCTTTAGATAATCTAGAAGTTTTTTGAACTTGTTTAATTTACCGTATCACCTTCCACCTGTCACCGCATATCAATGCATGTGTATTTGCGCATGTATATATGTATGTTTGTGATGCTCTATAATGATGTTTAATGTGTATGATTATCCTTTGGTATTGCAGTCTTATTCATATATGTATATATATTGTTAACTGCTTCACTGCATCCATATTTCCTCCTGAAAACTGTTGTTGAACATGGTTGGACTGTCTAGCCTTGCTGTACTGGTTATCACTACATATACATGTATGTATGTATATAATTTTTGGAAATGGGTAAGAGCTTTATTAAGGCAATTTCAGCCCAGATCGTTTGGCCTAAGACTTAGCCCAAGACAAGCATACAAGACACTAAACTGAAAAATACTACAATATATTTCGCACTTTCCAGAATTATATCGAAACTCCTATTCTTTCCTCAATTGGGCTGGCAAAAATTCATGGCGGCTGGAACGAGTAGCTCGTACTTGGGATTTCTACCGATGGACAGTGCAGATCTGCTCCTTCAGTTTGAGTTGCATCTCATCCCGACATGGTAAGTGTCAAGTTTTTTATTCTTCTTTGAACCAAAAGCATGTCATCTTCCGCTAATTTACTGACCTCTAAATAATTTCTTTGCTTGTTTTGAAACACACGACAAATCCTCTCTTTCCACACGCTCCATACAGCTACAGTAATGGCAATATCACTCAATTTGCTTCTAGGTCTTCGCAATGACCTCTTTGAATCAAGTAATTGACTTCTTCTTCTAAGAGAATTGATTGAGATGGTGAGTTAATTAAGTTTTTACACGATTTCCACACCTCTTTCGAGAAATTGTAGGCAAGAAAAGATGTTCATGTGTTTCCGCCACTTTATTGCATAATACATCGACTGTATCTCTTATTATTCCTCATTTTGATAGCCTATCTCTTGTGGGATGTCTTCTAAGTATAGCTTTTAAGCTATAAAGGCCATCTTTGGATTATTGACATGATTCCAAATGATTATGTTCCATAATACTTTGTTGTCATTGTGTCACATCTCATTCCATGTTGATTTAGTGGAAAATTCGCTACTAGTAGACTTCCACACCCAGATGTCGTTCTCTCTCCCACTGAATGTTGGCATATACTAAATTTTTTGCTTAATAACTTGGCAAATTAGGATTGAAGAACAATTCCAGTCATTGTTGTTTATCACTTCTAACACTTTTTTTATCTAGACAACCAAAGTCAGAGAAAGTATTAAGCCCTAAAATATATATCAAGGATTGACCTTGGATCCAAGGGTCTCTCCACAAATCAGTCTCATTTCCTATGGCTATTTCTCGAGTGCAACAAGAGGCTAATGTACTTCTTATTCTCATAATTTCTTTCCAATTAGCGAATGCATTATTATCAATAGGCATTTGCCAGAAATTTTCTTTAATGTACCTTTTCCTCATCCATCTCGCCCATAGACCTTTACCCTTGATAATTCTCCAAGCTTGTTTCAGGGTGTAGACCAGCCTCATTTTTTAAATCTTCTAAGACCCACTCCTCCTTCCTCCTTGGGTATGCATAATTTCTCAAATTTAATCTTGTGAAGGCCACCTTTCCATAAAAAGTCTGCACAAACTTTATCTATTTTCTGTATGGAAGCATCTGGAAATTGAAAAGTTTGTAACCAAAAGTTAACTTTGGAGTGGATAACCTGTGCACTAGTTCAATTCTATCAGCTAGGGATAGGAGTCTTGAGCTCCAGTGTTGTAATCTGTCCCTAATAGAGGAAATCAAAAATGCACATTCTCTGTCAGTAATCTTATTGGAGAATAGAGGAACACCTAAGTATTTTACAGGGAGTATGCCTTCTTTCATATTTAAGGTGTCCAAAATATCATTCCTCCTATTGCATGTTTTATTAGAATAACATTTGGTTTTTCGTTCATTCATTTTAAGACTAGTATATCTTTCTAGGTTAAGGAAAATGTCTTTAACCGCTTTAACTAATGTGTAGCTGGATTTTATACAGATGAGCAAGTCATCTGCGTAGAGTAAATGGCTCATAATAGGCAGCTGGAAGCTATATGCATCTATGTATGCTGTGTTCTTCATTTTTGTTGCATGTTGCCATTCACTTGTGTACCTGCAATTGTTTGCTTTAGGTAACTGTCTGGATGATACATCTGACTGGATGTATATATGTATACATGTGTGCAAACATGTATGTATGTGTGTGTGTATGTAAGTGGTCTATTGGTTTTCATGTTCTTGTTCATTGATCTGCACTGATATATATATATATATATATATATATATATATATATATATATGCATGTCTGGATTTGTTTGAAGCTTCATGAAGTCACAACTATACACTTTGTTGTTGCTTGATGGACTTTGGTAGTTGCAGTATCATGTGGTCTTCTTGTCTCCGGTGATTGTATTCAGCTGAGTATACTTATGGTTTGCCTCCATGCCTTCACTTGTTCCACATGAATATGGTTCTATATGAAATCTTTTTGTGCATAGCATTTATATGTCAGTGTCGCTCCTTTGTGTGCTGTCTTGCATTCCACTCTATTTCAGACATGCCTCTGATTGCTCTGCTGTTTCACTTGATCTGGTCTCTGTTGCAATATTGTACTAACCTGGTTGAAGTTGTTTCATGACTCCACTGTGTACATTTGAACATGTTGAACTGTTGTTGATTTAGGACTTCATATATACGTCATTTTGAAACCTGGATGCTTTGTTGCCCTTGCCTTTGTTAACCTTTCATCTGAATGTCGTAACCATTTGTATCTAGTTCTATATCTTACCATGCTACATTGTTTTGTTGTGAACTTGTATCCAATGTGCTACTTGTTATTTTCATGTATAATTGAATCTGGTTTTGGCTTTGGTTTCTTTGTAGTCCGGTATAGGTTGCTCTGACCAGTTCATTGAACATGTTACATTGATGTTGTGTTCATTTTTTTGGGGCTTTTGTTTCCAGTTCTGGTGCACATACCTGAATCCCTAGTTTTCACTTGAGTTTGAATGGTTGATTTCATATGTACATTGAATTTGTTGGTCGAGGCTTGTTTTATGTTGGTTTTTGGATTCTTGCACTCGACAATTTTGTACTGCTTTTGTATTGCATCAGAGTTGAACCTAGCTTTGCCTCGGGTTTGACCTTGTGCTCGTGTCGTGACTTTATTTGTATTGCACATGAGTTGAACCTAGCTTTTGGTTGGGTTTGACGCTATGCTTACCTACCCCTGTAGTTTGATCAAGTGTACATCGGTATGCACGGCCTTGAGGCATGTATAGTAATACATTGTGCATGTCACAGGTTATTCGTGTTTGATGAATTCAGAATTAAATGATAATGAAGAACCCAAAACCGAGGCAAATAATATTTTCAAATACACATTTTATTTTACACTGTCACAGTATTTCTCTTTCAATTTTACTACGTCGGTGGTTATTTCGCAGATAACTCTGATGCTGGATTCGAGATAGAGTAGAGTTGAAGATAAAATACGAGTGAATGAGTGATATATAGTGAGGTGCAGATGTATGTAAACATGCTACAGTGAAAAATTATGATGTAATCGAAATTGTATTGTAATTGCTAATTGTATATATATAGTGAGAGCTCAAATTTGTACTATTCAAAATTGTAATAAAATCTTTGTTTGAATAAAATATTTGTTTGAATTTAAATTCTGCGTTATTTATTTTATTCAACAAATATTTATTCAATTATGTGAAAATAAAATAGTATATTAACAAATACACTTAAATGAATGTATGTATATATATATATATATACACATATTTATTATCATCAAACAAAAATCATTAATAGTATATTCAACAACATAATGATTTCAGTTGTATACTCTCTTATGTGCTTGATGGAAAGTATGAATGATGGTGGTTTATATTTCGTTTTATTGAATTTTGATAGCCTATGTTGACATCTCAAATAGGCCATGCTTAACTTCATTTAAAACATAAGCTATTTGTTTATTTGCCTAAGTGGTTTTGATATGAAAGTTAAGCTAGAATCAAAATTTGATGGTCTATGTTACTAATTAATAGTAAATAGATCATGTTTAAAATATTTTTTTAATTTCATGTCATGATCATGAGAGTTGATAAGTGGGTTTGAATGATATGTTAGAGTTTGATGGTTTATGTTGTGCTAATTAATAACTGAAATAAATCATACTTATAATAAGAATATCTATCTTATTATACTTAATATTTTAATGAGAAGTTACAAGAGAAAGTTGTGTTGATTTATATAAATGATTAGAAGTGGATTTGCCTCTATGTTGTTCTTATTATCATAGTTTATTCACCTTTGCTCTAATTTAATTTTTGGCAATTTTTCTTAGTTTAAAACCACTTTAAAACTTTGGTCTAATTTGGTTGAGTATTATTAGAATTTAATTCATTCTTTGTGGATCGACCCGTACTCGCATACGTACTACAATTTTACGCCGTGCGCTTGCAGTTTATAATGATAGTATTTTTTGACGATTTTCTAATCAGTAGAAAATTTGCAGTTTTGATAAGTTTTTGGCGCCGTTGTCGGAGAATTGCAATTTCATTTTAATTTTACTCTTTGAATTATTTTTACATTTTTTTTAGTTCATTTTATATTATATCTCATTAAAAAAAGATGCACTTGCACAAACATTTTAGTTTCATTTCAGGTACTACTTGCACAAGCTAGTTTCATTTCAGGTACCACTCACTGTTACAAACTTGGTAACAGAAACTACAACATCCATCCCACTGCACATCAAAATACAACATCCACCTTTGCCTCATTAGTGCCATCCTTTGCTTGCACCTGCACCATCTCATTTCTATGAATCACTGCAAGCAACCACTGTGAATTTTTGTGTACATAATCTTCCACTGTGCATCAAATACCCAACATCAAAACTTCAGCCAAAACTGTTCCACTGTGCATTTCTGTGCACATAGCCTCTGCCTCTATTACTTCTGCCAAACTGTTCCACCACCATCCAGCCATTGCTTGATCAGCAACCCACTCCACCAGACCCCATCCTCCTTCACCTAAATCAATCTCCTTTTCCCCTCATCTACAACAAGCAACCGCCTATACCAATACAGTCAGCCATCTTCCCTCCATTACAAACTTCCCCTACCTTGTAGTCTAACAGGGCCGGTCCTGAGTTATAGGAGGCCTAAGTCGATATTATATCAGAGGCCCATTACATGAAAAATAAAGTAAAGAACAATAAAGATGAAAAGATTCATTAAAACAAAATGATTCAACGAGATTATAAAGATAAGTTACAACAAATCTTTTACATAACATTTAACCTTCTTACATTTTGGCTTACAAAAGTACTAAGCAAATCATTTAAATCTAGTGATTCCAGTAAATTTTTCTCTATAGATATTGTTGCTAATCCATTCAATCTTTCTTGCGACATACTCGTTCGAAGAAAAGATTTAATTAGCTTTAATTTTGAAACGATTCTTTCCGCCGTAGCAACGGTAACTGGAATAGTCAATAATATTCTATAAGCAACTCATGCATTTACATAACTACAACTCATCCTTTTAATATAATTTAACACATCAATCGCTTTTTTGACATCTTTCGGTAAAATCCTTCTTAAGATTTGCAATTCCGCAAATAACTCCGCCCCATCAATATCGGAATTAGCCTCATGCTTTAAGACATTCTCAAGGTGGAAACATGAAGACTTCAAACTATCACATGAACAAATTTTCAATCTCTCTAAATCATACAAGAACTCAACTATGTCATCAAATTTCTTAATTTGTTCAAATCTACTTTCAAGTGATGATAACCGTTGATCCACAATGCTTAAAAAATAATTGACTCTAAATGATTCTTTTGGAGATAGAATCGTCTCTTCACTATTACTTTCATCAAATTGTTTCTTTCTACGTATTATGCGTTTTTCATAAAATGATGGTTCAATTTCCATTTCATTTGCTATAATTTCGGCATCAACCAATGAAGATTCAAACCCACTTTCTCTAAATGTTTTAAAAAAACAAATTAGCCCTTTTAGATGATCAATGGCGACATCCATGTGCATGTCTTCTACTTGCAACTCTTTGCTCACTCTATTAACATTATTCAATAAATTATACCGTATAACCATACTAAGTAAGAACTCAAAATTCTCAAGCTCATACTTTGCCAAGGATTCGGTCTCGCTTTTGCACATTGGATCATCATTAAGACTTGCTAATTGAACCAAAGCATTTTTAATTTTAGGGGCTTGAGTCCAAATTGTTTTTACACTTCCAACGTGACTTTCCCAACGTGTTTGTGATAATGGTTTAATGTAAAACCATCTACATTGTCATTGAATATTTTCCATCTTTTAGTCGAGGTGAAAATAAAGTGTATATGTGTTGCACTACTCCAAAAAAGAAACGGCTTTAGAGCAACATTTAACCATATCACAAAGTGTAAGATTAAGGCTATGACAACCACATGGGGTATAAAATGCTCTAGGATTTACTTGTAGCACTCTATTTTGTACACCTTTATTTTTCCCTTTTATGTTTGAACCATTATCGTATCCTTGTCCTCTCGCATTATCGATATCAAGATCAAGATCATTCAGATTATCAACAAAGTTCATCAAAAAGCCCCTTACCGGATGTGTCATCAACCACTAAAAATCCTAAAAAGAACTCTTCCACCTTTGCAATATTCTTTGAAACATCCACATATCGTAAGACTAAAGTCATTTGTTCCTCATGACTAGCATCAGGAGTACAATCAAGTATAATAGAAAAATATTTTGATTCTTTGATTTTTTTTCAATAATTGTTTATCTAATCTCACTAGCAATTAGAAGTATTAATTCATTTTGAATTTTGTGACTAAGATAATGATAATGAATTTCTTTACTTTGAATTCTACGAATATGTTCTTGCATTATTGGATCAAATTTGACAATCATTTCTATCATGCTTAGAAATATACCGTTGTTCTCTTGATAAATCTTTTCATTTCCTCCTCGAAATGCCAAATTATTTTGAGCAAGAGTTGTCACAATGGCTATTATTCTCATTAGCACTTGTCTCCAATGTTCTTTATCCTTCTTTATTTGTTCTTGAATGCTTTTGTCAATTGTTACATCCATTTGAAATCTAGTTTCCAATTCAATCCATTTCTCCATGGCAACGATGTGGTCGACACTAACTTCATGCATTTTTAGCTTCTCACTAATATTTTTTCAATCTTTCACACCATCATTTGCTAATTGTGTCGTCATTTCATCTTTTTTAAATAACTTGCAACAAAAACAAAACACTTTATCTAGAGTTTTTGAGTATATTAACCATTTCCTATCGTACTTCTCTCCATTTAATTGCCGAAAATAGGGTACAATAGAGAAATGTCTATATGATTTATCTTTGGGATAATAAATATTGTTCTCCCTTATATGGCCTTTTTGAACAATTAAATCTCTCAATGATTGATTCGTGTCTTTCCAATTGATCGAATCGCTAATGTCAATATAAACCGGTACAGATTCTTTAGCGGTCCGTCTTCATTAATATCTTCATTTTCTTCCTCATCTATTATAGGAATATTTTCAACTTCGTCTTCATTAGTCACTCCATCAACAATAAATTCATCTTGTTTCTTGCTAAAAAATTTATCAAGTGATCCAATTTGCATTTTATTACCATTTTGCACTTTAAGTTTTCTTTTCCTTTTAGAAGCCCCCGATTCAAATTTTCTACCCGACATGAGAATAACTGTTCAAAGACCTGTAAATATAGTGAATAATTAAAATATATTGACAAACTTTAATTTGTATGAAGCAATTAATTTCCAGAACATTAATTTTCTGAATTCCAAAAGGACCAAAACCAACAGACAATTAATTTTCAGAATTTGTAAGAAGCAGTCAATTAATTTTTAAAATTTCCAGATCAAATTTGTAATAAGCAGTCAAGCGGACAATTAATTTTCAAAATTCCAAAACTAACAGGCTTGTGGCAACAATCGAGAATTTAGAAATTACCTTTCCAAAAACAAGCAACGGCTCCAAATCCAACAATCAAAGTCGCCGCCATCCGTTGGACCGTTGCCTTCGAGTTGCAGTTGTAGTCGCCATTGTCCGCTGCCTTGGAGTTGTAGTTGCAGCCGCCGTCTGTTGCCGTTGTAGTCGCCGTTTTTTTTTCCTTTTTCTTTTTTTTTTTTAAATTAGAACCGTGCCCTAAATCAGAGATTTTGCTGCCTGCAGAGAGCGTAGCCTTGAGAAAACTGAGAATAGAGGTAAAATAAAAAAGGTCAGAGACCATTTAAAATCTGAGGCCCTAGGTAATCGCCTTAGTAGCCTTATGCCAAGACCGGTCCTGTAGCCTAACATCCATAACAGTCTACTACAGCAACACAGCCCGCCATCAACAATAATAATAATATACTTGCCATCAACAACACAACCTACTTCACCTTCGTCTGCCATCAACAATAATATACCCACCACTACCAATATACTCCCACAGTCCTACCATTACTAACCCCTACCTTCAACCACAACAGCAGCCCCATCTTCCCACTTCTCACTTGTGCCAAACCATCACCCGATTCACCATTTCAACATCACTGCCTGCAACTACTTCCCCTTGTTACCTTCATCCACTTCTACTAACCTCCACTACCACATCACAACATTACTTCATCCACCATCCCAAACCATCCTTATCAAAGTCACTTACCATCACAACATACCATCATCATCACAGTTCAACATTCCCTGCATATCATCATCACAGTTTAACTTCCAACCGCTCCTTCGAGCATCATCACCACAACCATCTCCATTGCCATACAACACCAGAAACCCCCACCAAACCCTACTGCAAACCATTACATACTCATTATCATAAAACTTCACCCAAATCTCCTTCAACTTCAACGCTGCATCAACACACCATCCACTACCGAACGATCACCATCCAGTTCATAATTAGATACCAAACCATCCTCCTCTGCCTTCAACTCTAAACACAAAACCACTTTAAGTTCTTCAACCACCCAACTCCATCATAAAAATTGCAGCTTTCGAACATCAATCGAAAACTCCTCCTCCTGCATCCGCAACTTTCACTGCAAATAACGATTCCAAACTTCAGAACCCAACCCCAAATCACCTCAATCAAATCTGCCTTTTTCCCACCAACTCTCGTAACCTCAACCAACCGCGACCTCACAAATCGCGATTTTAAATCCCCAAATCACTGACTATTGCCAGCTATCTTACAACCAAAATCCAAATTGCAACTTCTCTAAAAGAATCGCCTGACTTCAAAACCATGACCACCTGGGTTAGAGAATTTGGATACTTTTTTATTTCTGTGTTTTGAAGTTTGATTTTTTGTTTTATGCATATTTGTTGGAGGGATTTTGGTTTGAAAGTTGGCTTGTGCATGTGCGTATTAGGCTACTTGGGTTGAGTTTGAATTTTATTTTTCTAGTGTAAATTCATCTTCTATTAAAAAAATATTGTTCTTGTTCAAACTTTTAGGTTGCAAATTGCAAAAATCGAAAAGAAGTGCTCACTGGCTAGAAGATTACTTTGTTTGCTATATAAAAAATTCGCTGCTTTAAAATAAAATTGCTAATAATTCTGCACGCTATGGTAAAGTGCCCTTATCTCTTGTTATTTGCTTTACGTTATTGGTTAATTGCGTTTTAAAAAAAATTCAAAAACAAAATCTTATTCGTAGTTGCCTCATTGATTCACGTTTAATTTCTGTTTTCCATCCATATCATCTTATTTTCTTTTCTAAGTGCAACACTCAAATCCACATAACATGCGGGATTTCATCACGAATTGCATATCATCGTAGAATTTGCTAATAATAATGGTTAGACTTTTGACTTAAGCGTGTCAAGAGCTCACCTAGGGTTCAATTGTATCTTGACAAGTTATCTTCTTTCAACAATTTATATTCTTGTTTTCTAGGCTATGGCGTAGCAATAATCAAACATAAATATTATGGTGATTCGTAAATATTATACTGATTGTTTGTCTAAAGATACTTAAACCTTCGACTGCATTACTACTGGATTCATGATGCACCGAAAACTCCTGTCCATTATCTGGCTAAGAACTATTTTGTTGGATTAAGACAAAGTATGATCATATATTTTGGGTTAGGAGCTACTAATGACATAATTTTGTAATAAAATCCTTGCATTCATTTAGTTACATTAGTTCATGGATTATAAAAAAAACAAAAAACACAAAATCCAAAAAAAAAATTACATTTTACTTAACTTAGTTTTTTTTTAAAACCCAAAGAAAAAAACAAAAAAAATCAAGCAAAATTAAAAAAAGCATTTTATTTAAGTAAGTTTTCTTTAGAAAAACAAAAAAAATCTTTTGAAAATCAAAAACAAAAAGGAAAAGAAAAGCAAAAACATTAAAAAAAAGATTTTTTTTTGAAAATCCAAAAAACAAAACAAAAATCAAATCTCCCTTTTGAAAAAATAATTTCTCTTTGGTAAATACCTTTCCTTTTTAAAAAAATTCACTTCATTTTATAAACCTTGCTTCATTCACTTACTTTGATTCTTACTTCTTTCTCCCCTTGACTTTTTCATATGCGTGAGTTCTTGAACTCGTGACACAATAATAAATCATTTAACTCGAACAAACGATCCTCTAACAATGGCGAACGAAAATGCTCCACGAACTTCGGATGTAATCTTTCCTGATAGAGTTTATATTCCTTCTTGCATCACATTACCCACCACAACAGGTAATCATTTCGAAATTGCTTCCAATCATATTGCCACACTCCCAAAATTTGGAAATTTTGAACATGATGACTCATACATCTTCCTAATGAAATTCAAATAAGTTTGTACAACCATTAAACTCCAACAACTTTGTGATGATGGAATTAAACTTCGGTTAGTTCCATTTGCTCTTACCGATTATGTTGAAAAATGGTTGTATAGCTTACCATCTAACTCAATCAAAACTTAGGACGAATTTGTTAAAGTTTTCTTAAAAAAGTTCTACCCCTTGGAAAAAACGATCGAAATCCAAAATGAAATTGTAAATTTTCACAAATCTAGGGGTGAACCATTCGGAAAATATTTTGAAAGTTTTAAGAGCTTTTGATAAATGTCACACCATAATTTTGAAAAACAGACTCTTTGCCAAATCTTATATGATGGACTTGAAAACATCACATGAACCATGCTTGAATCGATGTGCCAAGGCAATTTTTTCGTCCAGCATCATGACGATGCTTGACAATTCCTTAAGAATTGGCCGTAAAGTCATCCTAACGGAAAAGTTTTAACAAAAAATCCATTTATTCACGATCGAGTGCACACTCGATAGGATCATCTCTGGCTTTGGAAGCTAAGATTAATGCAATGATCAATAAATTTGACTATGTTTTCTCACCCAACCAAATGAACCAAGCTTCCCAACCAATGTGTTATAAATGTAATGACCTGAATCACATTGTCGATTAGTTTCCTAGTTCGATTGAATAACATAATGCTTTCAATAAGGTTAAGAATGACCTGTTTTCTCCAACGTACAATCCTGGTTGGAGAAATCATCCTAATTTTGCTTGGAACCAAAATAATTCCAACACGAATTTGGTTCGTCCCAATTTTCAAGCATTTTCGAACAATGGTTTGAATCCTCCCTTTCAACCCAATCTTTTTCAAAAAAAATTCATGGATCCATCTCAAAATCAACCGCAATAATCTTTGCTCCCCAAGACGATAAACGTTTGGCTCCACTTGAGAAAAATCTTGAAACTTTGGCTAAAGCAACCACTTAAAGCCTCTAATCAAGTAACAATTTACAAAATTTGTTAACCTCATACATGTAGAATACGAGTTAATCGATTACTAAACTTGAAATGCAAATGAATCAGTTAGCAACGTCTGCTAGTGAATGTGAACGTGGCATATTCCCAAGTCAGCCAGTTTCGAACCCAAGAAATTAAAGCACAAATTCGAATCAAGCCCATGTTGTTCAAGATTGCAATGTAACCCAAATGAATGCTACCACAACATTGCATTCTGGTAAACAAATTGATAATGAAGTTGTTAAACCAAATGATTTATCGAAAATTCCTCTGGCACTTCGAAAACAAGTGAATCTGAACAAAACATTGAGCCAAACATCGTACCACATTTCAATCCAAAATCTTTTTCTACTCTGGTAGACCGACCTACTGAGTATCGTGTTCCATTTCCACATCGCCTTCAACCCAAGAAACACTTTAATTAAATGGAAAAGATGTTGGAAATTTTTAAACAAGTCAAAGTTAACATCCCCCTCCTTGATATCGTTCAACAAGTCCCAACTTACGCTAAGTTTCTCAAGAACTTGTGTACTTAAAAACGACACACTCATGTACCCAAGAAAGTTTTCTTAGCCACCGAACTTAATGAAGACTTGTCCTAATCAATTCCCGTTGAATACAAAGATACCAAATGTCTGATTATCTCATGCATGATAGGAGACAGCACGATTAATAAGTGCTTATTAGATTTAGGTGCAAATGTCAATTTAATTCCTTATTTTGTTTACCGGCAACTTAGCTTGGGTGAACTAAAAACGATTAAAGTAACTCTTCAATTTGTCGAGCGTTCGATAACAAAACCCACTGGAGAAATCGAATGTACTCATCAAAATTGGTCAATTTATATTCCTGTCTATTTCATCATCCTTGAAACTCAACCCGCGAATAATCCGATGAGTCAAATTCCATTGATTTTAGGCCGACCTTTCTTGGCTACTTCAAATACTCTAATCAATTATCGAAACAGTTCAATGAAAATTTCTTTTGGAAATATGACTTTGGATCTTAACATCTTCAATCTTAAAAATCAACCGAATGAACCACGTGACAAATGCTAGAAGTTAGCTACATTCAAGACAATTTTGTTAACAAAACAATTGACCTAAACCACGAACGCGGGACTGAATTTGAACAACTATTTCAAGATGAGCCTAACGAAATTGAAAATACGCTTCCATTTGAACCCCTTACTGTTGAATCAGAACATCCACCTAATTCTTTTATTGAGCAACCCTAGAGGTTCGACCTCAAAACCCTTCCCGATCACCTTGAAGTACGCATACTTACATGACAATGAAATGTTTCCTGACATAATTTCTTCAACACATTCTCTTGATCAAGAAGTTTCCCTTTTTTCAATTCTATCAAAAAACAAAGAAGCAATTAGATGGTCAATCACCGATATAAAGGGAATTAGTCCTGCTCTTGTTCAACAACGTATCCATTTAGTTGACAATGTCAAGCCTGTTCATGACGCGCAATGAAGGCTTAATCCAAGAATGAAAGATGCGGTTCGTAATGAAATTCTTAAACTTCTCGATAATGGAATCATATACCCAATCTCTGATAGTTCATGGGTTAGCCCAATTCATGTCGTGCTGAAAAAGAATGGACTTACCATTATCAAGAACGATTCTAACGAATTCATTCCAACTCGTACTCAAACGGGTTCGTGTTTTTGCATTGATTATCGAAAACTAAATGCTACAACATGTAAAGATCATTTTCCTCTTCCCTTCATCGACCAAATGCTTAAATGTTTAGCCGGCCATGAATTCTATTAAGGTTATTCCGACTATAACCAAATTCCAATCGCTCTCGAAGATTAAGAAAAAATGAGTTTCACGTGTCCCTTTGGCACTTCTACATATTGATGTAAGCCATCTGGCCTTTGCAATGCTCCTACTACATTTCAAAGATGCATGGTCAACATCTTTTCTGACATGATTGAATGCTTTCATGAAGTGTTTATGGATGATTTTCCATCTTTGAAAACTCACATTTAACGTTAAATTGGGAAAAATGTCATTTTATGGTCAAACACCGCATTGTCCTTAGGACGTCATTTCAAATAAAAGCATTGAGGTTGATAAAGCGAAAGTTGATGTAATTGTGAATATATCCATTTCCAAATCTATTAAGGACATTCGTACATTCCTTGGACATGCTGGTTTCTATCGACACTTTATGAAAGACTTCGGTAAAATTGCTCGACTTCTGACGAATTTTCTTGAAAAAGACATTGCGTTCGACTTTAATTTTAACCGTGTTTCTACTTTCGAAAGTCTCAAAATTGAACTCGTTACCGGTTCCATCATTTGCGCACTCAATTGGGATCATCCTTTTGAATTAATGTGTGATGCTTCTAACTTCGTAGTTGGTGCTGTCTTAGGACAACACATCAGAAAAAATTTCATGTTATCTACTACGCTAGTATGACTCTAAACGATGCTCAATTCTATTACACGACCATTGAAAAATAAATTCTGGCAGTAGTCTTTGCGCTCAAGAAATTTCGGCTTTATTTGATTGGCTCACACATTACTGTTTACACTAACCATTCCGCTCTTAGTTACCTTCTCGCTAAAATGGATGCTAAGTCTTGTTTGATCCGTTGGATCCTATTACTCTAAGAATTCGACCTTACAATCAAAGATAAAAAATTATTCAACAATGTCATTGCTGATCATTTATCACATTTTCCAATCGCACCCTCTTTATCGATCAAGGAGAACTTTCCTAATGAACAACTCCTTTCTATTTATGTCGCTCTATGGTGTGACGACAAAGTGAACTATTTAATGGCTAAGGAAATTCCTTCATTTTGGTTAAAACAAGATAAATATAAATTTCTTTTCCAAGTCAAGTACTTTTATGGGGCATTTTACCAAAAGGACGAACTTTGCAGTCTAATTAGTTTCTAGGACACACATCCACAAAAATTAATTTCAAGGCCAAAGTTAGCGAAATAATTACTTTTAAGGACAAAATCAGCAGTCCAATTACTTTCAAGGACTTAATTTCATAGGTTTTTAGGCCTTAGAAACTAATTATTTTGCATTTTGTCCTTAAAAATAATTATTTCAGTTGTGTGTCCTAGAAACTATTGCGCTTGCTAAAGAGGCCCTTATGGCTAATTTCCACTACTTTTTTATTGGGATGATCCATACTTGTTTAAGTACTGTTCAGACCAAATCATTAAATGTTGCATTCTGGATTGTGAAATCAAAAGTGTTCTTTCGTTTTGTTATGACAAAGCTTGTGGTTGTCACTTTGATCTAAAGAAAACCAAGGAAAAGATGCTTCAATATGGTTTTTACTGGCCCACACTTTTTAAAGATGCATTCGAGTTTTGTAAAACTTGCGACCACTGCCAAATGTTTGGAAGAATCTCTCGACGAAATATGATGCCTTTGAACTCCATTTTATGATTGAAATTTTTGATGTTTGGGGTATTGGCTTTATGGGACCATTTCCCAACCCTTTCGGAAATATGTACATTCTTCTTGTCGTTGATTACGTCTCTAAATGGGTTGAAGCCATTTCGTGTAAAAAAATGACCACAAATTTTTTGTGAAAATCATAAAAGAAAACATTTTTTTGAGGTTTGGAACACGTCTCACAATAAAAAGCGATAATGGAACCCATTTCTATAATCGTTCATTTGAAACTCTAATGAAGAAATACTCGATAACCCATAAGTTATCCACTTCTTATCATCCTCAAACTTGTGGTCCAGTTGAAGTTTCAAATTGTCAAGTTAAACAAATTTTGAAGAAAACTATAAATAAAAAGCGAAAAGATTGGTCGTAAAAATTGACAGATGCGCTTTGGACTTATAGAATTGCATATAAAACCAATCTTGGGATATCTCCTTTAGGCTAGTATATAGTAAAGCATGCCATTTGCCTTTCGAACTTGAACATAAAGCATTATGGGAAATTAAGAAAATAAACTTTGATCTTGAAAAATGTGACAAAAATAGAAAGTTGCAACTCAATGAATTGGAGGAAATTAGGAACGATGCATAGGAAAAAGAGAAAATTTACAAAGAAAGAACAAAAATTTTCCATGACAATTCAATCCTAAGGAAAACATTTTCACCAAACCAAAATGTTCTTTTGTAAAACTCTCAACTTCATTTGTTTCATGGGAAATTAAAATTAAGGTAGACAGGACCATACATCGTACATACTGTTTTTTCACATGTTGCCATAGAAATAGAAACCGTAGTGATGGTTCGATTTATAAAGTCAATGGTCACCGTTTAAAGCCTTACTTGGAGTTGGGGAGTGATCAAGAGGAGGAGATCAGGACTCTTTATGAGCCATACTACATCTAGTAAGAAATTTTAACCCTCTCATGTAAATATCTATATTTTTCCCCATTACACTCATTATATCATGCATTGACTATGGGGACACAGTCAAAATTAAGGGTGGTGGAAGTATCATATTCATTTTGATTTTTCATGGTTTATTCTTTGCATGTTTTTCCAAAACTCTTCATAAAAAAATGAGAAATAAATCCCAAAATAAATTTTCTTTTTAGCATATTGAATTACTTTTGAAGAAACACTATAGGATAAGTATGTTTTTGGTTATTAAATTGAATTTTCTAAAAATTTATTTGTCCAAACAAAAATAAAAATAAAGTTCAATTTCAAGTAACTATAGTTTAACTAGTATATAGGAAGGTTCATAGGTGATAATTCTGAAGTATTTCCTAATTGAAATCTTTATTTAAAAGAGTGGTTGATTTAAAGTAAAGGCAATAACATTTTTTATCTTCTAAGTTAAGTGGTGCTAAAATGATTTTGCAAAACCCACTCTTCATAAAAGAACAAAAAAAAGAAAAAAGAAAAAAGCTTTTATAAAAATAAAAAAAACACCTAGATTCAGGTGTTCACACGTAAGTGTGTACACTCGCCATGCTCTATTCCCTTCTCACGCAAGCCAGAAAGCTAGTGCATGATCGATATATCTGGCATTAGTTTATCTGAGTTAGGTGTATGTAAATAGATTTAATAAAAATAACCACCTAGAGCCAGGTGTTCATAGACAAGTGTGTACACTCGCCATGCTCTGTACTCTTCTCACGTAAGCCCGAAAGGCAGTGCATGATTGGTATATCTGGCTCAGTTCATCTGAGTTAGGTGTGTAAATATTAGTAATGTTAATACTTTTCAAAAATAGAGAGGGCAAGTAATTGAAATCCAAGCGCTATTTTCACTTATTTGATTTGATTGTTATTCAAAAGAAATAAAAATACCACTAGATGAAACTTTGATAATCAACTAAAGGATCCATTTCATAGTTTCACTATGTAATTAACCGAAATAACTAGTCAAACTAGATTCTAATTGTGACGATAACTTAATTTTTGTTGGAAATTTTGATGAGTAAAGGGATTTATATTGCTTGATAATGACCAGAAGTTATATTTAACTTACTCGTGTCAATTTAAAAACAAATTCACCATTTGTCAATATTTTTGAAAATCTTCATCATGTAGAATCTCTATATCGCATTTGGGGTGGGTAGTATCTATTGAAAACCCTCATGAGACAACATTCGTCCCACTGGGGACACATACAGTCTTAACGGCCTGTTGCATATGCTTAATGCAATCGTGTTTTCTAGAAAAAAGATTTATTTCAATTTTAGTTTATTCGAGGATGAATAAAAAGAAAAGTGTGGAGGTATTTCATGTGCACGTAAAAATGCATATTTCTACTTCTATATTTAATCTACTTTTATTTAAATAAATGAGCATATTATAGTATTTTACATGTTTGAACCAAAATTTAAATTGTTTTCAAATCGTCATTTATTCACCTTCATTTAGGGAGTAAAATGGTAATTTTATGTATGATTTAATTTGAGAAAATTTATTTGCACATTTTTATTTTATTTGTAGGAAACGAAGTTCAAATATGAAGATGGTTTACGGAAGAATACATGCACATACATTGAAAGAAAATATGGATTGGAAATAACTGAATTCATGCAACATGGAGAAGCCCACTAACCCACTACCATATAGTCCACAATTAAAAGCACATGCACGTGTTAATGGAGGTTAAAAAACATGTTTGTAGGGATTAATTAGTTCCCTAATGCTTACTTTGAGGCTGCACTTCCTAAAGGGCATTTTAAGTAGTCCTCTAAAATATGAATTAACGTTTTAAGCATGTACAAATACCCTTTATGTCACATGTAATTATCTTCTTACCTTTCATGCAAGTTGTAGACACAAAATCAACGATAACTAAAAGTTTCATTCATGTCTTCTTAGCCATGTTTTTAATTTCATGTAATTTATATTTTTGCTTTCTTTTATTCACTTTTAATTCTCTTATGCTCCTTTTATTTCATGTTAGTAGTTAGCTCTCTTTTATTTTAATAGCTCTCATTTTCATTTTCTTTTCATGTTGAAATCATTCTATATTATCATGCTTTCAAAAATGAGTAGCTAAGCTCCTTCAATTTAGGGGTAATGAAGCTCTCATGAAACATATAAAATTAACATAATGATTTCATTTGTAATCTCTCTTTTGTGCTTGATGGAAAGTATGAATGATGGTGGTTTATGTTTCTTTTTATTGAATTTTGATAGCCTATGTTGACACTTCAAATAGGCTATGTTTAACCCATTTAAAACATAAGTTATTTGTTCATTTTCCTAAGTGGTTTTGATGTGAAAGTTAAGCTAGAATCAAAATTTGATGGTCTATGTTACCAATTAACAGTCAATAGATCATACTTGAAATGGATTTTATTTTTAATTTCATGTCATGATCATGAGAGTTGACATGTGGGTTTGAATGATGTGTTAGAATTTGATGGTTTATGTTGTGCAAATTAATAGCTCAAATAAACATCTTATATAATAAGCACATCTATCATGTTCTACTTAAAATTTTAATGAGAAATTACAGGAGAATGTTTTGTTGATTTATATAAATGATTGAAAGTGGATTTGCATCTAAGTTGTTCTTATTATCATAGTTTATTCACCTTTGCTCTAGTTTAATTTTTGGTAATTTTTGTTAGTTTAAAACCACTTCAAAACTTTGGGCTAATTTGATTGTGTATTATTAGAATTTAATTCATTCCCTATGGATCGATCCGTACTCGCATACGTACTATAATTGTATGTCGTGCGTTTGAGGTTTATAACAACAGTATTTTTCGACGATTTTATAATTGATAGAAAATTCGCAATTTTAACAGACGCCATTTCCATTAACCAAATTTAACAGTCCTTGTCAATCGGAGCCTCTAGAGGCTGAATTGGCGAATGACTTCAACTATGAAAATGTAGAGGGAATCGATACGAAGCAATCCAATAGGTGGACCGTCGAATGGTCAAAGATGGCGACGACTGTCGGCCTGCATTCGAACTGCAGTTGGGTTCAAATTCATGTGTACCCGCATGCGAGACGCAGGCGAGGAGCGCAGGTTGGCGTGACCGTGGGGGTGGTGGTTGTAGGCGGCGGCGGCTCGGCATCATGGGTGGTGATCGATTGCGATCGATGAAAAAAACTAATGCATGCATGTGTGCCTGTTGTTGAGAATGAAAGGGAAGGAAGGTTAAATTTTATATTTATTTAATTTTAGTTAAGTATAATATAATTTCTTCGTACGATTAATAATTCGTAACTTTCTCACATAAGGTCCATTTCGAGCGAAACAAGTAGCATTGGTTCATATTGAAGTCGTCAATGCCACGGAGTTGGATTTGAATTTGTTTAATTTTGAAAATTTTCAGTTTCAAATAAAGGTGAGTGTTTTAGACCGCTCATGAAATACTAAAATATTTTGATGTTAGTTAAATCGAAATCATGAAGTGATTTATCTTTATTGAACGTTATTGTGTAATTTAACTGACATTTAAACTTGCATATGAATTGAACTATTAGGAATCTATAATCGATAGTTAAATTTGAAATTGAACTTGAACTATTAGTAAAACACCCGATATTGATAACTAGTTAACTGTTGTGATTTACCGGACGATTTGGATGTTGATTGAGATTGGATGCTATTAGTTGATATATTGGGAGATTGGATGGTTATTTATTAATACACACACACACACACACACACACATACTGTTATCACCTTATAGGTTGCTGACAGTATACAATACTGTTGTTTGCGCCAAAATTGGTCACAAACACCCAATATCGTGAAAGCACCCGTTTATGAACACAAATCAGCAACAATCAATATAGAACTCAGATCAATGCAATAACAATCACAATAATTCACAAATAACAATCACAAACACAGGATTTATAGTGGTTCGGCGATCTTGCCTACGTCCACTCTAAAGCTTATGTCTTTATTGATTCACTTGATGATTCCAATCGATTACAGTGGATTACAATTGATAATAGCTTTCAAATCTGATTACAACAACGATAATGAAGTATGGAATTGAATCCGGCAGAGTCTGGACGTTGAATGGCAAAAGATCCCCTTTTCTAAAGGCTTCAAGGTGCTATTTATAGGCGTACGAGGCCCAGATCTCGCTCAAACTTAGTGAAACTTTTTCTGGCATGTGAGTGGGCCCACGCAACCGACCCCACCAAGTTTCGACTCGATCTGAGATCGATGCGAAGTGATTTCGAATCCATCAAAAATGATCCAATCAAGCTGAAACTTGGCAGAAACAATCTTTACCTTGTATGAAAGCTACTATGAAAATTTCATTGCATTTGGCCTCGTGGTTTGAGAGATATGATCGATTCGATTTGATATGTTTCGGTTGGCTGCTTGGTTCGAATCCATCACTTCGAACCGATACCTTCGAATCGACCTTGTCACGTGGTTCTTTGGTGACGTGGCGCGCACTCCTCGCATCGATCCTATTTTTTCTCCGAGTTGACCGCTTCGCATCCATGAATTTCGCCCCGTTCGTATCGTGTACCACGACCCAGTTCGCATCAATGGATTCGAATCATGGATCGATACGAAGGGTATCGAGACGAGCCAAGTGGATTCGAACAGGGCAGAATTTATGGATACGAAGTAATGATCTGGCACTCTTGATGGATGCGAGAACGATCGATACGAAGTAGTGCTTGGGCACGAAACCATTCGATTCGAAGTAGGGTGTACTGATGGTGATGGATTCGAAGTGCTCTGGACTCGATGGATACGAAACAGTGCTCTAGCATGGATACGAACGTGCTGAGGGGATGCCCACCTGATGGATTCGAACCGATCAATTTAAAGTGATCAATATCCTGCTGATCGATTCGAATGTGATCGATTCGAAGTACATGAAGCCCAATAGATTCGAACTTGACAAGCAGTGATGGATACGAATCCTATGGATTCGAAATGAGCATCTCCTCAACTTTACTGATGGGTTCGAACGACATACTTTGGCTAACTTGCATCGATCATATCTCGTTCATACGGCCTCCGATTAACCTGAAATTTGGAACACCGGCTCTCATGGCTTTGCCTGTCATGTCCTATCAATTGTAGCCTGATCCAGGCTCGGAAAAAATTCATCGATATCCATAGTGAAGCAGTGCATAACCAATCTCTGAGACGAACTGTCTTTTGTTTTTGACCGATCTTTTGGTATCACGGCTTGGCCAAAAAGCGGGATAACATTTGCCCCCCAAAACATGCCTTGCGGTAGGAAGGTGTGTTTTGTAATGCCATGAGCTGGATGTTTGTATCCTGTTGATGTCCTACAAAGGAAGTTACAGTTTTATGTGACCTCAAATAACAATCGTTCGGGATCGAGATACTTGAGATGAAGTGCGACCATTCATGGTCAAGCGCCTAACTTCAAATGACAATCGTTCGGGATCGAGCCATTTGAGGTGAAGTGTGACCATGCGCGGTCAAGTGGCGGACCTCAAATGACGACCGTTCGCGATCGAGCCATTTGAGGTGAGGTGAATTGTGCCGTTCGGGGAGAGTTGTGCCGTTCGGGGAGAGTTGTGCCATTCGAGGCGAGCTGTGACCGTTCGAGGTCGGGTGCCGTTCGAGGCGACTTGTGCCGTTCGAGGCGAGTTATGACCGTTCGAGGTCGGGTGCCGTTCGAGGCGAATTGTGACCGTTCGCGGTCGGATGCCGTTCGAGGCGAGAAAGTATGCCCGGAAGGGCTTGGTATTATCGATGCCAGGCTCACGTTCGAGTGGGTCCCTGGATCGTTTATCGGATTTAATGTTTGGGGGAGTTTCCGAATCAAGGACTTTGGCAGTTCATTGCCATGAAAGAGGTGCTCGTGGACCGTTCGCGATCCAACGGGCATGCAAATAAACTCTTTCATAGAATTGTAAATATCAAAGCAATAATTATATGAATCTCACAACAGAAATGTCCAAACAAGCAGAGTCTAAATGTTCAAATCAAAATCAAAGCAAAAAGCGAGATGAAGATGTCAAAGCGTAAACTCTTACTATGACGCGGTTAGTAGTTACTCAGAGCATGCCTATGGATCGTGCGCGATCGCTTACATGTGTAAATGATTTAACCGTGTTAGTAAGAGGTTTACAACTTGTTCATCATCATTTCAATCGATCAATGGATAATCAAACGGCGCCCCGATTCAGGGTCGCCTCTAGCTGATGTAGACGGTGGTCGTTCTGGCTCCACTGTTGGGGTTCGCCTCCTCACATACTGAAGGAGCATACCGTTCCTGATATGCTCTTCCACCTCGTCCTTCAGATGCCTACAATCATTGGTGTTATGACCATTCAATTCATGAAATACACAAAACTTATCTGATTTTCTTTCGTCAGAAGTTGGATCCCTTCGCATCGGTCTACGATACGGAACCTGCTCTTTGGTATCAGAACTCTGTGCCGTCAGCTACTCCGGACACAGCTGCCATCACAACCATAGATGGATCTGCTCGATCCACCGAAGCCGCTGCTGCATTGAATCGCGTTAGATAACTCCTCAAAGGCTCTCCGGCTTTCTGCTTTAGAGTTTTCAAAGTCATCACATTCTTGGGTCATGTAATGTGAACTCTGAACTGTCTCATAAATCTTTCAGTTAAATCATTCCATGTTTCAATAGATCCACTCTCTAGTTGCCTGAACCATAACGCTGCAATATCCGCCAAGTACAATGGAAAGCACCAGGCCATAACCTCCTCTGATGCCCCCAGCACTTCCATATGCCTCATATACTTCGTCAGATGAACCGTGGGGTCCGTTCTCCCGTTATACATGTCCAACGATGGTAACTTGAAATCCGGTGGGTTCCTAGCTCGTCTGAATGCTGGAGTAAAAGGACTCCTATTAACATCCTCCAAATCTTTGTTTACTAAACCTCCTCTCATAGCTCTTCTAACCATCTCTGCCAATCTGTCATTGTCTCCGAGATGTAATCTTCATTCACCACTTTCAACCTGCCCCCCGGGTTCACGAGGGAACTCCAGGATCTTCCCCCTTGACTGAGCGTTCACTCCTATGCTACTCCCATGTTGCGCAGATGCTCCTCTCTCTCTCTCCGAGACTGGATCAACATTCTCCATGTGCATGCCCCCTAGTTCAGGTGCTACGCCGGATGGTCCTGCTCCGTTTCGAACTCCATCCGCTTCTCTATTCTGTGCTCCAAGTTGCCATATCTGTTGGAATAAACTCTAGATTAACTCC
Source organism: Allium cepa (assembly GCA_030765085.1). NCBI lineage: Eukaryota > Viridiplantae > Streptophyta > Magnoliopsida > Asparagales > Amaryllidaceae > Allium > Allium cepa. The sequence continues at coordinate 671,453,430 of CM060941.1, read as the reverse complement.
TCCTGTTTCTTCATCATTGTCTCCATCTTGTCCCTAGTGATGAAGATCGACGCTTGATTCGCTCCTGAAGAAGCCTCTTGACATCCTTGGTGTTCACTTCTCTCTGGCCTTTGTCTCTTACTTGTTTGTCTCGTCATGATTCTTAGATCTAAATTCTTAAGTCTTCAAATTCAACTTATCCTGAGTTCAATTCTCAGTGAAAGCACCAAAATGTTTGCGCCAAAATTGGTCACAAACACCCAATATCGTGAAAGCACCCGTTTATGAACACAAATCAGCAACAATCAACATAGAACTCAGATCTATGCAATAACAATCACAATAATTCACAAAAAACAATCACAAACACAGGATTTATAGTGGTTTGACGATCTTGCCTACGTCCACTCTGAAGCCGATATCTTCATTGATTTACTTGATGATTCCAATCGATTACAGCGGACTACAATTGATGATAGCTTTCAAATCTGATTACAACCGCGATAATGAAGTATGGAATTGAATCCGGCAGAGTCTGGACGTTGAATGGCCAAAAGATCCCCTTTTCTGAAGGCTTCAGGGTGCTATTTATAGGCGTAGGAGGCCCAGATCTCGGTCAAACTTAGTGAAACTTTTTCTGGCACGTGAGTGGGCCCACACAACCGACCCCACCAAGTTTCGACTCTATCTGAGATCGATGCGAAGTGATTTCGAATCCATCAAAAAATGATCCAATTGAGCTGAAACTTGGCAGGAACAATCTTTACCTTGTATGGAAGCTACCGTGAAAATTTCATTGCATTTGGCCTCGTGGTTTGAGAGATACGATCGATTCGAGTTGATATGTTTCGGTTGGCTGCTTGGTTCGAATCCATCACTTTGAACCGATACCTTCGAATCGACCTTGTCACGTGGTTCTTTGGTGACGTGGCGTGCACTCCTCGCATCGATCCTATTTTTTCTCCGAGTTGACCGCTTCGCATCCATGAATTTCGCCTCGTTCGTATCGTGTGCCATGACCCAGTTCGCATCAATGGATTCGAATCATGGATCGATACGAAGGGGATCGAGACGAACCAAGTGGATTCGAACAGGGCAGAATTTATGGATACGAAGTAATGATCTGGCACTCTTGATGGATGCGAGGATGATCGATACGAAGTAGTGCTTGGGCACGAAACCGATCGATTCGAAGTAGGGTATACTGATGGTGATGGATTCGAAGTGTTCTGGACTCGATGGATACGAAACAGTGCTCTAGCATGGATACGAACGTGCTAAGGGGATGCCCACTTGATGGATTCGAACCGATCGATTCGAAGTGATCAATATCCTACTGATCGATTCGAATGTGATCGATTCGAAGTACATGAAGCCTGATGGATTCGAACTTGACAAACAGTGATGGATACAAATCCTATGGATTCGAAATGAGCATCTCCTCAACTTTACTGATGGGTTCGAACGACATACTTTGGCTAACTTGCATCGATCATATCTCGTTCATACAGCTTCCGATTAACCTGAAATTTGGAACACCGGCTTTCATGGTTTTGCCTGTCATGTCCTATCAATTGTAGCCTGATCCGGGCTCGGACAAAATTCATCGATATCCATAGTGAAGCAGTGCATAACCAATCTCCGAGACGAACTGTCTTTTGTTTTTGACCGATCTTTTGGTATCACGGCTTTGCCAAAAAGCGGGATAACAACTATTATTTGAATTATTTCGAATAAATTAAGAAATAGGTTGAAATGATATATACCCATAACACCTTGATTTGGATTTGAATGATATAAATCCATCCCTGAAATTAAAATTAAAATAACTGATCACTTGGCCATATGATAGAAAATTATGTATCGACACCGGATTGGTCAAATTAAATGGTTTTAAATTCTTGAATTTGAATCTATTTAAATGCTTTTGTTTTAAAGAAATAAAAATCAAATTTATAAATATTAAATTATTTTCAAATTTGAGCTTTGAAATGTTGAAGGTGAAATTTGTAAAAGAAATTTATTTAAAGAATTTATTTTGGAATTTGAAGTTATAATCAAAATACGACTTCAATTATGAGAACTTAATTTTTTAAAGGTTTTGAACTTTATTCGACCTTTGAAAATTTATCTTGGTTAAAGTAAATTAGATTCATATTTCAAATTTGGCTCGGAATTGAAATATTCGAAATTGAATTAATTTAAAGATTTGAATCCAAATTCGAACATTGAAGTTTAATTGGATTAAAGTAATTTTAAATCAGTATTTCAGGACTTAAAATCTATATAAATTGAAATGGTTTAAAATGAGAGTTCAATTGAAACTTAAGCCATTGAATCGAACGTTGAATCAGATATGAAGTTAAAAAATGAATGGTTCGAAATTGAAGTTAATCCGAATCAAAATTGAAATTGGAGTTGATTTGAATTGAAATCGAAATTGAAGTTGTTGAATTGAAACCGAAATTGAGTCGATTTGAATTAATTTGAGATTGAAGATGATTTGCATTGGAAGATTTGGAATTGAATCAGTTTGATTGAAATTTGGACCTGAGTCTAGATTTATGAGAAATGGAAAGAAACAGTTTTAATTTGAAACTATTCTTAATATAAGTTATTTTAATATGAACTATTTAAAAATCATTATCTTCTAAATATTCAAATATACTTAGATTCCAAGTTGTTTAATATTTAAACCATTTTCAAGACTCAAACCGTTTTAGATATCAAACTATTTCAGTCTCCAAACTATTTCAAACTTTTTAATATCTAAACTACTTTAACAATTTTGACTCTTCAAATTATTTTCAAAAATTTGAACGGTTGATTTAAAGACGAATGTGGTTAAAACGAAGTTATAACCTAAGTCAAAATTTGAAATGATATTGAAATGAGATTGATTTCGAAGTGAATATAATAATTTTGAAGTGAAATGGATTTCGTGGTGAATAGAGTGACATTTTGAAGTGAATATGACATATTGAAGTAAAAATGATATTTCGAAGTGAATTTGATATTTTGATATCAAGTAATGATTCACTTTTGAAATGTTAAAGAACCAACCGGTGTGCAATATAACGTTTGGTTGCTAAATTTACCGAGGCCAGTTATTGGCATACTCTCTGTCAATGTTGGAACCACTTTAGCAACTATGTACACGGAGGAGACTCTAAAATGATGTGGCTGGATCTGGTATACATTACTGGATTTAAAGAAAGAGAACGATGAAGGATAGCCCCGACACTTGTATCAATTTGAAATGACTAAAACATGACGGCTTGACAGGGCTAATTAGGGTAGCTACTTCTAGCGGACATCTGTTCTTCAATTTTCTTTTTAGACTCGGTTCATACTATTACCCTTGATGTTGGTTTCGATTGGTGCACCTTGATTTGGGATGACCTCCTTTTGACTTCATATGGGATGCACGGATGCGGTGGGCGGTCGTGGCTAAGATGCATTACCACCAGCCCTACAACCCGAACTGGTCGTATCCTACCTTGGGCCTCATGCGCCTTGTCGTAATTTTATCCTTAAACGAGACCACTATGAGTTGGGTATAGTGTTGTTGTATCATGGTGCATCCCTATCCCCCGACGTTCTATGGAGTGGTATATGCAAATTATACGCCAATGCTTAAATACGCATTAAAGGGGACTAATTTAAAGTCTTAAAGCTAGGAAAAATATTTATCTTATCGATTAAACATTATATATAGCGTATTATACTATATATAGATATTTTGACGGATCCGTAAGAGATGGAAAATCCTGTAACATCTCTTGAGTTATTGCACGCACGTTATACATTGGATATGAGATGTAAAACCCCATAAACAACTTTAACGTTATTACACTCTTATTATATGGGATATTGATTTGACTTACATAAGGATATTTTTGTTCTGACTCGAGTGTATTATTACTTTATGCTCAGATCAGCCCTGAGTTTTCAGTGCATTAAAGATCATGTTATTTTGGAGGACAAAGGCAAAGATTTGGTATTTTATATTACTAATATTATTCCATGCATCATGTTGTACGGCTGCATTGTTTATTTTGTCTCTGTTGTATGTATAACTCTGATTGATGTTGTAAAAGTATAATCAAACATATAGTGTAAAAAGATACAGAATATTACAGATTGATGTTGTAAACAGATTGTTATATAAATTTTGGGTGAATAAGAATCAACCACAGAATCATAGATACAGAATATTACAACATCACGCAGCAGAATAGGTAAACATAGTAATTCAAGAAGCTACTACATAAGAATCAGAGTCTAAAGCAAATACAATAGAAATCAAAATACATAGAGGTTTGCTAATACATAAGCAAATAACAAATGTCTGAACAGAAATAACTGAATTGACTGAAATAGCTAAATAGATAGATGATAGGCTTTAATCAATTTTTAAACGCTATGAAAAGGTCTGTTTGTTGTAGTAAACGAACGATGAAAGCTCCTTCGACAAGCTTTAAGATATATCATGCAGGAAGGAGTACTTTATAAGAAGGGTTTATGTGTCTCTATCCTTCAATGTGTCGCCTACAACGAGGCCAAACGAGTTCTAAGAGAAGTTCATGAAGGGGTTGTAGCGACCACAATGGGGGGAAAACCCTAGCGAAGAAGATTCTCTGCTATGGGTACTTTTTGTCAATCGTCAACCAAGACGCAATTGATTGCACTCGAAGATGCAACAAGTGTCGGAGGTTTGCTAAAATTACTGAGAGCCCTACCAATGACTCAAATGGTCAATCGGTGGCCATTTGCCATTTGGGGAATTAATATAGTTGGTGTCATTTCGACATCTAAAGACGACACAAAGTGCGCCATTGTCACAGTTGACTACTTTACCAAATGGAATGAGGCAGTGCCGTTAGCTATGATCACCACGTAGAAAGTAATCAACTTTATTGTTCGGAGTATCATCTGTCATTTTGGAGTTCCACAGGCAATCGTTACTGATAACGTGACCTAATTAGGCAGTACCAAATTCAAAGATTTCTGCCGCGTACACCATAGAGAGAAGAGATTTGCTATGGTGGCACATCCGTAGGAAAATGGATAGGTTGAAGCTGTAATTAAGATTATCAAGTACATTATTAAGAAGCAGTTGGAAAAAGGCTAAGGGAAAGTGGTCAATGAACTTCTATTACTACTATAGGCTTATCGAACAACCCACAAGTCAGCGATTAGCCACTCTCCATTCATCCTAGCCTACGAATTAGAGGCCATATTTCCGGTTGAACTAGAAGTACCTTCTCATCGAGTGACTCACTACAACCCACAGACAGACTAACGAGCAACTCCTACTAGAGTCGCTTGATATGATTGATGAGAAGCACTAAAAACTGAGTTGAGGGCAGTTGAACAACGACACCAAGTTTTCCAATATTACAATGTTAAGGTTAGGAATAGGACCTTTAAAGTTGGCGACTTGTTTCTCAAATGTATCTTCCTAGGCCTTGGAAACTTAGGCCCGACTTGAGAAGGTCGGTACATCTTAGAGCAAAAACTTGGAGATGGAACTTTCAAGCTTGCGACGATTAATGAGATTTCACTCCCGAGGGCATGGAATAGGAAGAACTTACGATGCTTTTTCACTTAGGAGTGTAAATAATTGGTTAGAGCTGTGAAATAAGCAAAATCTATCATTTCCCCTTTTTATGGAATAAAATGGCAATTTGAGTCCAAGACTCTGTCCTTACGTTGCTAAAGAATTGTGACTTGACCGACTCGAATGGATCTACATGTGAATAATGCAGGTATGCAGGTACCCAGAGATAGGTGCCAACTAAACTTTTATGGTCCATAATCAGACCCATGAAGTTCTTCTTAGTATCCGAAGATGGATGCCAGCTAACTGTTGTCCTCGCCTAAAGAGCATGAGTATAAATTAAATGGATATGATTCGACTGTCCATCAGCCAACTCTTGTCCTTGGATTAAGGTCAGGAGTATAAACTCAAACCAGATGTGACATGACCGTCCATATGCTAACTCTCACTCATGATGTTGGGGAAGGAGTACAAATAAAAAACAACGTGATATGACCGTTCACTCGCTCAACTCTTGTCCTTGGATTGGGAGCAAGAGTATAAATCAAAATTAACCTGATAAGATTGTCCAGTCCTTAAATTTTGCCCGAAATATGCGAAACAAAAGGTCTATACCCATCTTAAGGTGGGATCTTACCTATGAACTTTGAATCGATGCTCAGGGTTAGGCGCAATTGTAAATAAACATCCTGGATGAGGATGTGTGCACTGCATTATTAAGTAGTTAATTTAGACTATCGCTCGAAGTTTGGGCAATCAGATATCATTATTCTAGAAAAGGATACCTGGACTATTGCCCTAAGTGGTAAAATCTCAACTAATGCCTTGAGTTTAGCACTTCAATAATTACTTTACTTCCGCAAGAGTAACAAAAGACTAGTAAATTACATAATGGGCTAAAGGCTTAGTCCAATAACGATTACGAAAAGGAAAGGATCACAAGTATGTTGAATAGAAAATGCATTTCTTAAATAATTTAGGCGAATTGACATAAAGATTTAACGAACAAAATGCCTTTGTTATTTACATAAAACTTGGAAAACTAAGTACAAGATTATTTATGCGTAAAAACAAAACGCAAAGCGAGGGACGAACCCATACTAATCTAGCCAAGAAACCAAAATGGATCACTACTGATATTGCAACCAAAAAATAAGTTTATCTACACAAAACAAGCCCAAAACTACTTCTTTGGCTTCGGCTTCCTCTTTTTAGTACCAGGAGAAACATCACTCCGTATTTCCCCTTTTCTTTTCCTTCCTTTTTCTTTGGAAGGAGTGCTCTATGATGATCCAGTGAGCACGCTTTAAGCACTCACAGGCGAAGGAATTGAGACTGGAGTGCATTGAAAAATCCCATGGTTGTGCTTTGAGCGCTCCTTAGAGGAGAAATATGGACCGGAGCGAAGATAGTTTGACCGGGCAAGGCAATGGATAGAGGAGGAGGGATGACCTCAAACTTCTCTTGCTTAATCTCTATTGCAAGGAGGATGATTTCCTCAATTTTCCTAACTTGAGCTCCATAGAAAGGACAACTTCCCGGTCAACTTGATTCATGGTGCGACCCGACAGGGACTCGAAAACTCTAATGATTACAATGTCATCATCAGTCTGACCACCCTAAAGTCCAAATGTCACCTCTCCAGGAAAGCGTCAATAATTTGCTCATCAATGCCAGGAGTCTCTTCAACTGGGATGGTTGGAATCATTGTTGAAGTTGAAATAATTACTGATTCCATTGCGGATACTTGTCGTCCTAACTAAGAGCCCTTATTAGGAAGTGGGCGATCTTAGGCTAACTTACAACTTGAGAAACATAGAAGGAGAGATCAGAAACGTCGATCAGAGAAACGTCAATGCTCTAAAATATAGGAGAAGTTAACGAGGTATCTTCTTCGGTTTGAGGTTCTGCATGTGGAGTTCCATTGGAATTCCTTTTAGGAACAAGAGAAAGGATAGTAGGCATGTGCAGTTGAGGCCTATTTGGATCATACCTAGGATTAGAGGATGAATTTGGGGCAGCTGGAGACCCAGGTGGTTGGCTAGAAGTGGCATCATGTAGCGTTGATACGGAGCATTCACCCAAGTCTTTCTGAAAAGTTGTGGCTAGCTTCATATGGAGAATAAACTGACTCTTTCCCAATACATTGGGCTCATCACCTATCATTACCTCCTTCTCCAGTCATGCCAGATTTACCTCACCACCTTTCATGAATGCTTTCTCCTCTAGTAAAATATATTCCCAAGCCAGGCCAGAACCCTGGGATAATCATCGCCTAACTATTCTAGATTTTGGAACTTGAGTACATTGGCATTATATTTGATATGCCCTAATTCAAGTCTCTCCATCATCCACTACTCTACATCCTCAACCTCCCTTTTGACAAGGGTGTCTGCATCCCTAGCATGTTCGAACCCCTTGGCCCTCTCTTCCTTAACGTTGGCAGCTTATCACGATAATCCTAGACATGTTGGAGCGCTTTATCTTTTTCCTTCGTTTTGCGATCAAGCATGTCTTTAGTTCAGTTGCACTATTGTTTATGGCATCTCTCTCTGACACCAGATCATGGTTGCGATGGAACACTTTCTCCATCTTGTATCAATGCTTAGTCCTTTCATCTTTGAGTGCCTCGATGGCATCCTTGACTTTATTTTCAACTTCGACTTAAGATTTCCTCTGTTTTTCAACCTCAGCACAAGTTGAGTTATGATCCTTTTATTGTCAGGCTCGAGGAGTTTGTGATTTTCGATCTCGACCTGCCATTCCCTCGAGACCTTGGAGATTTTCTTAGCTACTCATCACCATTTGTTTTATTGATTATTAACATCAATCATTTAAGCAATGGCCATCTCTTTTATGTCAGATGGAATTCAATTTAAGTTTGGTACGAACTTGAGTCCATCAAAGAAAATATTTGGGAAATGTCCCATCATCTCAGCCATTCGATTGTCAAAGGCAAGTTATTGCTCGACAGAGATAACTGAAGTTTCAGAAGTTTCCTTGCGTGATCTGTGACGAGAAGTCTTAGAACCACTCTTTTGAAACCCGCGGTTAGAAGATCAACTTTGTAGGCTGAGGTCAACTATTGGGCAGGAACAAAACCTCTATTGCGATCAGAGTGGTAGCTGGAGTCTGAGTCCTGGTGGCTGGCTTAATAGTATGCGCTTGGGTAGCATTTCGCTGTCGAGTTGTATTATCCTCCATCGATTGGAGTATATATTTTCTTTTCTCCGTGGTTTCTGCAAAAAAACGAGAAGAAGTTATATCCAACAAACAAAGAGACAAGGTAAGTGCTATTGTTGTAAAGTGCACATGTATGTAAGTGTCTTAATATCCCCTTGATGGACTATGAGCTGGAGCTCTACTCATGGGAGTGATCTCTTCCACGCTGGAGGGATGGCACCCTTATCGAAGTGAAAAGGCGATACGATGCCCTCGAGACTAATGTTACCGACATTGAAGGAGCCAAACTCGATAGGAATTGACTCTAAGGCAACAGATGTGCCTGTTGAAGGAATAGAATGTGTCTTTTATGCAGTTGTGACTGGCAGAGGCTGCATAGAGGTCTATGCTTTTAAAATATTCACTACTAGCATCTTCCTTGTAGTAGACTGTTGACCATCTTTGGGTTGCTTAGTCTGAGAATCAAGGCTCATGCCAATTTTACCTTAGCTGGTCTCGCCACTTTCACCCACTATCTCACCTTCCTTAGCATTATCTTATGCTTGCTTAACATTTTCTTCAACTCCAGCCCTAGGACGTAAGACTGGGGCATACTTGGATCGATATTGCCTCCTTCGGGAAAGTCATTATCGTTATCGTCATTGTCATCATTATCACTGCTGATAACCGCTTGGACTATACCAGATTTTAATTGTGTTTTTAACCAAGCAAAAATCAATAGGAATTTAAACGTCTAGACGAAGATGAAACGACTTAAAGCATTGTGAGCATGCTTAGATTGGAAATAAAGCAACTAAGAGAGGTTTCAACATAAACAAGACAAATGTGAGAAGTCGGTACCGACTTCATCATGGCATTGTTGAGTTCTCATGCTTCGCACATAAAGAAGAGCTCATGCAATGTTTGGAGGAGAAATATGGAAGCATGAGAAGTCATCAATGCCATGATGAAGTCGGTACCGACTTCATCATGGCATTGATGACTTCTCATGCTTCCATATTTCTCCTCCAAACATTGCATGAGCTCTTCTTTATGTGTTTTATGTGTGCCCAAGAGATATTAAAGGATTTTGGACAACCAATTACCAGAGTTGAATAACTAGCGATAAGAATGGCAAAACAACTAAGTGATGAAGGAATCATCACCAATATCAACTATCTAACTACAACAACATAGGACACCTAGAAATCAAGTGGAAAGATTGGTGCAAAGGAGTTAGACCTCATTGGATTGAACTACATAGGTCAATACTGACATTAGAGGTCGGTACTGATGTCTCTAGTTTATCCAAATGAGGTCGCGACTTCTTGCACTCTGCTAGGCCGATCTTTGGTCTCTACTTCAATTCTCTGTTTGGCCCAATTTGATTGCTACACTTATAAATACAAACCATAGAGCAACCAAGAAAGGATCTGGATTCTTTATCGTTACATAGGAACGATATCTCTTCTTTAACTCTTGCTCCACACCATAGTCACCAGGCCCGTCCTTATAGGCGATTTAGGACCTATAATTTGTCTAACCCCTGCATTATAATTCTTTCTCTCTCAAACACCATATACTCTCATACAAACAAGATCAAACAACTATTAAGTGGACATATGCTTAGTTAATAGCCGAACCACTACAAAAATCTATGTCTCTCTCTGTTATCTCTTTTACTTTGCTACCATTTTCTACTATCTCTTCCCCGTTCTAACAAGGCTGGTGCTTTCACGTATAACACTTGGGTGTTGATTCATTTTTTGGGTTAACATTTTGGTGCTTTCATTGAGAAATAGTGAACCCAGGCTTAGTTCTAGCTCTATACATTAAATAGGTCCAGAAGTTAGATCCACAAATCTTATTTTGAGAAGGGTTTGAAGGCCTGCTGTTAAAAACCAACGGTGGGAAGAAAGAATAGTGCTTTTGGAAGTCTATAAGAGAAATAGTCGGTGGTAATGACGCAAACCCCCAACAAACCAAAGTGAACACCACTAACAAACTACCAATGGGGATAGATACTAGGAATGTAGCTCAAGGATCCTCTACCCAATAAGAGGTTTGACCAGAGGAGAGCTTAACAAATGGTTAATCAACTTAACCGAAAGATGGGAGGTAGAAAAAGGCACTTATGGAAAAGATTGATATTTTGCTAGTACTTCAACCACCAACTTCTTTAAGACCTAGGCCAGAAACCGTATCTGCTATAGAAGAGAAGAATTCCTCCATCTTAGGCTTGAATAGGAGGAATGACAAGCAAAAGAAAAAAGAGATAGTTGGTGGAGCTATAGGGATTGTGATTAAAGGTAATGGAAGTACTCCTCCTACTGGATGGCGAACTGTTATAAACCCTAACCTTGGAGTGAAGCCTCTATACGGAAATATTGCAATGCTTCTTTCTAATTTTAAGGATGACATGCAACTTGATGACAAAGGACTTGAATTAAATGCTGATGTAAATAGGAAAAACATTGGAAAATAAGTCTAGATTGCCGTTATAAGGCAAACCGCACGCCAAAAAAATTCTGTAGAAGTGGTTCTCTTGGAGAATGGAGAACCTAGGTTTCAATTGGAAAATCAAGACCGTTTGCAGAGTCCAACACTTGGCGTAGCCCCTGACAATCGACCTGTGGACTATCGAACGAGTGAGGCATTAACTATGGACACGATCAAACGCTTGATGGAAGAAAGTAATGGCAGGAAAGATGACGACCGAGGTCCTCCACCAAGCCGAACTCCAATTTATGAAAATATTCTAAGGAAATAGTATCTCGAGAAGCTTACTATGCCCAGTATGTCATCTTACAATGGGATGACAGACTCCAAATAGCACTTATACAAGTACAGTTGGCATATGGATGGAGTTAAGGCAACTGATGCTATACGCTGCAGACGTTTCCGTATCTTCTTGCAAGGTGTTGCTTCTATATGGTTTACAAGACCCCCACCAAGATCCATTTCTACCATTGATGAGTTAGCAAGGAAATTCTTAGAATAGTTTAGACTTCATACCGCTTAGTCAAAAGACTAGATATCTCTATCCGGTTTTTCCAAGGACCCAGTGAGTCATTGAAATCCTTTATGAACTGATTTATTATAGCAGTTACTGAAATGAGAAATCCTAACGAAGATATTGTATTTATGTATTCGGTCTGAGCTATTCATCCAGACACAGACTTTGGAAAGTGGTTAAGATGAAACAACCAACCACTATAAAGGAGTTTAAATAGAAGGTGAGTTGATATCTAAGGTCGGAAGAGACAAATGCATTAGAGGGCATGAAAGCCAATTTGTAATTATAAGAAGTAGTTCAGAGCAATGTGGTAGTTAACAACAATGGAAACGGATCTAGGGCCGTGACAGGACATGAAAGGAAAGATGGGAACCAGAAGTGGAAAAACCATAACTCTAGCAGGCCTGACGGGGATGGAAAGCAAATCAGGAACCTGAGACCTGAGGAGTATATGCCATTGAATGATGGCTTGGAGAACATCCATCTTGCAACGAAACGGACTGAGCGATACAGCAAACCGCCTAAGAAGGAAGAATCTAAGCGATAGAAGAAACTTCGAAAAAATTCCCGCTTCCATAAAATGCATGGGCACAACACAAATAAGTGTAGATGTCCCAAGTACTTGGTTGAGGAATTGATTAGGAACAACAGGCTCCAGCAATATGTAAAGCGATCTACAAACTCTGACAAACTTGCTAGACTCTAAATTCCAAGTACTCAAGGAAACCAATTGGACCCAGCAGAGAAGGGTCCGGACGGGCAAAATAGAGATTCTTCATCAGTACCATTTCTGTAGGACTTCACCCAATATAGAAAAGTTGCGGCGAGATGGAGCTATACGCTAGTTCACTGAAGCATGCTCCTAAGGAAACTTGTTATGCAATTGAGGATGGAACTCCAACCATACAACAGAGAATAATCACCGACGATAGCGTATTTTGGAATTGGGATGCTGAACATATAGAGGCACCAACTCTAGACCAGATAGTAGTAACCTCTGGAATCAGATCGGCAGTTATGAGTCGAGTATTATTTGACAGTGGGAATTCAATCGTCATCTTGTTTCGACAAACATTCGATCAAATGAAGATGATCATAAAAAATATGACTACATTCTAAACTAATATTCAAGGATTCATAGGCGAACCGATATAGCAAGTTGGGACGATTGACTCGCCTATGGAGCTTGGTGAGGGAGAATGAAGGATGGCCCGTATCCAAACCTTCGTGATAGTTGATGAAATGTCAGCTTACAATGCTTTCTTGGGTCGACTGGCCTTTGCTGATTTAGAATTACTTTGGCCTCATGGTACCTTACCATGAAATTCCCAACAAATAATAGGGTTGGAGTAATAATGGAAGGCCAAAGCATCGTAAGAGAATGATATATTTCTGAACTTCATGAATCAAAATGACATGAGAAGGGAAAGAATGTGGGGAAGTCTATCCACATTCATGAACCATCAGCATAGCAATCACTGAGCTGCCCCTTGCCCGAGGACTATTGTTATTTCAGAAAGGCTTTGGACCACAAAAAGAAGTGTTCAGGAGAGGAATGGGAAGCATCGGCAGAGTTTATGGTGCCTATACCTATGGATATGGATGACCTAACCCTAGTCTTAAAGATAGGGTCATATCTCAAAATGAAAATGCAACAGGAACCAATCAAATATCTTTGCGCCAATCTAGAAGAGTTCGCCTGGACGCAATCCAATATGTGTGGGATATCGTTGAAGATAGCATGTTATGCACTCAACATCGATCCCAAGTTCACTCAAGTGAGGCAAAAAAGACGCAGTCTCGGTTTGGAGCGATTTGTTGCACTAAACGAGGAAGTGGTTAAGCTGTTGGCTTACTTCTTCATCCATGATGCTACTTATCGTGAGCGGGTATCAAACCCTGTGCTAGTCCAAAAGTTAAACGGGAAGTGGCGAACTTATGTCGATTACTCAGACTTGAATAGCTTTCCCAAAGTATAGCATCCCATTGCGTAAGGCTAATCAGCTTATCGATGGAACTGTAAGGAATGAAATACTCTACATTATGGACTCCTACTCAGGGTACAACCAAATCATGATGCATGAATTGGATCAGGAGAAAACCAACTTCATCACTGATTTGGGGCTGTATTGCAATCGTGTGATGTCGTTCGACCTCAACAATGCTGGCGCAACATATTAGAGATCAGAGCACCATGTTTTGAAAGCAAATTAGATGAACAATAGAGGTATATATGGATGACATACTCGTAAAGTCACAAGTGTTTGGAAATCATTTGGACGATCTCTCGAAGATGTTCGAGATGCTCCGAAAGTAAGGAATGAAAGTGAATCCATTTAAATGTTCTTTTAGCATGGGTTTTAGAATTTTTCTTAGTTTTATCGCGAATTCCAGGGGCATTAAGGCCAACCTATAGTAGATCGCTGCTTTACAAAACATCATAGCCCCTTGGACAAAGCAGGAGCTGTAGAGCTTGAATGGAAAAATCACAGCACTAAGCCAGTTTATCTCTAAAAAAAGTTCTTACCGTTCTTCAATGCATTAAGAAGGGCAAGAAGAACATCGAATGGAATCAAACCCACCAAAGAGCTTTTTAGGAATTATTGTGGCAAATGAAGACACCGCTGAACCTATCTAAGCTGGGGAAGGAGAAGACTTGTTCATTTACTTGGCTATGTCTCTGTATGCTCTAAGTGCTGCATTTATGCATTAGGAGGCTAGTATTCAACGAAAAATCTATTACATTAGGAAACACTTCAATAGAGCCGAAGGAAACTATCCAAAGTAGAAATAATTGGCTTATTTCTTACTAATATCATCAAGGAAGTTGTGACCTTACTTTCATGCTCATTCAATCAAAGTGTTGACGGATCAACCTTTGAAATATGTACTCTTCCGACTCGAGACGTCGGGACGACTTCTAAAGAGGAAAATTTAATTAAGCCTGTATGATGTGTCTCATTATCCTCGGAGAGCAATTAACGGGCAAGTGTTAGCCGATTTCATTGTAGAATTCACCATTCTAGATGACGAAGAGTAGGAGACAGTGGAAATAGTATCACAGTGGATGCTGGTTTTCTATGGCACATTAAATGAGTTTTGCTCAGAAGTAGGAGTTGTGCTTGAGAATATTGAAGGATGAACGATATGCAATGCTTTACAATTAGAATTCCTTGCTACTAACAACGAAGCGAAAAACGAGGCGTTAATAGCAGGGCTGAATATCATGAAGGAAGTGGGAATCAAATATTTACATATTTATAGCGACTCTCGTATAGTCGTCAGTTAGGTAAAGAGAGAATTTTAGGATAAGGGAGCGAATCTTGCTCCATACTTGTCAAAAGCATGAGAATTGCTCAATGACATTGAACACTACACGATAACTCATATTCTTGGAGAACAGAACATGAACGCTAACTACTTGGCAAAACTAGCCAGTTATGTAGATGCATAGTTTATGGGATTGGTTCCGGTTAAAGTGTTAACGACTCCCAACACATAACAAATAGATGTAGATTGGATTTTGTAGACAACTGAAGAAACATAATCATGGATGACGCCAATAAAGGACTACCGGCTCAAGGGAATACTTCCTAGAGACCAGAATGACCGAAAGAAGCTCCTTCAAAAGGATTCGTGATTCGTAATACAAGATGGAGTGCTATACAGAAGAGGCCTCTCCTCCCCTTGCTTAGTTGTGTAACCCAAGATGAAGCCAAAAGGATTCTGATGGAAGTCCACAAAGGTAGTTGTTGTTCCACACTGGAGGGCAGGCACTGGCTAAGAAGTTCTTCATTATGGATATTTTTAGCCCACAATGAACCAAGACGTAGCGGACTATGCCAAGTGTTGTGATCAGTGCTAGAGATTTGTAAAGATCCTGAGAACCCTATCCTTGGAGCTTATGTAAGTGGTCAGCCTTGGTCGTTTGCGATCCGGGGAATCGATCTAATTAGTTTACTGCCAATAGCCAAAAGAGAAGCAAAATATGCTATAGTTGTATTTGATTACTTTACCAAATGGAATAAAGGAAAACTGCTTGCCACCATTACTAATAAGAAAGTAATTAACTTCTTTACTAAAAATATTATTGCAGGTTTGAAATACGACAGAATATCATCACGGATAATAGGACTCGGTTTGAGAGTGCCAAATTCATGGATTTCCACAAGTGTTACTAGATCGAAAAGAGCTATTTCGTAGTAGCACATCTACATGCAAACGAGAAAACGAAAGTAATGAATAAGATCATCAAATTCTCCATCAATAAACGGCTAACTAAAACTAAAGGAAATTAGGTTGACGAGCTTCCGCTTGCACTATGGGCATATAGAACTACATACATATATACGATCGGATACTCACCATTTTCTTTGGCATATGGTTCAGAAAACAATAGTCCTAGTGGAACTGGAAGACCTTCTCATCAAAGAAGATGCTTCAATCAAAGTGAAAATGATCAGCTCATACTCGAGTCACTAAACCAGATCAATGAGAAGCGGGAGGAAGCTGAGCTAAGGATCGTTGCTCACCAAAAGAGGGTAGCACGACATTTCAAACCAAGGTTTGCAACCATACCTTCAAAGTCGGGGATCTCTTCTTGAAACAAATCTTCCCGACTATGGGAGCACTTGTTCCTCATTAGGAAGACCCTACACAATTAGCCATAAACTTGGAGATGGAATGTTCAAGCTGACAACGGTCGATGGAATTCCGGTTGCCCGTTCTTGGAACATCAATTCGCTGCGACACTACTTTACCTAGTACTTCTCTATGTATTTCCTATTTTCTTTAAATAATCCACTCATAAATACTGGGGGCACTATAAATAGGAAAGGCTTTCCTTTCTTTTTATAAATAAGAATTTTTGCTTCTTGAACCAATGGAACCGTGTTCATGTAAGAAACCAACTAGTCAATGGATCAAATCAACCTAAACCGTCGGATCGACAGGGAAAGTCAATCCACACCTTCTAAGAATTGGCTTGCTCCGGCAATGTCAGAAGGGCCCAAACTCATGTGTGCACTCATAAGTCCCACCTTGCTGCTTGAACCGATGAAACTACGTTCAAGTATGCTCCATTTATTTTCGCTGCTTGAATAGTCAACTCCATTCATTCGCTACTTGAACCGATGGAACTGCGTTCAAGTATGCTCTATTCATTCACTGCTTGAATCGATAGAACTGCGTTCATGAACACTACATTCATTTGCTGCTTGAACTAATGGAACTACGTTCAAGTACGGTTTGTTCATTCGCTGCTTGGACGAACGGAACAGGGTTCAAGTATACTCCATTCATTCACTGCTTGAACCAATGGAATTACTTTTAAGTATGCTTTATTCATTCGTTGCTCAAACCAATGGAATTGCATTCAAGTACGCTACATTCATTTGCTGCTTGAACCGATGGAACTGCATTCAAGTGCACTCTATTCATTTACTGCTTGAATCGATGGAACTACATTCAAGTGCATTCCATTCATTCACTACTTGAATCGATGGAACTGCATTCAAGTGCATTCCATATATTCGATGCTTGAACTGATGGAATAGTGTTCGAGTACACTCAACTCATTTTCTACTCGAATCGATGGAACTATGTTCTAGTACACACCATTCATTCACTGCATGAACCGGTGGAATTGCATTCAAGTATGCTCCATTCACTCGCTTCTTAGACCAATGGAACCGGATCCATGTAAGCACCTCTCCTATGCGCCAGATCATAGGCCTTACGATTGCTTGAATCAATGGAACCACGTTCAGGCATGCAACGGTCCTACTCATCATACAACAAGCTATGCATATGCATATGCAACACACAATTGAGAAGGTAATTCCTAATCTCTAGAAAAAAAGTGTCGACTCCCAAGTATCAGTGTCGCCCTCATAGCGTTGGGAAACTCTCTCATCCTCTAGGCTATCAATGTTACCCTAATGGCGTTGAGAATCTATCAAAGTGTCCAAGTACCGATGCTACCTTGGCAATGCTGGAAAACAGTTTGATGCTGGAATGGTGGAAATCAATCCTTACTTTCCAAGAGATTAGTGTTGCCCCGTCGGTGCCATGAAAATTCCGGACTACAAGATTAATGGTGAAAATCGATCATTGTTGTCAAAATACAGATGCTGTTCTAGTAATTCTAAAAGAATCTAGATATTCACACTAGTTAAGGAGCTTACTCGTGACCATCGAAAGCCTGATGTCACCCGGAGATTGATGGCAAAAGGATTTGAGCTGTTGGTAAATTTTCGAAGATAGAAACTAATACACGAGCAAGATCTTAGCGTTGAATAAGACACTTAGGTTCAAGCATCAAAATTACGAGTTTCCAAAGATAGGAGCTACCATATGACCCAGACTTAGGGAAACCAGAGAGTCTCCTAGAATACAAAGTCTTATGACTAGCATCTAAATCAAGTATTTGGGGTAACCGCCCCATGGAGTGAGGAGTGTGCACACACATACTTAATTAAAGTAAATCCAACCACTTCACGATTCTGTTGTGTTGAATAGAGAATTTTGGCAACCACAACAGAGCTAAGTAAAGCAGTAAACTATACAACTACAAGTTACACTACTTACAACATTTATATGCACAGAATTGCTATAAATAAGTATATTACATCACAAAGTATAACAATATATAATATGGAAATTGCAAGAAAGGCTATCATATTATATACACGTACAATAGTGAATATGATGGCACAGTGCATAGAATATAAAATGGTACACAAGAGAGATTACGGTTGAACTACCAATCTTTCATTACTAACGTCATTTTATGTACAACATCAAAAAGCAAGGACCGTACCCGCACAATATCGGGCTATATGGATGCAACAAAAGAAAAAATATAGAATCTACAAATGCAAAGATAAAGAAAGATACTAAGTAAAGACTTTGTGCTTGTACATACTCGAATGACACAAAAGATATTTAAAAAAAACCACCCTTGCTTCATCCTACTAGTACTCTAGCACATCATCACTTATTCCAGTATCTGCCTTTGCCATCCTTTCCCGACCGGGTTGGGATCTTCTTCTTTCGTGTAGCTACTTTGCTTGAAACTATCTCTTCGGACCCACTGGCATGTTCACCTCCAAGCTTTGGCTTACTAGTCTTGATAACGAATGGGGAAATCTTGGCCTTGGTAGCATCTACCTTAATCTTAAGCTAAACCTTCTCTTCCTTCTCTTCCCGCTCCCTCTTTGACATTGTCTTTGTGTTAGTAGGATCAGAAGCATTGACCATTTGAACGTCCTCCTCTTGTGATACAACAATATTTTCCAATCCTTCCAAGGCTGCAATTTATTGAGCATCAGATCCAAGTCCAGATAGAAGGTTGGCTGGCAGTCAAGCTGGTAGAAATAGCAGTAGAGGCAGTGAAGATCACTTCAGATCTTGTGCTCTGAGAACAAGGGGAAAAGACGGGACAATAGCAGACATATGAGTTCACAAAGAGAATTATGTAGCTTATTTATAGATTTGAGAGTGCAATTGAGTTGCTAGAACACAAGAGAAATGATGGAAATACCTGAAGCAGGACTTCTCTCTCTAACCTCAACTTTGAACTCCCTAAGTATGGGGGTAGGAATGTAAGGCTCACTTATTGTGGCAAAAGAAGGTGTAATGGTTACTGGCTCCCTAGATTCTGAAATAGGTGCCTCATGCTGACCCGAAGAACTTGACCAGCAAAAGCTACAGCAGTGGCCTTAGCATCCTCCTCCGCAAAAATTGCCTTTTACATGGCAAGCATATCAATTTTCTCAACACTTAGACACCACGCCATTAGTTTGGTCTTAGAGTAGTTATTTCCATCACAATGTTGTGCCTCTTCCCACGAATCGACAAGAGTAGCAGGATAGTACTTTTGCAACCACTTCAAATCCCTACGCATGATCATGCTAGTGTAGAAGTGTTGGAGGTCCTAATTAAGCTCTTCTTTCTCTCCTGCCCACTCTTCATCTTTGGCCGCCTTAGATTTTTTAAAATAACTTAGATCACTCTGGCAAACAGTGAGTTCTATACCATTCATGATCTTTTCATTCGATAGTGTGTCCATTTTGACATTTAATTCCTTGTTCTCTACTTGAAGTTTCCAGACTTCCTCGCAGAGACGTTCTAACTCGAGTGCTTTCTCGAAGAGGACAAGGTCATTCAACTGTATAGCTTCGGTCTTCTCTATGACCATCTTTTCAAGTTCCATGGCTTCAGTGATAGCATTTCTTAGCTCATTTCTCATTACTATCTTTGCTTGGCTATGGGCAGGTTTCAACTCTTTCATTAGCTCATTCATGCTTGCTTTTTGTTTAAAGGCAAGATCCCTTTTCCTAGTAAGCTTGAGCAAGTTGGCATCTCGCTCATTAATCGCTTTTTCATGCTCCACACTCTCCTTCTCAAGCAATTTGAGTTATAGGCTATTAATTCGATTGACGTCAAAAAGCGCCCTACACAAATGCTATCACCCAAATATGGAATCTACGTCACTTTAGACAATCTCTAAGTTTTTCGTGGCACTCTCCCTTCTAATGAACTTGATGTTGTGGTCGAATTTTAATCCATAAAAGAATAAGTGTGGATAAGCAACCTGAAGGCGAGACAAACTAGGGGGAGTGTGAACATCGAGGCGCTCTAGGAATGAGTAGGGTAGCAGCAGATGTGACCACTTAAGAGAATGGAATTTCTTACTCGGTGGTTGTTTGAGCAATAGAGCGAGGCAGAATCATAGAGGCAGTAGGGACATGGCGCTCAAAGGAGTCCCTTCGGGGATGCTTATAATTTCGCAAGAAGAGTCAACCCTAGAATCCCTCTTCCTCTTTATTCTTTCTTCTTCAGCCTCCAGGTGCCACCTTTCAACCCTATGAGCCTCCTTGTGCTCACGCTCCCTTTCAGCCCTATAAGCCTCCTCATGTCCACGTGTTTTCCTCCATGACTTTCTTCTTTGGTCTCGTAGCGGTAAGGATGAGGATCTGGGGTATTCCTACTGTAATCTCCTAAGCTATAGTGAACTGCTCTATATCTATTGTGAGCCATTAAACATGAAAAATAAACATATAAGTACCAGAATTATAAAAGACGATGTGTATGCAGACATGAGTGTTCGTTGTTCTAAACTGGAATGTGCGTTATCAAAACCCTCTAGGTAGCCTACAAACCAGATTGGCATGGTTTTAGGGTCGGAATGCTGCCACCTTCGCTTATAATGGTGCTGGAAGATATGTCAATCTATGAACCAATCTTGTGTATCATATTGTTGATCGAGATATCCCCGTAATCGTTCACGTGGACGGCGACATATCTCATAAAATTAGAAGTTGATGTATCTGCGATGGAGATCTCGGTGGCTTGGCCTCCGATGGACTGTGGGGTCTCGATAGCTGGTTGTTCTGGAGGATGAAAACTAAGACCTTAGTCTCAACTCCTCAGTAATTAACAGATCCGGAGAGGGAAGTTTAGGGAAGCCGAGGCTCATCTTTGGTAATTTATCCCAGGATTCTTCTTCCCATCAGTGGCATGAAAGTTGTTGTCATCCACATCGTGTGAGATCTCTCCTTCCTCCATGACCAATGGTTGTTTTCCTCCTTCATTTTAACCGGCTCATCATCCTTCGAGATAGTGGGCATTCTAGCACTACCACCCTTGCGATCAGGGAATCATATCTCATGGGCTCATCAGCCCATGTCTCAATAGCCTCTTCTTCATCAGTTCTCATAGGCACGTCAGCCTCTGCATTGGCAGACTTTTCCTCATTTTCATCATATGAGGCACCTTCCACATCTTCCGCTTGTGAATCCTCATTGCAACTATAATAAGAGGCATTAAACAAGTATGAGACCTAGAACTGCTTCATTTAAAGCTTCATTATCGACTATTCTTCCCGCTACAAGCAGTTCATGTTCTTGTAAGTTCTCGTTCGTTAAAAGGAACTTGAAGGAAGGATGGCTTGTTCAATAGCCTTCAAATCCTCAAGGATCATCTAGTGCTCTAATCTTTTGTCCCGCTTCGGAATACCCGTGAGGGACACACTAAGTTTGGAATGTTGAAATTGCACTATTAGTGGAATTGATAGATAGGGACCTGCTTCCTTTTAACTAGAAGCAATTGAATCCTTCTGGATAAGGGGCAAAGAAATACTCGCTTTTGAACATAGAACACATATAGTGGAGGTTCCCAATGACCTTGCATCTAGTTCAGGACTCGATGATCATGGAAGATGATCACTTCTTTCTCCTCTTGAACTTGAATAGATATGTGAGTTCTTTGAATCGTGGAGGGCGCTATAATCTTTGCATGTATAAGACGTACAACGAGCTCAATAGAGCAAGTCCATGTGTGAACCTAAAATGGCGCAAGCTCGATTTCTCCTAGGAAATTCCTCAAAAGGAGTTAAAATGCAGGACGGTGCCGCTAAACCACATATATCGGCTACATATGGTGAAACTAGGCGAGGGACGATGTGCAAGTTCATCTTTGGTTGGTAAGAAAACATCTTCTGTAGGGATGCCATGCTGCAAGAAGATGTTACTGAGCATCTTCTCGATCAAGATGGTGGGCGCGCTCTCTGACGAGTTAGTTATGATCAACCCTGGAGACAAATGGGGCAAAATAGGATCTATAAGCACCATTTGGCTTTCAACCCCAAGGCCACGGGTTGGCTGATTCCAGCTAGAACGGAAGGTGAGACTGGAGCAGTAGTGGATGAACCTTCAGAAGGAGTAGATGGTCCTTCACCAGACTTGCGATGAGACGATTGGCTAATCATTCTAAACTGGAGATTTTGGCGCTCAACACAGTTAGGAGAATTTAACTTAAAATAAAATACCTGTGCGACCAACTCTTAGAATTCAATGAAAACCAGTGTGTGCCAACCAATCGAATTCTAAGTATTGACCAAGGTAAGTGCAGTGTGTTGTCTACATGAGACGAGTCAAGTGTCCCATACACTATGAACGAACCATTTGATGTAGATAGCTTGCTCGCACTTGAAAAATAATCCATATCATCCTTTGAAATTTTCTTTCCACACTAACCCATTATCGATCAACAATTAATAACGGATTTGTTATTTGTAGTGATGTGAGAAGTTCTTCTTTTTGGGATCACTACGACTATGAAAATAAAAAGGCAATATGGTAGGATCATCTGATATGTCCGAACCGAGTCATCATATAAGAATCCACTTGATGGTTGAACTTAGTCAATCTCATAGGAAAGGCAATCAAGGAGGGATAAGTCAAGCTTTCCTATAAAAATCACATGATTTTGGTAGGAAGAAACCTTAATTCTTGTGACTAAGAAAACTTATATGATCTTGATTTTCTTCCACATCCATAGATCAACTAGGTCTCAATCACACCATAATAATCATCCCTATTCTCAAACGCATCATCGCCTTCCTCAAAACCAAATTGGGACAAAATTCCACCTAGGGTTTAGGAGTAAATCAAAGCTGAAAACTCCAAGGAGCGAATCTAATGGGGGTGTCTATTCTTTTTGATGGTAACCAAAGTAAAGGATCAACGGTAGGTGGTGATGGAAGCTAAAAGCATCGGTGGTGGCAAGGGTTGATGGTAGAAGCAAAGGTAGGAACTAAGAAGTCCGCAGGAAGCAGCTATGGAACGTGAGCAAGTGAGTGGGAGAACAGGTCAGTAGTGGCTTATAAAAAGGAAAAACTAAAAAGAGCAAATTTTTTAAAGTGCACATGTCAGTACCGACATGAGAAGTTGGACATCACATCATTCATTTAACCTCATTCAAACTTCCTACTATAAGCATGTTCAACTATATAAAACTGTAAGTGAGTTTCAATATCCAAATTATATAGTCAACTTCAAGAAAAGAAGTTCTAGTCTAAGTCCGTACAAATAGCCAATAGAAATCGATCGGTTGGAACCAAACAAAAGCAATGTCTTGAGATGGAACTTAAGCAATCAACTAGGATTTATAGGATTGCAATTTAGGACTTGTCTTGTTTCAGAGCACAGTTTGTTTTCAATGAAATCATACTCTAAGGGGAAAATGTTAACTAGGTTTCTAACCAAGAAGAAATCAATAGGAGTTAGAACATCGATACGAAGATGAAACAACTTGAAATCTTATGAGCACACTTTGATTGAAAGTAAAAGCAACTCAGAGAAGTTTCAACATAAATGGGACAAGTGTGAGATGTCAGTGTCGACTTCATCATGTCGGTGATGACTTTACATGCTTTCATATTTCTCCCCCAAACTCTCCATGAGCTCTTCTTTACCTATTTTATATGTAACCAAGAGATATCAAAGGATGCTAAACATCTGATTACCAAAATTGAATAGCTAGCAATCGGAATGGAAAAAAACCGAGTGGTGAAGGAAACATCACCAATATCAACTATCTACCTGCAACAACAACATGGGACATCTAAAAATCAAGTAGAAAGACAAGTTCAAAGGAGTTCGATATCATTGGATTAAACCATAGAGGTCGGTACCGACATGAGAGGTCATACCGAAATCTCTGGATTATCCAAATGAGGTCGCGACTTATTACGCTTTGTTAGGCCAACCTTTGGACTCTACTCCAACTCTCTATTTGGCCCAATACAACTGCTACCCCTATAAACACAACCATAGAGCAATCGAGAAAGGATTTGGATTCTTCTATCACTATGCTGAAACTATATCTCTTCTTGAACTCTTTCCTCTACACAACAGTCACCAGGGAAGTTTTTATAGGCAATTCTAAGTCGTAAGATTTTTCTAACTTCTATACTTTTGATTCTTTCTCTCTCAAACATCTTGTATTCTCATAAAAACAAGCTCAGACAACTATTAAGTGGACGTAGGCTTAGCTAACAGCCAAATCACTATAAAAATCTTAGTTTCCTTTTATCTCTTTTACTTTACTATTGTCTTCTACTATCTCTGTCTTGTTCTAATAGGGCTGGTGCTTTCACATGCAACACTAAGGTGTTGATCCATTTTTTGAGTTAACAGCAGTATTGTGGCCCGCTTACAACAAATTATGGAAAAGAATATTCTCCTCTGACAGAAGGGTTCTGATATCTTGATCTTCTACCATTACGGACATAAGTGGATTAACGGTGTCTAAAATTTCCATGCTAATAGGTCTTGCTGGAATATCTGGATAGTAAAATAGGATATAAGTTAAGTTTGCAGACTATTAAATAAATTCATTTAGTGCATATAGGATGGAACTTACGTCCAGATAGCCAACTTCATGCGAACCGAGGGGAAAACGGACATCAACACTCTTTTTTGAAATAGATCACTTGTTCCATATGAGACTACTCTACAATCCTTGATCGGTTCAAGGTAGATTAAGGAAAGACTTACTTTTCGGTTCTTGAAGCTATATATATATATATATATATATATATATATATATATATATATTAGATCTCTTCGTCTTAGGGCTTAGTGTAAGTGTTCAATGAAGATGATATATGTGTCGAGGAGGAAAGCATAGTTGTTCGAATGCAGTTGCGTCCAAGCTCTTTGCATGAAGATTGGAATTCAATGGACAAACTAGTTGAATGGTAGTACGCAATGTGCCATGCATATGTATCAGTTGCAGGCAATATAACCCTCTTGGGAATTATCAGCTCGCTTTGACAGTGAGATGGGACTAGGACATCATCAAATGGAATTTCATGTTTGTTGCATATCCATTGAAGGGAACCTTCATCGATACTGGAGGCAATAGAGTCAATGGGGTCCTCTTAAATTACGACATCCTCAAGGGTGTCAGGGGTGGGATCTACTTCTGGCCCATCTGTTGGCTCTACTGGATTCTCCAAAACTTGTTGTTCGACTTTTGGATTTTCTTGTTGTTGTGCATACTGTATTGGAATTTATTATGTGAATGGAGTTGTTGTTGAACTTGAATAAGCATCGGATTCAACATATCTTGTAGTGGATGTACCCGTGGCTTGAGGGCAAGATATTTGGAACGTCTTCGATCCATTTCTATTGAAAAACTTGATAGATACTCAACATAAGAAGATTAATTACAAGCTATACCCCCTATTCTATAGTGGATCCTAGTGCGATGTCATGCAGTGTCATGCCATTTAGATTTTCGATATTTTTTTTCATGTTAAATGTTTAGATATCACTCGAAGTGACTATCATCGTCGACCGTTCCAACGAGCTTCACGTTATCCGCCATGCTTTGGAATGTACTCGAGACCAAGAAGAGGTCATTAGTTCACAAGGAAGGATTCTCATGCGAACTAAAAGTTCAAAAAATTTCCTAAGTGTTGGAGTTATGCCGATTAAATTAGGGGAATATTTAATGAAAATTCCACCCTTTTTCTTCCACCTTCACCGTTTCCCAAACCATGGCCATCGACTGAGGCCTCATCTAAATCCAAGCTTGCCTATTTCCATTCATGTCCAAAGCCAAGACCATCAGCTACTAATGCAATTTGAGTTAAGGCTTTGGGTCAGGTCTATTTACAAAGGTTGGGGCTTGGATTGGTGAACCTTAAATCGAGGCAAGTCATTGGCTCCTAGGGTGGCGGTGATGGAGTTGAACGGGTTGGAGGTTATGGAAGCAGGGAGCTTGAGGCTAGGAAAAGTTCAATTTGAAGTTTAAGATTTTTATTGGCAGACTTAAGCTTATGGTTTGGCAAAGAGCAAGTGGGGAATTAAAATGAAGGTGAATGGGTTATATAACCCATGGAGTCGAAGTTTTGGGTGAAGGATTGGGAAATCACCCAAGTCTTTGGTCGGTACCCACCCAAGAAAAGTGGTCGGTACCGAGTGTTAATTTTTTTTATAAAACATATTTATATATATACATGTACATGTGTGATAGTGAAAATCTATATGTATGTGTGTATATGCGCCTAGAAATCACTCGAGAACGTACCCATATGCATGTTTGTGTGCATATATCCAAAACACTGAATGACTGGAGATAAGGGGAGTAAGATTCAAACTTGGCCAATCCATGAAAAGAACCTATTTAGAATTGAGGAATCTGGAACAACGGATCATGAGAGTGCATTCCAGATTATATTCCATGATGTTAGGAAAGTGGTTGCGACAAATGACAATGGATATAACTTTTCACAGGAAGGATAACAACCATTCAAAACACAGAGTGAAGTCCTTCACAATAATTTCAAATTGTCTCGATTCAAAGCACATCACGTTTGAAATGAGTACTTTGAGGTGTAAGTGTTATTTAGCCTTTTGACCAGGCGTATTCAAATAGACCGGATGAGTCAAACACAAAGTTACTAAGATAGAAAACCTAGAGAGATAACCTTAGAACTAGAAACCAAACACAAACAAAGTCACAAGAGGAGTACAAAGCCAACAAAAAGAAAAAGGACCGAGAACCTACTAAGTGATGGGTTGATACTGGCCCCACTCTATGGTCAGCACCGACCCATATTTTCACCTCCATGATCATCCATCTTTTATCTACATGTCCTACATGATTCCAAATGCCTACTTCAAGTGTTGTTTTATTGATCCAATACAATTCTCGATCGATCTCTATGAACTCTTGAATTAGCAACTTTATTCTTCCATGAGTCCACATTTGGACCTAGAAACAAGGTAGTATTGGTACAAACATCTATGGAGTCAAGAAGCTAACCACAAGATGAGCCAAAGAAAAGAATTCAAGATTACCAAATTAGCCATCTTAGGGGTCGATACCAACCCATGCCCTTGGAGTCATACCGACCCATAATGAGTGATGATGTGACACCCTATTTTCATGGATAAGTGGTCTATGGCATGTAAAATAAGGTGGCAATTTTTATGCAAGGTTTTAGGCTCCTACCTACATAAATAGGAGGGTAGGACTCATTTTTCGTGATTTTTTGCTCTTGTACTTCTTAATCTTATCTCTTGTATAGTCAGATTTGTACTAAGCCGTAAGAACTTCTGCCTCCAAGTCAGAATATAAGCAATAAAATCATCAAATGGCCATAGGCCTTGATTTGCCGAACCACTATAAATTGTTATGTGTTCTTTTATTGCTCATTTTTAATTTATATCATCATTTTTTGTTCTCAACTTATTCTTTAAAGTGTTTATACCATTTTTGATTCAACATATTATAGATGTTATGTTCTAACTCTTTGGTTGTAGGGACAGATCAGTTAAGATTCTATGCCCTTGTTCCTTACTATATCGGATTGTATAGTATTTTGAGATTCATCTATTATTCAAACCAGGTATGATTCTATTATCTTAGGTACTCTTAAATTAGTTGACTATATAGCAGATATAGGTATATGTTGTGGTAGTGTAGAGGATGAGCGGAACGAAGCTTCTTGTATTTTATATGGATATTACATTTACTCTGTTGCGTAATATTGTGGAACAATGATAGTGTTTGCTTATTGCTATGAGATAGTTATTTGAGTTTATTTCTACTTTGTATAAACATTATTACTATGTTGTATAGCACTATGGTGTTGATACGCGAAGATTTTGATCAATGACAATGTACTTCAAAAGGAAGAGATATGTGCAAAGCTAAAGAAAAATCGATGAAGACCAAACAAACATAAGTATGATTTTTTATATAGGTCTTAATCTAGATTTATTGTTAAAATCTTATCCTCAAAAGGCTTGCACAAACACTAGAAAACATTTTATGAACTTCATTTTTATTTAAGCTTTCACTATGGATATTTTATAAGTTCAGTCGACCGAACAGGAATATCCAGTCGACTGAAACTAGTACAAATATATAAACATGCACAGTTTCAGTCGACTAAATTTCCTGCACAGTCGACTGAATTTGTTCTCGAAAATTTTACTTCATATTTTCAGTTGACTGAATTCCCTGCTCAGTCGACTGAATTTGAACCTGCGAATTTTATCTGAAAAGACTCCTTCTTCCTTCCAAGAGTTGCAACCATTCACCAATGGAAATGGAAGCATCTATTGTTTGCAACCTTTGACAACAAATGCACCTCTTCTACAAGTATATATACATGATTCTAACATCATTCAAGTCACCGAATTCTCTTACTTTAATCTTACTATTTTATTAATCATATTCTCTAAATATTCTCAAAGCAATCACCAATCTATTGCATGAATCACTGTTTTGTTTATAACATTCTTTTGATTCATAGCAATTCACATTTCCTAAATCTTCATAAACACATTGCATACTCTCAAGGATAAGATTATAGGAATATTGTACTATATTAGACTCATTAGTGTTGACAAGAACACAACAAGTCGAATATTGTATTTTGGTAATTTAGTTGAAGTCCTCTTCGATAGTTGAGGCAAGAAATCCTGTTCGGTTGTTCAGGTAAGTTGTAAAACTATTCCTCTGGGTGAAGTGAGGGTGTTAGTTAGTGAAATTCCTAAGTGAAGCTTAGGGACTGGACGTAGGACTAGAGGTCCAAACCAGTATAAAGTCTTGGTGTCTACTTTACTTATTATCATTATTTATCTATATCATTCCGCTATTCCATATTACACGATCCTACCGCATAGCCCCCTCTTTCAATTGGTATCAAAGCAAGGCCATCCTATAACCATAACACCGTTATTGGACATATTGATAATATGGAAAATAACGCAAGTACAAGCACAACATCTGCCTATAGTTTTACATTTGCGGAAGGACAATCTACCCAAAGACCCCCCTCCCATTCAATGGACTAAACTACAACTATTGGGCTACAAGGATGAGGATTTATATGCAAGCAACAAGTTTCGAAGCCTGAAATGCTACTCAAGTAGAGTTTGCTGTACCCACGACCGATTATCCTACATGGACACAAACTCAGAAGAATGAAGCTAGTGCAAATGCCAAAGCTATGAATATGCTATTTTGCACCCTGGATAGAAATGATTTCAACCGTGTTAGCTTATGTACTACCGCATATCAGATATGGGAAACACTTAAAGTCATACATGAAGGCACAAACAAGGTTAAACTAACAAAGATATCCATGCCAAAGAATCAATTTCAAAACTGCAGAATGCGACAAAATGAATCTATCAATGACATGTACTCAAGATTTCAAGACATTCATCATGCTCTAATCGGACTAGGAGAAAGATACACGGATTTTGACATTGTGTCTAAAGTTCTAAATTCACTCAGTGATGAATGGGAGAGAAAAGTACTAGCAATCGAGGAAGCAAATGATCTATCTACAATGAAACCAGAAGAATTGATTGGAAATCTTGTGTCGTATAAAGTAAATATGCAAGCTAAGAAAGATCGAGCTCAAGAAAGAAAGAATGTTGCTTTTCATGCAGAAAAGGAAGAATCAGAGTCTGGAGATAAGGATCTAGCATATATAGCTAAAAAATTTCAAGAAATTCTTAAAGTATAGAAAAGGAAACAAAAACAAATTCAAAAAGAATTTCTTGAACAAACCTTCATCCTCAAATATAGAATGCTTCAATTGTCACAAGAAAGGACACATGCAAAAAGATTGTCAAGAACAAATGAAGGAAAATCAGA
This sequence comes from Allium cepa, assembly GCA_030765085.1. Lineage (NCBI taxonomy): Eukaryota > Viridiplantae > Streptophyta > Magnoliopsida > Asparagales > Amaryllidaceae > Allium > Allium cepa. Next base: position 671,423,236 of record CM060941.1, on the reverse strand, counting down.
AAAGCTTCAATAACAAAAACAAGAAGGATAAATTCAAAAAGAAGGCATTTTCTGTAACATGGGACGATTCAGATTCATCTTCATCCGAAAATGATAGTGATAGCGACAATGAACAGGCAAATGTATGTTTCATGGCTCAAGATTCTGAGGTAAGTAATTTAACTTTTGATGATTTAATTGAAGTAAACACTGAACTTTTAAGCACAATAAAAATTCTTAAAAAGAAAATTAAGGAAATTCATGAAAATCAAAACAAAGCTGAGTTTGAAAGAGATTTGTTAAATGATGAAAAGAAAATTCTTGAAGAAGAACTTGAAAAAGTTCAAGAATCTTATTCAAATTCGGAAACTCAATTACACTTTTAAGTCAAGAAATTAAAACTCAAAAGAAAAAGAATGATGTATTTGTTTCTGAAAATCACGAGTTAAAAATTAAGATTAAACATGCTGAATTAGAAAATAATAATCTTCAAGCTAAATTAGATGACATCACTAAAAATATTTTTAACTTTAACAAAGGAAGAGAAAATTTATTTAAGATATTAGAAAATTCTCAATCATCTTCAAACAAACAAGGTTTAGGTTATAAAAAGGAGTCAAAAATTCCTAATAAGAAAAATATAAAACTTAACAGAAATGATGATTCAAAACAACAAATATTGCTAAAGGAACCTATTAAAACAAAAGTAGAAAACAAGGTAGTTAAAATTTGGGTACCAAAGACTAACGATGTATTAATAAGAAATAAACATACTAAAACATTTATGAATAATGTTCATCATAATGAAAACTATATTTATAAAAAGGATACTAAACCAAATTGGGTTTGGTTTCCTAAAATCTAACTCTTTAGGACCCTATTAAAAGGTGGGTACCAATAATTTTATTTTCACGTCCCACTCAAAAAGAAGAAATGGACATTAGACAGTGGTTGTTCAAAACGCATGACCGGAGACAAAGATATGCTTACAAACATCACATACTTTGACGGTGGCTCGGTTACCTTCGGAGATAATTCAAAAGGCTATATCATTGGCAAAGGAGATGTGAACAATTACGGTACATCAAATTTACCTTTTATAACAAATGTTTCGTTAGTTGAAAATTTAAAACATAATCTACTTAGCATAAGTCAACTGTGTGACAAAGGTTTTTAAATAACTTTCTCGGATAATAAATGTAGTATTTTTGATCAAAATCAAAATCTTGTTTTTGAAGGAAATAGAGATAGAAATATTTATGTTCTAAATATGAATATTAATCATAATGCAAGTATGTGTTTACTAGCCAAAGATAATGATCCTTGGTTATGGCACAAAATACTTTGTCATATAAATTTTAAAACTATTAGAAAACTTTCTAAAAATGAATTAGTAAGAGGTTTACCCAAAATAAAATTTAAAATAGATAATCTTTGTGATGATTGTCAAAAAGGAAAATCAACGAAATCATCTTTCAAATCTAAGAAAAATATTTCGACTTTACAACCATTAGAATTACTACATATGGATTTATTTGGACCAACACAAGTTCAATCCATTAATCATAATCGATACGTATTTGTAATAGTTGATGATTTTTCAAGATATACATGGACTATTTTTATGAAAAATAAAAGTGACACTTTTGAGCATTTTAAAACATTTGTCGAAAGAATTCAAAGCACTAAAGATTTGAAAATTAAAAATATTCGAAGCGATCATGGAGGCGAATTCGAAAATGAAGCTTTTGAAACTTTTTGTAAAAAGAAAGGAATAAATCATAACTTTTCATTTCCTAGAACTCCTCAACAAAATGGAGTTGTAGAAAGAAAGAATAGAACATTACAAGAATGCACAAGAACATTATTAAATGGATGTTCTCTAGCAAAACATTTTTGGGCAGAAGCCGTTGCTACTGCATGTTATGTATTAAATAGAATATCAATTAGACCATTAACTAAAAATACTTCTTATGAACTATTTAATAATAAAAGGCCAAATATATCTTATTTTAAAATATTTGGATCAAAATGTTTCATTTTAAATACAAAAGATCAACTAGGAAAATTCGATCCAAAAGCTGACGAAGGAATTTTCGTAGGATACTTAGAACGAAGTAAAGCATATCGTGTATTTAATAAACGAACAAACATAATTGAAGAAACTTTGCATATATCTTTTGATGAAAATTTTAATAAAAATTTTAATATAAAAGATGATAAAGAATTAATAAATATAGAAGAAACAAATCTTGAAAATAAAAATAATGAACTAAGATCTCCTCCTAGAATATTACGAGATCATCCAACTCAAAATATAATAGGAGAAATAAATTCTCAAGTTAGTACTAGAAATCAACAAATCAAATGGGTCATGTAGCTTTCATTTCATCTATAGAACCTAAAAATCCTAAAGAAGCATCAACAGATGATTATTGGATTATTGCAATGCAAGAAGAATTTAATCAATTTGAACGTAACGATGTTTGGGAATTAGTTCCCCGTCCTAATAATCAATCAGTAAGTGGAACAAAATGGATTTACAAAAATAAAGTAGACGAACAAGGTAATGTAACAAGGAATAAAGCAAGACTAGTAGCACAAGGGTATAATCAAGAAGAAGGTATTGATTTTGAAGAAACCTTTGCTCCCGTTGCAAGACTTGAAGAAATACGTATACTATTAGCCTTTGCATGTTTTCACAATTTTAAACTTTATCAAATGGATGTTAAAAGTGCATTTTTAAATGGTTTTATTAAAGAAAATGTATATGTAGAACAACCTCCTTTATTTATACATGAAAAAATCCAGATCATGTATTTAAATTAAAGAAAGCACTATATAGTCATAAACAAGCACCTCGTGCTTGGTATGAAAGACTTAAAAGTTATTAATTAAATTCGGGATTTAAAATTGGAAAAGTAGATCAGACGCTTTTTATTAAAAATACTACCAAAGATATTTTAATAATTCAAATATGCGTAGACGATATTATTTTTGGATCAACAAATGAAAACTTATGTAAAGAATTTTCAAATATAATGACTAATGAGTTCGAAAATTCTCATATGAGAGAATTTATCATACTTTCTCAGACTTCAAATTAAACAATTATAAAATGTAATTTTTATAAACCAAGAAAAATATTGTGCTAATTTAATTAAACGATTCGGCATGGAAAACACTTTTGTTAAACCTACTCCTATGAGTACCACTACACATCTCGATCGAGACGAAAAAGGTAAAAGTGTGGATCAAAAATTATTTAGAAGTATGATAGGTTCCTTACTTTACTTAACCGCTAGTAGACGTGACATAATGATGAGTATTTTTTTATGTGCACGTTTTCAATCTAACCCTAAAGAATCACACTTAAGAACGGTAAAACGAATTATACGATATCTTAAAAACACTAACGATTTCGGTCTTTTCTATCCAAAGGAGTGTCCATTTGAGTTAGTATCATTCAGTGATGCTGATTTTGGTGGATCTCGAACAGATAGAAAAAGTACAAGTGGTACTTGCCATTTCATTGGAAAATCACTTGTATCTTGGTTTAGTAAGAAACAAAATTGTGTCTCGCTTTCCACCTGCGAAGCAGAGTATATATCAGCTGCTTTAGCTTGCACTCAAGTTATATACATGCAACAAACACTTAATGATTTTAATATAAATTTAACAAATTCTACAATATACTGTGATAATACAAGTACAATAAACTTATCTAAAAATCCGGTTAATCACTCTCGTACAAAACATATAGATATTTGTCACCATTTTCTATGTGACAATATAGAAAAAGGAATAATTAATTGAGAACATATTTATACCGAAAATCAAATGCCGATATATTTACTAAACCTCTATTAGAAAACTCCTTCATAAAATTACGACGAGAGATAAGAATAATGTCTTTTAAAGATATCACATAGAAAAAGTTAGAAAAATCTATACAATTCAGTCGACTAACACTATCTGTTCAGTCGACTGAATAAAGAAAAAATGAGATTTTCAATTTATTTTTCAAATATGTTACATAATATATTATAAAATAATAGTCATTTGTAAACCATACATTTTTAAATGCATTATGGTAACCATTAAATCATTAAGTGGATGAAAAACTTTAAAGAATTATAGCCACTATATTTTTAGAAAATTCCTACTATAAATATATCTTAAAACTATTACTTTTTCACAACTCATTCTCACAAATAAAAGCTTGAAAAATTCATTATAAAAATGTCATCCAACAACTCTTTTTCCGATCAACATCACCTCTTCAGTCGATAACACTCCAACGTCTCCAAAACTTCCCACTCCAACACCAACACATGAGCCAGTTTACAAATGGAACAATTATCGTACTGGCTACACACCAGAATCCAAGAAAGCGAAACACGGACTCTTTATTTCTCCAGACACAAAAAGAAAGATTGATGAAATTCATCACTTTCAACAACAGCAAATAGATCTTCAACGAGAATTATACTTCGAACAAAAAGTTACGGCTAGACGATTAAGCTTCCTAGAGAAAATTGGTTTACGCTTTTGTGGATCAAAAAAGAACGAAGTGGCTGAACCCCTACCTCACCCCGCTAGTTCACTTGATCCGTCTTCATCTTACCGTACACCGGTTGATCCTGTGAATCCTTGGATGTCTCCTAAGACTCCTCAATATAGTCCAAATTCATGGGATATAAATTATATGAAGAATGAAGGGAAAAAGACTCCGAGTCCATCCACTAAGAAATAGTTAGTTTTGAAATCTATTTATGGTATTACTTTTATATAATTGTAATTATTTCCTTGAATAAAGAGTTTACCTTCAAAATTAACAGAGAACAACAAAATACATGGGTCAGCCGACTGAAACCCCCTGTTCAGTCGACTGGACTCAAGGCAGAAATTTTTTTTTTTTACAATTCAGTCGACTGAATCCACTACACAGTCGACTGAAATACTAACAGAAACTTTCAGACAAACATTCAGTCGACTAAAAACCCTGTTCAGTCGACTAAATTCAGCCCAGAAAATTTTCGGCCTTCAATTCAGTCGACTGAACAGAGTATTCAGTCGACTGAACGCCAATTCCCAGGCAACTTTCCCCTTTTTAACCACCAATTTTTACCATATCCATTCATTTTTTACTTCCTAAAAACTTTCTTCCCCAATTATTTTCGAAACCCTAGCCCCCAGTTCCTCAAAATCCATTCAAATCTCACTCAAATGGCGCCAAAAAGATCAAGAGCTTCCTCTTCTTCATCCTCTGAGCCAATTGATGCTCAAATAGCGCAATGGCTTTATGATGGAACCGCTGTCACTGGATGGAATAAGATGTAGAATTCCTAAATTTTCGAGCATTCCTTCGTTGATTTCCAAAGCTTTCAAACCTACAACATCCAAGCGTTAACCGATCAAGCAGGTTTAACTTCTCTTTGGATTTGAAAAGAAATGACCATGCCATAAATCATGTAATGGTCAAATTATTTTATGCTAACCTTAATCTTGGACACCAAACTCCAAGAAATCCAAACAATAGTGTTTGGAGTATGGTATGTGGAAAGAAAGTTTGGTTTTCCTTGGATAGAATAGCACATATTCTAGAATCACCAAATGTCGGGAGAAAGCTAAAAGAGATAGAATTCAATCCACATATTCGTGATAACATAAACCATCGATTTATGGATGATAATATTAACTTCAGAGATTTTAAGTCCACCTCTCTTCGACCTAGGGCAAGAATCCTTCACAAAGCCCTAATGAGAACAATTACTCCTCGCGCGGGCTCGTACGTAATTGTCTACCCAAATAACTATCGAGCTCTATATGCTATTTTTGGCAATATACAAGTCAATTGGGTACAAATTATTCTTGATGAGTTTCTCACTTTTAATAATGGCAAAATGCGCACTATCTATTTTGGAGAATACATCATGCGACTTCTCCTCAATGTCGATACGCCATTACCCGAGTCAGAGAATACAATGGTCTATCAAATTAACCATCGGACCATATGCCTAATGCAACTCCCATCTCGACCTCCTCGCATAATATCACTCGTCGAATGGGAAGCAAGGCATCAAGAACAACAACAACAACAACCTCCTCAACCTCACCAAGAAGAACATTTCGAGCAAGATGATGAAATTCGTCTTGTTGACCCAAGCTTTACTACCAACCAATCTTTGTGGATATTGTCAACAAATCAACAAATTCTTGACCCTCGTCTTAAAAAGGTAGATCACAAGCTTGACAAAATCAAAGGATTCTTCAACAAGTTATGGGATGCAATCTCATGCTCAAGCACCACTACTGCTTCGACATCTCACGGCAAACGTCCGGCACCTACGTTTACATGGACGACATCCGAAGAGCATACAAGTAGCAGCGCAAGCGGAGCTAGTTGTGGCCAAGGAGGAAGAGCATACAGACCACCAACAGGAGGAACCGTCATACGTGAACCAACAGGAGGAAGAGAAGGTTCATATTACTGGGATAAAGATGAGTAATTTTTAGCATGGTTTGATGTTTAGTTATAACTTTCTTATGGCTTGTATAAATAGCCATTCTTGTTCGACGCAACATTTTTTTAAGTCATGGTTATGCAAATTTTCTATTCTCTATGCTTCAGTGATTGTTTTGATAAAATATTTCTACTGTTAGTTCTTCTTTTTTGTCGATGACAAAGGGGGAGAAAATCTATGGAACTAACTTTGTTTTGTAGGAAAGATAGTGCATACATTCAAGGGGAGAAAATAAGTAAATACATCTCTAGAATAAATCAGTATTGTCATCAATCAAAAAGGGGGAGAATGTTGATACGCGAAGATTTTGATCAATGACAATGTGCTTCAAAAGGAAGAGATATGTGCAAAGCTAAAGAAAAATCGATGAAGACCAAACAAACATAAGTATGATTTTTTATATAGGTCTTAGTCTAGATTTACTGTTAAAATCTTATCCTCAAAAGGCTTGCACAAACACTAGAAAACATTTTATAAACTTCATTTTCATTTAAGCTTTCACTATGCATATTTTATAAGTTCAGTCGACTGAACAGGAATATCCAGTCGACTGAAACTAGTACAAATATATAAACATGCATAGTTTCAGTCGACTGAATTTCCTGCACAGTCACTGAATTTGTTCCCGAAAATTTTACTTCATATTTTCAGTTGACTGAATTCCCTGCTCAGTCGACTGAATTTGAACCTGCGAATTTTCTCTGAAAAGGCACCTTCTTCCTCCCAAGAGTTGCAACCATTCACCAATGGAAATGGAAGCATCTCTTGTTTGCAACCTTTGACAACAAATGCACCTCTTCTACAAGTATATATACATGATTCTAACATCATTCAAGTCACCGAATTCTCTTACTTTAATCTTACTATTTTCTTGATCATATTCTCTAAATATTCTCAAAGCAATCACCAATCTATTGCTTGAATCACTATTTTGTTTATAACATTCTTTTGATTCATAGCAATTCACATTTCCTAAATCTTCACAAACACATTGCATACTCTCAAGGATAAGATTATAGGAATATTGTAATACATTAGACTCATTAGTGTTGACAAGAACACAACAAGTCGAATATTGCATTTTAGTAATTTAGTTGAAGTCCTCTTCGATAGTTGAGGCAAGAAATCCCGTTCGGTTGTTCGGGTAAGTTGTAAACCTATTCCTCCGGGTGAAGTGAGGGTGTTAGTTAGTGAAATTCCTAAGTGAAGCTTAGGGACTGGACGTAGGACTAGAGGTCCAAACCAGTATAAAGTCTTGGTGTCTACTTTACTTATTATCATTATTTATCTATATCATTCCGCTATTCCATATTACACGATCCTACCGCATAGCCCCCTCTTTCATATGGATCTATGCTCTAATATTTGGTCTAGTTAGTTATTACTGTCTCTTCTGTTTTATCTTTATGATGCATATTATATTTTCTTCCAGCCGTTGTGAGATATGCGAAAGATTCTGTGATATGTTATTTCTTTATCAACCCTTGATAATTATCCTATATCGTTCGACATGGCAGCAACGCACTATTTATTTATATCGGGTGCTTATGGTACAGAGCGATCATCACATTTGGTATCAGAGCTTATGTTACATGATTAACTTGAGTTGATGCCATTGTCCAATAGAGATATGGAAGGAGTTATTACCCTGGACTTAATCAAGAGCATATATATACACACACACACACACGAGAGGGTGCGTACTCGTTATATATTTTTGTTTCCAAAACTATATAGTGGTATATATAGGATATAAGTCGCATGCATACAGGAGTACCACTACACAATTTTTTTAGGAGAGACTGATCATTCTTGTTGCGGATTAAGATAAGTTGACAAATAAAAAACACCATAAGGAACTCCATTTTTGAAGTTGAAGAAGGAGCGGGTTAAGGGATGCTGACCCTAATCTCTAAGCAATATTTAATGTAATAATGGCGAACATGCTGCAGAATGTTCAAATGACCACACCGAATATTTTTGTTGGTGGTGGTGCTCAGGTGTAGGCGTAGAAGGTTGACTTCGCTAAACTATGAAAGGATTAACCACCATGGGAGGCAAATAATATCTTGGAATAGATTCAACATTGAAGTTTAGGATTGGCTAGGCAGCTACGAACGTATCATTGGTGACATGGAGGTAGATGACGCTGTAAAGAGGAAGTTGGCCTATAGAAACTTCAAGGGTGGGCTATGAACTGATGGGATGCCATCATTATTACTGCGCTTTAGGATCAATTCACCTAGGACCATCTTAAGGCTAAGTTTGAGGAGAAGTTCATTCCATTTTCTCAAAAGTCGTTACAATTCAAGAAAGTTGCTGATTTAAAGCTGGGAGATATATTTATCTCTGAATATATTTTTGAGTTCAATGCCTTGTCAAAATATAGGACGTCTTTCTCGACATTTCACTAAGAAAGAATGAGAAGTTTATATGAGATTTGGATGACTATTTAGGGGAGAAGTTGGTGAGTCATATTAATGGGTTGTTTGAGAGACTTGTCGATAAAGATCTTTGCCATGAGAGTTTATATCCTAAGTCCAAATTAGCTGATGTGGTTAAAGAAGAGCCAAAACCATAACAAGGTAGTGGAGGCAAGAAGAAATGAAATGGAAAGAAAAAACAGTTGCACAAGGTAAGGGTGGCCAGAAGAAGGGAAAGTAGGAGTTTACTTGCTATAACTATGGGGAGAAGGGTCACCTTATTAAAGATTGTAAGGCTGAGGGAAGTAAGTTCTATAAATGTAATAATGTGATGCACATTAAAAAGAATTGTACCTGAGCCAGTGAGGCAGAAGCAAGTGGTGAAGGTGTATGCTTTGGATGTTATCCCAACTTCATCGAGTGCTCCCTCGGTAAAGGAGAAGTGGACGGGATTAGTTATTTAAGGTATACTTTCCATTTGTGCTCATACGTGTTTTATTCAATACCGAGGCTTCACATTCCTTTGTATCTAGTAACCTTATAGATAGATTGGGATTGAAACCTAAAATAGTCGCCCGACCTTTGATTGTGGTAAATCTTGTTAGAGGCAACACTAGCTTGTGTATGGTTTGTCATGGTTTGGTCTTATCAAGTCACAGATGCCCTTTTTTGTGATTGTTTGTTTTTAAATTTGTTGGGTTTGGATTATGTTGGAGATAAATTGGCTACATAAATATGGCGTAGTTGTGGATTGTAAGAGATCTTTCGTGACAATATGGATGGATGATGGACGTAGGTTAGAGAAGGCCGCCTGCTTGATGATAAGATAATGTCCAGTTTTCTATACTCGCTCGAGATCCCATAGGAAGAGTTGTCATATGTACCTATTGCAAGGGAGTATCTAGACATTTTCAGGAGGTGACTGGATTACCACCACATAAAGATATTGAGTTTGTATGGATTTGGGGAAGGATGCCAGATCAACAGTCGTGCCTTTGAGGCGTATGGCACCCAGAGAGTAGAAGGATTTGGACGTGACAGTGAATGACCTGTTCAAGCAAGGGTTCATTCATAGGAGCATATCTAAGTAGGGCACACCTATAGTATTATCCCCAAAGCGGATGGCTCTTTGAGGTAATGTGTAGTTTTTTATGAGATGAATAAGGTGATGAAGAAGAACAAGTATCCACTCCATGCATTGATGACTTGTTCGACCAGCTTTATGGTCCGTAGGTGTTCTTCCAGTTGGATCTTGCAATGCATCTTCATCGGTTGAGATAGTGAAAAAGAATGTGTCAATCACCATGTTCTGTATGTTGTTTGGTCTTAATGAGCAATTGATTATCTCATTCATGCTAACTAAAGCCCCAACATTCTTTTTTGATCTCATGAACCATGTCTTCAGAGATCAGTTGAACAAGTTTGTGCTTGTGTTCGTGGATGACTGTAACATCCCATATCTAAAGGCCAAAAGCAAAGCGCTATAGTTGTTGCAGTCATCCATAGTATTAACTTCCGGTGATAAAATACGGTAATGCTAATGGCATCCATAATGTCAGAAGCACTTTAATATGAACAAAATCACATATTTCCAAAAGCAACATTTTACTAATTACATTTCAAAACATTTTCATATCCAAGTTACATAATCCCATATATTTACCTAGGTAAAGATCAAATATAATCATTATAATAATATGCCTAGAACGACATATAACGATGCCCTCTTGGTTAATTAGAGTAATATAGTCATAGCTGACTTAATATACACAGCGAAAATAAACAGAATAAATTGCCAGTCCTAAATGGCGAGCCACCTGCTCGTCTTCGGAAGCTTTATTTGCCAAAATTTCTAAAACCTGAAAACCTCAAATCTCAGCCTACTTAAATCAATTTTGAGCACCTGAAAGTTTAAGGGGAAAAAACTTCGGGTCAAACATAAAGCCTGGTATGAATAATAATGTTACACATCGGATATTTTATGTTAAGTGAGACCATGCCGCTTAGCAAAATGGGTTTCCCCTCACTAACTTCCTTTTAAAACATAACTTTTGCAAATCTTTTCCTACAACCAAAACTGGTTAAAATAAGTAAAGCATCATTATGCAAACATACATATCGGGTAATAAATGAACTATTTGTTCAAACACTTTAGATTTGTTTGGCAAACTATTAACCTTTGGCTGACTTGGGCCTACCAGACAATAAATGAAACATCTTTTAGACACTCCTCTTCTGGACGGTCTATCCTTAACTATCTGGTAAGTGCTTCTGTTCTGGATGATCTGTCCCTGTGACGACCCAAACTCGATGTCCGACAAACAACATCAATTTCGTATCGCCAGAGCTTGCACCACCATTAAATGTAACATAGCGGAAATAAAAGAATAAAAGATGATTTCACCGATACAACATGAATACAATATCCAATACATCAATTTGGTATAATGATAATCATCAACATCAAAGAATATACAACACAAAATACAGGGGAACACGATACAATATGAGATAATTCTTCATCGAATCCAATACTGCAACTTTGATCCAAAACTCCAAAGCTAGAGCTCCAAAATTTCAAGCTCGATCCACCATCAAGGTTTGCACCAAGATAAGCAAGTCCGGTCGTCCAAGGACAGAACTAGCTCCAGATAATCTACTAGACCTGACTATCTGAAAAACCAAACTCTAGACTGCCCGTGTGGAAAATTATGGGCACCCAGAGTTTAGGAAGGGAACGATAAACTCCAAGTCAGTCATGGGACTGGTATGAGCAAACAAACAGTTTGTCTTTAAAAATAATCACAAGGATTTATATTTGAAATCCGCAATGTTTTTTGGAAAATGAAACTACCATAAGGCCTCCTGCCACACACACCATGCAAACGCAGAATTGAAGGAGATTTCTCCTTACGATAGTCAAAAATGCTTGACATGCAAAAACTGTTTGATATTATTATTAGTGCATAGTGGAAAACATTTCGAAAGTATAATATTAATCTTAGCCAGCATAGGCATTTCGCATTTATGCCTACTATAGCTACCATGTTCAATAGCAGGTTACTGCCACATTCCATGGTAGGTTATACAACTAAAACCGTGCAGGGCACGTATTTTTTTGATTGGATTTCCAACAAATGGTCAGGCTAAAGAACTTCCTATTGCCATATGGGAACGCCTCTGGAGGGACGCCCCGAGAATCTACCCGGCTCTTTGCCAACACAAGGTCGGTTTCCTCCCCGCCGGGAGTAATACCTAAAGATATGCCACCCCCGGTCCTTTGGGACCTCTATACGAGGATCCTCTACACGAACAACATCACACAGTAATAAATATACTATAGTGCCCACATGAGTAAGTATCTGGGCTCCATACCATGATACTACCCTTTTCCAGAAGGAATGATCACACACTAGGGGAGCTACCCCTGAAACCTTGCCGCATCTTTCCTGTTTCGGCCATTACCGGTTTGTGAGGATCGATGAGATTTCGTCCAAAAAGCTACGCTTTACATGAAAGCCATGCTTTGGTCACCCAATGAGCATCAACACACAACAGCACTTAGCATGTTACACTACCAAATTGGGAGTATATCGTAGATAACCTTCAACTACATAACCTCTTTGCTCGTACGTCTCAAAGAAGGGTGTTAAGCTAAGAGAATAAATTCTCCGCCACCTATAGATATGTATTTGAAACAAATCTACTTTATATCTCAAAGTGTAATGTCAGACATATAATCATACAAGTCTGTTCTGGGTTCGAACAGAACCGAAGGCACTTCCGAAGAAGCCCTTGCAGTCCGAGTATTCACAATCCCGATCGGACTTCTCATCACTTAGGAAATCTCTATACCGTAGCTACTCAGTGCAGAGACAATCGATAGGTCATCCTATCGTTCTCGCAAATACCCGGTCTTCACCACTGGTCTTCAAATGCTATCCATAACGACGTATCATTATTCGGAATGGGTTATATGACACAAAAGTCTTTTCCGGCTAAACCGAATAATGAGCGTAATATTTAAAAACATATGGATATGGGATTTCAATTACGTCACAACTTTAAAATTCAACTTCCTTTCAAATGGTTTAAACCACTTACCATTTCAAATCTTTTAAACAAAAAGATTTATTTCACAAAGTTCACCCAGTTTCACAAAGATCCATTCATGGGTTTCAAAACAATTTCCATTTCAATTCGATTAACTCATTAAATCTTTAAATCAAAATTTAACTTATAGCTTTCAAACCTTGTTTCCAAAGATTCATCTATAACTTGGAAAACCCTTTCAATTCAAACAGGAAATTCCTTTAATACAAATTGGAAATTCATTTCTCATGTGAAAGCTTTTATTGTTTGAAAACAAATTGTTTTCATTTTGAAAAATCCGATTTCATTTATATAAGTTAGAATCTTTGGGTTAATTCAAACCATTAAGGAACTACTCCTTTGAAATCATCCTTTAAAACCTTTTGAAAGCATCAAACCTTGATAAACATAAACCTTTTGAAAGCACTTGGGTTTAATTTAAAACAAGTGGAAAAACATCTTTCGAAACCATTCAAAACCGATTCTTTTGAAACCCTTTGGGTTGTACTTCAATCGGAGAAAAAGGGTCATTAAAATCATTTAAGTCGAAAGCCTATCTTTCGAAAGCATTCCTAAGTAAAGAACCGATAGTGTTGAAACCGTCCTTTCGAAACCATTAGATAAGTAGTCAATTTTTTTAGAAAACAAAATAACCCTTTCGAATCCAAGTGGATCGAAAGTTAAAGAGTGGCAGCTAAAGGTTTCAACATAGTCGAAAGCAGTTATTAAAAACAAAGGCGCAACCCAGTCGAAACTATTTCTTTAAACCCCTTTGATCTAGTTGAAAGTTAACCAAGTCGAAAGCTACTTAGTCAAAAGCACGTAGGCGCATTTTCATTTAAACGCAAAGTAGTTCCTTAACCCCATCAGAACCTCTGGTTTTGACTTTATACCTTCCGCCTATGTCAAATTCACTACATACTAGTTAACTAATACGATGTGCATCGGTTTCAATAGAGACGGAGGTGAAGTTATGGAGGCGGAACCTAGGGCCGAAAGCATCGAAATAGTGTATGACAAGTTTATTTGTCCTTTTAAATTATTTTTTTGTAACAAAACTACCTTGTTTGTCAAATCTGATTGGTTGCCATTGTACTTTTTCAAAAGTGCTGCCAATTTCCAGAAATAACAAATTCGAATTATTTGCAAAGAGCTCCTTCTCTTTTTATAAATACGAGTATATATGCACGTCCAAGTGGGCTTGGATTTAATCATAATGTCACGCATTTATAGTTGTACCCATGGAAGTAGATTTGACAGTACCATCGTAAGCATAAACAAAACCTAAAGCAACGTCCGAGAAGACCGAGATATTTGAAGAATATTCATGGAACCGGTAACTTGAAAATATTCATAGTTTTATCATTTGTTTCTTTTGTTTTAGTTTATTTTATACTATTGGAAATGAAAATAATTCTTGTACTTTTACACGCATGTGCTTTTTTAGTTAATGTGGGCTGCGAGCAAAAATGTATGTAAATACATCAATGATTAATTGTTTCTTTACCACTCTTTTGTTATGCTTTCAAATTACTATTTTATGTAATAATGAGAAATATTTAGTATAAACTGTATGTACGTGCATCTAATAGTTAGAAATATTTACATTTATTTAATAAAAAAGAGTGAATGGATGTGCGTTGTAAATGTAAATATTTTGGTTGTCACAAAACATTTATTTCATGTTGTTTTATTAGCAGTGCAGTGACAAATTGATAGTAAAATTCCATTGGTAGATAGTTAGAGATAACCGATTCAAATCTTAAGGCTTATATAGTGCAGTGGAAGCCCGTGCACTGCACAGACGCATAGGTTATTGACGTGCATTTCCATAATAGATGCATAAGCATACCCATAATTGGACATAATATTTTACTCCTATATGTTTCTTATAGGGTTGAAAGTGAAATTTTGCTACTGGAGGTGGAAGAATGACGACTACAACTTAACCTTATATATGTAGCTTTGGTTTGTGTTTATTTTCTAAACTTTTTTGAATTGGTTTAAATGTGCGGTTGCGTAATGATATATAAGCATTTCAATAAGGTAAGGATAGTCATTTTATTTTTATTTTTTATTCACCATGCTCGAAATGTATAAGTTTAGAAGTACATTCACAGAATTAAAACTGTCAATTACTAAAGCAAGTGTGTGTTACATGAAGATAAACCGTCAAGCAAAAAATAGATAGTGAGCCTGATATACAAATGAGTATAGAAAAATTATCCATACCACCTCTCCTTAGTACAAAATAAACAAATTCACAACAATAGATCAAGGCCCTTAAGTAACAATTGAGTTTAAAAGTAGGAAAAATGCATACGGTAAGTTAAAAGTATCCACTATATGTAAATGAGCCAGCGAAAGTACTATACAACCATGAGTTGGTAAAAGTAATGTTAGAATTTAAGAAATGAATTATATAAATGTTAAAACTTAAAATCACATCAGTGAGAGTAACAAATGAATAATAGTTGCACACATAATGCGTAACTATCTATATAAATACAAAACTTCTTGTACAATATGTACCAACAAACTAAGAACAATAGTTAGGAACAATACTACGGTAATACAATTTTACTACACAAAGAGTTCGTGAAGTCTAATAAATACGTTATGGTTGAGTAAATTATTTATTAATATCCTATGTTAGATAATGGCACATATAATAACTCGTTTTTTATTTACTTTATGAGTCACCAATGATAGAGAGTGATCTGCTTATTGATAATCTAAAATCCTAATGATACATGTTATTAATGCATACCAAAATTATTTGATTGTAAGAACTTCTACATTTTTATCACATATAAAATGGAGAAAGGAAAAGCATTTGCAGTAATTAATAATACTACTACATGGGAGTAAAGATTATAAGTATTGGATTCATCTTCTAATTAACATAATACAATCAAAAAATGTTATAAAAATGAGGAAAAACTAACAAAAAATGTGATATCATAATCGTTACCCACTATCTATAAATCATAATACAATCCATAATGAAACTATGTAAAGATAATATAATTGGAACTCAAGAATATGTTGTTGCATATTAGATCAAACAGCAAGGAGTTGGTCCCCGGCAACACCACCTCTTATGTATCAATTGACAATGGGAATTTTGTGACGTAAAATCAATGGTCAGAATCTATGGCAGCATTCTTTCCGGACCACCTTATTTTAGCCAGCAGACGTTGGCGGCAAAATCTGCCAAAAGAGCCTCAACATCATTGCTGCTTCTCTTGTTGAATCATCACCATTTATGGATATCTTTATTGCCATGACTGTGCACTGCGTTTGATGTTTGCAAGAACTGAACCTAAACAAAATATGAGTGAACTATTGTATTTATCTTGATTTCTTTGCATGATAAGAATGCTAAAATAAATCAAATTAACAACATTGGCTAGGAGTTGCAGGTCTCAAATCATTTATTTTCTGCCTGACAATTAAAATTTTATTAGTTTCATTATTCGGCGGTCAAGTTGTATTCTCATAATAATTTGTATAGAATGCATTAAAAACAGATTCATTTCAACAGATTTCTGTTCTACATAAACAAAAGATTCCATGCTGCATAAAACTTATGAAATTTTACAGATCGACTATCATTACTTAGATGTGCATTAAGGAAATGCAAAACTGTTCATATTTTGTCTGTAAGATTGGATAAATGAAAGTTTATGAAGATTGGTTGGCATAGCTGCATAATCTACTCATCTTAAATAAATAAGTTATATAAATAACATCCAACTTTTTTGAAACAAATGACGGTAATACAATCAACTGCACCATCAAATCCATATACTGGTGTGGCTACCAAACTATGGGTAATTATATTGTATTTCAATTTCCTAACAATGAAAAAGTGCGAGTTATGTAGTGAAAGATCCTTGCTAATATGGGAACCATGTGTCATCATTTTTAAAAGCTAAATTTTATATATTTCCCCTAACAGATAAAAGAATTGAACGAATGAAAAACTGGTAAAAATTTTGTGATAGTGTTAACTAATGTTGGAAAATCACAGTAGTCGGATTTCAGTAATCAACTACAAAATTCAGAGCAGAAAGTACATATGACTTTATAGCAAGGGGATGGACTTTGCGTTAAAAGTAGACTATGGAGGCATAAGATACAATAGGATTCAAAGATTAAAAATAAAAAAAATTCCAAACAATTTTTTAAAATTAAAAGAAAATGTGCAGAAAGTTTCTTAACTTATAATTATTTAAAAAGTAAAAAAACAGTTGCATTTTTTTAAAGGGGATGTAGAAGAAATTATCCAGGAAAGATTTAATAGATGGATAAGTGAAAAAGTTCAACCATTCACCATGTTTCAGAGGTCACAATTCAGCCTTCTTATGTTAAATACTATTGCTACAAATATCCTCTTGATGGGAGCATAAGAAGTAAACATAACACTGTAAAATTATTGATAAATAAATGATGAAGAAATTATTTTTATGAAGAAAATGGAATCAGACATACCATCTTTTTCTCCAAACACATTTTTAATGACTCGCATCTGTAGCCTAGTGAGCTCTGCACACCACCCTTCAATTGATGGTTCAAACAATTCAGTTACAAATAATAAAATAAATCAACTTATGCGAATGAAGTATAACCTAATAACATTCACAATATCTATTCAAACAGCTTGACTTATTACGGTTGCATCCTATTTTTTGTCTAGCTGAAGTAGGAGTTTTATTGGTCTCTACCTAAAAGCATAAACACATTCTCATAACTCATAAGCAACCAACAGCTCAATGCTAGTAGGATAACTAACTTTTTCAGCTGCAATTCACTTGCATTTTAAAGATGTGTTGCAAAAGCAGCAAATATATTGAGGGTTTAAACAATAAAGTTGAGTAAATTAAGCTAATGAAATGAAGAAAATAAAGTTGATCACTTTATTTGAGTCTTGGGATGGGTTGTAAATTTATTTGGGTTTAATAAAATGATATATAATAGTGTATTAATGTTTTAAAAGTGTTAAAACATTTATTTACACTTTATTGGTGGGAATATATAGTTTTATTTTGCAAAATATGTCCAAATTTTAAATAGTAATCAAATCAAAATGGTCACAAAATCAACCAAATATCGTCGGTAAGCGAAATTTTGGAAGAAGTGGCACTAAGAGGCGTTTACAGTGTTACCCATAATTGAATCAAACTATTCGGTGGTGTTTGAAGTAATTTAAGTGCAGATTAACTTTACCAATTATAGGTACACTCATTTCTTTAGGAATAATAATTAAGAAGATCAGTAGATTGTCAACCAAGTTTTTTTTGTCAAACTGGGCAAGCTGTTTGTGTTATGAATGATGGTAACTCAAAATAAAATGAATAACTACGTCTCAACTATACAAATAAAATGAATTCGTTTAAACCTCGAGCGAATAGCTCTTAATAGAAACTGTAAAGGCCCTTCCAAGCCCTAGATCAGCATTCTTCAAGATTCTTTTATCCTTATCAACTTAAAGATTTTATGGATTTAAATCCCTATTATGCTTACATATTTCAAAATTCATAACAAATGAGATGCTAAGGCTAAAAATAGTAAAATGTAAGAAAGAAGGACTATGTAGCACTTCATGATTGAGGTAGTGGGCTTCTCCTTTACTAAGTTGATGCAAAATGTTCTGCCTATTAACAGATGTATGGGAATTAGAAATTTTTTGCATAATGGTTCACCTGGTAGCCACAAACAACACTACAAATAGCATGCTGAATAATAATTGGTTTTGTTTGTGCATGTACCGGTACAGCAGTGAATTAGTCAAAATATTATTCTGGCAAATAGTTTTTTATCTGTTAGTATTAATACTGTTAAGCAATCTACAGAAACAAAACGAAACAAAAAGCCAACCAATCAAAAATATTATCAGCGATACTAAACAATCTTGCTAAGATTTGTGTTCATAAAAAATAAATGAGAACAGCACACAGCTATCTTGACAAAAGTGAACCTGAATAATAATTGATAACTGAAATTAATCTATGGAAGCTTAAAATAAACAAATATAATAAACTTACTAAAATATATTATAAAGCATTAAATTTTTTTACTTTCCCAATGGCATTCCAGTTAATAAGAAAGATGACAACCTTACCATGAATCATGATGTAAATTATTCAAGAGAATAACATACTTCCAACTGAAGATCTAAACGCGACAGCAACACCACCTGCATATGCACATGTTACCTCAGAAGAAACATCAATCAAATGAACATCCAAGTCTAATACTTGCACAAAAGACTTCTGTTCCATATGACGAGGAAGAAAAAAAAGTGACGCACACAATACGGATTTGAGAGGGGAGGTAGACAGAACATCCAAACTGATGAGTATTCCACAAAAATAAAAGAACTTGAATCTAAATGAATGATAACTATTTCATATTTATTAGCATCCGGCTATATTCAAGAATACTCTATGCGCGTATCAACAGAAAATAAATTGAGTATTGCATATTGCTCATTATCAAACATAGTAGAGGGAAATACTACGGTGAACAGTATATATAACGAAAAATTAAATTTCTAAATTTGAGTTCGTTAGTTACTTTGTGGATATAATCATAAAATCATAAGCAATTTTTTATGAATTATCTATTGATACCACAAACATATAATTTTCAATTTTCAGTCAAAAGCTCCATCTTAAACTGAACTTCTACAATAAATAGGGTCGGATATTGCTAGAGAGACTGCAGCAGCTTTAGCTGCTGCTTCCATCGGCTTTAGACGATAGGACTCTAGCTACTCCAAACTACTACTATCGCATGCGAAACAGGTAAAACCATACATGAGTGCATACTATTTTATATCTAGATTATTATATATTAACTTAAATTATGCAACTGCTCTGTGGCATTTCTCTTTTGCCAACACATTTAGAGGCCAATACGATGTATCCATCCCTTTAGTTAAAGATTTCTATCCATCTTACATTGGATACTATGTATGCCCAACTTGTCATTTACTTATTATTTATATACATAATCTTTTTTCTTTAAATAACTTGGGATATATGTTATTTGTTTTATTGCAAAGGATGAATTTCTTTAGGCTTCTACATGGCTTTTTAAGGCAACAGATGATAAAAGCTACTTAAACTATGTCATTGACAACTCTACTCCTTCGGTGGTACTGGTTGGGATGTAAAAGAGTTCTCTTGGGACAACAAATATGCTGGACTGTAAGTGCTCCTAACCGAGGTTCTAATGCAAGAAGAATGCAGTGCAAACAATGTAATGTAAGGCAATACAAAGCTAAAGCGGACTTTTTCTATAGATCTTGCATATATAATTATACGTATTCTGTCAAAAAACTTTTAAAAAATATTCAGATAGCCAGGCACTATAGAGCTAAGCTATAGTTAAAAAGCATTGCATTTTTCATTCTTAAGCCAAGTTTCAATGCTTCTAAATAATATGTTTGTGTTGTTTTTTTGGGTTTTGGATGTTAAAAACAGTATATTTATGTGTATTTACAAAAACAACTTGTCTGTTTTACATCTCCATTCAAACTCATAAATATATAGAACTCAAACTTTTTTTAGTGCAACAGATAGGAGAAATGGTTCAGATGATGACATACCTTGTAGTAGTTCAAATGAAGAAGAAAACTTTCATATCCTTGAGCTGCAGTAGAAGCTTTAGCCATCTCATCTAATTTAACCATATCTACAACTTTGAATCACACAACATCCTAGTCCCACGAAGAAAATGTCAAATATTAAAAGACAACAAAATATATAACAAAAGATCGAAGAAAAATCGAGGTTAAGTTCACTATACCTAAAGGAGATGAACATTTTTTTCCTCAAAGCTTGAGAGGTTTGTGTTCTATGAATTTTTGCTGCAGTGTTATATGCAAAAAGACAAAAAATATGTACGGTAATTCTATACGGTATTGAACTATGGCAAGAGGAAAGGATGGCTGGAGACTACTGTAATCTTCACTCAAATTTCACCAAAATGAACCATTTATTAGAAAAAGCCGAAGGTGGTATAAAAACAATAATTGTAATAATTAAACTTACATTTAAACCTAAGCAACCCCACAAACTTAGTTTCTTTAGGCAACTATGTTTGATAAGCAGTTTTTGATAAACTGGTATCTGTTTAGAAGAAGTTGGTAATTCTTTAATGTTATCATCAAAGATTTGATTTTTAGGACTAACATCACATATGCTCATCCCACAATCAAATAACTAAAGAAATGGCAATTGCGCTGCAGCAAATTGTATTCCACCTGTAAAAAACCAGGTATATATATTATCAAATAACTACTAATAGAAGTTTCGACAAATCCGTATGTGAATTATATAATTATATGAAATAAGGAATATTACTTGAAGTGATATTAGGACAAAGGATAAGGAAAAGTCTTGTAAGAGTCTAAGGGAAAACATTGCATATCATTTCAATACCACTGTCGCTGATGCTAGACCTAAAAGTAATGCAAAATATGAGAATGGAAATTATTTAGGTAAAGCAAAAATTTAGTGCAACATACAAATAATCATGAGTAGTAAAAATGGTACCCACTCAAATCAAGTAACTCTAAATTCACACAAGATGAAACTATGGAAGCCACTGATGCATCAGTAATTTTAGCACCAAGAATTAGTGAAAGCATTCGCAGACTCCTGTAAATTCATTCTCAACCGTAACATGGTATTGATAATACTTATTATAAATAAGAATTAAAACTCCCTTTAGTATACATGCAATATGCAGTGCCGTTCAATAATGATGGAGGGGTCTAACCTTGATCAAATAGTGGCAATCGAAGATATACACCAAATTGAGATAATATTATCAACTCATCAACTTTTGAACTTGATATTTATTTTCAAACATATAATGATATGTTTGTTTAAGCTTATTTAAATTAATTTTCTTTTTGATTCAATGTCTTATTAACGGTCTAAAGCATGGTTAAATAAATATTTGATGTTTTCTTAGCTGCATATGCATTTGTGTATGTATTCAACTCTAATTCCTTACGAATGATATTGTCTATGAGGGTATAAACTTGGATGTGGAGTTTCAGTGTCATTTTGCTAACTAATAGTACTATGGATGCTAAAAATGCATGATCCATTGTCATTATTTAAGAAAAATGAACCACATACCACCACCACCATAGCCTACACCACAACGAAAGCCCCTACCACGAAATAGATGAGTTACAATACAATTAACATCCTTTTTTGTTTATGTATGAGTTCATAAACTTAAATTTGTAACTGCACCAACTAGTCGAGTGCTAACACACTTTTTCTTATGACGATGTGCTTCATCGTCAAAATTTTAGACTTAACAGGCTCCAAAACTTTTACAAAAATATGACTATATCTATAAAGAAAAACTTCAAAGAATTAGCATTGTCAAATCTAAGTAAAAAATTCACCATTGAATGTTATATATGCAAATAAAACTTATACTTTAGAGTAATAGTACACTTGAGTGAAGTGCTAAAAGACTTTCTTATAGTGAATTTAACATTTCCTTGCTAAAATACTAAGTCTCAGAAAAGAAGCATAAACTATGAAGTTATATGGTTATTAGAATTCTAAATGATCTTCAGGAACTATATTTAAACTGTATGTTAGCAAGCACAAATATGAATATACATGCATAGAGAAGCACATGTGATATATGTGTAACATAATATTACTTGTGCTGAGGACAAATATGAATATGCAAGCAGTGATATATATAGTAAAAGCGCAATCATTGCTCATAATAAGATATAATATTTTAGTGATTTCTAACTACTCATAAGTACATAGTTATAAAAAATTGCTTGTGTTTATAAGGTAACAAACAAATATATTATCAGATGATTGACTTAACCTGGCCAACTTTAGCCATTAACACTATTTGAAATCATAGATTAAATATTTAATACATTTCATATCAAATAATCCCAAGAGTCCACTGTCGAGCAAGCAAACTAAGAAAATAAATTAAATAACGAAATCCAATTTGATGTCCTAAATAATTTTCTAGCACCGCTCTAGCAAAAATAAAACCGAAATTACATTATGTATTGACAAAATCATTATCTAACAATATTACCAATTATTGAACTTCATCGACTCTTGTACCTTCGTATTTTAAGTTTAGTTCAACCAAAATGAAATTAAAGTTAAGTCCAGCATACCTAATATCGATGTGGTATATGTTGGTGACAACAGATTTTGCTTAATGGCAACAGCAATGGTAAGCCGCATCATTTTGTTTAGTGATAATAATTGTGATATCCCGGAAATTTTGACAATAACAATTTAATAATTTATGTCAAAATTTAATTGAATTGACCATATTGTTAATAATAAATTTGAAATAAATGTAATAATCTTCTTTAAAATAAATATTTAAACTGATAATCTATTTTAAAGGCAAATAAATTATTTTATATTTGTAATGTATACATATCTGTATATATTATAACCAGATAAATCTTTGTTTTAAATTTAATATATATATAGGCATGTGTTCTTATTCTAAACATTTTTGATAAATTAAAATGGGTTTCAAATTGATATTAAGCTACTAAATAAATAACCATATAATTTTAATACCCAAACTAAAAACATAATTATTTAAAATTGATTTTATTATAAGTTTAAATTTAAATAAAAAGATTTGTTTGTTTTTAATGTAGCTAATAAAATAAGTAATATATTAGATAAGAAGACAAATGCTTTTATGAATTATTTTAAATTAATCATGAGTTATATTTAACAATATTAATAATGTAATATTCTTACAAATGGATTTTTAATATAGATAGAAATTACTATTTCAAAATTTATTTGAATACATTAACATGAGAAGTAATGATTTGTAAATTAGAAATATCATCTTTCAAAACATGTTTGAAATGAAAACAAGTCTTAAAATATGTTAAACACAAACATAAATTAAATATATGGTATTAAAATGAGTATAAATACATAAATATCTATGATATTAGCATAAGTATGAAAATAAATTAATAAGCATCAAATTAAGTATTTGATAGTTAAAGTTTAAAAATAAAAGAGAAATAAAAATAAGCAATAGAATTAAATACTTAAGTTAAAATTTATAACAATGATTAACACAACTTTATAAGATGTACATAAAATAAATGATGCAGATAAGTGAAATATTCCTGTAGAATAGATGCTAGACAAGAACAAAATAATAAATAAAAATGACTATATACATGAATAAAAGTATATAAGCAAACCAGTTAAGGAATAAGTTAAAGAAAACACAAACTGGTAAGCAATATTGTATGTAACCTGTAGATTAGATTCAAGGCAGAAATAGACAAAGTCATAATAAAATTGTTAAGTACATGAAATAAACAACTTTATATACAAGAATGCAAACCAGGCAAGAACAGGATATGAAATGAAATAAGACAAAGAGAAAATATCTTTATGCATACAAAATAAGATATGTATACAACATAAGTACCTTTTCATTTAATTAGCACACCCTTTGGTCTACTAAAGATATACTTATCATTTCAGCCGAAATATAGATAAAATATCTCTGACATTAAGATAATAATAATATAATATAATCACTACATCTTCCTGTATAAGCTTGCCTAACTTATATTTATATATATATACTTTCTGTTCAAAACTGGGTAAAACCAGAAACCATAAGAAAGTTTTTATTTGCAAACTTAAACAACATCATATTACAACAAAGGCAAGGAGTTTTAGCAGGAAGATCAAAGCTTGCATTCCAGTTTCACATCTTCAAAGCCAAACCTGTAATCATTTTCAAGCAATTCAGCAACTCTGTTCCAAAGCAAAAGATTTCAAGTTTACAGTTTTCAAGTTAAAATCTGTTTTCAAGTTTTCTAAAGCTCTGTCTTCATTTTAAGGTGAGTAACACTTTTTAATGCACAATTATAAATCTGGTTGCTTGATGAATGCATAATATAAGTTTGTATTTGTGTATGTATATTAGAGAATTCTTGTGTATTTATGGATGTGTGATGCATGTATATTTTGTAAATGCCTGTAGAACATCTCTGTTTAAAATTTCGTGTCCCAGTTTCAATTTAAAACCCTTTCCTCTTGATCCACTGATTGTTATGACTCATGATCCAAATAATATCTGTTTGTTCGATTTTAAAGAAAGTTTTAAAATTGTGATTAAGATAAAATAAATTGTAAGTTGCTCTGGAAACAGGAACAACAGGGTAGTTTAAGTTTTGAGTAAAATTTCAAACACTGTAATTCATTTATTCATGAACATAAATTGAATACTAAACTAAAAAGATGATTTTTAAAACAAAAACTATAATTTTCAGTAAGGGGGTTAAGGTGAAATGCTGGTTTGAACTGCATATGAACTTTGGAGTTTCTTTGGCGATTCATGAATCTGGGGGTGATGAGTTTCGGTATGGTGATGGTGAGTTGATCAGAGATGATAAAAAAATCATAGGTGATGATGAAACTCGTCAGAAAGATTGCGGTTGTGATTTTTATTGCAGAACCCTAGTTTTGGTTTCAAGTTTGTAATTGATCATTTCTGTGGGTATAGTGGATCGAGTGTGATGAAACTTTGAGGGATGTTAGCTTGGACGTGGAAGCAACCGTAGCCGGAGCTACAGAACTTCAGGTGGTCGGGATTCCTCAAGCAAGGCGGTGACAGGTCCAGTAGGCGTTGCTCTGTGTGTTTCAAGTTTTGGGGTCGAAGTCTCTATTTTTGATTTCGCGGTTTGGAAGATGATATGAAGGTCGTGGGTGAGGGAGAAGGAGGTTGCCGATGTGAAGCAATCATCGGAGATGGTCGGAGGTGGAAAATGATACTGTACACGTGCACGGTGAGTTGATTTTGGTGAAGGTGGTTGGGTCTGTGCATGTTGGTGTGGTCTCGAGTGTTTACTCGAGTTATTAGGGGTTTGACTCGGGGGAAGTAGCATGCGAACTCGGAGTAATGTGAGAAGGGGAAACCTGGGTAAGTGGTTACAGGTATTCAAAACTTGTAAAATTTAATATTCTTTGAACTGGGTTTAAAATGAGAAATGAATGTTTAACATGAATATTTAAGTAAAAGATGAGTCAGAATTCAAATGAAGTTTGAATTTCAGTTTAAAATAAAATAAAGTTTAAAATTTTAAATTATTTGAAAACACTTTAAAAAGGGGAAATGTTGCTCGAGTTTCACTCGAGTGATTCGAGTGTCGGACTCGAAAAGAAGAAAAAAAAATGTGGGGTTTTGCTCGTAAAATTATTTGTTTGTCTTGGGTATTTTTAGCTACAGGGTCTTAAACATGTAAGTTTTTATAAAAATTTTAAAACGGGCTTTTAAATGGAAATATACATATTTTAAACAAAGTTTAAAACAAGATAAGATTGGATTCAAAACGTAGTTTGAATCTCATCTTTTAAATAAATAAGATTTTTAAGTTTAAAATTTGTTTTAAATAAATTTGAATATGAATTTACATTAAATGGATTAAATAGCTTATAAATGATAAATTGGTCATTAAATAGAATAAGAGTTTTAAAAACTTAAGGTTTGTAATTATTAAATTGACTAAGTGGAAAATTAATGACTGGAATAAATTAACTCGGAAATGAAGAGTTAAATTTATTTTAAAAAAAATATAAGTTATAGGTAAATTAATTGGTAATTAGGTAATCATTGGTTTAATATTAAATTAATGATTAGTAATAAATTAATAAGTTAATAAAGAATTAATTAATGAGTTATTAACACTAACTTAAAATGTAAGTTAATTACTTTAGAAAAGTAATTAAAGAATTATAATTAGTTAACGAAGGTCATTAACTAAAATAATAAATTAATGGGATTATTTTTATAATTAATTAAATTATTTATTTAAGATAAGCAATTGTGAATTGTTAAGTATAATTACTTAACGAAAGTAATTAAGAAATTAATTACTCGTTGTAATTAATTCTATGAATTGTTTAAGTTAATTAATTAAGTTTAATTAATTCAGACAACCATTTTGATGATGAGATAAGTATAATTACTTAGGGAAGTAATTGAAAATAATTACTGGATGTAATTAACCGAAGGTGATTTAATAATGGAAGTAATTGGAATATAATTACTGTGTATAATTAATCAGGGGATTAATTAGAGAAATTAATTAAGGAGTAATTAATTTATTTGATGAGTAATTAAAGATAGTTAATTACTGAATGGTATTAATCAGAGGTGATTAATAAATGTGGTTTAATTGAAGACTAATTACTTAAAGTAATTAATTTCAAACAGGGAATTAATTAAAATGTACTTAGAAATCATTAATTGATATAATTAATGATGGGATGATAAATTTATATTAATTAATCAATAATCAGAAATTAAAGAGTAATTAATTAGTGTAATTAAGAAGTAATGTAATGTTTGTAATTTAAGGTCAATTTCTATATTTGGATAAGATAATTAATTTGTGAAAATAATTAAAAGATGATTACTTGAATATAATTAAATGTTAATTAATCAAGTATGATTAATTGAAATGAGAAATTAGTGAATGATTTATTAATTGATTAAAGATTGATTAATAATTGTGTAAGCAAGTTTTAAATGATGAAGTAATTAATTTAATTTACTTTAAATTAATTAGAGATGATATGATTAATTTAATTCATTTTAAATTAATTAAAGCTGATGTGATTGCTTATATATTGATTGATGATATTGTTTACTTTGAATGATTTAAGATCTCAGATATGAAAAATTGATGCTATATGACATGGATGCTTGATTTAAGTATGAATTATCTGTTATGATGATATGCCTTATCTGTTTGTAGTGATAATATTGATTATCTATTTATGTTGATGTTGACTATCTATTATAATATTGTGAATTATCTATCTGTGTGTGTATTGAATTATTTTGAATTAAACTGTTAAGACTAAATAGACAACTTGGCCCTAAAAGACACGTTTTGGATTTCGATGAGACCGGGATCGGATTTTCCACATTTGGAAGTCCGAAAACCACATCGATTCCAAATTAACGTTAGGTCGTGAATCTGAAGTGAAGATGAAGATTCAGAATGCAAGGGTTATCGTCGTTAACTCTGAGGGTGATTCCAAAATGAGTGTAACGAGATAATGCCTTCGGTTTCGTTCGAACCCGGAACGAACTTGTATGGATTGAATGCTTTCAACACATCGTCAGGTGGGCGATGAGCATTCTAAGAAATATGTTCTCTAAAGGTAATCGTAGCCTCAAGCCTCATCAACCGAGAATGGCTAAAACAGGGGAGGTGCAGCAAGGTTAGGTGGGTCATGCCCAAGCAGGACAAGATTTTCCCCTGTCTAGATGTCCCTTTTTATTCGGCTGTGTGGACAGTTGTGAGCTCCAACTGTCGGGGTTGTCTTGTTCGGGACTGTTCAGTAAGGAATGGTTCCGGCCTTGTGTTGCAGGGGATGAAGGGAGTAATCCTCGGTACGGTGATCTAGGCCACGTACTGTGACCGGCGGTACCCCAGTAGCCCTGCCATTGTATGGAATCCACAATTCAATAAGTGCCAACGGTTTTGATTGTATTACCCACTTTTGTGGCTAGTAGCTGGAATTTAATGAATGTAACAATTTCGGCTATTTTCTATTTACTTGAAAACCCTAGACCTATTATAATATCATTGAATTTCCTATATAATGTTTTGGTTAGCGTAAGCTAAAAACTTACCCATATTTATTCGTGGGGAGTCTTACGTGATACCTTTTGTTTTCAAATGTTTTTCAAAGTTAAGCAACTTTAACCTGTTACTCATACCAGACCCATGTCTGACCCGGAGTTTATTTTTGTTTTTCATAAACTCTCGAGTACCCAAATTTTTACGGGTAGCCAAGGGATTCAGGTTAGCTTAGACGAATTCTGGAGGAGCGATGGAGCAGGAGGCTTCAGCGTTATAGATATATATAGTGTTCCGCTGTGTTGGTATCTTTTTGTTATTTGTTTGAGTTGTGTTGTATTAACTAGACAGGTGTTTACAACTGTCTAGTATGTGTTGTATGATCTGTATAGCTCTGATATACGCAAAATTATGTAATAGTTATGTAATCTATTATATTTTGTTCCATTCCGCTGTGAGATTCTGATGTTGTTGTTCTTTCTTCTTTATCTTTCTATTTTCTCATCCCTTTCTTTCTTCAAGACGATACGTCTTTCTGGGCGTAGAAGGGCGGGTCGTCACAGTTGGTATCAGTGCGCTAGGTTGAGCGAATACCTAGGCTCTTAAGTATTTTCTATCTTGAGAGAGCGTATTTGTAATTTTAATATATAAATATATATATATATATATTTATTTCTACCTATTTGTTGGGTTACCTGTCCGGGTTATCCAATATAAGTAATAAAGGTAGATAGGGTAGTGGTGTGTGTATCACGACTACCAATGGTTGGAATATGAATATCTGAGGTTGGAAGCATATTTGTCAAGACTGTAGACTTATTACTGTCTCGAGTGAGTTTTGAATGGAGTAAGGATTTCATTGATCTCTGAAGGAAACCTATTAAGTTTCGGAGTTCATTTTTGAAGCATAAGTTTGGATGAGCTAGAGTTTGGACTCGACAGTTTGGTTTGAGCAAGTCCGGATATCCTACCTCAGGATGTAGTAGCTGTGTGATGAGCACAGTGACTATGGAAGTCTTTGAAGATGTTTCTTTGGAATCAGTTAAGGAAGTGTATCTGTTTCGATGTTGGGGCTGAGTTCAGTAGAATGTTTCTGTTTGGTTCAAGGTCCGAGTTTCTCGAAGAGCTCGGGGTTAGGAATTTCTTGGCATTGGTATTGGCAAGGAAGTTTTTAACTTCTGCATCAGCAGTGGAGTTCAGAAATTGCAGTGTGGTTCCATTTCTTTGATAAATTGGCTAATTAAGCATAGGCTGTTCTGTTTGGTAAAGAGAGAACAGTTTTTCTTTGGTAGCAGGCTAGATTGATCGCAAAAGTGACTTGCGATTGTTGAGTTTCTCTTGGGTTATCTGATTTTTCTGGATGTCTTCAGGAGGTTAGAATTTTGTTCGTGTCTAGAGGTTGAGTTTGGTATCGACTGGATTCCAGGAGTTGTATCGATGGTTCGGTAAGGTGATTTTTGGAAAATGAGTTGGTGTAGCAGCTCGAGTTTTGGAGGAACTTCTGAGTTTCTTTTAACGATCTGTTGAACCATAATTCTTAGATGTGTTGTCCAGTTTGTTCTCGAGAGCATCATCAGCATTCTCACCTAGTCTGATCAGAGTAGCGCAGTGGAAGCATGGTGGCAGCTGTTGGTGTGGGAATAACTAGAATTGGCAGTATTTTGGAATTAGAGAGTTTCTACTGGAAATTTTTTTCAGGATCTTAAGACCGGATTGGAATGCATCTGTATTATCTTTCCGTATGAGAAGAAGTAAGATCAGTCTGCTGATTTTGGAATTGAAGTTGTGTTCTGGTTTTAAAGTTAATCTTGGAAAGATCATTTTGGATTGTTTTTGGATCAATTTGTTTCTGGGGATATCAGCAAGTGTTGAGCTGATCAGTATGGGTATATGCAGTCCAGGATCGTCAAAAGAGTATTTTGGATATCTGAGATTCAGAGTGTTTCACGTATCTCTGAGGGAATACATGTAAGAGTTATCTTTGATTGTAGAATCAGCAGTTAAGAGATTTTTGGTTGTTGAGTCGGACTTATCTGTAGTCTTATATTCTGTTTTGTGGATCAGATGAATAGAAACTCAGTAGCCTAGTAATATTGTTTTGTTTGAATTTTGTAGAGAGAGTATCCCAATTTTATATTTGGGGAAACCCGAGAAATTCTATTTAGAATTTTGTCGGGATAGTTAGATTTGTTTGATTGGAATAATTGGTTGCTATGATTGTTAGCATAAAATTAATATATGCTTGTGTTTTAAAATTAAATCTTTAATTAAATTATTAAATCTAGACTAAGCAATAAGGTGCCTCTTATTTTTCCTTCTGCTTCTGGTTGTCTCGCAATACCTTCTACGGCTTGGCCTGCAGCAGTACCTTGACCAACTAGTTATCCTTTAGGAAATGGATGAATAAGGGTTCTTTTAAACTCTTTTGTTTAAACTACCTTTGTTTTAAATTTCGGGGACGAAATTCTTTTAAGGGGGGAAGAATGTGATATCCCGGAAATTTTGACAATAACAATTTAATAATTTATGTCAAAATTTAATTGAATTAACCATATTGTTAATAATAAATTTGAAATAAATGTAATAATCTTCTTTAAAATAAATATTTAAACTGATAATCTATTTTAAAGGCAAATAAATTGTTTTATATTTGTAATGTATACATATCTGTATATATTATAACCAGATAAATCTTTGTTTTAAATTTAATATATATAGGCCTGTGTTCTTATTCTAAACATTTTTTATAAATTAAAATGGGTTTCAAATTGATATTAAGCTACTAAATAAATAACCATATAATTTTAATACCCAAACTAAAAACATAATTATTTAAAATTGATTTTAGTTTAAGTTTAAATTTAAATAAAAAGATTTGTTTGTTTTTAATGTAGCTAATAAAATAAGTAATATATTAGATAAGAAGACAAATGCTTTTATGAATTATTTTAAATTAATCATGAGTTATATTTAACAATATTAATAATGTAATATTCTTACAAATGGATTTTTAATATAGATAGAAATTACTATTTCAAAATTTATTTGAATACATTAACATGAGAAGTAATGATTTGTAAATTAGAAATATCATCTTTCAAAACATGTTTAAAATGAAAACAAGTCGTAAAATATGTTAAACACAAACATAAATTAAATATATGGTATTAAAATGAGTATAAATACATAAATATCTATGATATTAGCATAAGTATGAAAATAAATTAATAAGCATCAAATTAAGTATTTGACAGTTAAAGTTTAAAAATAAAAGAGAAATAAAAATAAGCAATAGAATTAAATACTTAAGTTAAAATTTATAACAATGATTAACACAACTTTATAAGATGTACATAAAATAAATGATGCAGATAAGTGAAATATGCCTGTAGAATAGATGCTAGACAAGAACAAAATAATAAATAAAAATGACTATATACATGAATAAAAGTATATAAGCAAACCAGTTAAGGAATAAGTTAAAGAAAACACAAACTGGTAAGCAATATTGTATGTAACATGTAGATTAGATTCAAGGCAGAAATAGACAAAGTCATAATAAAATTGTTAAGTACATGAAATAAACAACTTTATATAAAAGAATGCAAACCAGGCAAGAACAGGATATGAAATGAAATAAGACAAAGAGAAAATATCTTTATGCATACAAAATAAGATATGTATACAACATAAGTACCTTTTCATTTAATTAGCATACCCTTTGGTCTACTAAAGATATACTTATCATTTCAGCCGAAATATAGATAAAATATCTCTGACATTAAGATAATAATAATATAATATAATCACTACATCTTCCTGTATAAGCTTGCCTAACTTATATTTATATATATAATACTTTCTGTTCAAAACTGGGTAAAACTAGAAACCATAAGAAAGTTTTTATTTGCAAACTTAAACAACATCATATTACAACAAAGGCAAGGAGTTTTAGCAGGAAGATCAAAGCTTGCATTCCAGTTTCACATCTTCAAAGCCAAACCTGTAATCATTTTCAAGCAATTCAGCAACTCTGTTCCAAAGCAAAAGATTTCAAGTTTACAGTTTTCAAGTTAAAATCTGTTTTCAAGTTTTCAAAAGCTCTGTCTTCATTTTAAGGTGAGTAACACTTTTTAATACACAATTATAAATCTGGTTGCTTGATGAATGCATAATATAAGTTTGTATTTGTGTATGTATATTAGAGAATTCTTGTGTATTTATGGATGTGTGATGCATGTATATTTTGTAAATGCCTGTAGAACATCTCTGTTCTAAATTTCGTGTCCCAGTTTCAATTTAAAACCCTTTCCTCTTGATCCACTGATTGTTATGACTTATGATCCAAATAATATCTGTTTGTTCGATTTTAAAGAAAGTTTTAAAATTGTGGTTAAGATAAAATAAATTGTAAGTTGCTCTGGAAACAGGAACAACAGGGTAGTTTAAGTTTTGAGTAAAATTTCAAACACTGTAATTCATTTATTCATGAACATAAATTGAATACTAAACTAAAAAGATGATTTTTAAAACAAAAACTATAATTTTCAGTAAGGGGGTTAAGGTGAAATGCTGGTTTGAACTGCATATGAACTTTGGAGTTTCTTTGGCGATTCATGAATCTGGGGGTGATGAGTTTCGGTATGGTGATGGTGAGTTGATCAGAGATGATAAGAAAAATCATAGGTGATGATGAAATTCGTCAGAGAGATTGCGGTTGTGATTTTTATTGCAGAACCCTAGTTTTGGTTTCAAGTTTGTAATCGATCATTTCTGTGGGTATAGTGGATCGAGTGTGATGAAACTTTGAGGGATGTTAGCTTGGACGTGGAAGCAACCGTAGCCGGAGCTACAGAACTTCAGGTGGTCGGGATTCCTCAAGCAAGGCGGTGACAGGTCCAGTAGGCGTTGCTCTGTGTGTTTCAGGTTTTGGGGTCGAAGTCTCTATTTTTGATTTCGCGGTTTGGAAGATGATATGAAGGTCGTGGGTGAGGGAGAAGGAGGTTGCCGATGTGAAGCAATCATCGGAGATGGTCGGAGGTGGAAAATGATACTGTACACGTGCACGGTGAGTTGATTTTGGTGAAGGTGGTTGGGTCTGTGCATGTTGGTGTGGTCTCGAGTGTTTACTCGAGTTATTAGGGGTTTGACTCGAGGGAAGTAGCATGCGAACTCGGAGTAATGTGAGAAGGGGAAACCTGGGTAAGTGGTTACAGGTATTCAAAACTTGTAAAATTTAATATTCTTTGAACTGGGTTTAAAAATGAGAAATGAATGTTTAACATGAATATTTAAGTAAAAGATGAGTCAGAATTCAAATGAAGTTTGAATTCCAGTTTAAAATAAAATAAAGTTTAAAATTTTAAATTATTTGAAAACACTTTAAAAAGGGGAAATGTTGCTCGAGTTTCACTCGAGTGATTCGAGTGTCGGACTCGAAAAGAAGAAAAAAAATGTGGGTTTTTGCTCGTAAAATTATTTGTTTGTCTTGGGTATTTTTAGCTACAGGGTCTTGAACATGTAAGTTTTTATAAAAATTTTAAAACGGGCTTTTAAATGGAAATATACGTATTTTAAACAAAGTTTAAAACAAGATAAGATTGGCTTCAAAACGTAGTTTGAATCTCATCTTTTAAATAAATTAGTTTTTAAGTTTAAAATTTGTTTTAAACAAATTTGAATATGAATTTACATTAAATGGATTAAATAGCTTATAAATGATAAATTGGTCATTAAATAGAATAAGAGTTTTAAAAACTTAAGGTTTGTAATTATTAAATTGACTAAGTGGAAAATTAATGACTGGAATAAATTAACTCGGAAATGAAGAGTTAAATTTATTTAAAAAAATATATAAGTTATAGGTAAATTAATTGGTAATTAGGTAATCATTGGTTTAATATTAAATTAATGATTAGTAATAAATTAATAAGTTAATAAAGAATTAATTAATGAGTTATTAACACTAACTTAAAATGTAAGTTAATTACTTTAGAAAAGTAATTAAAGAATTATAATTAGTTAACGAAGGTCATTAACTAAAATAATAAATTAATGGGATTATTTTTGTAATTAATTAAATTATTTATTTAAGATAAGCAATTGTGAATTGTTAAGTATAATTACTTAACGAAAGTAATTAAGAAATTAATTACTCGTTGTAATTAATTCTATGAATTGTTTAAGTTAATTAATTAAGTTTAATTAATTCAGACAACCATTTTGATGATGAGATAAGTATAATTACTTAGGGAAGTAATTGAAAATAATTACTGGATGTAATTAACCGAAGGTGATTTAATAATGGAAGTAATTGGAATATAATTACTGTGTATAATTAATCAGGGGATTAATTAGAGAAATTAATTAAGGAGTAATTAATTTATTTGATGAGTAATTAAAGATAGTTAATTACTGAATGGTATTAATCAGAGGTGATTAATAAATGTGGTTTAATTGAAGACTAATTACTTAAAGTAATTAATTTCAAACAGGGAATTAATTAAAATGTACTTAGATATCATTAATTGATATAATTAATGATGGGATGATAAATTTATATTAATTAATCAATAATCAGAAATTAAAGAGTAATTAATTAGTGTAATTAAGAAGTAATGTAATGTTTGTAATTTAAGGTCAATTTCTATATTTGGATAAGATAATTAATTTGTGAAAATAATTAAAAGATGATTACTTGAATATAATTAAATGTTAATTAATCAAGTATGATTAATTGAAATGAGAAATTAGTGAATGATTTATTAATTGATTAAACATTGATTAATAATTGTGTAAGCAAGTTTTAAATGATGAAGTAATTAATTTAATTTACTTTAAATTAATTAGAGATGATATGATTAATTTAATTCATTTTAAATTAATTAAAGCCGATGTGATTGCTTATATATTGATTGATGATATTGTTTACTTTGAATGATTTAAGATCTCAGATATGAAAAATTGATGCTATATGACATGGATGCTTGATTTAAGTATGAATTATCTGTTATGATGATATGCCTTATCTGTTTGTAGTGATAATATTGATTATCTATTTATGTTGATGTTGACTATCTATTATAATATTGTGAATTATCTATCTGTGTGTGTATTGAATTATTTTGAATTAAACTGTTAAGACTAAATAGACAACTTGGCCCTAAAAGACACGTTTTGGATTTCGATGAGACCGGGATCGGATTTTCCACATTTGGAAGTCCGAAAACTACATCGATTCCAAATTAACGTTAGGTCGTGAATCTGAAGTGAAGATGAAGATTCAGAATGCAAGGGTTATCGTCGTTAACTCTGAGGGTGATTCCAAAATGAGTGTAACGAGATAATGCCTTCGGTTTCGTTCGAACCCGGAACGAACTTGTATGGATTGAATGCTTTCAACACATCGTCAGGTGGGCGATGAGCATTCTAAGAAATATGTTCTCTAAAGGTAATCGTAGCCTCAAGCCTCATCAACCGGGAATGGCTAAAACAGGGGAGGTGCAGCAAGGTTAGGTGGGTCATGCCCAAGCAGGACAAGATTTTCCCCTGTCTAGATGTCCCTTTTTATTCGGCTGTGTGGACAGTTGTGAGCTCCAACTGTCGGGGTTGTCTTGTTCGGGACTGTTCAGTAAGGAATGGTTCCGGCCTTGTGTTGCAGGGGATGAAGGGAGTAATCCTCGGTACGGTGATCTAGGCCCCGTACTGTGACGGGCGGTACCCCAGTAGCCCTGCCATTGTATGGAATCCACAATCCAATAACTGCCAACGGTTTTGATTGTATTACCCACTTTTGTGGCTAGTAGCTGGAATTTAATGAATGTAACAATTTCGGCTATTTTCTATTTACTTGAAAACCCTAGACCTATTATAATATCACTAAATTTCCTATAAAATGTTTTGGTTAGCGTAAGCTAAAAACTTACCCATATTTATTCGTGGGGAGTCTTACGTAATACCTTTTGTTTTCAAATGTTTTTCAAAGTTAAGCAACTTTAACATGTTACTCATACCAGACCCATGTCTGACCCGGAGTTTATTTTTGTTTTTCATAAACTCTCGGGTACCCAAATTTTTACGGGTAGCCAAGGGATTCAGGTTAGCTTAGACGAATTCTGGAGGAGCGATGGAGCAGGAGGCTTCAGCGTTATAGATATATATAGTGTTCCGCTGTGTTGGTATCTTTTTGTTATTTGTTTGAGTTGTGTTGTATTAACTAGACAGGTGTTTATAACTGTCTAGTATGTGTTGTATGATCTGTATAGCTCTGATATATGGAAAATTATGTAATAGTTATGTAATCTATTATATTTTGTTCCATTCCGCTGTGAGATTCTGATGTTGTTGTTCTTTCTTCTCTATCTTTCTATTTTCTCATCCCTTTCTTTCTTCAAGACGATACATCTTTCTGGGCGTAGAAGGGCGGGTCGTCACAATAATGGCGATAGCTAATTCAGTAATAAGCGGCATCGATCGATTTAGGAATTGCGGTCGTGCTTTAATCGATTTGTGAGAGGGGGCATTGATTAGTTTTGGTGATTATAACCATGTGTCAATCGATTTGGTGGTGAGTAGGTTTTACGGGGGCGATGGTGGCATATTTTCGCACGCGGGTGTGTTTGAATAGCCATGGCGATTAGGGTAAATGAATAAAGGGCATAAAATGAGCGTGTGAAGAAGCGAATAAGACAGAATGAAAAAGCGAACAAAAATGAGAATGGATGGATAGGGGCATTTTTGGTAGTGCAAAAAGACATCGAGTAATTCATGCACAAACAATTCTCTTTATTAGTAGTAGAGATATAAAACATTTAAGTACCATACCTTAAATAATTTTATATATCCATCAAAAAACTTGGGAAAATTCTACAAAAATTTCTTAAATCACTTTTTATATGTTTTCTAACGTATATAAATTTTAGATCCAAACCAATTATTATTTAACCGTAAATAATTTATAACCAAAAATAACATTTGCTTCATTAGAAAATTAATATAAATACCACAAAAATTCTAAAAATTGAAACCCTTCTCCAAAATAATATTCCTGGACTATATAAAAATTCGTAAGGCATTTAGATATCATTTAATAGGGTTTTCACCTTAAAACATATCATAAAACCACTATGAGCATGCATAAATCATTAACAAGTATGTATAATCATTCCATCATTCAAAAACATGGCAAATCAATTCAAAACATTTCGGATTTATCCTTAAAATGAAAAACAAAACAAAATGAGATGTAAACATTATTCACCTTAGCATTAGAGATTAAAGGTATGATATTTGAATGAATTTGATGTTGATTAAGCTTCCCTTTTATCTTTCTTTCTCTTGCTCTTGTTAATGGTGGCTGGCCGTAGCTTTTAAAATTTTGAACAAATGAAAATGAATGTGTAAGAGTATACATGGCTAAGGGATATAAATATAGGAATGGTCTCTTTCCTATTTTACCCCTCCTATGTTTCATTTTAAACTCTTCTTTTAATTCATAGTATAAATGGCTTGGCTACCCCTTAATTATAATTCATTTCTCAATCCCCTTATCAACACATTATTTTATTTTATTTAGCTAATAAAATGTCTTAAATAATATTATCAAAAATATGGGTTGTTATAGAATCCCCTCCTTAAATAATTTCATCCTCGAATTTAAGATAAGGTACACAATAAATCAATCAAAGAGGTAAAACATCCATCAAACATGTCAGGATAAGCATCTCTATTCCTACCCTCAATCTCCCAAGTACAGTCTCTCTCATCATCACACCACTGGACTTTCACTAATCTGACTGTCATGTTCCTGGGTCTCTTCTCATCTCTTACAACTGTACCAACTGGCTTTCTAACTATAGTCAAGCTCGATTCTACTACTAAATCCTCTAACATAGTCGGTGCTATAGAAGTCACTGGGTCTCGAACACACTTTCTAAGATGAAAAACATGAAAACTTCATGGACAATTACTAAACTGCTCGGTAACTCAACTCTATACGTGAGTTTTCCGATCCACTTAACAATACGAAAAAGTCTAAGGAATCTCGATGCCAACTTTCCTGATCATCTGAATCTGATCACACCCTTCATCGGTGGCACATTATAAATACATGTTCTCCAACTAGGAATTCTAAATCTTTCCTTCTTCTATCTGCATAACTCTTCTGCCTAGTATGAGCGTCCTTCAATCTAACTCGAATGGCCTTAATATTTTTTGTAACTTCTCTTACTAAATATAGACCAAGAACCAACATATCCACTGTCTCCAACCAACAAACGGGAGATTTGCATGGCCTTCCATACAAAGCTTCAAATGGTGCCATCCTAATAATATTCTGATAATTGTTGTTATACGAAAACTTGACTAGATGCAGATGGTCTTCCCACGATCCCCCAAAATCCAGTACAGAAGCTCTTAAGAAATCCTTAAAATCTTCTTAACTCTTTTTGTTTGCCCATCTGTCTGCGGATAGTAAGCAGTACTCATCTTGAGCTTGGTTCCCAAAACTTCCTGTAGACTCTTCTAGAACTCGCTAGTGAATAAGAGATCTCTATCACTTACTATACTACTTGAAACTCCGTGCAATCTAACTACAGCTTTCATAAGAAACTTCGCTAAAACAGGTGTCGTTCTGATTGACTTAACTGGAATGAAATGTGCACTCTTGGTCAATCTGTCTACTATATTCCATAAACTCTCATTTCCCCTGTTTGACCATGGCAACCCATCAATAAAGTCCATAGAAATAGAATCCCATTTCCATACCGGAATGTCTAATGACTGAAGCAATCCACTTAGCTTCTCGTGTTTAGCCTTTGCTTGTTGCCAAAGCAAGCACTGCTTTACCCATAAGCTAATATCCCGCTTCATACCTTCCCAAAAGAAACTTCTTTTCATATCCTGATACTTCTTAGTTCCTTCTGGATGAATTGAGAACTCCGAACGATGGCATTCCTCCAGGACTTCTTTCCTTATGTTTCCTACACTCGGAACATATAATCTTCCTTTCTTTCTCAATCACCTATTCTAGTCAAGAATGAAATCTTTCAAGTCTTTGCTCTTGGTTCCATCTCTCAACTTCCTACTCCGTTCAGCTAACACTGGATCCTCCTTCTGTTTGGAAGCAATCTTTCTGATCATCACCGGTCAAACTTCCAAACAAGATAATATTACAGCCTCTCCACTAGACACAGCCTTGGATCTCGACTGCACTATGCAATCTACCAATGCTTCCAAATCTTTCCACTCATCAATCATCGCCAACGCTACATTCTGATGTTTCCTACTAAGTTCGCCTACAACCTTGTTGCCTTTCCCCGGTGTGTACTCAATCCCAAACTTAAACCATGATAACTCTAACCACCTCTGCTGTCTCATATTCAGCTCCTTCTGAGAGAACAAATACTTCAATGACTTTTGATCTGTATATAACTCAAACCTTTCTCCCAAAAGCTAATGCCTTCATACCTTCAACGCAAAAATCACTGCAGCTAATTCCAAATCATGTGTCATATATCTGACCTCATGCGGTCTAAGTTATTTAGAAGCATAGGCAATCACTTTACTTCTCTACATCAGCACAGCTCCTAATTCTGTTTCACACGGATCTGTATAAACCACTAAATCCTAATTCCCTTTTGGAACAATTGACACAGGCGCATAGGTCAATAAGTGTTTCAAACTCTAGAATGCTTCCTCACACTTATCGGTCCATACAAACTTCACATCTTTTCTCGTTAGCTTGGTCATCAGTGCTGCTATCCACGAAAAATCCTTAATGAACCTCCGATAATATCCATCCAACCCAAGGAAACTCTTTATCTCCATCACTATCTTGAGCCTCTTCCAACTATTCACTACTTCAATATTAGTCAGATCCACTAACAACCCTTTCTCTGAGACTGCATGACCAAGATACTGCACTTCCTTCTTCCAGAAAGGAAATTTCAAAAACTTCACCCTCAGCTGATGCTGCCTCAGCATCTCAAGCACCACTCATACTCTCTTTCATCCTTAGAGTAATCAAGATATCATCCATGAAAACCAATACGAACCTATCCAAGCGCTCTCGAAAAACTAGGTTCACCAAATCCACAAAGAATGCTAGCGCATTAGTCAAATTGAACGTCATAACTAACCATTCGTATTATACATATTTTGTCCTAAACGCCGTCAAAAGTATACTATCCTCTGCTACTCTGAGCTGATGGAAACCTATTGCCTAATCTAACTGAAAAAAATACCTTGGCTCCACTCAACTGGTCCAACAAATCGCCAATTCTTGGGAATGGATATCGATTTTTTATCGTCTTCTCATTCAACCTATGATCATAGATAATAACCTTAACAATCCATCCGACTTCTTAGCAAATACTGCTACTGCTTCTCAAGGCAAACTACTCGTCCTGATAAAACTCTTGCCTTCCAAATCCACCAATTGCACCTTCAATTCCCTCGTCTCTGTAGGGGCCATTATGCTTGGCAGCCTATTTACTAGTTTTGCTCCTGGAACCAAATCTATTCGAAACTTAATGGGTCGTTTCGGTGGCAATCCCATTATAGGCTCAAAAACATTTTTGAATTCTCTAACCATGAAAACTTGACTATGCTCATCTTCCAATTCCACAACATCCAACAAAGAATTCACCTCACCATTAGAAACTTCTATGGTATAAACAATCTATCGCTACTATCCGGGTGTCCAAGTGATATTTTCTAATCCTGGCAAAATATCCTACCATCGTACTCACTTGACCAGTCCATACCAAGAATAATTCAAAATCCCAAAAATCAAACACATGCAAATAGCAAGAAAAAGTATGACCTAACAAGTCAAATTCTAACTGGTCATACCTCAAGCCTAGAGTTGCATACCCTCCTATTGGATTCGCAACCTTTAAGGAAGTAACTAAATCTGTGGGTTCTAAGTTAAGCTTATCTACCAAACATCTAAATATAAAAGAATGTGATGCACTAGTATCAAATAGAACACCAACAGACATACCATGAATCTGAAGCATACCTCCCAAAACCGCCTTTCCCTTCTTCTAAGATATCGGCTTCGAAGTAGCAAGCTCCAATGCATATACCTTGTCCTTTCCATCCTTAGCGAGCTCCTTGCATTGATTCTTGTAGTGGCCTATTTGATCCCAATTGAAGCACCTGATATTCTTCTTCTCGATCGCTTCTTTAGCTATCCTCGTACGACACTCATTGGAAAAATGCTCCTTCTTGTCGCACTTAAAATAGACAATCTCAAACTTTCCTCTCTTGGCTACTCCACCCTTATAAGCACCCTTCTTGTGGAAGAACTTCCACTTCTGGCCCTGCCCGACCAGGACTTCTTTCACCTCATTCTTCTCCTGACACGCAAGCATCTCTTTATGTCTCAAAGCCATCTCCACAACCACATCACAAGGATCTCTAATATGCGATAAAGTAGCCCTAGCCAACTCAGGCTTCAATTCCTTGATAAACTTCTCATTCTCTTCATCACTGTATCAATAGTGGTATTACCATATCTAGCCAACTTTTCAAGCATGCTGGCATACTCCAGAACAGTCATCTCTCCCTGTTCTAGCTTGAAAAACTACCGGATCAAAACAGACTGTGCTATCACCGATATGAACCTCTCTTGGAACCTCCTTTTGAACTCTGTCCATGTCATAGTCTCCTCATCCACTGCCACAGTCACACTATTCCACCAAAACAAAGCTGCTCCCTAAAGCTGTCTAGAATTAAACCTCCTCATCTGCTCATCATTGGGCCCTAAGTCTGCAAAGATTCTCTCACAATGCAGCAAACAATTCTCCACCTCAATGGCATCTTCCGTTCCAATAAATGACTTTCCTCCAAGCCTAATATAATCTCTACTCAGAACAGCATAACTGTTGTCTACCGGAGCTTCTTGAACACCTCCTCCCACTACTCCAGCTACAACGCTCGCTTGCATCATATTTACGAAAAATTGATACATAGCTTCCATTCCAACTTGCGAGACTCCAATACCCACATTCTCTGTTGTTGTTTGACCGTGGGTCCTCCTCGTAGTAGTTATGGCATTCCCATCGTTACCCACCCCTCCTGGGTTAAATTTTCCTCTTATACCATCCATATTTGTGTTTAAACCTCATGAGATAAAAAAATAACCTAACAAAGATAGGAGACTAGAGATGAAGCGCATACTTATATATAGCAAATACAAGCACGTTACTATAGCGATATCCCA
This sequence comes from Allium cepa, assembly GCA_030765085.1. Lineage (NCBI taxonomy): Eukaryota > Viridiplantae > Streptophyta > Magnoliopsida > Asparagales > Amaryllidaceae > Allium > Allium cepa. Next base: position 671,380,312 of record CM060941.1, on the reverse strand, counting down.
TACCCCAATCTTACTCTAATTCCTTAGGATTATGTTTACAAACCATTTTTAATGTTTTTCATAAACCTATGCTCTGATACCAGGTTGTAACATCCCGCATCTAGGGACCGAATGTTAAACGCTACAGATGCTGTAGTCATCCATAATATTAACTTCTAGTGACAAAATACGGCAATGCTAACGGTATCCATAATATCAAAAGCACTTGAATATGAACAAAATCATAGATTTCCAAAAAAGCATTTCAATAATTACATTTCAAAACATTTTCATATCCAAGTTACATAATCCCATATCATTTTCTAGGTAAAGACCAAACATAATCATTACAATAATACATCAAGAACGACATATGCTGATGCTCCTTTTGTTGATCAAAGCAATATATTCATAACTGACTTAATATATACAATGAAAAAATCAGAATAAACTACAACTCCTTAAAGCTATCCGTTAGCCACTTGCGCGTCTTCGAAAACTTTATTCGCCAAAATTTCTGAAACACGAAAACCTCAACTCTCAGCCTGCTCAAACCAATTTTGAGCACCCGAGAGTTTAAGGGGAAAAAACTTCGAGTCGGACATAAAGCCTGGTATGAATAATATTGTTACATCTTTGATATTTTATGTTCAGTGAGATCACGCCGCCTAGCGGAATGAGTTTTCCCTCACGAACATCATTTTAAAACATATCTTTTGCAAATATTTTCCTACAACCGAAACTGGTTAAAATCTACAAAGCATCATTATATAAAAATACATATCAGGTAATAAATGATTATTTGTTCAAACACTTTAGTTTTGTTTAGCTAACTATTAACCTTTGACTGGTTCGAGCCTACCAGACAATATATCAAAATTTAACATCTCCCAGGGTTACCTAATCCTAACGATTTTGCAGGATCACCAATAAACTATCTGTATACAAACAAATATTCCTTTCGGTTTGTAGTAGTATTAGTTGTGACAAAGCCCTACACACTAGAATTTTGGACAAAATTAGATGGGGCTAATAGCTAATGTATAGGGCGCGACCCTATACCAATCCCATCTGGTATTCTAATATCTGAGTCATTTTACCTAGGAAAATCTTCCAAAAATATTCCTTGAATTTTTTTTAAAATGATTTAAAACCTTTAAATAAACAAGGAAAATATATGATCTCCATGCTTTAATCAAAATCACTTAACCATGTTATATATACTTTACATAAATCTAGTTGATGAAAACATTTAAATATTTGAAAGTCCCCATTTCATATCCATTGAAAGTATCCCTTTCAAAACCATTGAAAGTATCTCTTTCTAAACTAAGTAAGACCCTTTCTTTTATCTTGGCCGAAAGGCCAAAACCTTCCTTTTGAAACCATTCTCAAAACCCTTTCGAAACCATTGGAAAACCTTCCTTTCGAAAGCTTTAAAAACTTTAGACATCTTTCTTTTAAAACCTTTGAATAATATCTTTCGAAAACTAGGAAAAACCTTTCCTTTCAAACCATTCGAAACCTTTGGAAAACCTTTCCTTTTAATCAATTTGAAACAACCAGAAAAACCTACCCTTTCAACTCCATCAAGACCACTGGGGAACCAACCCTTCGAAACCATTCTTTAAAACATTTCAAAAGCATCAAACCTTGATAAACATAAACCTTTCGAAAGCACTTGGGTTCAATTTAAAACAAGTAGAAAAACAACTTTCGAAACCATTCCAAACTGACTCTTTTGAAACCCTTTGGGTTATACTTCAATCAAAGAGAAGGAGTCATTAAAACCATTTAAGTAGAAAGCCTATCTTTCGAAAGCATTCCTAAGTAAAGAAGTGATGGTGTCGAAATCGTCCCTTCGAAAGCATTGGAGAAGTGGCTAAATTTTTTAGAAAATAAAATAACCCCTTCGAAACCCTCTGGGTCGAGAGGTTAAGAGCGGCAGCTAAAGGTTTCGACTTAGTTGAAAGCAATTATTTACAAACAAAGGTGCAACCCAATCGAAACCATTTCTTTAAACCCATTTGACCTTGTCGAAAGCTAACCAAGTCGAAAGCTACTAGTCGAATGCAAGCAGGTGCATTTTCATATAAAAGCAATGTAGTGCCTCAACCCTTCGGATCCCCTGGTTTTGGCCCTACATCTTCCGCCTATATCCAATTCCCTATGTACTAGTTAATTGATACCATGTGCATCGTTCTGACAAAGACGGAGGCGAAGGTAACTAGGCGGAACCTGGTGCCGAAAGAGTCGAAATAGTGTAAAACATGTTTATTTGTCCTTTTAAACTATTTCTTTGTACCTAGCCTACCTTGTTTGTCAAAATCTGATTGGTTTGCATTGTACTTTTTCAAAAGTGCTGCCAATTTCCAGAAATAAAAATTTTGAATTATTTGCAGAGCGCCCTTTTTCCTTTTATAAATATATAAAACATTTAAATCTAATAGCTTAAATAATATCCATCAAAATACTTAGGAAAATTGTACAAAAATTCCTAAAAATAACCTTTTATATGTTTTCTAACATATATAAATTTTAGACCCAAAAAAATTATTATTTAACCGTAAATAATTTATAACCCAAAATGACATTTTCTTCGCTAGAAAATTCATATAAATTCCACAAAAATTCATAAAATTCTAATAATTAAAACCCATTTCCAAAATAATATTTATGGTCTGTATAAAAATACGCAAGGCATTTAGATGTTATTTAATAGGGTTTTCACCTTAAAATATATCATAAAATCAATATGAACATGCATAAATCATTAACAAGTATATATAATCATTCGATCATTCAAAAACATGGTACATCATTGCAAAACATTTCAGATTTATCCATAAAACCAAAAACATAACAAATATGATATGTAAACATTACTCACCTTAGCTTTAGAGATTAAAGATATGAGATTTGAACGAATTTGATGTTGATTAAGCTTCCCTTTATTCTTTCTTTCTCTTGCTCTGGTTAACGATGGCCGGCCTTAGCTTTTAAAACTTTAAAAAATGAAAATGAACATGTAGGTGTATACACGGCTAATTGATATAGATATAGGAATGTCCTCTTTTCTATTTTCCCACTCCTATATTTTATTTCAAATACTTCTTTTAATTCATATTTTAAATGGTACGGCAACCCCTTAATTATAATTCAAATCTCAATCCCCTAATCAACACATTATTTTATTTAGTTTAGCTAATTAAATATCCAAAATAATGTTATCAAAAATATAGGGTGTTACAATGACATTCTAATCTACTCTAGGACAAAGGTGGAACATAAAAAACACTTGAGGATTGTGCTTGAAGTATTCAAGAAGCACGAGTTGAAAGAGATGTTTTCAAAGTGTTACTTCTGTAGGAGGGAAGTGAGATTCTTGGGTCATGTCATCCCTAAGTAGGGCATCGTAGTAGATTCTACAAGGGTGGCAGTGGTTCGAGATTGGAACCAACACAAGACCACTACTGCTGTGAGAAGCTACCTTGGATTGGCGAGATATTATTGATGTTTTATCAAGGACTTTTTGAAGGTAGCAGCACAATCGACTAATTTGATGAAGAAGAATCAAACTTTATTTAGGATGCAAAATGCGAGCTCATTTATGAGTCTAAAGGAGAGGTTGATGAATGCACCACTATTGACCATTCCGAGTGGGAATGAGGAGCTGATAGTATACACATATGCCTATGGTACTGGATTGGATGTGGTGTTGATGCAAAGGGGAAAGTTATCGCCTACACTAGTCAACAACTTAAACCGCATGAGAGGAAGTATCTGACTCATGATTTGGAGTTGGTGGAAATAGTGTTTACTTTGATGGCTTGGAGGCACTATTTGTTAGGAGAAAGGTTCGAGCTACTCATGGACCACAAATCCTTGAAGTACCTTCTCACCCAAAAAGATCTCAACCTTCGCCAACAGCGACGGTTGGAATCCTTGGCCTACTACTATATGGCATTTCCTATAAGCTTGGTCAAGGAAATGCGATCACCGATGCATTAAGTAGAAGACATGCTAGTTTGGGAACAATGTTCCTAGAATGAAGCAGTTGGAGTATATTGATGGCTATGACTTCAAACATCATTGCATTTAGAGCTAGAGATGTTAGCAAGTTTGACATTTAGACCTACCTTGATTGAGCAAATCAATACTAGTCAGAGGGGAGATGCTAGACTAGTAGAGATCATGGTGAAAATATGATGAGTAGAGTTTGAAGATATAAAGCAGCAAAGACTTGACCAAAAGGGTTGACTTCATAAAGATGGAAGATTTTTTGTTCCCAGTATTGATGGATTATGAGATGAGGTGCTATGAGAGTGCCACCACTCTAGGTTGACAATATATCCCGATGGTAATAAAATGTATCGTGATATAAAGCAGACATAATTTTAGGAAGGGACGAAGAAGGATATTAGAGCATTCATCTTGAAGTGTATGAACCACCGGATGGTGGAGGCAGAGCAAAAGAAGCTAAGTGTATTACTACAACCGCTTGAAATTCCTGAGTGAAAATCGGAGTTGATACCTATGGCTTTCATTGACGGATTGCCGAGGACTAGAGGAGGGTAAGATAGAATTTGGGTTATAGTTGATAGATCGACGAAGAGTGCCCAATTCATACCCATCAAGTCTAGTAGAATGGCATCCAAATTGGGAGTTATATGCTAAATGATGGTACGATTCCATGGCATGTCGAAGAGCATTGTGAGCGACCGAGACTCTTTATTCACTAGTGGGTTTTGGAAGAGCTTACAAGAGGCACTAGAGACCGAGCTATGTCTTAGTATAGCTTATCACTCACAAAAAATCGGGTAGACTAAGAGAATGAAATATATTGAAGGATCATTTGCGAGCTTGCATACTTGATTTGGGCTCATGGGATGATACTTGCATTCGGTAGAGTTCACATACAACAATAGCTATCATTCTAGTATTGGTATGGTATCATATGAAGCATTACATGGTTGACCATGTAACACTCCTTCATATTGGTGGGAAGTTTGATACTTAGGTCGGATATGGTTAGAGAAACCTCAGAGAACATTGAGATCATTCGGCAAAGGATGAAAGCTATCAAGGATAGACAAAAGAGCTATGATAGAAACGGAGAGATTTGGAGTTCTCCATCGATGTTACAGTGTTTGTGAAGATTTCACCACAGAAAAATGTTGTCGGATTCGGTAGTAAGTAGAAGTTGGCTCTAAGATTTGTATGCCCTTTTCCAACAGTAGAGAGGATTGAGAACCTAGCATATAAGGGTGATTTACCTCAGAAGGTGGCAAGCATGCACCACATCATCCACGTCTCTCGTTTACAGAAGCTTGTGCATGACTTAGGCATGCTGATTACACCGAATCAATTTGATGATATCGATATTGAAACAGAAGCTTTGAGATCTCGTAGGCTAGTTCGTATTGTCGGACGTGATATGAAACAGTGTAGGAGGAAGATGGTGAAGTTAATGAAGGTTCAGTGGGGCGAAAGTGAAGATGAATACACGTGGGAAACCAAGGAGAGCATGAAGGCCACATATCCAGAGCACTTTGCGTTCTAAGGCCTACTGTTTTCCATATTTACTTTCACATGTGATATCATATAGGGCAGTTTAGCATCTCGTATGCTAGGATAGATTTATATGCATTGTTGATGGCACTGTTGCTTGTTCGGTATGATTGATGGTTGCATATGACTGTTAGGCATGCGAGGAACAATGATTGACTATTCTTTGACTTGTTTAGGGATTTCATGGAAAAAATTCCTAAAGGTAAATAGAACATAATGACCTGCATTTTATGTATCAAAGGATTATAAATATTTTTAATTTATTCATATGAGGCTTTATGTCTTTAAATTGTGGAAAATGATTCTTGGGGATATTTTCCACATCCATGATTTCTTTCAAATTTCTACGTGACCATTTTGACCCTATAAATTCTGTATGGACCGTAACTTTTGATAGGAACCGAGTAACGAGCCGAAACCATTTCTATTGCATTAAGATGATGGTTTCTCATTTCGTAAAATGGTCATAATATTAAAGTAGTTTTACCATTTGAAAATTATGATTGTTTTAAGTTTTGGATGATGTTGTTCTGCGTTATTGGATAATTAACTAAGTCCATACTTATGTCCCGTAATGGATTTTGGAAAATGTGCTATAAGGAGGTTGTAAGGACTAATCCAAGTCATTTCTATTTTCCCCAAAATAGTTCTAAGCTTCCATTAACCCTAATCTCTTCAAAAATCATCTCTTTTCCTTACTAATTTAACCAGATTATCGTTAAAAGGGTAATTTGTGAAAGGATTAGTAGATCCATCATTTTGGATGCTTGCAAATTCGGATTCTTAGTCGTTCATCCTGAATTCAAGGACCAAATTGGTATTTTGGATAATTGGAGAGTGGTTCTTGACCTCTCACTATCCTATGCAAGTCTATATTGTTAAAATCAATGTTTTCAACTTGATTTTATTTTAATGTGTTTCCTAAATTTAAAAACATTTTCATATATGTTTATGGCCGGAACCTAAAGGTTTTTAAATGGTATTTAAAAGGTTTTACAACCCCTTTTGGTCATATGGACATGCTAGTGTAAAAGTTAAATCTAAGCTAGGATTTGTATAATTATCAAGTTTGAACGATTTACATGTGTGTATGGATGTTTATAAATGGTATTCCATGTTTTTATGTTGTGCTTTGATATGGTTTGCTAGTGCTTTTAATTATTAGGAATTGGTCAATGAAATTGGCAAAATGAATAAAAATTATGTTGAAAGTGGATGAAACTTAGAGGAGAGGCTCTAGACCATGGGAAGAGCTCATAATTCAAGCCACAACAAGTTTAGGCCAAGAGAAGGGTGTTGATGGCGAGTGGTTTTGGTTGGTGGAAAACCACTCGTTGGGGGATGGAACTTCAGGTCGAGGTTAGGATTGACGGGGAAAAGCCAAATGCGAAAATTTGGCTAAGTATGGGACTCAGTACCAAGAGATTCTGAGTGGTATCGAGTGCTTTTCTAGAGAGTGGTCGGGGTTTATGCACTTGTAAGTTAGAGTACCAGATGAAAACGTGTAACATCCCAATTTTTTGTTACAAATTAAAATTAGCAATTAATATAGATTTTGGAATTAAATTAAAATCAATTTCAAAATTTCAAAATAAATTAAATAAGTGTTGATTTGTATATCTGAATAAAATTGTAATTTACACTTGAGTTTAAGAATTCAAATTAATAAATGTTTTAAAATTATTTGAATTCAAATATATATATGGGTAGATTTGAATTTGAATAAAAATTTAAATAAATGTCTTAGTGAAATAATTTGGATTTAAAATAATATATATGTGATTTATTTAATGTGTAATTTAGTTTAAAACATTTTTCTTTTAAATCGTATACATTTAAAATAAAGGAGAAATGTATTTACGAAATGAGAAAAATGTAATATAAAATTTATTTAAAACCTTTAATTCATGCAAAATAGAAGTGTTAAATTTATAACACATAATATTAACAAGTGTAAATCATGAAACAAGTAGTTTAACAAGTGTAATGGTCTTGTAATTAAAATGAACAAGTGTCATCTTTTTGTTTTTGTTTTTGAGAAAATTTATAAAAAGAAAATAAAACTATATAACATCTCAAGTCTCCTCTTTCTCATTTCTTTCAACTTTTCAAAGCTTTAGAGAAAAATCATAAATCAAAAATCTGTAAACTTTCTCAAACCAGAAAAATCATCAAGCAAATTTAAAAACAAATCAAACAAACATTTCAAACCAGAAAAACAAAGATCTAATACAAGCAAAAGAAAAGCAATCAAAGTAAACAAATTTCAAGCAAGCTATCAATTCAATAATTTCCAGTTTCGAGATTAAATATCAACAATAAGCAAATTCCAGATTCAAGAATCCAGTTTTCAAAATCAAACAAGCTTTCAGGTTTTCAAGTAAATCAACTTTCAGATTTTACAAGCTCTCTGTTCTTCTTGACCAGGTGAGTAAACCTTTGTCAAATCTAGATTTTTAACTGTTGTTTGTAATCATTTCTGAAGTGATGTTAAAAACCATTTGCATATGAACAAGTCTGTGTGTGTCTATATATACATATGTGTGTGTGTATGTGCCTGTGCAAATCTAAGAACAGAAAAATGCCTCTGTTCTAAGTATAATAGGTTTCAAAACGTGTTTAAAAAACCAAAACCTTACTCTATGATCATCTTCAGACTTTGATGTCTAAATGCAATATGATAGGATTGGCAAGATCTCCATTCTAGAAATGTTTTTGAGTACTAAAAGTAAATAGGTTTACTGGAAAGATGAAAACACAGAAAAATCAAATTTTGTTCAAAAAATTTAATCTATTAGAACCTAAGTTTTGATTGCATGATCCTATTCATCATAGTAAACTATGATTTTTAATAATAAAATCATGAATTTTAAGTTGGGAAATCACGAGCATTCGTAAGTTGAATGGAAAGTCTATTTTGAGGCTTTTCTGGCGATCGAAACACTTGGGGTAGTCGGGGTTTCGCTTAGAGGTGGAGAAAGACTTGGGGATCTCGGCAAAAACGTCAGATGAATTTATAATCCATCGTGGCATCGAGACAGCAGTGATGTAGGGTTCAAGCCCTAGTTTGGGTCGAGGTCGGAAATCAACCTGCTGCAGCGTCTCTGGTGGATCAAGTGTCACCGGACATGGGGGGATCGAAGCATCAGACATAGGTGAAGCTTTAGGTACACTCACGTGACATTTGATGGTCAGAGGAAGGAGTACGAGATGATCTTGGTGGCTCGGTTTTGTTCTAGTTTTGGGTCAGATGGCTCGATCACAAATTCGATGTCATTGAAGGGGTCTGGGAGGTCGGAGGCCTATGGGAAGTTGTCGTCGACTTGTCGATGATCGTAGCTTCGATTGGTGGTGGCTGGAATCATTGTGCATGTGCACAATGTATCTCGGTTGTATCAGGGATTTGGTTTGGGGAAGAAAGGCATGACTCAAATTCGGTCTCAAGGGATTCATGTGTTGGCTCAAGTTTGAGTTCATGCATTTTCAAGTTACACCAGGTATTATAAAGTTAAACAAAAATTTTAAGTTTTAAAATGAAATTTGAGGTTAACTTGGGAGAGACTTGAAGTAAACAGGCATTTTTCTAAGGTGATGCTCGGGGAGGACTCGGGGTTGTCTAAAAACAGTTTTCAAATTTGAAAATAAATTTAAGTTTAAAACAAGTTTTAATTTATTCTTTAAAAATAATGTTGTTCAAGTTTAAGATTAATTAAAGAATTAAAAATATATTATTTTTAATTTAATTAAGTTAAAGTGTTTAATAAATATATAACCTTAATTTTAAATGTTTATTTTAAATAAATTTAATTATTATACTTAAGTAAATAATTTTGAAAAATGAAGTGTTTTCTAAACATTGATCCAACTTTAAGATCTTAAGTTAATTAATGTGATAATGATGATTTATTTAACAAGGTTTAAATTATAGTTAAGGAAGCTAATTAAGATAAAATGGTTTATCTTTTAATTAATTAAGTAATTAATGATTTGTTAATATAATTAATTTAAGAATAATTTCTTAATTAATTACTTAATATTAAAGGTTAATTAAATTAATAATTAAGGTTAATTAATCTGTAATTAAAATTAATTAATTAAGGAATAATTAATTAATAAAAGTAATTAAGATTTATTAATTTGTAATTAAGGATTAATTAACTAATAATTAAGAACTAATTAATTTAAAACTAGGAATAATTAATCATTAATTAAAGATAATTAATGAAAATAATTACGTGATTAATTAATTATAAGCACACAATTAATTCATCTTAATTATAGATGATTGATTATTATTGAATGCTTTGTATTAATTGATATCCCTAATATGTGATTGTGATACTATGTGATATGAATTGCTTTGTGCTGAGCTGTGACATCTAAGAATATATTACCGTGTGAATGTGAAATCCCTTGGCCCGTAAAATGGCATTTGAATTTCGGTGCGACGGGGAGTCGATTGCCAGTTGGTTATTCGAAACCCACATCGAGTATTAATGATGATCTTTGTGATTGATATATCCATGTGTTTTTAAATTAATCGCTCACTATTCGCATTAGCCGGGAGAGGACTTTGTGTCATATAACCCATTTCGAATAATGATACGACAAAATGGATGGCATTTGAAGACGGTGGTGAAGACCGGGTGTCTTCAAGTACGATGGGATAACCTATCGAATGACTCTGCACTGAGTTGCTCCGGTACAGAGATCTCCATATGTGATGGGCAGTCCGATCGGGATTATGGATGCTCGGATTGCAAGGACTTCTTTGGAAGTGCCTTCGGTTCCGTTCGAACCCGGAACAGACGTGTATGGTTGTATGTCTGACATTGCACTTTGAGATATAAAGCTGATCTCTATCAAATACATTTCTGTTGGTGGCAGAGAATTTATTCTCTTAGCTTAACACCCTTCTTTGAGACGTACGAGCTCGGAGGTTATGTAGTTGATGGTTATCAGTGATATACTCCCAATTTGGTAGTGTGGCATGCTGAGTGCTGCTGATCATTTTTTGATCGAAGCATGGCTTTTGTAAAAAGCGTAGCTTTGTGGACGAGACTTCATCGGACCTCACAACCCGAAAATGGTCGAAACAGGAATCATTACACCAAGGTTATGAGGGTCGCGCACTTTAGGGTATGTGCATTTCCTTTTGGATAATAAGTGGTAATCTGGTATGGAGCCTAGATAATTTTCTTTGTGGTGTTGGTGTTGAGCGCCCTCAGATAAAGGTCGGTTACGATCGAGGAATGGCATACTCGTGTAGTAGTAACCTAGTTTCATAGGTAACCCGGCCTTGTGTTGGCAAAGATCCGGTTAGGTTCTCGGGGTCGTCCCTCCAGAGGCCTACCCATTCGATGTAGGAAGTTCCTTAGCCTGACCATTTTTTGGAAATCCAATCATCCAATACGAGCTCTGTACGGTTTTAGTTGTATAACCTGCCATTTACTTATCGTGGTGTCCCACTGTTTAGATGGTAGCTATAGTAGGCATACTACGAAATGTGTATGCTGGCTAAGATTGATATTATATTTTCGAAATGTTTTCTACACTATGCACTAATAATAATATCAATAATAATTTTCTCGAATCAAGCATGTTTGACTATCATAAGAAGAAATCTCCTCCAATTCTGTGATTGCATTGTGTGTGTGGCGGGTGGTCTTATGGTAGTTTTATTTTCCAAAAGCATAATGGATTTCGTTTATAAATTATCTTTTTGTACAAACAACTATTTTTGTTTACTCATACCAGTCTCATGACTGACCCGAAGTTTATTATTCCCTTTGTAAACTCTGGATGTCCATAATTTTCCACACGGGTAGCCTAGAAGCAGATTATCCGTGTTTTGGAGCTAGCTTGGATTTAGAAGTCTTTTAAAAGCTGTGGGTTTTTGAAAGCTTTTGGTTTGAAGTCTTGGAAGCTTTGAAGTTTGGTAGAAGGTGCTTAGTTTGGATTCTCGCTCTTTCTTTTTGAAGCATCTGTTGTTCCGCTGTGGTGTTACCATTTAGTTGTTGTATCATATGTGTAGCACTCTCATATTAGTGATCGATGTTGTAATGAATATTGTATCAAATGTTGTATCTCTATTGTGATCAATGTAATTCATTTTGTTTCCGCTATTCATATTCATCTAATGTTGTTATTAGCTCCACCGAACTGGAGTTCGATGTTTGAATCTTCGGCAATCGAATACATGTGAGGTATTTGATGTCGATTTTTGAACGCTGGATTTCAGGTCGTGACAAGTGTTATCAGAGCAAAAGGTTGAGTAAGAACTTTAGCTATGGAGTATAACACATTAGGTGACTCATTAGAGATAGGGTTAGAAATACCCTAGAATGAGTATAACCCGAAAGACCGAAACCCTAAAATTTCTTGGTCTATTCTTTAAACTATTGATATTCCCTAAGATATCTTGTTTGTATGCCTAAATCAAGTTTTCTTACTATTTAAAGATAGTGAGAATAAGCGGAAGAAGAGGACAAGATAGGGGACCACAACAACTGGTCAAGGCCCTGCAACAGCAACTATTCCTATTCAACTTCAACCGAATCTGGCTGATCTATATCGAAGTTTTTCAAGGCTTGGTGGAAAGCCATTCACTAGCAATGAGTCTAGTATCAAAGCACAAGCCTGGATTCAAACGTGTGAAAGAATTTTCAAAGGATTGAAGTTAGGAGACGATTAGAAGAGGTTAATAGCTTCTTGGCAACTCCAAGAGGAAGCTCTAGCCTAGTGGGAGACTGTTACGGTGGATGAGCCGAAGGATGAATTCACTTACGGTTACAACTCCAAGAGGAAGCTCTAGCTTCTTGACTAGGAATATTTAAAATGATATATTTATCTTCATTGTCATAAATTACTTACGGTTGCAACACTTTGTAACTACTATCACAAAACATACCACTTATGGATTTTCTATTAAATACACTTTTAATCAAATTGATTAATTAATATAATACATTATATCAAGTATAAAAAGAAAAGAAAACACCTTTTATTATGAACAAGATTGGTTATTTAGTTACATATATGTAACAATTACATAATTTTCCCAAGAGTATACCCCTAACTCTATCAATCTCCCACTTGCACTTGAGGTCAATTATGAAATCTTATTCCAACTTATTTAGTCGGTTTCCTCAAAACCAATTGGGTCATTCGCTTAGTGAATGAGTGTGCTATTATATTTCAATTATCTACTCTTTCAATCAACTCTCTTCGACGTTGATAAACAACCATTATCATGTAGAACGATTCAGAGTATGTCACTCGACTTCTAGTGAGTTCTAAGTTCTTTTACGAATTGTATCGTGATATTGCTACGATATAATAATATTATGAGATTCTCAACATTTGAAATTACCCTCGGCTCATTTATGAATTTGTTCATTTATTACATACACACGCATTGTCTCTATTGGCGCTATTTGAGTCAGCAAATCAGCAATAATCTCCTTTATTTGGAACATTTCCAACTTAAAGATTTTTAACTTGAATTTATTATTGACATATACATTATACTCAATATTCACTTATAAAGTTTGAGTCTGAACACTCCTTCATAAGGAGTTTGTTGTTTATGTAAATAATTCTCTAGTATTTCATTAATACATGAGAACACTTCAAATAACCATTTAGTGGTATAAATATGGATTTGGTATTTGCTTCTTGTATCTAATATATATATAAATCATGATATTGTAGACAATATAACATGTATGATAATTCATATTGTTAATGCATAAGGAAATCATCTTACATGTTTCGTATTAAATTTTTTGATAAGGTGTCCTTCCATATTGGTTTGGGTCATTTTCAATATCTTTTATACTTACTATAAAGACATTATTTATAAATCTGACGTTGAATATTAAAAAAACTAAGACACAAGTGAAAAGGACAGCGGATTAAGGATCTTAAGGCTAATTTAACACTAAAGGGGGTGAATAGTGTTTAATGGATTCTAAGACTTAAATGGAATAATTTAAAAATTATGACACAAAAAAATGTAGAACTTAATTATAGAACAATCAAAGAATCAAACACAGGTGCAGAAAGTACATAAAAAGCAGTAAAAGGAAAGAACACACTGGATTTTATATTGGCTCGGAGTTACCCTACATCCAGTCCTGTACCAAGGCAAACCACCTCATATAGATTTTTATCATACCAATGTCGAGATTACAATCCTCAATTTCTAAAAGGCTTGAGGTACCCTCCTGTCTCATGAGTCCAGGGCAAATTCTCTTGACTTATGAGACTCAAGATCACCCAATTGATTTCCAGGCACAACCACATCTTATATAGAGACTCGATAAACTTTTGATAACAAATTGATCCTATAACTTTGAATAGAACTTTGACCTTCGAGAGAGGGCAGAGAATCAAATAAAAATGAGATTCTAATTTGATTCACTTGAGAATTCAGTAGAATTTCGGCACGATCTTAAAAAATATGAAAATTTTAGAATATGGATTTGTGGAGAAGGAGTGAAGAAAATAAGAAATTAGTTAGTCAAAAAATTCGTTTGTGAGTGCTATTTATAAAGCTCTAACAGCATAACCAATCGTGGAGAGATTTAAACGAATAGACACTTCTTTTGAAAATTGAAACTTTTGATTTCAATGGCCACCATATTGACATGGCGTATCCCATGATGTCGACATCCCTTGTTAAATAACAATGTAAAGTTTGTTTTGAAAATGAAGTTTAAAATAAGAGTTTGTTTTAAAACAAAAACCAATAATATTTCAAGGCTAAAACATCTTTTTGAAAAACATTTGAAAAAATAATTTAAAGGCTAAAATATTTGGAAAAACAGTTTTGAAAATCATTTTGAAAAAACATTTTAAAGTGTTTTTGCAAGCTTCTTCCTGCAGAATATCTCATCACATCGGTACTTGAGAACTTGTACAAAACCAGGATGTTCGTGGGTTTGTAAGCCACTTGTCGTAGGTTTGTAAGCTACTTGTCGTGGGTTTGTAAGCCACTAGGAAGGTAGAAATAGGATCCATCCCAAATGAAATTTGGAGTGAAGATTTCCGTGCTATTATGAAGTTTTAACAAAAACTAGACACGTATATTGGAATCTTGATCTTGATAGTCTAGAGTCTTCAATCTTGAGTCTTAAGTCTCTATACTGATCAGTCTTAATCAATACCTGCATATATATATATATATATATATATATATATATATATATCCTGCATATACATATCTATCTAGACAAAATTGTTAGTATATATTTATTAATAAGATAAGTTAAAAAGGTTGTTGTCATCAAAACCAACATCTCAGTTCCTAACAATCTTCCCCTTTTGATGATGACAACTTGTATTTATAAAATATACTTACCATACCATAACTCCTATCATAAATCCCCCTTACTCCATGACTCCCTCTTACTCCAAGCCAACTACTATTTTATAACTTCTCCCTCATTATCCTCAACAAAAACTTCTAACTAATAAATTCCTTAAACTTGATATAATATAATCAACCATAATATAATAGAGTAATCCATATATAAGTGTAATAAGTCCAAAGTGTGATCATAAGTATGAAATGTGATCATCAGTGTAATCTAAAAAGTATATCAACCATCAGCTAATCATATTTACAGTAATTATTCAATCCAAACATATATACAAACCATACCAAATAAGCAAAGTCATTCAAGTTTAAAACACACTAATCAAATCAAACAAATAACATACAACATGACTAGACATTCCTCGGTACTTCCACGCATCCATCTTCTCCAAAGATAGGGTCTGCTTTGATGTTATCCCATTCTTCTTTATCTTTGTCGAGAGTGACTGGTGGATTTCCTTCGAGATCGTCCTTGTTAAAGGCTGAGATCGTCCAACGAAGGGGGTCAAAATGTCTCTCTTTCTCCTCGATCATCTGTATTTGACTCAATTCTAAGTGACGCTGATTACGAAGTATGAATGTAAGAATATTCTTGAAGGAAATGAGAGTTTCTTTAAGATTATCACTTAGATTCTTAATAGGTGAAGCCATAATTCAAGAAATTGGAAGAATATGAAAGGGAGTGATTGAGATTATTTTTGATAATTTATTGTGGAAGAAACATATATAAATAGGGGTAGAAAGTCATTTGAAATGAATAGACACAAGTTAGTTACATGAAAGTAAAATTTGAAAGTGTAACTATTTTCTGCCCATTTATATTGACATAAGGTGATGGTGTATGTCAACATGCCTCTGCCAAAAGTGACACTTTCTTTGTTTTGAATATTATGAACAAATCTATTAAACTAAATTTGTATAATATAAAAACAAGCAATTACAGAGACAAGTGAAGTTGAATAACAAGAAATGAAAGATTTCATTAATAATTCTAGTCAACATTACATAAGATAATATAATATTAACTAAAATAAAGAAAATACAAAGATAGAACTTAAGATAACATGAACTAAAACTAGTTAGATGAAGGTGAAGAAGATGATAGTCTAAGCTTTCTACTAATTTTCTCGAAAAACTTGTCGATTTTAGTGGAAGTCTTATCCATTTTCTTACTCATTGATCTTTTAAGTGTCTTTTGATTTTCCACTATAATTCTTTGATTATTGAGAATGGTCTTGCTGGATGGATTAGTGGGATTAGTAGGATATTCAATATTTTCTAAGGAAGTTTCTTGATCTTCCTCTTAAATATCCATTCCTTCCGCTTCCTCTTCTTCTTCTTCCTCCATTTCTTCCATCTCTTTGTGAGTAAGTCTTTCTTCCTTTTCCGTAAGTGTTTCATATGGTTGAAACACTAATGGCATTTTCATAGGAGAAATGTTTCCATGGTTGAACAGTAATTAAAAATCCGAGTGACATAAATTCCATGATATAATTTATTTTCACCCTGTTACCGAAGGTTTGACTAGGAAACTAAGTACTCGGCATTTGCATACTGGTCGGCATTTATGCGCCGTTCGGCATCCAGATCGTTCGGCATTAGAGAATGCTCGGCATTTAGGAACGCTCGGCATTTAGGAGCGTTCGGCATTAGAAAGCGCTCGGCTTCCAGAGTTGTCTGGCATAAATGGTTCGTTCGGCACTCAAGTTCAATCGGCATCTATGGGACGATCGGCATGAAAGAGCGTTCGGCATTGAGAGCCATTCGGTATTGTATATCGTTTGGCATCTATAGACATTCGTCATGGCAGAGTCATTCGGCATTCCATACTGCTCGGCATCCAAACCTATTCGGTACATCACTTCGTTCGGCATAAATCTCGTTCGGCATTCGAGATCGATCGGCATCCAGAGTTGTTCAACACAACACACTGGGTCGGCTTCCAGAGTCATTTGGCAAAAGTACTTCGTTCGGCATTCAGAGTGTTCGGCATCACTTAGATCGGCATGAAGATATCATTCGGCATCACTTCGATCGGCATGAAGATATCGTTCGGCATCACTTCGGTCGGCATGAGGATATCGTTCGGCATTCGTGCCTTGCCCGGCATTTTGCCGTTCGGCATCTACGGATCGTCACACAGAGATCACTCTTTTTGGGCCAAGCTACTTAGCTACTTGTCCCACCAGGTAAGTCCAACCCATCTTCGTCTATAAATAGAGAGGCAGGGGCACAGTGAAAGGGACCTTTTTTCGAGAACACTGGGGAGACTCTGCTGCATTCAAGACCCATTCAAGAATTATCTTTTTTTGCTCAACAATTGTAATCAAGTAGTTGAGATACGGATTGCATTTGTAATCGATTATAGAGAAAAGCAATAAAGATTAACCTCAAAGTGGACGTAGGCAGTTACGCCGAACCACTATAAATCTGGATTTCTTATTTTCTACGTTTATTTCAGCATATTATCTTCTGTTTAACTATATTTTCTTCATTAATCTCTCTACATAATCTCTCTTAAGGGTGTTAGTGACCAATTCTGGTGCTAACATTTTGGTGCTTTCACTGAGAATCGAATTCTCAGGACGATAGGATCTACTTTGTAGCTACTGGATTGAAAAATCCCCCTAAGAAGATCCAAATCATTCGCAAGACATCTGTTGATTCTACTCAGAGTTACAACCGACAACTCTATCATGGAAAGACCACGAACAAGATTGACCTCTCACAACGCAGATGTCAATGAAATTGTTAGTGTACAACAGATAGGACCTAGCAACCAACCAGCAATTCAAGGCGCAGGAACCTCCACCCAGAGCCAAGCGGAGGTCATTTCTCGAACAGCGTTCAATAACTTGATAAGAGAACTCAGGGAAAGTAGGAGGCAACTTGTTGAGCAGATCCAAGCCAATACTATTCCCATGACTCAGCTTGCCCAGCAGCAGCATCAGAAT
Organism: Allium cepa; assembly: GCA_030765085.1. NCBI lineage: Eukaryota > Viridiplantae > Streptophyta > Magnoliopsida > Asparagales > Amaryllidaceae > Allium > Allium cepa. The sequence continues at coordinate 671,362,426 of CM060941.1, read as the reverse complement.
GCTAGAAGTAGTCCCGCTCCTTATTCCTTATCTGATAGTTCGACCTTAGCTCACGAACCTCCTAGGCGTAGGCGCCGCAAGACAGAGGCTACATAGGCAGGTGACACTGATCGATCCGCCAGGGATCAGGCACGTGAAGAGACTGGATGCCCGGCTCATCAAGACCCAAATCAAGATGGCCTTCAGGACGCACCTTTGACCGACCGTTAGCAGGCAGGACATCAACCCGCACGGTCCCATAGAGCGGAACCCAACCTCCTACCTTCCATACAAACTCCGGATTTATCAGCCATGTTCAGGCAGTTGATGAGAGAGAACCAAGGCCTGACCAACGAAGATTGCGGAGTGTCCAGGAGTCATACTCCCTTCACAGATGTTATCCTACAGGTTGAGTACCCCAAGAAATTCAATATGCATACTATCCCAGCCTACGAAGGGAAGACTGACCCTAGGCAATACGTGATGAGATACGAATGGATAATGGATTCGGTAAGGACAAATGACGCAACTAAGTGTAGGTGTTTCCCAATCAGTCTGTCCGAAATCGCCACTATGTGGTTTACTTGGCTTCCTCCGCGATCTATATCCAGCTTCGATGAGTTAGCGATGAAATTTGTTGAACAGTTCAGGATACATGCTACCCGTCCAAAGGATGTAATGTCATTATCAAGCGTAATCAAGGCTCCGGGAGTGTCTTTGAAAGCATACTTACAGAGGTTTCGTGTTGCCTCCCCTAAAGTTAGCAATCCTAACGACCATGCAATTTTGATGGCGGTAATGCGAGGTGTAGATCTAGACTCGGGGATTGGAGATTGGTTGGCGGGAAAGCCCCCAGCTACATTGGAATGATTCTATTCCTAAGCTCATCAGTTCATACGGACGAAGGAGGCTCGATGGATGAGACGAGATAAGGCACCAGGCCTGTTCAGGAGGCTGTGAAAAGTAACATCGCCGTGAAGCAGTCCGACGATAGTTCGGGAAAAGTTCAAGTCAACGTCCAGAATAAGCCTGGGCAGTCCAAAGGATCCGAATGTGGAAATCCTGGAAAGAAAAGTGAAGCAGGGAAATGGTAGCCAAGGATTCCAACCTACAATGAATGCACCCTGCTGAATACTTCTCTTGAAAACATTTATCTATCTACCTGTAACACCTTTGAATACAGAAAGTCGCGCCCAAAGGAGTCCACTGAAGAGCAGAAACGGACAGGGAAGTATTGTCGCTTTCATGAGACCCATGGGTACAATACTGAGGAGTGTAGACACCTCCATGACACCATAGAAAAGTTGATTAGACAGAAAAAACTGCAGGAATTTGTCAAAAACCCATAAGATGGAAGGCAAGGAACGCAAGATCCCGGACGCGGGCCGGCTCCACGCCAACTAGAACAACCTGCTCGGACTGTGGGTAGATTGATCATATACATTATTGTCGGAGGACCTCATCCTGCAGACAAGAATTGGCAGGAGATGGAACGATATGCTACCTCCTTGAGGCATGCGTATTATGAATGTTGTTCGAATGTGGAAGATGGAATCCCCGCAAAACAACAACGCATGATGACTGACGATATAGTGTTTGGGAGTCGAGACACGGACAAGGTGGAGGCTCCTACTATCGACCCGATGGTTATATCTGCAACAATCGGGCGAGCTTACGTGAAAAGAATCTTGATTGATTGTGGAAGCTCTGTCAACATCATCTTCAAGAAGGCTTATGACCAAATGAAGATGGAAACGAAAGATTTGAAACCATGCAAAGCCCGTATCCACGGCTTTAACGGTGCTGCAACCGACGTGATGGGGTGTATAGAGCTACCAGTTGAACTGAGGGAAGGTGAGCGTAGGAGAGTGCGAGTCCTACTGTTCATAGTAATGGATGTTGACTCTCCATACAATGTCTTTTTGGATCACCCAGCCTTGGCAGAATTTGGGGCTACTTTGGCCCCATGGTGTTTAACATTAAAATTTCCGACAAACAAAGGAGTCGGTGTCGTACATGGCAATCAAGCAACCGGTCGTGCATGTTATGTGGCAGAACTGTGAGAAGCTCAATGGAGAGAGAAGGGAAAGGTTGCGGACAGCTCTGTCCGCATCGTAAAGACTGACGATTGGCAAGTAGTGCCCGAGCCCTGGCTTGGGAAGCATTCTCGGATCCTTAGAGACATAGATCCGAGAGATGATGATGAGGAACCCAGGGAAACGAATGCAGCACGGGCTGAGCTGACGATCGACATCCCAGTCAGCCGGGATGACCCATCACGAGTTCTTAAGATTGGATCGCAACTCGACCCTTCAGTGGTCGAGGATCTTACTAATTTCCTCCGGCGAATCTGGACGTTTTTGCTTGGAACACTCTGATATATGTCGGATTTCACCGACAATTGCGAGTCATATGTTGAACATAGACCCGAAACACATTCCCGTAAAACAGAAAAGGAGAGGTATGGACCCAGAATGGTCCGCAGCTCTCAAAGAGGAGGTGGACAAATTCAAAGCCAATGGGTTCGTCCGCGACGCCTTCTACCCTGAATGGGTATCTAACCTAGTGCTAGTGAAGAAAGCAAATGGAAAGTAGAGAACTTGTGTTGATTACTTCGATCTGAATAAAGCATACCCGAAGGATACCATTTACCTAGAATCGACCAGCTCGTCGACTCTACCGCCGGATACGAATTATTGTCATTTATGGATGCGTACTCAGGATACAATCGGATCCCGATGCACATTCCAGACCAAGAGCACACCAGTTTTGTCACAAATATGGGGTTATATTGCTATGTAGTAATACCTTTTGGATTGAAAAACGCGGGAGCAACTTATCAGCGTCTGGTGGATCTAATGTTTAATGACCAGATCGGTAAGACGATGGAAGTCTATGTGGATGACATGCTCGTGAAGTCACGGCAGTCAAACGACCACATTCGATACTTAGCAGAAATGTTTGATATACTCAGACATTACAGTATGAAGATCAACCCCTTGAAGTGCTCTTTTAGCACGGCATTAGGAAAGTTCTTGGGTTTCATTGTGAATGCACGTGGAATTGAACCTAACCCGTAAAAGATTCAGGCTATTCGGGACATACAAGTGCCCAGAACTATAAAGCAGGTACAAAACTTGAACGGAAAGGTGGCAGCGCTGAGTCGAGTCATATCCAGAGCCACAGATAAGTGCATTCCCTTCTTTGATGTGATAAAAAAGGGAAAAAGGAATTTCGAGTGGACATTTGATTGCGAGGAAGCATTCCAAGCTCTAGTAAGGCATACGGAGATCCCCCCAGTGCTATCGAAACCAATAGACGATGAAATGTTGTATGTGTACTTGGCAGTATCCCAAAATGCTATCAGTATGGCTTTGGTTCGTGAAGAGGACCGAGTTCAAAAACCAGTTTACTATGTTAGTAAACGTCTGACGGGGGCAGAAAGAAACTATCCCAAGATCGCAAAATTAGCCTATTGCTTGGTGATTGCATCATTCAAGCTTCGCCTCTATTTTCAGGCACACCCAATCAGTGTTTACACTGATCAACCCATGCGCCAGATACTCCAACGACCGAAAACTTCTAGAAGAATGTTAAAATGGAATATCGAGCTGAGTCAGTTCGATATTACTTACCTGCCGCGAAAGGCCATACAGGGACAAGCGCTAGTGGATTTCATCGCTGAATTCGCCATGACAGACGAATCAAACGGCCGCAATGTCATACCTCCCGTCCGATGGAAGATGTACACTGATGGGGCATCTAACGACCATTACTCGGGGGTTGGCATAGTTCTTGTAACTCCTAAAAACTGATCAGTTTGCTACGCTTTGAAGCTCGAATTCACAGCAACGAATAACGAAGCCGAGCATGAATCATTGATTACCAGTTTAAGACTCGTCCAAGAACTGGGAATAAGATCGGTTGAAATCTTTTGCGACTCACAACTGGTGGTGTATCAATTGCATGGGGACTACCAAGCAAGGGGGCAGTGACTTGCCCCGTATTTGGCCCAAGTTCAGGAGCTGCTAGCGAATCTCGAGTATTACGATATTTCACATGTTCTACGTGAACAAAACAGAGAAGTTGATTCATTGGCAAAATTTGCAAGCACTGGCGATGCACAGCAGATGAGATTGTTTCCCATTGAAACCTTACATATTTCGAGCATAAATATAATGGAGGTAGATTTCATGTTAGAAACAGAAATTGAGAAGGAATCATGGATGACCCCATTCAAGCAGTACTTGTTACACAGGGTCGTGCCCGAAAGAAGGAGCAAAAGATGACAAGTCATTCGTAAGGCTTCTCGTTATGCAATGCAGGATGGAATAATGTATCGAAGGGGATTCTCGACCCCATTGCTCCGGTGCATTGCCCATGACGAGATAAAACGAGTCCTGACGGAAGTCCATGAAGGTGAATGTGGCGACCATACCGAGGGGCAGACGTTAGCAAAGAAAATCTTCCGCTATGGATACTATTGGCCAACTGTAAATCGGGATGCCGTAGACTACGTAAGAAGATGTGACAAATGCCAGAAGTATGCAAAAATCCCAAGAGCTCCGCCAACGGAACTCACACAAATGGTTAGTGCTTGGCCATTTGCAATGTGGGGGATCGATATAGTCGGTCCCTTGCCCCTATCCAAAGGTGGTGCAAAATAAACGATTACTGCGATCGATTACGTTACCAAGTGGGTAGAAGCAGAGCCTTTGGCCACTATCACCACCAAGAAAGTCATTAATTTCGTTGTATGAAATACCATATGCCGCTTTGGCCAGCCACGAACCATCATTACGGACAATGGAACTCAGTTTGAAAGCAAAGAGTTCAGGGAATTTTGCCAAAATTATGGTATTGAGAAAAAGTTTGCAGCGGTTGCTCATCCGAAAGCTAATGGACAAGTGGAGGCCGTAAACAAGATAATCAAATCCATAATGAAAAAACGTTTGGAAAAGGCTAGAGGCAAGTGGGTGGATGAGCTTCCGACAGCACTTTGGGCTTACAAAACACCCACAAGTCCGCGACTGGCCATACTCCATTCGCATTAGCATATGGCATGGAAGCTATCATGCCCGTGGAACTTGAAGTCCCATCACATCGGGTAACTTATTATGACCCTGAGTCAAATCAAGATCTCTTGCTGGAATCGTTGGACTTCATTGATGAAAAACGCGAAGAAGCTAATTTAAGAGCGGCCGCATACAGGCACCGAGTTGCTCGATATTATAATGAAAAGGTCCGACCGAGAATTTTTGGCGTGGGTGATCTCGTTTTGAAACGAGTTTTCCCAGTTCCATTACACATGAGTCCCGCATGGGAAGGTCCATACGTCATTGAACGGAAGCTTGGAGAAGGAACTTTCAAGCTAGCGACCGTCGACGGTGCAACACTCCCCCGAGCATGGAATGGTGAACATTTGCGGCATTATTACACTTAGTTCATTTCTATCATATTTTAGTTGCATTTATTTCCAGAAAGTTTTTATTCCTAGTTTACGGCATGTAAAAAGATAATTTAGATTATTTGCATTAATAAAGGCTTGAAGCCATTTCTTTTTCCATGAATTGTCGATGTTCCTATGTATGATAACACTGTAACAAATGACTAAGAGATACATTGCTCTGTATGACGTATGAACGAGTATAAACGATTCAAAATCTCCAAGTCCCCGGAGTGCGGACTGGAGTACTCCAAGTTCCCAGAGTGGGACTCGAGTATAAACGACTCAAAATCTCCAAGTCCCCGGAGTGCGGACTGGAGTACTCTAAGTCCCCAGAGTGCGGACTCGAGTATAAACGACTAAAAATCTTCAAGTCCCTGGAGTGTGGACTGGAGTACTCTAAGTCCCCAGAGTGCGGACTCGAATATAAACGACTCAAAATCTCTAAGTCCTCGGAGTGCGGACTGGAGTACTCTAAGTCCCCAGAGTGCGGACTCGAGTATAAATGACTCAAAATCTCCAAGTCTCCAGAGTGCGGACTGGAGTACTCTAGGTCCCTAGAGTGCGGACTCGAGTATAAACGACTCAAAATCTCCAATTCCTCAGAGTGTGGACTGGAGTACTCTAAGTCCCCAGAGTGTGGACTCGAGTATAAACGACTCAAAATCTCCAACTCCCCGTAGTGTGGACTAGAGTACTCTAAGTCCCTAGAGTGCGGACTCGAGTATAAACGACTCAAAATCTCCAAGTCCCCAGAGTGCGGACTGGAGTACTCTGGGTCCTCAGAGTGTGGACTCGAGTATAAACGACTCAAAATCTCCAAGTCCCCGGAGTGCGGACTAGAGTACTCTAAGTCCCCAGAGTGCGGACTCGAGTATAAATGACTAAAAATATCCAAGTCCCCGGAGTGCGAATTGGAGTACCCTGAGTCCCCGAAGTGCGGACCAAAGTATAAACGACTGAGAATCTCCAAGTCCCCGGAGTACGGACCAGAGTATAAACGACTGAGGATCTCCAATTCCCCGGAGTGTGGACCAGAGTATAAACGACTGAGAATCTCCAATTCCCTGGAGTGCGGATTAGAGTACTCTGAGTCCTCGGAGTGCGGACCAGAGTATAAACGATTTAAATGTCCAAGTCCCCTGAGGGCGGACTGGATATAAATGACTTGAAGTCATCGAGCCCTTGGCATACGAATTGGAAAATATTCTAAGTCCCTAGAGCGTGGGATAAAAGAATGTGCAAATACCAAAAAAGTTGTCAACTTGTTTGAAGATGAATCGATAAGTTCATGTAACTCGTAGTAGCTCGAGTTTTGACCATGGTTATACAAAAAACCAAACAACAACAGTCCTCTGAGAGGGAAAAGAAGTAAGTTTTATTCATCACAAATAATTTTATTTTCATGAACTACGAAAATAAAAATAATTACATAGTCTAAACTAGCTCTTGTTGAACGAGAGTGAAGATAACTTCTTCGACTTCTTCGACTTTTTGCCAGATGACTCCTCCCTGGTACATTTACCCTTGATAGCTTTCTTTGACGGGGGAGTGACTGCTGCAGAAGTACGAGAAACATCCATGGATTTGGACCCGCTTGGGAGGATGACCTTCAACGGCTTGTTCAAAGGATCGTCCAGGTCCACAGCTTGAGATTCGACCTTGATCTTGATCGTCTTTTCCTTCTCTTTCTCAAGCTGCTCCTTCATGCTCAGTTCGAATGTGTGCTTAGAGATGCCTGTAATTTCAACTTCATAACTCCCATCGATGGGAGAGGAAGTCTCATATTTGTCGTCATCAAGCGCTCCGATCACCTGAGCATCTGGACCGGGAGCCTCTCCTGCGTGAGTGGCTTCACTTGTTTTTTCCCTCACCTCCTTGGCGACATCGCTCCTTAGAGTGGGCTCAAGATCAGAACAGCCTGCACAAAATCACAAAAAGCAAGTATTAGAATGCGATATCTTCTGGTGAAAAACGAAAAATCTTGGAATGTTAAAGAAAAAGAGTTGTCTACCAGGTTCCCGCTGGCTCTCAGCCGTCAGGGGGTCTCACCCTCTGGAATAGGGGACAAAACGTGAACGCCAAGGTCGGGGTCCTCCGGGTCATAGTCGATGTGCTATTCAAAAGGATCGAGTATCGGCCGACCGGCCGGCTGGGTAGGCACACGAGCTGGAGACTCGATCCTGGATGGACCGGCGATAACTTCTTTCTCTTTTGTTGAGAGGGAGCTTTGCAATAAAGGGCTTTGGCCGTTGACAGGTCCGAAGGCTCGTTTCCCTTAAGGAATTCTTTTATCAAAGCCCCCTCATCAACCTCCTCGATACCGTGTTCGGCCTTCTTGATCTCTATTAAGGTCTCCCACGCTTCGGCTAAAGATTTGAGATAGCCCTCGCCCAGAAAAGTTAAGTCCCAATGCATGAGATCGTGGGCATTGAATTCGGCGATAAGCAGGTTGAACATGCTTTTGACCTCTTCCCTACCTTCTTCCTTGGCTGCCTCAAGACAAGACTCGATCTCTGCAGATGCTATCTTTTTGCCCTCTTCACGAGCTTCATCGTTCAGCGCCTCAACTTTAGAAAGCTCGCCCTCAAGTTTTGCCTTTAGGAGTCGCGTTGCAACGATCTCGTCGCAATACCGTTGTGACTCTTCTTGGGCAGCATCTTCTCTTCTTGCTCTTTGCGGAGTCGCTCCTCAAGTTCTTTAACTCAGAGGCAGAATGCATCCCTCTCTTTTTGCACCGAGCCTTTCTCTAAAGCTAAAGCCCCACAGCTTTGTACCGCCTCGTCGATTTCTTTTTTGTGAGTTGATTCCAAAAAAGTTACGGCTTCGGCGGTATCTTTGGCGCTTTGTTGGGCGGCCTCAAGCTGAGATTTGTAAGACGCAATCTCTTCGTCCTGAGCTTTGATAAGGTCTTTGTCATGAATAGCCTCAAGCTTCAGGCGATCAATCTCATGTTGGCGTTCTATGGAGACTTCTGACACTTTCTCAGCAAGATGAACGAACGCGTCATGCTGAACATAGACGTCGTTAGTGCAAGCGATTGCGCTTTGCTTGACATCTCCAGGAATATGATGGATCGTCGGGAGAAACTTCAGACCATCAAAGCAGATTTTTGGAAATTTAACTTTAAGCTTGGCCAGTCTCTCCAATACTGTTGGATCTGTTGCAGGAACAGGAGGAGACGGCTTTGAAAGTTCATCTCTCCTGTAAGGATCCCGGGACTGTCGTGTGGAAGAGGAATCAGAGTGTTGATCACGGGGAACATCGGATTGCGACCCTTTATGGCCGTGCTTATCTTTGCTTTGCTTCGAGTGAGAAGAGGGACGTTGGTGGTATTTGGGATGATAATATGTTTTCTTCCGAGATGATGAGTCCCGGGAATGATAATCCCTATCGCCGTCACCGTCTCTGTCCCGACGTCTTTCGGAACCTGAGTCCCGTCCAAAATGATGGAAGATAGATGACCCGCGGAGACGATAAATAGCGTGTGTACGCCCCATGTAACCTGCACAGAATTTAAATAACAACGAATTAGCAAAGAGTAGTGTGATGACGGAAATTTAAGTGCAAGGTGGAGTGCATGTTTTTGTGTGTGTCCTAGTGTTTCCCCTCGACGGACTAGTTTCTTTACTAATGGGAGTTTTTTCTCCCTAAGTTTGGTCTTGAACGCCTGCATCACCTCTGATGGGAGAGTGAAGTTTAAGTGCCTCCGGATCGTCAAAATCATAATTAAGTAGATCGTCAGATATGGAGAGGTTCGAGAGGCCCTTTAAAGAACTTTCTAAACGTTGTGAGGAAGCCTCTTTCTTTGTTGGAATAAGAGTAACTTTAGACGTTGTGCCAACTTTTTCCCTCCTTATCTTGTACGTCAGTTCATTTTTCCTCTTCGAAGGGAAAGATGATGTTTCGATGTCGTGAACTTCGACTATCGGGTCCTGAGTAGGAACAACGTTCTCATCTTGTGCTGCGGGTGTTTCGGTTTCCTTGATCTCTCCTTCTTCTAGTGCGCCAGGGGCGTTACGTGCTGAAGACTCGGCTTGCTTTTTCCCCTTGCCAAAGGCGGGCCTGGGTATGGTAACGCCCTGAGGAAGGCTTATCCAACGGCCTTCTGCCAACAGTCCAGACGTTATAAGTGACTCATTCGAAATGAGAGTTCAGATCTCTCGTTCTTCGGCAGGAAGGGATCTAATAGCTTCGACGGCTTCAGAATATCCACGGCCGTCAGGACGTGGATTGATGCCTGAATAGGTGGAAAAAAGAGTTAGAAAAGGCACGGCTTTGACCAAGTATGAATATAGATCCAGAGAAAAGACTTACTTCCTTCCACCCATCTCCTCGCGGAACCAGGAGGGTAACGCACATAAAACCATTCCTGTTTGTACATGGCAAACTTGCTACATGCCCCCGTCAAGATCTAGCATTTGTGTATTAAAATTGGAAGTATGACTTGGTGTGTAAATAAAATAAATATTTATATATATGAGGATATATATGATTTTGAAGTTGATTTGAAATAAAACGGATTTCGAAAGAATATATATATATATATATATATATGGAAAATAAGAATAAAATTTGGAAATTCTACTAATCAAAGTCTATTATAGGTTAGGAAGTCCCACTAGAATCCATTCTAAGAGAGTGATGGCTAAAAGTGAAGAATGGAAGGCAAGACGCGGAGAGCGAAGAGCAGCTGCACGTAAGGAACGAGAAGAAGCAATACAGGAGTATGAGAAACAGGTTAAGGAAAGGGCTGGACCAGGGCCTTAGGATAATGTCACCTACTACAGATGTTACAATAAGGGTCATTACGCAACCAAGTGCAGTAAAACAAGGAAGGAATTGAAGGGCTCATTCCAATGGTTTCGCTCTGATATCTTATGTTTTAAGTGCCATAAGAAAGGACATTTCCTAAACCATTGCCCTGAAGTGAGGAAGGTGAAGCGTAAACCCATAGAACCAGTCAATGAGTCGACTATTTGCTACCCTTGTAAGATGATGGGACATATCGCTAGGAATTGTCCCAAGAGACGGAAGAAGAGTAAGGTTATGGAACGTCCTGCAGGAGGCGTGAAGGTTATCCGGATTAATGGAAGGGTAGAAACCTTTTGTGGTAAATGATATAAGTGGGGACATCCTGTTGGAAAGTGCATGTTCGGGATTTGCCCATTGGAAGGAAGTCCCTGGAGAGGATTCTTGTAAAAATACTAGGGCTCTTTTCTTTTCCAAGCCCTTAGGTGATGGAGAAGGCGTCTAGATTTATGACTTCTATAAGACTCTTATTTTGGATAAATGGATGTAATGTTTGAACTACTAGTGTGTAGTCTATCAATATATGGAATATTTTATGGCAATACAATATAATATAAATTCATTTTTATTTATTTGAGATTGGAGTTGAAATTAGTTCAAATTGAAATTTGATTTGAATTAATTGGAATTATAATCGATGTTGAATAAGTTTAAATTCAAATGGGAATTAATTTGAATTCGGAACGAGAATCGAGGTTAATTCAGATTGAATTGGAATTGGATCAATTTAAATTGAAGTGGAAATTGGAAATTGATTGGAAGTGGAGATTGGGAAGTTGAACCAGTTTGACTCGGAAACTATTTTCAAATAAATTGTTTTAATATAAACTCTTAAATATATTTTTCCAAGCTATTTACTATACAACCTTTCTTTTTTAAAATCAAACTATCTTATACTTATTTTACAACTATGTTGCAACTATTTAACTATTCTATAGGTACTTTACAACTAATAACTATTTTACAACTATTTTATAACTACTTAACTATTCTACAGCTATTTTACAACCAATAACTATTTTACAACTACTAAACTATCTTAAACTTTTCAAGCTATTTTCTAAATTTAAGCTGGTCAGAGTGCATACTATTTATAATTAAATACCAATTGAGATAAGAATTGAAATGATAACCCAAATGTAAGTTGAAGTAATTGTGAATAAGTGAATAGAAATCAAAATCAATGTGAATTAAAAGAAAATTGATTTAACTAGCAATCAATTGTGATAAGTACGTAGGATGTACGTATATTATTTTATTTGCATAACGGTTTGATCCAGATTCGAGCACATAATTTCGAGATAGTATATCGATTCAAGTTGGGATCCTTTTTCACTCGATTTTTCGACGGGAATTTAGATATGTATTTTTGATTGGTTCTGGAAATTCTCTATCATAGTTATGTTTATGCAAGGATAATGACGGTTTTTGATCAAGAAACCAGATTAGAGTCCACACTAGGAAGTCGGGTGGACGATACTACTTCGGAAGTGAAATTGTGTGATCGAGTGAGCGATCAGATTTGACATTGCGTATGGATGATATATGTACATCGTACGTGCTTGAATGAAATAGATATCGAAAATTTGGAAAAAAAATGTAAAAATGATTTTTGAAACGGAAAAGTATATTTTGAGAAATACATAATGAATAAGAGTGGAAGTTGGATATCACTATAGCTGAAACTCATTTTATAAAAAGTAAGTAATGTGGCAAATAAATTTATAAAGGAAATCAAATTTGAATTTTGATTCGGCATAAATTAAGTTATATTTTTTTTTGATATATATGATAAACTTCCCTCATTGAATCTATAACCAGAAGAAAAGATCTTTGAAAAATATTTGAAGTATAAAAAGGAATTTATATAAGTAGGAAGTGATCCAAAAATATATTTTTTAGTTAAAAGAATAAACTTATATATATATATATATAAATGATTTTATGAAATTGGGAAAAAGGTTTTTGGAACCCATTGATTTGAAAGGCTTTGATTTTGGGAAAAAGCAAATTTTAGGAATTTGAAAAGCCAAGTTTAGGAACTATTGATTTTGAGATATCAATTTTTTGAAAATGGGATTTATATGTGATACATATAAGAGTATGATTTGAAAGATGCTATACGTGTATAGTATAAAACGTTTTGAGAATGCTGTGGGCAAAAAGGCGCTCCCATTTAGAGTTGAAACTTGTAGTAGGAGATCCACGGGGTGGTTTTGCCTTGAGCCCTAAGGGGGGTTATAAATTTTAATCCCAGAGGAAGTCCGGACTAAACTGTAGTTCTTGAGGATTGTGGTTGGGGTAGCGAAAGTCGAGGGCGCTGACGCCTACAGAGACACTGGGGTTATGTTGTGATGGCGGTGTAACTAGGTGTAACTGCGATCTACTGTGCTCCATAGCATAAGTCGAGGGGCAGTGATTGCCTAAAGTCTACGTTTGATTTCGCTGGGAAAGCGATGTAACATCGGTAGACTGCAATCTATGAAGACATAGTGAAAGTCGTGTGGTAATGAGTGCCTATAGGCTACATTGGGACTCGATTGATGTAGTCTACGATCTATGTGGTCTGTGTAGGGAAGTTTCATTTGGCAGCGAAATTCGAGGGTCTTGATGCCTACAGTTACAGGTTTTTGCTGTGATGGCAAGTAACCTTGGGTGTAGCTGCGATCTATGGTGGTTCCATGGTGTAATCGAAGGGCGCGGAGGCCTACAGTTTTCCATGGTTTGTCGAGACGGTGACATAATCATCCGGCTAACTGCGACAATGGAGGGGGTGATGATTTCCAGAGCATTCTCACCAAAATGTTTTCTACATTTTCACAAATGCTTTTCAAGTATTTTCACCGGGTGTTGAAAACGGGTATACTAAGTACTTATAGATTTTCAGTCCTACACCCGATCACCGTATGAGCGAATTTCTGTGAGAACAATGATGGACTTGTTGAGACATCGAGTTATAAAATGTATTTATATAAAAGCTATTTTGATAATATTCTGTAAATTTTAAATGTTTAAAACTTTAGAATAATAAGAGTTAAAAATGTTTAAAGAACAATTTAACTGATAATTAACGGTATAATTAAAACTCTTGCTACGTTCTTTTTTGAGGATGAAAAGTTCTAAAGGAGGAAGGAAGGTGACGACCCGTTTTTTTTTAAACGTCTGTTAATTGGGTAATTAACTTGTTTAAATCAAGGAACGTTAGTTTTATTAGACAAACAAATAAATTTTGATAATGGAAATATCTAAACAAATATAAATTGATCTGAAAACTATAACAATATTGAATTATAAATCTCCAAAAATGTTAAATCTTATAGTAAATAAATAAATAATATATTTCACCATTTAAATTCAAGAATAAAATATTCATAAGTACATAAATATATATATATATATATATATACACACACACATACAAGCTATATAGTATATATAAGTATATAAATGTGCATGTATGTATTTATGCCATATGGAATAAAATATAAGAGAATGTTGTATAAAATGTATAAATAAATAAATAAATATATGGAATCAAGGATTTACAAGCTTATGATGTTCAATAAATGTGTGTGTGTGTGTGTGTGTATATATATATATTGTGAAGAGGAACTATGATTTGAAATTCAAATAAATATCTCAAAAGTAATCTAGATTTAAACTCCACATTTTTATAACACTAGTATATATAGGTATTAATTTAAGTATACACATAAGCTTAAATAAGAATAAATAAAAGAGCTATATAATATTAAGTAAACATGGTAAATAGAAACATAAATAAAAAGGAAATATAAAATATATACAAATGGACATTTACAAGCCAAGAGGAACATATGTTTACAAGTGGCAAAATTTTCTTTTAAATTGAAAAGAAAATATAATAATAAAAAGGAAGAAATAAAAGTGAGAAATCAGGGACTGTATACAAGTAGTTTATCCTCTTTATACTTCATTTCCTTCTTTCATTCTTACAAGCAAACAAAAACCGTAAATAAAAAGTGAAAGCTAAACAAACTTATTCAAGTTTGCAACTGAAGCAAAAGATTCAAGTTCAAGCTCAACTAAAAGCTAAGTAGAATTCAAATCCAACTTAATCAAAAGAAGTTCAGAGCAATGATTAGTTGCATTTTCAAACATCTGTTTCTCTGTTCAAACATCTTAAGGTGAGTAAACTTAATTATTAAAAAGCTAAATCCTCTTTATTAGCTGGTGCATGTAATAAAAAAATAGAAGTGATGACTTGATTATGATTTGCATGGATAAAATTGTGAGATTGCCTGGGTGTATAAGTTGAAAATACTGTGTGTTCATTTTCATACCTCTGTTCTTTTTCTAACAGGCTCTAAGACCATTCAAAAATTTGCATCTCTTCATCTAGGCAATTATAGAATATAATGTTTAAAGGAAACTTGTTTGTACGAATGTAATACCATTTTAAAGATAATTCCAAAAAGAATTTTTGAATATCAATCCGGTAAAGGAAGTTTTACAGTGAAAATCAATTAATGTCATAAAATTAATTGTTTAAATTTCATGTTTTGATTATATAGCTAGATTCGTTTTTAAAGTGATGATTTTGGTGGTGGATTCATGAGTTTTAAGGTTGTAATATGTGAGGAATTGTTAGATGAACGAAATTGGGTTTTCTGCCAATTTATGGCAATCGGAGGAAGATCATGAGTCAAAGTCGAGGGGGGAGGTAACCTGTGGATCAAGGAGCATAGGAAAATTGGTCGGTGGATTTTTAGGTCACCGTAGCGTCGCAGAGAGGGAGAAGTAAGGTTTAGGGTATTGTTGTGGTCAAGGTCGTTTGTGAGGTGATTGCGACTTCGTCGTAGCATCAGAGTGGGCCGGAGTAAGGGAAAAGGAAGAGGTGATGTTGGTGGCAAGTTGGCATGGATTCAAGTGGGCTTTGGCGAGGGTACGAGGCGTATGAAGATCGGTTTCATTTCTGATAGTGGTGAACTTTTATCCAATTTTGATTCGAGAGGTTTTAGAAGGGATTGGGTGGACGGAGCGAACTAGCACATCGTCGGTGACTTGGTGGCGGTGGCGGCGAGGGTCCGATAGACTCCAGTCATGTGTAAACATGTACGGTGCACTGAGTATCAGTCGAGTCGGTTGATAGTATAATAGGATCAGGTTAGTAAAGGAAAGGGTAGGAGAAAGGAAGAAAGAACTGGGTAGTGAAAAAGAGGGAAAGGTGGCCCGTTATGGGCCAGATAACCAAAGAAATAGGAAAATAAAGAAGAAAAGAAAAGGTAAGGTGAAGAAAATGAAAAAGAAAAATAAGTAAAGAGAATAAAAGGAAGAGATAAGAATAAAAGCATAGGCATAAATGTAAAAGCATAAGTATAAAAATAAGCATGTTTTTCAAAATAAATGTCTAACCCATTCTTTAAAATATTTAATGTTTTACTTGAGTCCCTAGTTTAAATAAAGGAATTTAAAAACCTTATTTACTTAAATATATTCTTGGTTAAAGGTTACAAATAAATTGTTTTAACTTAAATTAGTTAAGCTTGGAATAATTATATGTCTTTTATTTAATTTAATTCCTAGGTTTGTTTAAATAAAAATTAAGTGGTGTAATTAAGTATATGGTTAGGGACAATAAAATGTTTCAAACTTATGTTTAATCAAATGTTTTATTTATTTTATATATTATCTAATTCCAAATGTTTAATAAAAAAAAATAATAAAACAAATAGCTTGAAATTAATGAATGTCAATTAAGCATGATTATAAGTAATTTATTTTTAAATTAATTTGATGATTGTGGGTTAGTTAATCTAGCCTACGAATGATTAATTTAAACTGAACGTCTGAATTGTTTAGTATCTCTTGTATGTTAATTTGTGATATGTTGTGATATGTAATGACCTGAATTGAACTATTAATAAAATGTGAGACATTTATTTGAACATATATTGTGATGGAATTTTTGTGAATATTGGCATTTGAAATTTGAATTGTTTTGGCTTAAAGGATGGCATTGGATTCGAAGAGATAGGGGTCGGATATCAGTGATAATCGGAACCACTTCGATTAGTAACTACAATAATTCTTTATAGATTTGATTTTAAAATCAAATAGGATGGAATGGAATAAATTAAGTGAACTTGGCTATTTAAATTAAGTAACGGTATCAAGATATTTTTTTGGATATGTGTAATAAGTGTTTGACCAAAATAAGACTAGAACTCGTAGTAACCTAAGTATTTCATATTAAATGGGTTTACTCACGCTGGTTTCAGCCTACTCGGGTGTTACTTTATCGTAATGCTCGGGTCAGACGGAGTATTACAGATTTTCATGTTAGGACGTTTTGGAGCTCAGGAAGTGAGCTGGATGGTAGAGACGTATTGATTCCGCTGTGTATTAGAGACTATATAGTCTGTATTGATAGTATTCTGGTACAAGTTGTTACAACTGTCCAGTTTATTTGTGAATGGTTGTACTCTGATATATTGTATGTCAATTGACATTTACAGCTTTTTTGTGTAAATGCTATTATTTGATATTATATTTTGTTCCGCTGCGATTGTGAGATTCTGTGCTGTTGTTTTCTGTTTCTTTTTCTACCTCCTTTTCTTCTTAACCCTAACAGTCTGACATTTCCGGCACTCGATTGCTCGGCATTCTATACGGTGAACATATAGTGTCGAATTTTTGGGGTCGAAAATTCCGGGGCTTTACAGATTTGTAAGTTACTTGTCATGGGTTTTTAAGCCACTAAGATGGTAGAAATGGGTTCCATCCCAAATGAAATTCAGAATGTAGATTTCCATGCTATTATGAAGTTTTAACAAAAGCTAGACACATATCTTGAAATCTTGATCTTGATACTCTAGAGTCTTCAATCTTGAGTCTTGAGTCTCTATACTGATCGGTCTTCAGTAATCAATACCTGCATATATATATATATATATATATATATATATATATATCCTGTATATACATATCTATCTAGACAACAGTGTTAGTATATATTTTATAATAAGATAAGTTAAAAAGGTTGTTTTCATCAAAACCAACATCTCAGTTCAACAACAAGTACATCGTTAAAATAAAAATATGTTGTTTACTTATAGTTTATAAATATCAATGTACCTTTGAATGTAATTTCTTATAAACAAGGTCTTCCTTTGCATTTTAATTGATAATTAAACTATTTGACATTTGTATCAAAATATTTATTCAATTTCGATGCTTATAAAATGATACCTTCTATCATTTCTTGGATCATATCCGAAACTCATAAACTTAATATCGCTCTCACTGACTTCGAAACACTTCAGTTATTTTGTGTAAACAGTTTACTCTAAATAATTATTTAGAATTTCTATTTCAACACATATGTACCAAAACAAAAAGTCATAACAAGGATAATTATGCGAGTAGAATCTGAATTTACTTGAGCATGTTGAATAATGAATATGTTATGGTAATTTCAATAGTTGAAATTTATGATATTATTCTTGCTAATGTGCTCATTATATTACAATTGCATTTGTCTTTCTCTTAATGACATTTTTATGGCCAATGGATCATATCCCTTAGGGTATGGCTATCAAAATAATATTTTGATAATATACTTGAATTTATTTTGGATATGTGCATTGTACCATATCATAGAGTCAATACTCTTAATGGTTTAATTAAACAACTGAGGAGTATTTATACTTGACACTGATAAGAAACTTGTAGTTTCTCTTTAGTACACAAGAATACTCATTAGACAGTCTAATGTATTTGTGTTCATTTCGATTTGGACAATTTCATTTCATCCCTTATGATCAGTTTTATCATTAGATCATATCCATATCCATTTCTACATCAATAATTTCTTAAAAAATTCCTTCGCTATAAAATTGGTATTTTTGAAACAATAGCTATTTCTCTATGCAACAAAATGGGCATTCATAAACATTTCATGAATTAAATTATATAAAACTGATTATGCATTAGTTCACAATATATTGATGTTCACAACATAAACTAGTCATCTAACGACAATCGTTCCTAAAATTCTCTTGGGATGATTCATATAAGATCCCGTACAATTATTACATACAGCCTTTCGACTCACACAACCCTTTAACTACTTTGCCTAGGATATGTAGGGGTTTCTTATAAACCCTTATCTTATACGATTTTGTAAACTATTATTTGGATCATACTAATTTTAACATTATGTATTACTTTTAAATATATACCTTATAGAAAGAATTTAACTTGATTTCACTTATCATTAATTGTGATTTGTCCAAAAAAGTTCGATTACTCCTTATCAGTTCATCACTATGTATTAAAGGGAGGAGTCACCTTTTGAGATAGAATCTTTATTCATGTTAGGTACATATGGAACTCCTTCCAATAAACTCTCCCATTCGATCATATCGAATAAGTTCAATTGCATGTTACATTGCTTACCTCTGTTATATATTCTATGAGCTTTTCTTACACTAATACATGCATATCAAACACACATGTCCATGTTTGTGATGACCCATCTGTGAATATGATGAAGTATGTGGAAACCTATTGGTATTCATAGACTTACAATTGCATACATCTGTACGGGTAATGAGCCCACCGCGTTACCCATATTATTAAAAAACGTCATAAATAATGTCATTTAATAAGGTGGAGAATACGGCTTGTTAAGGGTGACCAAATGTGAATATATCTTTAAACTAACATTGACACGTCATACTTACCATTTTACTGAACATCTGGAACAAATTTTGACGTGTACAGTCTCAGTTTAAAGTAATAAACACACTGGTTTTCAAAATTGGAATGGTGTAGTATAAAAAACAATAGTCATAAATTACAGCAGAATAATACACATCATATAAAATACATAATTTGAGTCTTCAAAATACAATACTAGACCCATATAATATACATCTAGGACAAGTCACTATCTCAAAATATATATCTCATCATATATACACACACATCGATATATATATATATAAATATATATATATATATATATATATATATATATATATATATCCAACAGAAGACAAATTGAAAAGTCAAAATAGTCTATCTTCATGCTAACACACCTACCAAAAGCCTACATGTCCTGTACTATAAAAAGTCTTGGCATGACCGGAGTATTATGTAAAATAATAAACGAGTGATATTTTCTCTAAATATCCAAAATGTGAGAACAAGATATAAAACAAAGATATACGACAATATAAATAAATATAAATGTCATGTATATAAACAAGTCGTTGGAATAATTTTAACTTGGAATCCATCTAAATACATAAGAATACTTGAATCATGAAACACGGAACAACTCACAAAGCCCTGGGTTTCGAAATAAATAATAATATCTTAGAATCCAAGAAAACCTAATCCATACTAGTCACAAGGATCATCCATATCGATCACAATGATTGTCCATATCGTGAAAAAAACAAAATCCTAATCCATACTGATTCGATACCAAGGATCGTCCATACCGTGGAAAAACAAAACCCCAACCGATCTCGACGAACGTCCATACCGATCAAAATGATTGTAGAAAACATATAACGACCCACCATTTTGGATGGTTTAAATCGACAATAAACCACTCATGTCAACTCAAGCTGTAACGACCCAGAATTTTGAACAATTTAAATTGAAAATATTTAATTAATTTTAAATATTTGAATGATGGTTTGACTTGAATTTCAAATTATCAGAATGAATTTGGCGATTAAATTATAGAATTTAATCTATTGAAAGTTGAATAAAAAAAATTGAATCCTCAGTTTAAAGCTGATTAAAAATATTTCAAAGGCTTTAAAATTTATATTGATAATACTGAAGACAATAGAAGCTTCAGAAGTGAATTTGAAAGTGATTTGATCAGTTTTGAAATTATATCGTTTGAATCGATATTTAAAAATCGGTTTCGATTTTAATTTTAAATAGTTAGATTTAAAATTCTTGATTGTATGTTTGAATGATGATTGTTATCTATTGATGGTTAAAATAGACATTATACGTCGTTAGTAAGCGAAGGTTATTTATTAAAAACATATACCGCGAATATTTCACAGTACAGTGAAATTGGTATTATTTATGTACTTGGAGTTGATTTCCCGCATTATATAGCGGATGAGACCCTATTGCGCCGTCTATTAAGCGGATAATATTTTATAAAAATCCCATATACCGCGATAATTCCGTACTGGAACGGAATTGGTATTGTGCTAACATCTTTGGATGCAGAAAAACAGGTTGGAGGGATCCAACTGGATTCCTCAACAGTATTTATTTGATTTCAGATATTTTGATATTTGATGATTATCATATACAAATATATGATGTCATTGTTGTCGTGATTGACTATTTGGTGTGTAACATCATTGGTCCAATTTTGGAATTTCAGAAAGATTTTTAAAGTGATTTTTGAAAGTATACGTTTATAAAATATTTTTGGAATTGATTCATTTTAAATAAATAAACGTTATAATTTTAATGTTAAAGAAATTATGATTTTTGAGAAATATAGTTAAAAGTTGATTTTTTTGAAAATATGGGGTTAATGATTTTATAAAATAGTTTAAATTGGGATTTTTGAATTTATTATAAAAAGTTTAAATATAGGATTTATAAAATTTGATTATTTTATAAATCAAAGAAAATGGTGAAATTATAAAGGAGTTTAAAGACGTTTTTAAATAATAATATAAATTGATTTACATAAATTGATTTATATAAAAGATTTATAAATTGATATTTATAAATTAAAATATTTGAATTATAAAACGAGTTTTTATAAGTGTTAGAATGAATTATAAATGAATTTCATAAATGAATGAAATATATAGAATTATAAACGGTGAAGTTATAAATGGAATTTTATAAGCAGTAGATTTATAAAATTTGTAAAGTTATTAAAAGAATAGTTTTGGGTAAATAAATGAATCTTATAAGTTATAAGATTTATAATTTGGGAAGTTTAAAGGAACGATTTTGTAAACAAATAAATTATAAGTATTTAACTTATAATATGTACTTTTGGTATATAATTGAGTTATAAATTGAAATAGGTTAATAAAGGAGATGTATAAAAGGAAGTTGTTATAAAATAAATAGAAATGGAATTTATAAACATTGTTTTATAAATCCGCAAACGACTTATTTTGATAAGTAAATTGTTATAACTTATTAATGGAGTTATATTCACGGTTTAGACAGTGAATAATCCTTTAAAATAAAATGTATAGAAATGATGAAATTGGTTAACGAAGTATATTCACGTTTTTAGATAGTGAAGGATAGGTTAAAGAAAATGTTTTGGATGTGATTGTTTAAATAGAACTAAAACGATCTAACGATGTTTTTAAAATGCGTTAAGATTTGAAACCATAGATTTCAACATTCATTGTTGAAATAGACGTTTTCGAGAAATAGAAGGAAATGGTGGACTAACACTGTTGTTATAGTAAATGATTTCCGAAAGGAAATGTTTTGTATAGTATTGGGATTTATATATTTATTTTAATTTTGAATCCCTATACTAGTGATTTTGGGTTGTCGTAACGATGTTTTACGCAACATTCATTTTGGCCCAAATAAATATGTTTAAGAGAATGATTTCCTTAAAGAATGAAATATATACTTAATTTCGATTTAAGTGTATTGAATATTTTCTGAATGTTGAAAATAAATAGATTTGTGAATTACTTATTAATAAGTAAGTATGGAAATGTTTTTCCAATGTGAAATGAAATGTTTTGAGAATTTATCTTTTTGAAGATAAATTGAAAATGAATAATTGAAATCGTATATTCATAAATATTTTGGAATGTAAAGTCACTATGGAATTTATAAATCAAAAGGGGAATTTGTTTAAAAATAAATGCTGATTTATTTTTGAAGTGTGGAAATTAATTTACGGATTTGGAACATAAATATAAAGTAAATCGGTAAGGATTTATTTAATTGGTTTAAATGAACCATGTTGAAATGAAAGTATTTCCGCGTAAGGAAAATGTTTGAAATTTGTTTTCAAAAGTGATAAATGTGAAAAGTGATTTGAAAATTTGTTTTCAAATGGTTGAAGTGTGGAAAATATATATCTTGTAAAGATATTTTTGGAAAATAAATAATTTGGAAAATTATTCGGAATCTGGTGATGTTGTGCATATCCATTGATAGTTCAATAACCGACTATCAATATTTACCTTTGAATGGGTATTTGTTGTGATTTGCTTGAATTTGAATGCCACACTTATTTTTGAATAAGCGCTCACTATTCGGGTTAACCGGGAAAGGACCTTGGGGTCGTATAACCCATTCCGAATATGTGATACGTCGTTATGAATTGCATTTGAAGACCGGTGTTGAAGACCGGATATTTTTGAAAACGAAAGGATTACCGTCGAATGTTTCTGCACCGAATGGCCTCGGTATAGAGATTCTATATGTGATGGAAAGTCCGGACGTGATTAGTGAATATCCGGATTGCAAGGACTTCTTTGTAAGTGCCTTCGGTTCTGTTCGATCCCGGAACAGACTCGTATGGATAGTATGTCTGACATTACAAATTGAGATATAAAGCTGATTTCTTTCAAATACATATCTGTTGGTGGCGGAGAATTTATTCTCTTAGCATTAACACCCTTCTCTGAGACGTACAAGATCAGATGTTATGTAGTTGAAGGTTATTAGTAATATACTCCCAATTTGGTAGTGTGATATGCTAAGTGATGTTGAGCATTTGTTGAATCAAAGCACAGCTTTTGTGTAAAGCGTAGCTTTGTGGACGAGACTACGTCGGACCTCACACCCCGGAAATGGTCAAAACAGGAAGGATGCAGCAAGGTTATTAGGGGGTAGCGCCCCTTTAGTGTATGTCATTCCTTCTGGATAGAGGTGGTATCATGTATGCAGCCCAGATACTTAACCTATGTTGTTGCTGCAAACTTATTACTTTGTGGTTGTTGGGAATCGAAGATCCTCGGATGTAGATCGGTTACGATCGGGGGATGACATAATCTGTCAGTAGTTACCCAGTTAGGGGTAACCCGGCCTTGTGTTGGCAGAGATCCGGTTTGGTTCTCGGGACGTCATTCCAGAGGCGTTTTCATGTGGCAGTGGGAAGTTCCTTGGCCTGACCATTTGTTGGAAATCCAAAGAAACAATACGAACCCTGTACGATTTTAGTTGTACAACCTGCGATGGAATGTGGCAGTAACCTGCTATTGAACATGGTAGCTATAGTAGGCATAAGTGTGAAATTCCTATGCTGGCTAAGATTTATATCTTTACTTTCGAAATGATTTTTTCCTACACTATGCACTAGTAATAATATCAAATGTTTCTTTTTAATGCGTATCAAGCATCTTTGACTATCATAAGGAGAAATCTCCTCCGATTCTGCGTTTGCATTGTGCGTGTGTGCGGGAGGCCTTATGGTAGTCTCATTTTTAAAAGCATTGCAAATCTATTTTAAAATTATCATATTCTTTATTTTAAAAATAAACTGTTTTAGTTCTCACACCAGTCACATGACTGACTCGGAGTTTATTATTTTCCTTCCTAAACTCTGGGTGCCCATAAATTTCCACACGGGCAGTCAAGAGTCAGGTTTATCAGGATATTCTGGAATCCAGGAGTTGCTGGAGGCAAGCTGATGGCATGGCGTATTCACTAGTATATAGTATTTTTTTCCACTGTTTGTTGTTGTTGTTGTTGTAAACTCTGATAATATAATGTAATGTGATGTAGTGTAATAACTGATATAGTTCTTTGTTTAAAGATTATTCATTTATCTATTATATGTTGTCCGCTGCGATTGTGAGATTCTGATATTGTTCTGTTGTTTTCTTTCTGTTCTGTTCTCTCTTTTCTCTCTTCTTTTGTCTTTTTCTTCTTTTTAAAACCCTAAGAATTCTTATTTCCGTTCATCTTGAGTTAATCAATGGATATTAGTGTTTATTCAAGAAGTACGGATTTTCGGGTCCTCACATCTGGTATCAGAGCATATGGTTAAGCGACAACCATGGCTCTGTTTGGTATTACTCATTAGAGATAGAGTCAGTAGTGCTCTAGAATGAGTTTGAGTGTAATAATAGATACGAGCGCGTATTTGTTAGTGAATATAAATTGTTTTGTATTGTGTTGACTTATCGGTTGATTGTTTATAGATTCTGGTCGATGTAGTCCAGCTAACTATGGTAGATAGGGGTTTCTAAACTCTTAAACAAGATAAACCTACACGATATTGTTTTAAATTGGGTAAATGAAATAATTTTACCTTGAGTATATTTTATATATAAGTTGATTGTTTGGTTGTTGAAAATGTAAGAATATATATATAAGTGAATTAAAAGTTGTTTGAATAATCTAAATAAAAACGACAATTGTAAAGGAATAATTGTATAAGCAAAAGAATTATAAGAATTGAATTATAATTAAAGTGATTTACAATTGTGAAATAAACTTATATATATAAGAAGTGAAACTATATGAATATATTTATGAATATGAGTTGTAAATAAAAAATGAGTTTGAATAAGTGATGATATTTGACTTTGGTAAAGGTTAAATAAAAATTTACTTTAGAATTGGGAATCTGAATTGATTTATAAGTTGGAATTTAAGTTAAGTAAAACCAAATAATGTTGAAATGGAATATAACTTAAGAGATGTTGAATGAAGTTGATTTTGGTATCAAAGTAAATTAATAAAGTTAAGTGATGGATATGAACTTGAGTTATATAAATGAAATTCAACTTTTGTGGTTAAATGAATTAGCAATTGAATTAATTAATGGATTGAATGTTAATCAATTAAATGTAAATAATTGATATGAAATAATGAATGTAGGTGTTAATTCATTAAAATCTAATGTTATTGGAAAAAAAAGTTGAATAATTGAATGAAAATCAATTTAATTAAACCAATTGAAAGCAAAGGTGTTAAACCAAATTGAATGAAGATAAGCAAATGAATTTGGTTATGTTGAATATACATTGGTTGTTATTTGATTGTTAGTTGATTGTATATAAATTCATTAAGTGTTGATAAAATTGAATTAGCCAAATTGAGAGCTATGTAATTAAATTCAAATTTGGAAGTAAATAAATTTGAATAGAATTGAATTCAACTTGAATTGAAAGTGAACTAATGTGAATGTAAACTAACTGAAATCGAATGAATGAATGTTAGTAAAATTTGATGTTAACAAATCAAACATGCATAAATGGAAAACCAATTTGAATTGTGCAAAATGATTTTTGAATATGGTAATTGGATATTATGGCTAGTAGGATATACAGGTGTATTAAAGGAAATAGAATTTTGATTTTGATTTTGAAGATATAAAAAATTGAATTGCTCGACAAAAAGGTACGTATTTCAATTTCAGTATGAAATTTGGTATTTTCTTGTCCAGCCACTTGGCGTTTTGTTTTCTTTTGGGATTTGAGGGCCTGTGGTGCCATTTTGTAGTTGTACCGAGCTAGCCGCGCAAAGGAGACGCTGGCAAAAAAATTCGAAAATTTAGGGTGTTAGAAAATTTTGAAAGTTTATGATTTGAATTTAAATTTAAACTTGAATTTTGAAGTAAATAATGTTGTTTGGAATCTATAATTGAAGTTGGAAATTTAGTTGAATTGATAATGGATCTTTAATAAAAAAAGATTTAGTAAGTTGATAAAACTATTGGATTGTAAAAAATAATAGACGAGTTAAGGACCATTCTTCCTAACTTGTAATTTCGGGACGAAATTCTTTTAAGAGGGGAAGGTTGTAACAACCCAGAATTTTGAACAATTTAAATTGAAAATATTTAATTAATTTTAAATATTTCAATGATGGTTTGACTTGAATTTCAAATTATCAGAATGAATTTGGCGATTAAATTATAGAATTTAATCTATTGAAAGTTGAATAAAAAAAATTGAATCCTCGGTTTAAAGCAGACTAAAAATATTTCAAAGGCTTGTAAAATTTATATTGATAATACTGAATACAACAGAAGCTTCAGAAGTGAATTTGAAAGTGATTTGATCAGTTTTGAAATTAAATCGTTTGAATCGATATTTGAAAATAGCCTTCCGAGGCACAGTCTCGGAATTCGACGAAACCAATTCCATTGGGTCCGTAATATTGAATTATTATCGGATTTCAAATTTCGTATTAACCGGAGTTGTTATGCGAGCATATGACATATAAATGTGTCAAAGAAAATTTAGATCGAACCAAATTGAATTTAGAAAGGGAAAAAAATATATAACATAATAAGCACAACTGCTATATTCTTTTCACCTACTTTCCTCTCCTTAAATCATGCCTAAAATCGCGCAGAAGATCACGGCAGTAAATCGTGCAAAGCATGCTTCGCTCAATTTTAAATATCCCTCTTCAGATTCGAATGGAAAAAAAAAATCGAAACAAATCTCAAACAAAATAAAAATGGCGACATCTCTTCCCTGCATCCACGTCTTACTGCAGTCCTCCTTTCCAATTTGTTTTCGTTCAAAATCAAAATCGAAAATGGCCGCAGCCTTGTATAAAAAAAATGGAAATCATGACCGAAATCGCGAACGACAACAAGGTAGGAGGAGTCGCGGTCGGAGATGGGCGATGGACCTCGAGCGTGGCAACGCGAAGGGAAGCTAGAGGGCGACGCAGTCCGTCGCGAACTCTAAATCGATGGCCTGTAGACACTGTTCTCGATCGAACGCATCAGCAAGTTCGTGAGACCGGAAGGTTTACGGCATCTCGACTTTGAGGGGACCTCGCGAGTGAATCAAGGCCAGCTCCTTTGCGAGCGACGTGGGAAAGAGGGCGAGTTCGACGATTGGGATGGGGATGATGCTCGCTGTAGATGGATCTCGCGAACGGTTGTGGCGATTTGCGTGATGTTCAAAATTTATTTGTGAGGTATTCTCGAATTTTTATTAAACCTAATTTATATATATATATATATATATATATATATATATATATATATATATATTGCTGAACGATAATTATATAACCCAGTGATTGAATTTACAGTAAGGAAGTTTTGGTTTAAAAATTAAATTTGAGTTAAATCAATTTTATAAAGGAAAAATTAGTTCAAAAAAATTTATTGAAAGATAATTAAGGTAGTGTTAAATAATGAAACAAGTAAAAGAGGGTTTAATTAATTCATTCAATTATTTTTGTTACTAAGAGGATTATTTAAAAGAAAATTGGTTAGAAATTCGAATTAATTGATAAGATGATTTATTAAAGGAAATTGGTTTGAAATAAAGATCATTTGTTAAGCAAATCAATTAAATGAAAATAGATGGTTCGATTTATTCGAATATTAATAAATGTAAAATTGTTTATACAAGGTCTAATTTTGTGAAGACAAAACTGGAAATGGAAAGGAGTTGGAATGAAATGCAAATTAAAAGCAAAGGTGAGAACTTCTCACTCAATCGAATCGGTTTCCATTTTAATTTTAAATAGTTAGATTTAAAATTCTTGATTGTATGTTTGAATGATGATTGTTATCTATTGATGGTTAAAATAGACATTATACGTCGTTAGTAAGCGAAGGTTATTTATTAAAAACATATACCGCGAATATTTCACAGTACAGTGAAATTGGTATTATTTATGTACTTGGAGTTGATTTCCCGCATTATATAGCGGATGAGACCCTATTGCGCCGTCTATTAAGCGGATAATATTTTATAAAAATCCCATATACCGCGATAATTCCGTACTGGAACGGAATTGGTATTGTGCTAACATCTTTGGATGCAGAAAAACAGGTTGGAGGGATCCAACTGGATTCCTCAACAGTATTTATTTGATTTCAGATATTTTGATATTTGATGATTATCATATACAGATATATGATGTCATTGTTGTCGTGATTGACTATTTGGTGTGTAGCATCATTGGGCCAATTTTGGAATTTCAAAATGATTTTTAAAGTGATTTTTGAAAGTATACGTTTATAAAATATTTTTGAAATTGATTCATTAAATAAATAAACGCCATAATTTTAATGTTATAGAAATTATGATTTTTGAGAAATATAGTTAAAAGTTGATTTTTTTGAAAATATGGGGTTAATGATTTTATAAAATAGTTTAATTTGGGATTTTTGAATTTATTATAAAAAGTTTAAATATAGGGTTTATAAAATTTGATTATTTTATAAATCAAAGAAAATGGTGAAATTATAAAGGAGTTTAAAGACGTTTTTAAATAATAATATAAATTGATTTATATAAAAGATTTATAAATTGATATTTATAAATTAAAATATTTGAATTATAAAACGAGTTTTTATAAGTGTTAGAATGAATTGTAAATGAATTTCATAAATGAATGAAATATATAGAATTATAAACGGTGAAGTTATAAATGGAATTTTATGAGCAGTAAATTTATAAAATTTGTAAAGTTATTAAAAGAATAGTTTTGGGTAAATAAATGAATCTTATAAGTTATAAGATTTATAATTTGGGAAGTTTAAAGGAACGATTTTGTAAACAAATAAATTATAAGTATTTAACTTATAATATGAACTTTTGGTATATAATTGAGTTATAAATTGAAATAGGTTAATAAAGGAGATGTATAAAAGGAAGTTGTTATAAAATAAATAGAAATGGAATTTATAAACATTGTTTTATAAATCCACAAATGACTTATTTTGATAAGTAAATTGTTATAACTTATTAGTGGAGTTATATTCACGGTTTAGACAGTGAATAATCCTTTAAAATAAAATGTATAGAAATGATGAAATTTGTTAACGAAGTATATTCACGTTTTTGGATAGTGAATGATAGGTTAAAGAAAATGTTTTGGATGTGATGTTTTAAATAGAATTAAAACGGTCTAACGATGTTTTTAAAATGTGTTAAGATTCGAAACCATAGATTTCAACATTCATTGTTGAAATAGACGTTTTCGAGAAATAGAAGGAAATGATGGACTATAACACTGTTGTTATAGTAAATGATTTCCGAAAGGAAATGTTTTGTATAGTATTGGGATTTATATATCTATTTTAATTTCGAATCCCTATACTAGTGATTTTGGGTTGTCGTAACGATGTTTTACGCAACATTCATTTTGGCCCAAATAAATATGTTTGAGAGAATGATTTCCTTAAAGAATGAAATATATACTTAATTTCGATTTAAGTATATTGAATATTATCCGAATGTTGAAAATAAATAGATTTGTGAATTACTTATTCATAAGTAAGTATGGAAAGGTTTTTTCAATGTGAAATGAAATGTTTTGAGAATTTATCTTTTTGAAGATAAATTGAAAATGAATAATTGAAATCGTATATTCATAAATATTTTGGAATGTAAAGTCACTATGGAATTTATAAATGAAAAAGGGAATTTGTTTAAAAATAAACGTTGATTTATTTTTGAAGTGTGGAAATTATTTTACGGATTTGGAACGTAAATATAAAGTAAATCGGTAAGGATTTATTTAATTGGTTTAAATGAACCATGTTGAAATGAAAGTATTTCCGCGTAAGGAAAATGTTTGAAATTTGTTTTCAAAAGTGGTAAATGTGAAAAGTGATTTGAAAATTTGTTTTCAAATTGTTGTAGTGTGGAAAATATATATCTTGTAAAGATATTTTTGGAAAATAAATAATTTGAAAAATTATTTGGAACCTGGTGATGTTGTGCATATCTGTTGATAGTTCAATAACCGACTATCAATATTTACCTTTGAATGGGTATTTGTTGTGATTTGCTTGAATTTGAATGCCACACTTATTTTTGAATAAGCGCTCACTATTCGGGTTAACCGGGAAAGGACCTTGGGGTCGTATAACCCATTCCGAATATGTGATACGTCGTTATGAATTGCATTTGAAGACCGGTGTTGAAGACCGGATATTTTTGAAAACGGAAGGATTACCGTCGAATGTTTCTACACCGAATGGCTCCGGTATAGAGATTCTATATGTGATGGGAAGTCCGGACGTGATTAGTGAATATCCGGATTGCAAGGACTCCTTTGTAAGTGCCTTCGGTTCTGTTCAATCCCGGAATAGACATGTATGGATAATATGTCTGACATTACAAATTGAGATATAAAGCTGATTTCTTTCAAATACATTTCTGTTGGTGGCGGAGAATTTATTCTCTTACCATTAACACCCTTTTCTAAGACGTACGAGCTCAGAGGTTATGTAGTCGAAGGTTATTAGTAATATACTCCCAATTTGGTAGTGTGATATGCTAAGTGTTGTTGAGCATTTGTTGAATCAAAGCACAGCTTTTGTATAAAGCGTAGCTTTGTAGACGAGACTGCGTCAGACCTCACACCCCGGAAATAGTCAAAACAGGAAAGATGCAGCAAGGTTATTAGGGGGTAGCGCCCCTTTAGTCTATGTCATTCCTTCTGGATAGAGGTGGTATCATGGTATAGAGCCCAGATACTTAACCTATGTTGTTGCTGCAAACTTATTACTTTGTGGTTGTTGGAAATCGAGGATCCTCGGATGTAGATCGGTTACGATCAGGGGATGACATATTCGTGTCAATAGTTACCCGGTTAGGGGTAACCCGGCCTTGTGTTGGCAGAGATCCGGTTTGGTTCTCGGGACGTCATTCCAGAGGCGTTTCCATGTGGCAGTGGGAAGTTCCTTGGCCTGACCATTTATTAGAAATCCAAAGAAACAATACGAACCCTGTACGGTTTTAGTTGTACAACCTGCCATGGAATGTGGCGGTAACCTGCTATTGAACATGGTAGCTATAGTAGGCATAAGTGCGAAATTCCTATGATGGCTAAGATTTATATATTTACTTTCGAAATGATTTTTTCCTACACTATGCACTAGTAATAATATCAAATGTTTCCGATTCTACGTTTGCATGTGTGCGGGAGGCCTTATGGTAGTCTCATTTTTAAAAGCATTGCGAATCTATTTTAAAATTATCATATTCTTTTTTTAAAAATAAACTGTTTTAGTTCTCACACCAGTCACATGACTGACTCGGAGTTTATTGTTTTCCTTCCTAAACTCTGGGTGCCCACAAATTTCCACACGGGCAGTCAAGAGTCAGGTTTATCAGGATATTCTGGAATTCAGGAGTTGCTAAAGGCAAGCTAATGACGTGGCGTATTCACTAGTATATATTGTTTCTTTTCCGCTGTTTGTTGTTGTTGTTGTTGTAAACTCTGATAATATAATGTAATGTGATGTAATGTAATAACTGATATAGTTCTTTGTTTAAAGATTATTCATTTACCTATTATATGTTGTTCGCTGCGATTGTGAGATTCTGATATTGTTTTGTTATTTTCTTTCTGGTATGTTCTATCTTTTCTCTCTTCCTCTATCTTTTTCTTCTTTTTAAAACCCTAAGAATTCGTATTTCCGTTCATCTTGAGTTAATCAATGGAGATTAGTGTCTATTCAAGGAGTACGGATTTGCGGGTCCTCACACAAGCCATTCAAAAGGGAGGATTATTAATAGGGCAAATAAGAAAATAAGAGAAAAGAAGGAAAAACAAAACACAGAATCTCACAGCAGAATGAAAAATATAATAATCAAATAAACAGTTCATGAAGCTGTTTTACAAACAACATTTGATTACACTTTTACAATATATCAGAGTTATATATACAGTTGGAATAATAAGTTAATGCAGCGGAACAACATTATACAGTGGGATAAAACAATAATATAATACTAAACTTCATCTTCGTCCTCCAGAATAATGTCTTCAACACTGAAAAGCTCAGGTTGACCCGAGCGTAATGAAAAGACAAAACTCTTGAATTAGAACAAAAAGATCTTATGTAAGTTAAATCAAAATAAGTAAATATGAGTGTAACGGCTTCAAAGATGTTTATGAGATTTTACATCTCTTATCCAGTGTATAATATGCGTGCAATAACTTAAGAGATGTTCGGGATTCCATCTCCTAAGGATCAATTAAACTATCTACATATATAATAAAATACGCTATTATAATATGGCTAAAATAAAGTAAAGTTCAAAAATAGCGTTAAGGCGTTACCTATATCTCTCTTAACACATTTCTATATAAATACCGTAATCTATACAGATACTATAAGCTCCACCAAAACGGTGGTTTACTCAGAGAGCACTCCATAGGTACGATACAAACCAAAGTAGTAGTGGGCTCGATCAGGAGAAATATGACAAGGCACGCAAGACAATGCCTAGGGTAGGATTATGCCATTTTGAACTCCCGGGCTGGTGGTAACGAATAGCAGCTACTACCGCCCACCTCGAGACACACTTCCATAATAAAAAATTGAAGGGTGGCCACCAATCAATCACAAAGTAACAGACATGGTATCAAAGAAATTTGCCCGATCGGAGGAGCGATATCACTTGGCCCGGTATAGCTCCTATTTTAGTCATTTTAATTATGACCCAAAAGTCAAGGCTATCCATCATCGTTCTCTTACTTCATTCCAGTAGCATTCGCCAAACCATCCTACTTCATTCTGGATTCTCCACTGTTTGCACAATTGTTAAAGTTGTTTCGGTGTTGACAGAGAGTATGACAATATCCGACTCCAGTATCTTTAACAACTAAATGCTTATTTCACACCGTTGTCATTTTATAAAACATTTTTAATAATAAATCCAGAAAACAGTTTATACCTTCATATCAAGATATCCACATACTTATTCCAAAAGTATAAATATATTCATAAATTCCAAGGAAGATCTTTTTTCAATCAATTTCGAATATAATTTATACATCTTACTTAAACAATTTATAAACTATTTATATACTTTAAAACCATTTCTAAAGCTATTTAAAATTCCAAAACAGTTTACAACTCTTCCCCTTTTTACAACTTTTACACAAATTCCTTTAAAATGCTTCCAAATCTCTTTATACAAGTTCTTTTATAAACCCTTAATAAAATCCTTTTAAACATTTATAACTCCATTATAAAACCATTATAAAATCCTTTATAAAAATATTTTATAAAATCCATTATAAAATCTCTTACAAATCTTTTGCGAAAGTCTAAAACTTTTACAAAAATCTTTTACCTATTAAAGTTATTATAAAAGTATTTATTCAGTATATTAAATTAAATTTCTAAATAAATCTTTAAAACTTTGTTATATATTTTATTGAATCCTATTTTATTATATTAATTTTTTTTATTAAAGTTATTGTATAAAATCTATGTTTTTTATACTAAATTAAAACCATATTTACTATATAAAATTAAAACTAAATTTACTTTAATAAATTAAGACTAAATATATTGTATTAAATAAAGTTAAATATATTATATTAAATAAAAACTAAATTTATTATTTTACAACTATATTAAATATTTTATTAAGTTAAAATTTTAAATTATTTAAATTATATATTTAAAGCTAAATAAAACTATAAGTTAAATCCTAAGATTACATTTAAAATCATATATTAACTTATAATTTTAAATTTCAAACATACAAAATATTTTATTTTCCAAACATAAGTTTTAAATAAAATCATTATAAATTTAAAAATTAAATTTCTTAAATTAAACATACTTTAACTTTTAGAAAATAATTTAATACTGACCAACAGTGTCCGTACATAAATTTCTACCCTAGGGTCAAGTGATACGGATATATGTCATTTCAACCCACAATAAATTTAAATTTTCATATATATATATATATATATATAATACATTTCAACCCGTATCCCGAATCATAATTTTTCAAATCAATAAAATCGCTCGGGTTTATCATTTCAACTCACAACGATTTTTCCCTAATCTATAAGATTGTTCGGGTATGTATCATTTCAACCCATAATGATTTTCCTAACAATAACTAAGGGAACTTGCAGTGTGATAGCAACATATAAAATAAACATAACGTCAGATTATCCAAAATGTCAACAATTAAGCATACATCACAATCATCATTCAAATCAACCAATAAATCATAACAATTAACTAGTTAACATTATCAGATATTTAACTAACAATTTAAATATTCAATACAAATTTAAATGGCAGTTTAATTCAAATTAAATTCAATTTCACTTAAAATGTCAAATTAAACTACCGAATAGCAATCAATAAATCTTTTATCACATCATAAATTTTAATTCAACTAATATAATAATGTTTAGTATTTGTGAGTGGGTTAAATCACTCGCTTTTGATTTTCAGTCAATTTACAATCTAAACGAAGCCCCAAATTTGAATAGTCTCAGAATCTAACCAAACCTTTTCAGTGTCGTCTAAAATTTCGATACGATCACGATGGAGAAAACCACACATCAATCCGAGCTCGCATGAAAAAGTTATGCCAATTAGAAGATTTAAATTTAAATTACAAATTAAAATAATAGAAGGGCATTTTGGTAAATTATTATACCTCATCTGACCCTAGCTGTCGCTACAGCATATCGAGCACGACCACGGCCACCACATGCTCCTATCACCGTCACCATGTGCCATTTCACCACGATCAACCATCACCCGGGCCTTCCCCTCGCTGAGCCGCCCTCATCCATGCCACCCACGACCACCGCGATGCCACCATCGCCAGTCCTCACCGCCGCCTTTGAGTGCAATTTCTATCGAGATCATTGATAACCTCGACAAGCTAACCACATGGATCGATCCGTTTCATTATCTTCTACCTCACAACAACCTCCGATCGTCATATAATCGACGATCCACTGTCGAATTGCAAACCCTACAACGGACAGCCAAGAATTAACCAATGATTTCAGGCCAAACCATAATTCGAATAGAAAAATGAATTTAAGCAATAGATTGTGCTCTTTGAGAGCTTTCCAAAGATATATAGTATGATAGGGTTAGATGAATTTTTATTTTTATTTTGATTTGAAATTTAAAATTAGGGTTTTGAGGTTAGGAATTAGGTTTCTGCCATGGAAAGAGGAGATAGGAATAAGCAGTATGTACAAAAATCAAAAAGACTGCTAGGGTTTTAGAAAAATTCTATTTATATAGATAGAGATGGATAAAATGAATGGATATATCAAATTGGATCGAAATGATAACAACGACCCGAAAAAACCCGTTCCATTCCTGAAGCGAAAATATGTCGTCCAATATATCGAAATATAGGATTTTAATAATTTTAAAATCAATGTAACTAGCTTCAAATCCTAATTCCATTGTATGAAGAATTAGCTTTCAAAATCAAATTATATCAATTTAAATTCCATTAATCGATTTATACGCGTTTCGAGCTCGCAAGACCAAACGATAAGTCGATCGCTACGAAACTTGAAATCCTACGATAATTCACTGTTACGGATCCGATGAAACTGATTTCATCGAAATCAGAGACAGTGGACAAAATGGCAAATTTCACACGTTAATTAAATAAATTATTATTAAATTGATTTAATCGCTTTTAAATTCAAATCTAAAAGTTAACAAATTTAACATTCTTGATTGCATAGAAATTTATAATCTTTTAAAATAAGTTTCCATATTAAATCCAAGATTTAAATATGCACTAAATTCAGCGTACAATTACAACTCTAATAAAATCCCAGTTAATTACATTTTAATTTCAATCAAATTCCTTTATTTCGATTTACACTCTTATTATTGAATCAACTATTACCGTATGAATATAATTAACATTAGTTTACATTTTATTACATTCATATTCTACAGTTATCATCTTAACTCATATTTACTGTAATATTTAATTGCATTAAATTGCAATTGATTTACAATTAGTTTAAAACGGAGTAAATATCAAGATGATAATAAATCAATTGCTATACATTATTAATTCACACCTACTAACCTATTGTTTACAAACAAAGGTTGATAAATTACATACCAAATATTGATTCCATTCTATATTAACCAACTTCAAATAATTACATAAATCTTACCATTAGATACAACATTTAATTTATTTTCTTATTTAAAAATTATAATCAAATTAACTTTACCGTTATTTCAATTGATTGAGATTACATTAAAATAGTTGTTAATAATATTCAAACACCATTTTTAAATCATATTCTAATTATTTTTCTCATAAATAAGTTATAAATTTCAATTTCTCACGATATTAAATTTCAAAATCTTATTTAATTTAATAGTTTCAATTATCAAAAATTTACGGGTCGTTACGAAACATAACTCTTATACCTTGAAGATATAACTCATACCGATCTAGAAGATTATAAAGAAAATTCACGAGTATACCTCTTAAGGATTTGTCGGCCTGAAATCTAAACATCAAAAGAGAACACTTTGCCAAATATTATTTCTTTAGTAATCATGAGAGCTTAACCGGAACGTCCCATACTGCTTAGTGAAATTCAAATATTTGCTAGAATGTAGTAAGTCTCACTCATTACAAATACACCTAGAAAACCTGAACTATATATCACTTAAGGATCCATCGACCTGAAATCCGAGCATCGAAAGAGAATATAACAATAAAGTGTTAAATATTTTCCTACAGAAAATCATAAGGATTTAACCAAAGCATCCCATATCATCTGGTGAAATTCAATTCCACTTAAACATTCTATTCAATGACTTATACCATACTCGATGAAGTGTTACTTGAAAGCATTTAAACCAATCAATAACACTAAGTCGATTATTAATACTTCTCATCTTATAGAATTAAGGCACTCAAAATTATATCTCAGGGTCTATTCCAAATCCTTAAATAAAAATGGACTACCAAATCTAAGATTTATCTCAAGATTTATTAAATTGTAAGAAATCATATTTTAAGAGAATTTAGAAAAGTAGTTTTAAAAGCAATATCTATATATATTAATCTCAATATTTATTTCAAACTTCAAAACTATCAGTTTACTTTATATAACCTTTCGTTCCAAATTATACTTATTTTTAAATCAAATTTAGAGTTATAACTAGTTACATTATTACTTTAAAATACTTCCTTTTCTTTTGAATACATACATGCATACATACATACATACATACATACATACATATATATATATGTAAGAACTCAACTTGATTTTACGAAGATTATGAAAATCAATTATATTAAACTCAAGGCAAGTTAATTCCTTTAAAAGCATATATATATAGATTAAAACTCGATAAGATTTCATGAAGATTATGGAAATCAATCATATTAAACTCAAGGTAACATTCCAAAATCTCAGGTTGAAAGAAGGTTAAAGAAATCAAAACCACCAGCAGAATGTCACAACAATCCACAAATCATCACAAGTCAAGAAGACAAACCTGGAACAAAATAACTCCAGGTTACGTCCTAGTAGCCGACTGGTGGAGCATACCAGCCAACTCCTAGGAGTCGTTTCTAGAGCAATCTGCTCCACCGCGAACTTCTAATCATTGTCGGATCATTTTCGTCGACCATAAACACTCTAACATAGTTTTAACTTGTTCCTATCCCTTAGTTAATGAACTGAACAAACCGGAGATTGCCCAAATCCAAATGGACGGCATCTCCTTTGCATTTTCAGTAATTTAAATAATTTTATTTATCACAAATTCAATCATATTCAATCAAACAATAACCATATCTATAATTTAATTATATGCAGTCCTATTAGAGATAGTTAGTGAGGTTTACTGACCTTTATACTATCCTTTAGCTTGCTAGATCTTCACCTATCCTTGCTAGACCTTTAACTTAACCAAAATTGCTTATAACCAAATTTTTATAGGTTTTAGTGGAATTTATTTCCAATTAAAAACATTGATTTGTCTCTTGGTTTTGAGTTTCTTGTCTTTGAGAAACATAATTTTATTTTAATGACTTAGCAAATGAATGTATAGTTCATTCAATATTATTAGAGAAGGATTCTCTCTTATTTCACTAATGGGCTGAATTTTAATCTGGCCCAAACCCAAGTTTTAACTAAATGAATTAAAAATCCATCTCACCTTTTTTCTCACTTTTAAACCCTTTTTTCTATTTAACATTTCTCGTATAATTTTTTATGCAAAACTCTAAATTATACCTCAATCTTCTAACTTTAAAATAAAAGAGAAAAACGTGATCGAAATAATCGTTTTGACTATCTATTTAACATTTAAAAAGAGACGATCTCTTATTTTTATTAAGTGAAAATTTTCGAACTTAACAACTATTAAATCTAAATAAATCCATTTTACATAATTATAAGTTTTTACATAATTTTCTGAATTTCAAGAAAATCCCAATAAAATTCCTAATCAATTTTCCCAACAAAACATTTCATCTTTAAATTGAAATCCTCTTAAAGAAATGAAAATCATTTATTAGATAAATCAAATCAATTATTTCACAAATTAGTTTTAATTACACAACTAAATTTCACAAATCTTTGATAAAATTAATTAACCATAATTGACTTTAATTAATCAGGTAATTAACAAAGGGGTTGTTACGGACTACCCTTTTAAGAAAATTACATCCCAGAAAATTACTTAATGAAAGAAATCCATAATATAAATTTTCTAATTTTTCTTTTAGCAAAAATTTTCTCTATAACAAACTATCTCAAGAAAAACCAAGTTTTAAAATAAAAGAAAACCTTTTTAAAGCCTATCCCTATTTCAACTTTACCTTTTATTTAAGCATTTATTACTTTTTACAAATTTCCCAAAAAAGTTATTCCTAACAATTTTAAGAATTTCAATATAATTTTACATATTAAAATTTTTTTTGCTCATTCTTATCTATCCTACACTTTATACTACATTTATAAACCTATTCAAAACCAAATTTTCATATAAGTCCATAATATAAAAGTTAGCCTTTTATAAATTTAAGATTTTCATTCAAAAAGATTTTCACACCTTAACTCAAACCTCTTTATTTAAAAAAAATATTATAGCAACTGAAGAGATTGCTTTGGATTTAAATTCCTGTATAAATAATTTCCTACCAATCCCATTTTTATTCACAAAAGAACCAAAAGTTTTATCTCAAGTTTATTAAACTCCTAATAATTTAATTATCTTTCCAAGAAACACTTAGTGGATTATAAAAACGATTTGCCTATGTAGCGACACGAAGTTCCGTACTCCTTGAGTTGATAATAATTCTTCCTCGTTCAACCCAAAGTGTACAAAAGAGCGGATAACTAGGGTAAAAGAAGAAAGAGGTAGAAGAAGAAAATATAAAACAACATCAGAATCTCACAATCGCAGCGGAATAAAATATAATATATAACAACGGCTTTAAATACAAAGAAATCTGTATTGTTTTATATACATACCATTATCAGAGTACAACAATCATCCATCACTTTGGATGGCCTATTATCTGTCTTTACACAGCAGAAATAATAATTCAAGTATGGAGATACGCTTCTGTCATCCAGCTCGCCTCCTGAGCTCCATAGCAATTTATCCTGGATCTGTTCAACTCG
The DNA here is from genome assembly GCA_030765085.1 of Allium cepa. Taxonomy (NCBI): domain Eukaryota; kingdom Viridiplantae; phylum Streptophyta; class Magnoliopsida; order Asparagales; family Amaryllidaceae; genus Allium; species Allium cepa. The sequence continues at coordinate 671,322,801 of CM060941.1, read as the reverse complement.
GTCTGACCCGAACATCATGATAAAACAACACCCGAGTCAGTCTGGAAAACCAGCGTGAGAAAACCACACTCAATTGGATTATCATATTTTTGAAAACCTTTTGAAAACAAAGATATCTCGTAAGACCACGCCATAAATAAATATGTCGGATTTTTACCTTACAATAACCAAAACATTTTTGTCAAGTTCTTCCGATATTATAATAGTGTCTATAGAAAGTAAAATAGAATCTAGCAGAAATGCTTGCATCTTATGTTCCAACAATAGTTTGGCACAATCAAAACTGTACATGTGCTTACTGGAGAATGGGTTCCATACAATGGCAGGGCTACTGGGGTACCGCCCGTCACAGTACCAGGCCTAGATCAGAGTACCGAGGACCACTCCCGATCCCCTGCAACATAAGACCGGAGCTACCCCTTACTGGATAGTCCGAATAAGATCACCCAGCAGTTGGGATCAGCAACTACCCACACAGCCGAATAAAAAGGGAATCTAGACAGGGATGACTTTACCCTATTGGGGTGCTGCCCATTTATCCTTGCTGTGCCTCCCCTGTTTTAGCCATTCCCGGTTGATGAGACTTGAGGCTATGCGTTACCTTTTTAGAACACATTCACCTAGAAAGCTCATCGTCCTCCAATGATGATGGTCTGATAGAATTCTTCCATACAAGTTGCCCTAGGCCTAGACAAACCGAAACACCGTCTTTATCATCTTCACGGTCTTCATTCGCAAACATTCAAACCGGATCGAAGTGGTTTTCGAATAATTAAATCTGATCCAGGTCTCTTCGAAACGATCAACGCATTGGCCAATATTGATAGTCGGTTATTTAACTGTCAAATAACATTCAAAGCAACCATCGGGTCTTAAATAATTTTCCAAATTATTTATCTCAAAAATATCTTCACAAGATATTATCTTCATACATCACATTTCGAAAATAGTTTTCAAATCTCTTTTTATTCTTACGGAACAAATTCTTAACCTTTGCCCAATAATTAGAATATTTTTCTCACTTCATTTTATATTCGACACTTGGAAAACATTTCTCTTATTTCCTTTTCTTTTCTCAAAAATTATTTACAACTTTATTTGTAAATTTCAAACTCATTTCACACGAATTCTATAACTCCCAGAATTACGTATTTAATTTCCTTTAACTTTTCCAAAACCATCTACGCTTATTTAAAATTCCAGTTTCACATCTACTTCTTTGTGAATTTTATTGCACCTTCCGAAAGTTCGCTTATCTTATACTTAAGATTTTATTTAAGTTCTCATAATACACTGTAAGACCTTCTCCTAAAATATTATCAGTTTTAATAAACCTTGCTTCCCATATAAAGAGGATTTATAATGAATTTTAAAACATTTAAAAGTATATACTTATGTAAAATAAGAATAATGGTTTTTAAAAATATAGTTAAGGTAATAATTATTCAGTTACTAAGCTGATTATAAAATTAGAACTTATTTCAATTAATATTTAGTATTATAATAACTAACTTTTGGAACATTCTAAATTCAAATAATAGTTTAAAACTTACATAGTATAGTAGATTTTAAAATTTCCCTTTAAACTATTTTTATTCACTCAACAAAAGCCTATTTTTAGAAAATCCAGTATTCACCAATTTGATCCATAAATTCCTCTTGATTCGTATCCCACCGGCTATATCCAAATTAGTCACCATTTCTCTTATTTGAAATATATTCCACTATTTCAAAACAATTTCCATCTCTCGATATAAATTCGCACCATCAACTTATATTTTCCACATATCCACTGATATCTTTCCCTCTTATTTATATACCCCGTTTATAAACTCCTTTGAGCTTTTCTTCTATTTACAAAACAAATTATATTTATAAATCCATATTATAGTTTATCCCTGAATAAAATCTCTTTTTATTTCAGTCTATTTTAATTGTCGATTTCAATAACTCTTCAAGCACTTAATATATATATATATATATATATATATATATATATATATATATATATATATATATTTCAAATCTTCACTTAAACCAATTTTACAGATGATTAAGTATAGCCCAAGTTAGTTAATATATATTTTATTCTATTAAATTTCCTTTAGAATAAATCCAATTTTTAATATAAATAATTTCTTTCAATTTCCATTTAAATTCCTTCACTTTAATCATTTACGGTATTTAAAAATACCAAAATTTAGTTCCCAAGCTATTTAACATTTAACAGTTCAATCCACACAATCCATATCAATTTATCCATCATATCATATATCAATATATATATATGAACAATAAATATTTTTGAGGAATCCAGTTGGATCCCTCCAACCTGTTTTTCCCTACATCCATAGATATTAGTCAACAAATAAAATACCAATCCCATCTCAAGGGGGATATTGTGGTATATAGGGTCATCCGCTATTATGTGGGGTGCATAGGGTCTCATCCGCTGCATAATGTGGGAATATCAATCACTCCAATATATAAATATACTATATTCACTATCATCCAACAGATAAATCAATCAACATCTAATGATTTAAATTTAACATTCAATTTTAAACTAGGCAATCCAAATGAGTGAGAAAGTCTCACCTTTGATTTTTATTTGTAGTCCTTTCCAATCTTGACTGGTTTCACAATTTTTGACCTTGTATAAACATTAGACGATTTTATTAATATTCGAAAAAATCAAACCATTCAATTACCACTTAATAAATTTATTTAATATAAAAAATTTATTTAAACTAATCTTCTAAAATAAATAAGTTTTAGTAATTAAAATATTTAAATAGGTTAATTAAACAAATAAATCACCAAAATATATTGTTTTTAAAATAAATTAGTAGATTTAAAAATGTGTATATGTATTATTATTATTTTCATTTTGAAACTGCTCATAAAATAATCTATATCGGTTTTTCAAAAATTAATTTTATATAAACCGTTATACTAATAAAATATTATATATATATACATATGTATTTTTCTTTTTACTGTTTTTAAAGTATGTGTTCATGTAAATTTATTTTCATTTTGAAACTCCTACTTTTTTTTCTGTTCAAAACCTTATACACACATATATATATTTATTAAATTTTAAAAAAATAAAATCCCTTTCCAGCTTATATAAACATATTAAATTTTTTTAAATATAATTGTTTTAAATCTTATGGTAAATAAAAATCTTATCCATATACATATACTATTAAACTAAAAACAAAACTGGTTCTACCTCACTTCCCTCGAACACTTCAGCCGCCGCAATCCCTTTATGAACCAAGCCTCAACAACGCCAAGCCCTGGTTTTTGGCCGTCCCCTACTGCAACTGTCAATCTCGCAACCCACGGCTACTCCACAACACTTACAACTCGACCAAGCTCTGGCTACATCTATCCCACACGCATGCGCAACTACGATGCCGCCCTGAAATACCTGTACGAGCGGCTCACTTTCCCCCTCGCGATGACTTCTCCACCAGGTCGATCGCGTCACCACCCCTTCCACGCGCTCATGCGCTTGCAACAGCTCTAGAACTCCACCACGGCGACGAAGTCACGGGCACCTATCGCTATACCTCCCAGCTCGAGTTTGAGCGTTGGCCTATCTCCCCTCTTCTCACCGACGATTCTGTTGGATTAAAATTGGGTATTTCTTTACCTTCCTTTGATTCCACAGATTCATTACTTTCCTTTTTGCTGAGAGATTTGGTTTCTGAGGAGATTTCGAATTGATTTCGAATGAGTGGAAAGGGATTTCGGTCTGTATATATTTAATTTTATCTTTCTTCTTTTGTTCTGCCGTTATTATTTTTTTCATTCCTTAAATTTTGAATTCAAACTGGAGGAATGAAGTTGTTCATGAATTTAAAAGGAAGAAACAGCATATTTGAGAAGGAATGGAGTTGCGTGTAATCTTGGTCTAGCTTGTTTAAATGGATTTGATATAGTGATTTTAAAAAGATAGAACAACGGCTGATGGAAAATCAAAGGTCAAGTCAATATATATATATATATATATATATATATATATATATATAAAATTTTAAAATTCCAAATCGTCTCGATTCCGCAACCCAAAATCCCGACCTCCTATCGAGCGGTGCTGCTAGGCATTTATAATGTTATACCCCTATTTTGAATGCAATGGTAAAGGTTTCGAGTCCTAACTCGATTGTATGGTGAAGATAGCTTTTTGGACCCAATAATTATATTAGATTTCGATTTTAATTTCAACGCGTTTATACATCGAACGACCATACGATAACTCCGAAAGCTATGAAATTTGAAATCCAATGATAGTACAATATTACGAATCTAATAAAACTAGTTTCGTCGAATTTCGAGACTGTGCCTTAGAAGGCTATTTTTAAATGTCAATTTAAATGATATATTTTTAAAATTAAGCAAATCATTTTTAAATTCGATTTTAAAGGTTGCATTATCTTCAGCATTATTAATATGAATTTTACAAACCTTTAAATTATTTTTAACAAGCTTGAAACTCAGGATTCAATATTTTACCAAATTTCAAATTATTAAATTCAATAATTTAATTACCCAATAATTAGTTATATTTGAAATTCAAGTTAAAAATCAACACCTGAATATTTAAAATCAATTATATATTCCATTTTCAAATATCTAAAATTCTGGGTCATTACATTCCTCCACCCTTAAAAGAATTTTGTCATCGAAATTGCTAAGGCAGAACGAACGCCCTAAATCCAATAACTTATGAAAACCCACTTAGTGCACATTCGATATTCACTTTTTCTAATCCTTTAACTTCAACCAAAACAATTGATTTTCATTTTCTCGTTCGAATCCTACATCTTCATTACAATTTGAAAATCAACTTTTCGTTAACAAAAATTTCCAAAAATTTTCTAGCTCCCAAAATTCCCAGTAAATTTTGGCAGAGTTCCTTTATACGAAGGAGCTTTTGCAATTTGACAAGAGAGATAAATATATATACATCGAACCACATGGTCGGAAAACCAAAAACAAAACAATATTTCATATTTCCTATCTTTTATTACGTAGGCGTACCTTTATTTAGCATTTTTAAGCAAGCGGCTTATTTTATTTAGCAATTTGCACAACCAATATCCAGCCAAACGGCCTCCAGAAACATGTACTTACTCAATTTTGAACATGTAAGTATGAAATATATGAAGCTCAATAACATTTCACTTATTTAGATAGCTAAACATATAAATTTTTAGAGCAGTGCACACTAAACAATGTTTCATAAGCAATTTCAATGTTCTAACATTAATTTTAATTGCTTTCCACAAATCATATCCTATTACATTCAATTTTAAATGATTTACAACTCTATTGTTTACATCCGATTCATTTTTAATCCAAACGAACTCATAATCGTTCCAATTGATTTAGAAATCAATATTATTCACTTCTATTTATTCATAGAATTTTATTTACTTCCGTTTATGTCGAATGACAATTTATTCCCATGGAAATTCGACGCCACTTATTAAATGGAATATTCATTTAGTTCATAACCATTTTAAATAGGTTCCAACTCAATTTATATTACTTTCATTCCATTTCTAATTTATTCACAATCCATATACTTGCATGTTCATCCCATACTCATTATATTCAAAACCATTCTATTAAGCTCGAAAACATCACACGCATATATATTACATAGCCATTTCACACTTTACTTAAGTTATTTCAACTCCATAATAATTCCATTTAATATCATCTACAGCTCATTTCCATTTCATTTCAATTTAATTCTATTCAACTAGATTCATTTTCAATTTAATCCAAATCCAACTCAATATTAAACTTAGCTTAAGTTCATTTAATTCAACTCATTTCCATATACTTAGCTTAAGTTAAGTTCAATCCAATTTAATTTAATTTCTCAATCCAAATTTAATTTTTATTTTCCAATTCAATCACATCCAAAATTTAATTCATTTAACTAAAATCCATTTAGGTAATCTACTTCACTAATTTATTTCATTCAAACCAAACTCAGTTAAATTTCAACAATTTAATTTCTTCAAATTAATCCCAATTAAATGTTAATTTAATCTCCTCATTTTTATTTTTAATCTCAAAATTCAAATCTCATACTTCCCCTTCTTATTTTAAAAATCATTTCAATTTATAAGCTTATGCCTTATTCCCTGGTATTTTTAAATTACAAAACATGGATTCCAGAATTTTTCAAACACTCGGTTTTTATTTCAAATCATTTTTGAAATCACAAATATGTCAAAACACACTTCTTAAATTTTTAAACCAATCCTGGTTTTTATCCCAACTGATTTCCTTCGGAATAAAAACAAAACTTGTTCTTCTGAACAAATTAATCTTGGCAGCAATCTGTCACTTAAAAACTCGAAAATGAACACTGATGATGCGACCGTCATCATCAGAATTATTTTCCAGCGACCAAAGTGATTTCAATGCTATATCACTTTCAAAATCCATTTAAAACAATTTTCTTTCAAGAATACCTCAAAAATAATATTATTATTATTTTCCTTTCAAAATACTTTGGAAAAAACTTCCAAAATCCTCGGGATTTAAATTTCCAAATTTTGGTTTGAATCCAAATTTAACTATGATTCATTTATATAATTTATGCTCATACAAATTTTCTTTTGGTTATACAAACCCTTCCAATTTTTATAATCCAATTTGATTTAAAATATTATTATCCAAACATTCTAGTTATATATAATAATTTTCAAAAAACTGCTGCTTTTATATCAAAAATATATTTTGGATAAAATTATTTCATCCACCCACTTCAAAACAATATTGTGTCGGTTTATCGGGTTCAAATGTTTATAAACTCCTATCAGAATAGCGGGTTCCTCTACTCGAAAAGATTTATATACCACTCAATCAATAAGTCAACACAATATTAAAACAATTTATATCCACTAACAAATACGCGCTTATACATGTTAATGCACTCAAACTCATTCTAGAGTGCTACTAACTCTATCTCTAATGAGTAATCCCCACCAGAGCCAAGGTTCTCGCTTAACCTTCAGCTCTGATACCACATGTAGCGACCCGCGGTTCCGTACCCCTTGAATTGATAATAATTCTTCCTCATCCAACCCAAAGTGTACGAAAGAGCAGATAACTAGGGTAAAAGAAGAAAGTGGTAGAAGAAGAAAATAGAAAACAACATCAGAATCTCACAATCGCAGCGGAATAAAATATAATACATAACAATTGCTTTAAATACAAAGAAATATGTACTGTAAAATATACATACCATTATCAAAGTACAACAATCATCCATCACTTTGGACAGCTTATTATCTGTCCTTACACAGTGGAAATAATAATTCAAGTATGGAGATACGCTTCTGTTATCCAGCTCGCTTCCTAAGCTCCATGGCATATTATTCTGGATCTGTTCAACTCGGTCTGATCCGAGCATCATAATAAAACAACACCCGAGTCGGTCTGGAAAACCAGCGTAAGAAAACTACACTCAATTGGATTATTATATTTTCGAAAACCCTTTGAAAACAAAGGTATCTCGTAAGACCATGCCATAGATAAATATGCCGGGTTTTTACCTTACGATAACCAAAATATTTTTATCAAATTCGTATGATATTATAATAGTGTCTATAGAAAGTAAAATAGAATTTAGCTGAAATGCTTGCATCTCACGTTCTAGTAATTGTTGGGCACAATCAAAACCATACAGGCACTTATTGAAGAATGGATTCCATACAATGGTAGGGCTACTGGGATACCACCTGTCATAGTACTTAGCAACCGCCCGAATAAGATCACCTCGCAGTTGGGATCAGCAACCGCCCACACAACCGAATAGAAAAGGACATTAGATAGGGATGACCTTACCCTAATTGGGCGTTGTCCACTTAGCCTTACTGCACCTCCCCTGTTTTAGCCATTCCCAGTTGATGAGGCTTAAGGCTATGCGTTACCTTTTTAGAACACATTCACTTAGAATGATCATCGTCCCCCAATGACGATGGTCTGATAGCATTCGTCCATATAAGTTGCCTTGGGTCTGGACAAACCAAAACATTGTCTTCATCATCTTCACGGTCTTCACTCGCAAAGGTTCAAACCGGATCGAAGTGGTTTTCGGATAATTAAATCTGATCTCGGTCTCTTCGAAACGATCAGCTCATTGGCCAATATTGATAGTCGGTTATTTAACTGTCAAATAACATTCAAAGCAACCATCGGGTCTTAAATAATTTTCTAAATTATTTATCTCAAAAATATCTCCACAAGATATTATCTTCATACTTCACATTTTGAAAATAGTTTTCAAATCTCCTTTTATTCGTACGGAACAAATTCTTAACCTTTGCCCAATACTTAGAATATTTTTCTCACCTTATTTTATATTCGACACTTAGAAAACAATTCTCTAATTTCCTTTTCTTTTCTCAAAAATTATTTACAACTTTATTTGTAAATTTCAAACTTATTTCACACGAATTCTATAACTCCCAGAATTACTTTGTCAATTTCCTTTAACATTTCCTAAGCCATTTACACTTATTTAAAATTCCAGTTTCACTTCTACTTCTTTGTGAATTTTATTTCACCTTCCGAAAGTTCGCTTATCTTATACTTAAGATTTGATTTAGATTCTCATAATACACTATAAGACCTTCTACTAAAATCTTATCTGTTTTAATAAACCTCGCTTCCCATCTCAAGAGGATTTATAATGAATTTTAAAATATTTAAAAGTATATACTTATGTAAAATAAGAATAATGGTTTTTAAAAATATAGTTAAGGTAATAATTATTCAGTTACTAAGCTGATTATAAAATTAGAACTTATTTCAATAAATATTTAGTATTATAATAACTAACTTTTGGAACATTCTAAATTCAAATAATAGTTTAAAAATTATATAGTATAGTAGATTTTAAAAATTCCCTTTAAACAATTTCTATTTACTCAACAAAAGTATATTTTCAGAAAATCCATATTCACCAATTCGATTCATAAATTCCTCTTGATTCTTATCCCACCGGCTATATCCAAATTAATCACCATTTCTCTTATTTGAAATATATTCCACTATTTCAAAACAATTTCCATCTGCCGATATAAGTTCGCACCATCAACTTATATTTTCCACATATCCACTGATATCTTTCCCTCTTATTTATAAACCCCGCTTATAAACTCCTTTGAGCTTTTCTTCTATATACAATACAAATTATATTTATAAATACATATTATAACTTATCCCTTAATATAATTTCTTTTTATTTCAATCTATTTTAATTATCGAATTGAATACCTCTTCAAGCACTTAAGATATATATATATATTAATTTTAAATCTTCACTTAAACCAATTTTAAAGATGATTAAGTATACCCCAAGTCAGTTAATATATATTTTATTCTAAAAAACTTCCTTTAGAAAAAATCCAATTTTTAATATAAATAATTTCTTTCAATTCCTTTTAAATTCCTTCACTTTAATCATTTACGGTATTTAAAAATACCAAAATTCAATTCTTAAGCTACTTAACATTTAACAGTTCAATCCACACAATCCATATCAACTTATCCATCATATCATATATCTTTATTATAAGAACAATAAATATTTTTGAGGAATCTAGTTGGATCCCCCAACCTGTTTTTCCCTGCATCCATAGATGTTAGTCAACAAATAAAATACCAATCCCACTTCGAGGGGGATATCGCGGTATATAGGGTCATCCGCTATTTTGCGGGGCGCATAGGGTCTTATTATCTGTATAGTGCGGGAATATCAATCACTTCAACATATAAATATACTATATGTACTATCATCCAACAGATAAATCAATCAACATCCAATGATTTAAATTTAACATTTAATTTTAAACTAGGCAATCCAAGTGAGTGAGAAAGTCTCACCTTTGATTTTTATTTGCAGTCCTTTCCAATCTCGACTGGTATCACAATTTTTGACCTTGTATAAACATTAGATGATTTTATTAATATTCGGACAAATCGAACCATTCAATTACCACTTAATAAATTTAATGCAATCTAAAAATTTTATTTAAACTAATCTCCCTAAAATAAATAATTTTTAGTAGTCAAAATATTAAATAGGTTAATTAAACAAATAAATCACATGAATATATTGTTTTTAAAATAAACTAGTAGATTTAAAAATGTGTATATGTATTATTATTATTTTCATTTTGAAACTGCTTATAAAATAATCTATATAGGCTTTTTAAAAATCGATTTTATATAAACCCTTATACTGACAAAATCTTATGTGTATATATATACATATATTTCTTTTTACTGTTTTACTGCATTTAAAATATATGCTCATGTAAATTTATTTTCATTTTGAAACTCCTACTTTTTTTTCTGTTCAAAACTTTACACATATATACATATACTTTTTAAATTTTAAGAAAATAAAATCCCTTTCCATCCTATATATACATATTAAATTTTTTAAAATATAATTGTTTTAAATCTTACTGTAAATAAAAATCTTATCCATATACATAAACTATTGAATTAAAAACAAAACTGGTTCTACCTCACTGCCTTCCAAAGCAATCCCTTCACGGACCCAGCCTCAATAACACCAAGCCCTAGTTTTTGGCCGTCTTCTACTGCAATTATCAATCTCGCAACCCACGGCTACTCGACGACACTGACAACTCGACCAAGCTCAGGCCACATCTATCCCACACGCATGCGCAACTACGCCGCCGCCCTAAAATACCAATACGAGCGCCTTACTTTCCCCCTCGCGACGACTTCGCCACTATGTCGATCGCATCACCACCCCTCCCACGCGCTCACGCGCTTGCAACAGCTCTAGAACCCCACCATGGCTTTGAAGTCACGGGCGCCGATCACTATACCTCCCAGATTGAGTTTAAGCATTGGCCTATCTTCCCTCTTCTCACGGACGATTCTATTCGATTAAAACTGGGTATTTCTTTACCCTCCTTTGATTCCAAAGATTCGTTAATACCTTTTTGCTGAGAGATTTAGTTTTTGAGGAGATTTTGAATTGATTTCGAATGAAAGGAAAGGGATTTCGGTCTGTATGTATTTTATTTTATCTTTCTTCTTTTGTTTTGTCGATAATTTTTTCGTTCCTTAAATTTTGAATTCGAACTTGGGGAACGAAGTTGTTCGTGATTTTAAAAGGAAGAAACAACGTGTTTGTGAAGGAATGGAGTTGTGTGTAATCTTGGTCTAGCGTGTTTAAATGGATTTGCTACAGTGATTTTAAAAAGACAGAACAACAGCTCATGGAAAATCAAAGGTCAAGTCAATATAAATAAATATATATATATATATATAATTTTAAAATTCCAAATCATCTTTATTCTGCAACCCAAAATCTCGACCTCCTATTGAGCCGTGCCGCTAGACGTTTATAATGTTATATTCCTATTTCAAACGCAATGGAAAAGGTTTTGAGAGCTAATTCAATCGTATGGTAAAGATAGCTTTTTGGATCCAATAATTATATTAGATTTCGATATTAATTTCAGCGTATTTATACACCGTATGACCACATGATAACTCCGAAAGCTAGGAAATTTGAAATCCGATAATAGTACAATATCACGAACCCAATAAAACTAGTTTCGTCGAATTCCGAGACTCTGCCTCGGAAGGCTATTTTTAAATGTCAATTTAAACGATATATTTTTAAAATTGAACAAATCATTTTTAAATTCGATTTTAAAAGTTGCATTGTTTTCAGTATTATTAATATGAATTTTACAAACCTTCAAATTATTGTTAACAAGTTTGAAACTCCATATTCAATATTTTATCAAATTTCAAATTATTAAATTCAACAATTTAATTACCCAATAATTAGTTATATTTGAAATTCAAGTTAAAAACCAACACCTGAATATTTAAAATCAATTAAATATTCCAATTTCAAATATCCAAATTTCTGGGTCGCTACAGCTTATTTATATAAAAAGTTTCACACTATTTAGTCCATAACTTAATTTTCCACACATATGGTTAAACTATAAATTAAACTAAGTTTCACTTTCTCCTTTATACCCTACCATTTTCCTTCAATAGACATTTTAAAATTATATAAATTGATTAACATATTATTTCAAGAACTCTACAATCAATCAATTTATCAAATTAAAAGGATTAAATTATCTCTCTGAACAAATAATATTAAGCCACGAATTATTGTGATCCACTTCGTTACTACAAAGTTGATCTCATAAGCTATCAATATTGTTTTTCCCAGTCTCGCCACTTCACACAATTATTTTATGGTTAAAATGATATTTTAAATTATTTTAAACTCAATATATTTTCCATTTCCTCATAATTATTATTTTTTACATCAAAATGCCTCGTTTGATGTTTAGGAACTCATATCGATAACACGACGTCCCACATATCGATTAAAATCCTTATACATTTTCTGGACAAGTCAAAACAATAAATAATCACAAGTTTTCCTTAGTTATATTTATTATGTCATTAATAGCATCCATGCATCCAATATAAATAGATACAACCAAGCAATCAACTCCTAAAAACCAAATCAAACATAACTAAATAGTCTCCTTCAGCGGAACTATTCTATTTCTAAATTCCACTGCGCGACTTTGATCACTCCCAATCATTTAAACTTTAAACTCATTTACTCAAATTCTCCATTAAAAGGAAATTGTTTACTTCAAATCAACTCTCTCTAATTTATCCTTTTAAATTTTTTTTAGAATTACTTTCCCAATAATCTAGAAATAAATTCCAAACTCTTAAGGATTTTAACTCGTCGCTATCGAAAATTTTAATATCACAAATTCCAACTTACCTATTAAAATTCTAAACTAAAATACGTCCCAAATGATTATCTTGATAATCACTTTATGCTCCAATCCCTAAATAGATGATTGATATAATTATCTACCACACACCCTAGGGGACATGACTCTAAGTCATCAAGGTCATAATATGTGATATTATATGCTATAATGTTCTCACTCGGCTCTAATGCCAACTATAACATCCCCTTCTTACATCCATATTATTAAAGAACATTATAGATAACGCCGTCTAATAACACGGAGAATATGGCTTGTTAAGGGGGACCAAATGTGAACATATCTTTAAACTAACACTGACAAGTCATACTTACCGTTTTTACAGACTATTGGAAAAAAAATTAATGTGTACAGTCTCAGTCTAAAGTAATAAATGCACCGGTTCTCAAAATTAGAACAATATAGCATGTAAAACAATTGTCACATATCACAGCGGAATAATATACATATACAATACATACCGTGAGTCTACAAAATATAATACTCAAACCACATATTACACATCTAGGACAAGTCACTGTCTCAAAATATATATCCCATCATATACATACATACATACATACATACATACATTCCAACAGAAGATAAACTAAAAAGTAAAAATAGTCTATCATTATGCTTGCACGGCTATCGAAAAGCCTACGTGTCCTGTAATCCTAAAACTGACCCTAGTATTATATAAAATAATAAACGGGTCAGACTATTCCTAAATATCCAAAAGGTAAGAACAAGATATAACACAAAGACATATGACATTATAAACAAATACAAGCGTTTTAAAAATAAACAAGTCACTGGAATAATTTTAACTCCGAATATATCTCAAGACACAAGAATGCTTAAATCATGAAAGACAAAATAAATTACAATGCCTAAGGTTCTGAAATAAATAATAATATCTCAAAATCCAAGAAAACCTAATCCATACCAATCATTAGGATAATCCATAATGATCACAATGATCATCCATACCAATCGCAATGATTGTCCATACTGTAAAAAAACCCTAATCCATACCGATCTTATACTACGGATCATCCATACCGTGAAAAATAATATCCCAACCGATCTCAACGATCGTCCATACTGATCATAATGATCGTCCTTACCGATCACAATGATCGTCGAAAATGTAATTCAAAGACATTAGAAGATATAACTCATACCAATCTAAACGACCATAAAGAAACCCATGAGTATACCTCTTAAGGATCTATCAGCCTGAAATCCGAACATCAAAAGAGAACACACTCTACAATGCCAAATATTGTCGCCTTAGTAATCGCTAGAGCTTCACAAGAATGTCCTACACCATTTGTTGAAATTAAAGTATTTATAGAAGCTAGTAAGTCTCAATCATCATGGATACAACTGGAAAACCTTAACTGTATATCTCCTAAGGATCTATCGCCTAGAGATCCGAACACCAAAATATAATACAACCCTAAAGTATTAACTACTTTTCCAAAGGCATTCACAAGAATTTAACCAAAGCATCCAATACTACCCAGTGAAATTAAAGTATTCGCTAATGGGTTAGCAAATTCCACTCAAACACCTATTCAATGAGTTATACCATATTCAATGAAGCATTACTTGAGAGCATTTAAACTAATCAATAACACTAAGTTGATATTAGTACTTCTTATATTATAGAATTAAGGCTCGCAAAATTTTATCCCAAGATCTATTCCAAATCCTTAAATAAAAATGAACTACCAAATCCAAGATTTATCTCAAGAATTATTAAATAATAAAAATTATATTTTTAGAGAATTTGGAAAATAATAGTTTTGAAAGCAATATCTATATATATAAATCTCAACAAATTTTATTTAAAACTTTTAAACTACCACTTTACTTTATAAAACCTTTCATTTCAAAATATATCTATTTTTAAATCAAATTTAAAGTTATAACTAATCACGTTATTGCTTTAAAATGCTTCCTTTTCTTTTGAATGTGTATGCATATACATACATACATATATGTACACACATACACACACATATACATACATACATACATACATACATACATATATATATATTAAAACTCAACTTGATTTTATGGAGATTATGAAAATAATTATATTAAACTCAAGGCAAGTCATTTCTTTTGAAAGCATATATATATATACACACACACGCATACACATATATATTAAAACCTAACCTGATTTCATGAAGATCATGAAAATCAACTATTTTAAACTCTAGGTAATATTCTACAATCTCAGGTTGAATGCATATCAAAGAAATCAAAACCATTACCAGATAGTCACAATAGAAACCACAAATCATCACAAGTCAAGACAACAAACCTAGAGCGAAATAACACTAGGTTACTTCCTAGTAGCCGACTGGCTCCAACCACCAGTCGACTGGTGGAGCTTACTAGTCCACCCCTAGGAGCCATTTTTAGAGCAATCTACTCCACGATGAACTTCCGGTCATCGTTGGATCATTTACGATGACCCTAAACAGTCCAACACAGCTTTAACTTGTTTTTATACCTTAGTTAATGACCTGAATGAACTGGGGATGGCCAAAATCCAAATAGACGGCATCTCATTTGCATTTCAAGCAAATCAAGCAATCTAAACAGTTCTATTTATCACAAATTCAATCATGTTCAGTTAAACAACAAACATATCTATAATTTATTTACATGTAGTCCTATTGGAGATTATTGGTGAGATTTTCTCGTATTTATACCCTCCTATGGCTTGCTTGATTTTCACTTAGCCTTGCACTTGCTAGACCTTTAGGTTCACCAAAATTGCCTACAACCGAATTTTTATAGATACCATTGGAATTTATTTCCAAAATAAAATGTTGATTTTTCTCTTGTTTTGAGTTTCCTATCTTTGAGAAACCTAATTTCATTGACTTAGCAAATGAACCTATAGTTCATTCAAAATTATTAAGGAGAGAAGGATTCTCTTTTATTGTGCTAATGGGAAAATTTAAATTAGGCCCAAACTCAAGTTTTATTTAAATGGATTAAAACTCCATCTCACCTCTTTTATTACTTTTGAACTCGTTTTTCTATCTAAAATTTCTTACATAATTTTTTTTATAAAAACTCTAGATTATACCTCAATCTTTTAACTTTAAAATAAAAGATAGAAACATAATCCAAATAGTCATTTTGACCTTCTTTTTAGTATTTAAAAGAGAAAATCTCTTATTTTTATTAAGTGGAAATTTCCAAAGATAAAAACTTTCAAATCTAAATAAATCCATTTTACATAGTTATAAAAAATTCCACAGTTTTCCAAACACCACCGAAATCCAAATAAAATTCCTGATCAATTTTCCCAATTTAACATTCCATCTTTAAATGGAAATCCTCTTTAAGAAATGAAACTAATTTCTTATATAAATCAAATTAATTATCCCAAAAATTAGTTTTAATTACACAATTGAATTTCAAAAATCTCTCATAAAATTAATTAACCATAATTAATCAGGTAATTAACATCAGGGTTGTAACAATACGTATCGGTCCGAAGAGTTTATCAACTCCATAAAAAAAACCCATGGAATAGGCCTAAATTTCGACCTAGAAAAGGCAAATCGAAACTTAGATCCATTCTAAGGAAGGATGTTGGTTGGAAAAAGAAAATAACAGTATAAAACCATAACTAAACTTTTAAAGTTCACAGCAGATGAAACGAAATATAATAGCAAAGCGCACCCATTTATTTCAAAACTATAAAATTGTCATAATACAAAATTCCATAAAAACCATAACATGATATCTGTTACAACAATTGTCTAAATACATGGGTACACATAAAAGCAAGTAATAATAACAAATACTACCACAAGCCAAGCTTCTCCATCTCTAAGCATCGTTACCGCAATCACTCCGTCGTTAAACTATGTTGTAATGAGGAGGGAGTTAGAACAATCAGTGTCCAATGAATTAAAACCTCAAGTCTTACCTTTTCAGTATTTGGGTAGTATATTTCAAAATAAGAATATATTTATGTACACAAAACCATTACGTTTAATAAAAATTTTCGTAAGGAAAGGAGGCGAGTCAAAACACTTAACACCTTCCATTCCAGAAGCAAGTTTCTAGAATCCCATATCCCAATCATACATCGTAAACAACTAACAAAGTGAGAGACGGTATCCAAGCCACTTAATACCTTTTATTACAAAATAAATAGACCATGGTCATTTAATACCTTAATTAAGGCAGACCCCATCATTTAATATCTATTTTCAAGGCATGCTTGTCAATGGTACTATCTAACCGACATCATATGGAATCACTTAGGCTATTTAATACTTCCTTATGGAAAGTTGGCAGACTCTAGTCATTTAATACCTTAATTAAGGAAGACCCCACCATTTAATACCTATTTTCATAAGTTGACCCCTTTTGAATACCACCTAATGTAACCCCTTGACCATTTAATACTTCATCTGAGGAAAAGAGGTGGGACTCAAACAACCACTAAATACCTCAAGACCCAGAAGGAGACCCCTCGTATTATGGCCCATACTCTTACTGACGTCTCACATTAGTCTCACGTATTCGTAGGAACTGGTAACCAGATTAACTGGGTAGATTTCTCTTATAGGATTTGGAACTAACCTTGCACTATTAAAAGTATTTGTCATATGGATATCTCACACCAATAAGAAGTGTACACAAATGCTGGTAGCCTCAAAGTCATGGGCAGTCTTTCATCATGTAATTCTATTGACCTTGCATCCTTATGACTTACTCATAAATAAATAAACTTCATATATACAATACTCATCTCACTGTTTCATAAATAAGGCCTAATAAGGAATCTTCCTTGTTACGCCTTAGAATAATAATTAGGTTATATAAGAGTTTCCTCTTATTTTCGCCTAACAATCAATTACATTTCTAATTGGGGGAATATATGAAAATAATACCAAATTAACTACACCATATATGCAATAATTAGATGTTAGTTTCGCTAATAGAGATAAATAAATATTTGCACCTAGTAAACTCTAAACACGTCGATTTTACGTCCTAAAATAACGTTAAATGTCAATTCCCTAACCAAACACTATTACAAGTCCTTTTTCTTCAAATTCCCAAAATTTCCACAAACTAAAATAAGGGATTCTAATATCCAAAGCAGGGAATAAATATTAATAACCAAAACTGCAATAATAGACTTGTAATTAAAATGGAAACGCAATTTATTACACCAATTCAATGGAATATCCTTAACAATAAACTCCATATTCTACTTAACTCCTCTTTTACAAAGAAATATGAAAGAATAAATGGTGTAAACTAAAAATAGAACTCATAATCTAAACCCCTTATTTAATTGAAGAATCACAATTAGAACCAAAGAAGAAGTAGAAGTGGAACAGACTATGAAATTATCAAAAATCGCATAAACAAAACAAATTCCATCAAACTAATGTAAATAATTGAGAATCTCAACATAGATTGACATTTCAAAATAAAAAGTAATTTTGGGTCATTTCATCTATTATATTTTTGCAATTCCAAAATCCATAAGGCATATTCAAATCCAAAAGGAGATATACTAAACAATTACTGAAAAATAAATAATAAGGTTTCCACTCACTGAATAGCCTTAGCTTCGCCTTCCTTATACTTACATGCCTTGCAATCTCTTCAAAAATCTCTCTCTTTTGACATATACACACACATAATAAGGAGGAGGTATATATATTTATTAGATTCAGAATAGTTGGAGAAGAATAGAATATGAATAGGTTGGAGGAAGAAGAAATAAATAGAAAATTGATTAGATTCTTAGCTAAATTCTCTACGGAGTTTCTGAATCTAATTTGGAGAGGTAAAAATTGCATATTTTTGCTATTGTTCCCAAAATAATTATGGAAAAAAGTGAAAGGTCTAGGGTCTAATTTATAGTGGCTGGAAATGCACTGGAACCATTGAATGAGAATATATTAAAAACAGATAAATCTAGAATGTACAACTTATCAAAATAGGCTACACAACATGGAACTGGTCGACCCCATGCTCCAAGCAGTCGACCCTTACTATCGACCTCTAGGTTGACCCCTTGAGGTGTTAGGTCGACTTCTTCCCTTATTTTGGGTTGGTACTTTTTTATTTTACCATTGCTTGATTATTTATTGATTTCATACCCTAATTAACTTTTAACATTAATTGCTAATTTTTAATATTATTAAACCCCAAATCTAATCACAAATCAGTTTCAAATTCCAAATTAGGGAATTGGTTATTTATTTTAATCTTATTCAAATTATTTTAAATCTGAAAACTTCAAACGCTCATAACTTCTTCGTTCGAGCGCCGTTATTGGCATATTATATATGGAAATTAGTCAGAATTTCACCGTGAACGCAACGGTATAACTTTCATGGTCAAATTCCAACATTTATAAAATTTCTATTTTCTACCTTCTCACATTTAATTTACTCCATTTATTTATGGTTCATTATATGGGGTGTTACATTCTTCCTCCTTAAAAACGATTTTGTCCTGAAATCTTTCAAGGGGCGAACAACATAACATGCAATAACATCCATGTTATACAACCAAGTTATTTACCTAACCATCTACTCAACCAATATGCAATGTGATTATGTACTACCGACATACTAAAATGAGCTCAATCTTAGCATGAGTGTGTAATCATGTCATGTAAACATGTATGCAAGTACCCTAAGCATGCATAAAATTTCTACATGAATGTAAAGTGATTGTGAAAAACTATTGCAAGCATCTTCTACCATCCAATCTAGCAACCATGATGCATTCAAAACCCTAATTTTTGAGAGAAAATTTACAAGAGAAAATCTTAAGACGAGAAGTCCTCATACCTTCCATCGGACTTTCTCTCCTTTATACTCGGACCAATCTAATTCTTTATTGTGGAGTTTCTGAGTTCCGTGCTCTATAATGAATGCAGTGGCATGGGACGCCACTGGCTCCATCTTAAAATCCCCCAATTGATTAGGCTCTATAACAATTGCTATGCTATGAAGGTATTTCCTCAAATGCAAAAATGTCATGGACTCTAGCCAACATAAAAGTTTTTTTGTTTTTTCCCAATATTAGGGAAAGGCCCAATCAATCTGGTTTTACTATCCAACTACCCAAATCGTACAACCTTCACATGTTGCATAATCAATTCTAACTTTCCAAAGTGTCGTAATACAAATATGATCCGAGTAGAATTTGCCGGTGGTTTTCTACCCATAATTTAGCGACTTGCATGGCACCCCAAAAAAGTGTTTCAAGGGTGCCATCCCAATCATCTATTGATGGCTACAGTCCTACGCAATTCTACTAAGGGTAATCACTATTTCTAAGGTCCTTCAAAGTCCTAGATGAAATGCTCTTAACAAATCCTTCGAGTTACCATCCATTCCTTCAGTTTTTCTATTGGTCTTCAGTTGGTAAGCGTTGCTCGATTCAACAAAGTTCCTAAAGCTAGTTCCTAAAGCTACTAGCAAACTACACCAAAAATTGCTAGTAAACTATGGGTCCCTATCACTAATGATGAAAGCGTAACTCCATAAAGCTTTGTTGGAATGTTGTGGTTCCACTTCTTCTAACGGAAAATTTCTACCACCTTCTTCTTAATCCTTGATCAATAGGAAATTCCATTTTCATTCCTATACATTTTCTCTTTTCCTTACACGGTGGCATTTTTTGAGCTAAATCCCTTATGTTTCCAAAAATATTAAGTTTTGGGATTGAAACATCTACTCACTTTAGCCTGCTAATATAATTTCCTTATTAACTTCTAGTTTTACCTGTGGTATATGGCCAGTTAAATGTTCCCATAAAATTTTCTTGTTTACCTTGCTTCTCAGCGTATATCAGGTGGTTTAAATCTCATCCATAAAGTCTATATAGGAACAAAACAGGGATATATCTTTTACTACTTCATCCACTTTTTCAATAACTAATGAAGAGAACTAGCGACTATAATCCAAGAACTTCAAAAGAAAATTTTAATGGAAATTGCCATTTATTATCAGCTAATATAAATGGATTTAAGGTCCTAACAATACTTTCTAGATTAAGATGGGTTATTTTTAATATTTCATTCCATTGCTACCTGCTTTCTTAATTTTTCTTCTCTGGTATTTAATAATTGTGGTCTGTTTATTGCTTTAATTAATATCCATAGCAGTTTATTATTACTGTCAAAATTGGACCATTTCCAATTAATCCTTCTTCAATCTTTTAAACTTTTTCAAGTTTCAAAATCCATTCATTACTCAAATTTCTTTCTTCCACAAATGCAATATCAAGTTTTCTTAATTAGACCCAATTAGATTACTTTTCCTATCATTAATTACAAATTTATTGCCTGTTAAACTTGTAATTAACGTCCATAAATCTTAATCCATCTATTACTAACTAATACGCATATAGGTGTAATATGCTATCTAAATAATTCTAGTCGTTTAGCATTGCTGTAGATATCTATATCTAACTACTTATTTTACAACTAGAATACTCATTTCCATATAATACCATCATAAATTAACCATAATTAAGATTTTTGCTTTCTTTGAAATTACAAGGAATTATTTCTTTTCATGTTATTAAAATAGACAGTGTAAACTACATAAAATAATATCCATCTCTTACAAATCTCTTTCCTTTTTAGTGTATTTCTTGTTACTTCAAACAACGCACTTCTATATAAATTTTTGGAAATTGGATAATTTATGAAAATTACTCTAAAATTAAAATATAGAAAATCATATCCTATGGGGAACCTCATTCACAATCTAATTATAGATCTGCAATATCTTTACATTTTACCATCTTCTTCAAATAGAGGTTTGGCACTGATTTCAAATTTCAGATCAGGTTGTACATTCTGTTTCTATTTTACTCGTATTCTAAAAAACTTAGTCTATCCTACCACCTAGGTCATGATCCATACCTACTCCAATTTTTTTCTATAAAATCATTACTTTTGCAAACAAAATAAAACATCTTCATACAGATAGAGTTATTTAAAAATAAGCATATATTACCTCATTTCTTACAATGCTTAAAACATGATGTATCGAATTCAGTATCTGCATCTTTGAAAACGTAGAAAAATAAACCTTTATCAAAGTTTAAAAATTCTTTTGTTCCTAAATAGGAATAAATAATCTCCCTTTTTTTAACAAAAAAAAAACTTCCTTATCAAAGTTTTTCTCTTAGTAGTTAGACTTTTTTATTTATGGCATTCAAAATTTTCTTGGTTTTCCAAAAAGCAATTTATGAAGAACTTTCCTTTTCAATAGCTTACTAAAATAATGATTTACTCCTTTTTGAAAATAGGATTCTTTTGTTCAACTTTTCAAGTCACCAAATTTGTAAATTAAAATTACCTACCAAAATATTTCACCACCCTTTTTAAATTTACAACCTCTTCTCAAACTTTTTACAAAACAAATGGTTGTATAATCTAAAAGTCATCTATGATCACTTTTATCAAAAATTCCTAACTCATAAGATTTTCATTTCAAAATCTTTTAAAAGGCACTTTTAAAATTTTCAAGGGGTTTTCAAAGAAACCTTTTAAAAACTAATTTTCTCCTTGTAGTGATAAATGTGTTCCTTCTTATGGAAGTTTGCACCTTTCCTCGCTACTGTATTTATTAATACCTAACACCTGCATTTGTTTTCTCCATAAATGTTAATTTGTCTGCATTAATTATTAGCCTAATGGACGTTTCCTTAAGGCCATTTATTTCTTATCAACCTTTCCATCAACAATTTCCATCCTTATTACCTTAATACTTATAGGGCCTACAATGGTAAGGAAATCTAGGTCTTATAAAGAAGTACAAATTTAAATCTATTCATTTTCAAACTCATAGTTGCTTCATCAACCCTTTTAGATTACGGTAGCAGCTACTTATATCGTCGAAATTTATAGAGTTGAGCGTAATTTCAAAATAAGTGTGTGTGTAGTATGACTTTTAGAAAAAAAATTGAAAACCTTTTCAAAAGTAACCAGTACGCCACTTATTGTATATATATTTTCCTAGTTGATCGGTTAACCCAGGCTTTGATACCATATGTTACAATCCACCTCGGAATAGGCCTAAATTTCGACCCAGAAAAGGCTCATCGAAACTTAGATCCATTTTAAGGAAGGCTATTGGTTGGAAAAAGAAAATAACAGTATAGAGCCATAACTAAACTTTCAGAGTTCATAGCAGATGGAACGAAACATAGCAGCAAAGTGTACCTATTTATTTCAAAATCATAAAAATGTCATAATACAAAATTCCATAAAAACCGTAACATAATATCCTTTACAACAATTGTCTAAATGCATGGGTACACATAAAAGCAAGTAATAATAACAAATATTTCCACAAGCCAAGTCTACCGCCACCACTCCGTCCTCAGCATGTGCTGTAATGAGGAAGGAGTCAGAACAACAAGTGTTTGGTGAATAAAAACTTCGAGTCTTGCCTTTTCAATATTTGGGCAGTATATTTCAAAATAAGAATATGTCTATGAACATAAAAACATTAAGACCATTTAATACTTCTTCATAAGGAAAGAAGATGGGTTCAGCCACTTAATACCTTCCATTCCAGAAGTAGGTTTCAAGAATCTCATATCTTAATCATACGTCATAAGCAGCTAATACTTTTAGAGAGAGCACCCAAGCCACTTAATACCTTTTATTGAAAAATAGGCGGACTCTAGTCATTTAATCCTTAATTGAGGTAGACTCCATTATCTAATACCAATTTCCAAGGCGTGCTCCTCAATGGCACTATTTAGCTAGCATCATATGGAATCTCTTAGCCACTAAATACATTTTTATGGAAAATAGGTAGACTCTGGTCATTTAATACCTTAATTAAGGTAGACCTTATCATTTAATACCTCTTTTCAGAAGCGAACCTCCATGAGATACCACATAACATAAACCCTTGACCATTTAATAATTCATTTGGGGAAAAGAGTTGGGCCCTTAAACAAACACTTAATACCTCATAACCTCGAAGCATGCCCCTCATACTATGGCCTATACTCGTAATGATGTCTCACATTAGTCCAACTTATTCGTAGGAACTGGTAGCCAGATTAGCTGGACAGATTTCCCTATAGAATTCGAGACTAATCATATGTCGTTACAAATATTTATCGTAAGGATATCTCGGACCAATAGAAAGTGTACATAACTACTGGTAGCCTCAAAGTGAATGGCAGACTTTCGTCATGTAATTCTATTGACCTTGCATCCTTATGACTTAGCCATAAATTAAATACACTCCATATATATAATACTCATCTCACTGTTTCATTAATAAAGCCTTATAAGGAATCTTTATTATTACGCCTTAGAATAATAATTAAGAGTTTACTCTTATTTTCACCAAGCAATCAATTACATCCTTAATAGTGAAAATAAACAAAAATAAATATCTAATTAACTATGCCATACACACAATAATTATTTGTTAATTACGTTAATAGAGATAAATAAAGATTCATGCCAAATAAATTCTGAATGCATGGATTTTATTCCCTAAACAAGCATTAAATGTCAATTCCTTAACCAAATACTATTACTAGACATTTTCCTTCAAGTTCCCAGAATTTCAACATACCAAAATAAAGGTTCTAATATCCAAACCAGTGAATAAATATTCATAATCAAAACTGTAATAACGTACATGTAAATAAAATAAAAAATCAATTTATTATATTAATTCAATAGAATATCCTAAACAATATAAGTTGTAATCTGAACTCCATATTTTACTCAAATCCTCTTTTACAAGAAAATAGGCAAGGATAAGTGGTGTAAACTACAAATATAATTCATAATCTAAACCTCTTATTTCATTGAAGAATCACAATTTAAACCAAAGAAGATGAGGTGGAATAGACAATGAAATTATCAAAAATTGCATAAACGAAACAAATTCCATCATATTAATGTAAATAATTTAGAATCTCAACTTAAAATTGACATTTTGAAACAAAAAGAAATTTTTTGGGATTTTATCTATCATATTTCAGAATCCTAAAATCCCTAAGGCATATTCAAATCCAAAAATAGAAATATAATAAACAATTACTAAAAAATAAATACTAAGGTTTCCACTCACTGAATAGCCTTAGCTTCTCCTTCCTTGGATTTGCATGTCTGACAATCTCTTCTAGAATTTCTCTCTTTTGTGTGTGTGTGTGTGTGTGTGTGTATAGACACACACACATGCAGTAGGGAAGAGGTATATATATTTATTAGATTCTGAATAGTTAGAGTAGAATAGAATAAGAATATGTTGGAGGAAGAAGAAATAAATGGATAATAGATTGAATTCTTACTCGAATTCTCTATGGAGTTTTTGAATCTAATTTCTAGAGATAACAATGATAGAGTTTTGCTACTGTTCCATATATATTTGTGGAGTTAAGTGAAAGGTCTAGGTCTAATTTATAGTGGTGGAAATGCAGCAGAATTGTTGAACCAGAATTGATAAAAAAGGGATAAATCTGGAACATATAACTTACCAAAATAGGCTCCAAAACAAGGAGGTGGTCAACCCCATGCTCCAAATGGTCGACCCCTACGGTTGACCTCTAGGTCAACCACTTGAGGTGCTGGGTCGACTTCTTCCCTTATTTTGGGAAGGTATTTATTTTATTTTATCGTTGCTTGATTATTTATTAATTTTATAACCTACTTAACTTTTAACGTTTATTGCTAATTTTTAACATTACTTATTCCACAAGTCTAAAGATAATTAGTTTCAAACTAGGGAATTAATTATTTTCCTATTCAAATTATTTTAAATCTGAAAACTTCAAACATTTGTAATTTCTTCGTTCGAGCTCCATTTTAAGCATATTATATGTGGAAATTAATCAAAATTTTGCCACGAACGCAATGGTATAACTTTCATAGTAAAATTAAAAAAATTTATAAAATTTACATTTTCTACCTTATCACATTTCATTTCATGTACTCCATTTATTTTATGGGTAACAAACTCCTATGACACTCCCACCATGGGTGCATTGCCCTTGAATATTTGAGATATAATTAACTAGTAACACATAATCCCTAATCATACAATATAAATTATTTCTCAATAACATGTCTTAGTTTATAATTTTGTAATGATTGGAAATA
The DNA here is from genome assembly GCA_030765085.1 of Allium cepa. Taxonomy (NCBI): domain Eukaryota; kingdom Viridiplantae; phylum Streptophyta; class Magnoliopsida; order Asparagales; family Amaryllidaceae; genus Allium; species Allium cepa. The sequence goes on along the minus strand of CM060941.1, from coordinate 671,296,776 downwards.
ATTTTAGATACTTTTGTATTTCTAATGCATCACTTTCAATGTGAAAAAAATACCTCTATTAATGCTAAAAATAAATCACCACCCAGGAGTAGGTTGTAGGGGACCTATGAGACCTAGATCTAGTAGATAATAGTAGAAATAAAAGAAAAGTAATAGGGATTAGAGGTTTTACAAGATTATGAAAGATTAGAGATTATAGATTATAGATTTTCTTGGACGACATCCACTTTAAAGCGTTGTTGATTTGTGGATTTAATAGAGTTTGCATGAGATTAGAGAGGATTACAGAGAGAATAAGTCACTAATATAGGGGTTTGACAATTTCTAAGTCCAAGAACCACCAAGAGCGTCTACCTTGGTTACTATTGTGAGGGAGGAAGAAGGCAAAGAGCAATGGAGTCCTGGATTCAGAGTGAAGAAGATAGAGTGGGGAGAAGATCCTGCATTGGTTGTTCTATGGTTTGTATTTATAGAGAAGTAGAGATAGTGGGTTACAAGTCTGCTTGCGCAAGAGTCTAGATGAAGGCCTGAAGTTGTACAAAAGAAATCATAGCTCCATGACCTAAGGAGATAGGTCGGTACCAAGCTATAAATATTGGTGGAAATCGAACACCACCTTCTGCCTTGCCCTTCTGTCTTCATGTTGATGGGCCACATACTATTTTGATTGCCCATTGGTTGATTCTAGTAATCTTTTCTCTATCGCTTGAGTTACTCTTCTTTCTTGGCTTTCTTCTCATCAATTGTGGAATTGGTCGTCCATACTCTGGAAAATTGATTATGAGATATTGGAGAAGTATATGAGAAATTTATGAGGTGATCCGAAGAGGATGTGTAGCTCGGTATCGACCTATGTAGCTTGGTATGAACCTATATAGCTCGATACCAAGCTATGTCCTTGGCTCCAATCATTTTAAATTTCTCTGAGGTATTTCCTTTATTCATACCATCATTCTAGATAGTTCTACTCATATTAAGTGAATCATGAAGGTGAGATCCATATCGGTGAAAATCATGAGCTTTGGGTTGGGGTTGACATGAATTGGAGTCCAACCTGAGAGTTTTGTTTGTCCGACCCGAGTTCTACTTGGCAACAATTGCTTGTAGTCCGACCTAAGAATATTGTGAGTCCAACCCAAGAAAAACCATAGCTCGGTGCCAAGCAATATTGCTTGGATTCTAAACCGAGAGTTTTGAGTCCTACCTAAGTAAAACCATAGCTTGATGTCGAGCTATATTGCTTGGAATCCGACCTAAGAGTTTTGTGAATCAGACCCAAGAAAAATCATAGCTCGATACGTACCATGCTTAGAGTCTGACCCAAGGGTTATGTGAGTTGGACCGAAGAAAAACCAAAATTTGGTGCCGAGCTATATTGCTTGGAGTCTGATTAGATAATTTTGTGAGTCCGATCCGAGAAAAATTACAACTCAGGTTTTCCTTCATTTTTCTAGTTTCAGCTCACATACGACTCTGGCCCAACCTTAAGCGCTAAATTGAAAAAATCAAGCCAACTTTCCTACTTATTTTTTATTATTTCCTTTTTATTGACTTTTATGATGTTTCTAATGTCCTTGAATCATTTTGTCTTTGTTTTGATGGTCTGACTTTCGGTTGAAATTGGCTTGGTCAAAAATACAGTTATGACTTTCCCCCAAGAGTATGCTTTTATGGAAAACAAAGCATGCTCTGGACCAAGATAAGTTCTGATTTGCTATCACTTGATTCTGGATAGTCGTTCAGAGACTACTTTGAAGCATTACCTTTGTCCGGTAGACATCTTTTAATTGTTTTCAATAATTAGAATTCCATTCTTTATTCTTCGTTCTAAGGACAAGAACTAATTGTACCATGCCTTAAACGAGCATGCTCTCTCTTTGACATGTCTTGTTTTCATTTTTTTCTTTACTGTTGCCCCCATTAGAGCTTTGACCCTGCCATCGAGTGAAATTTATCTAAAGTTGGGGGAATGACGATCACTATTGCAATGGTAATGGTGGTGGTGGTATAGCGACTACTTCTTAGTGGAGATAGTCGAAGTTTGGGTTGCGCTTGAACTATAATGGATCTCAAGCTTATCTTAGATTGTATTCACATTGCTTTAGAGGCACATCCGACTCTCTATTTTCGGCTAACTCTTATCAATACACGATTGTTTTTGTATTGTCGCTTGTATTCCAATAAGATGGTTCGCTTCAGGAATGGTCATTTAGATAATTCTATCACTATTCCTTTTGATTTATTTCCTATGTTCCTGGAAAGAAAAGTTTCCACGTGGCTCCAGACAACGATTCCATTATCGATTACTTATTGAAAATAGGTAACTTCTGATATATAGTATCATTGCATGACGTGACTCGTTTTTCTAGCATGAGCGGGCTATCTACACAGGATGGTCCATTCGTTGCATATAGGATACAGGACTCTACTACATAGATGGTCACTTCTCACTTACTCTGGGCAATGCTTGGAATTTGACTGGTAGACATATGTCGACGTCCTTTGGACTCCAGGCATTAGTCACATGGGTTTTAATTTTCAAAATAAAACATACCTAACTGAGTTGAATGCTAAGTTTTCTTGTTTAAAGTGACTCATCGATCGTCGAGCTTCAAGCCTATTGATCGTGCATCTACTACTCATGAAGCTGGATCCTTCACAGCATAGGCTTCACCATTTGCTTTTGTTATGCCAAGGTGATTGATCACGATTGAATTACAAGGCATGGTTTCTCTTACAGAGATATTGCTAAAACTGCCGCCTCCTATAAATGAGTAGATCACCTTACGAGCCTTGGACGAAGAGGGAAGATAAAGTAGGGATTCCTCAAAGCTTGTCGGCATGTAGGTCTTCTTTTTAATCGTGTTTACGTGGGAGCGGCCTCCGCTGTCTCAAAACATTATGCACATAAACAAAATCCCAGTAATTGCTTTGGTTATGTTCCTTTAATCGACCCTGCATACAGTTGCCAAAGTGCTCTACTTGGCGAAACAGGGCCGTCATTTAACCAACTTCGTAGCCATTCCTGCTTATGTTTGGTTGTGTGCCTTTCAACCAACTGCTAGTCATGGATAACTCTAGTTTCGTGTTGCTCCTAAATGTAACAACCATGGTCGAGGTTAAAATAAAATAAATATATTAAAATGAATTTTGAGAATTTAGTTTAGATTTTTGAAATTTGTGTGCGAATAAAATGGATAAAGTTGGTTTAAAAATTCAATTTAGAATTTTAGTTGTTTTTTATGACCCGAAAGTCACTAAAATTCTTATTAGTGAATTATATGATATTTGTAAATTTTATGATTTTTCTGAAAAATAAAACAATAATTTTAAAATTTGGCTAAAACCGAAAAGACGATATTTTAATAGAAGAAAAATTATCGTAGATTGTGAAAAATAGTATATCTGCTTGAATGGTTTTTATAAAAGATTTCATGGCTCGACAGAATCGAAAAGGAGCCAAATGCATTATAATAAAAGATAAACACTTTAATTTAAATTAACAGGCTTAACAACTTAAGCCCAAATAGCATCAACCCTCACCCTCCCATTGTTTTTCCATTGGCAAACCCTTTCCCTTCATTAGACTTCAGCCCGTATCCATTACTTCTCAAACAAACCCGTTAGCCTCTTTGCCCATTCTCTCCTCAGCCCTAATCTAATCGAACGTAAAAAGAAAAAAAGAGCAAGCTCACATCATGGATGGCTTTTGGCGATGGGGCGGCTGCGTCAACGACAAGGTAATGCAGCTTCAGGTGATGGGGCGGCTGCATTGATGACAAGGGAAAGATATGCGATCTAGGCTCGAAGCTAGGAATAATGATAGCTTTCATGCATGAAGGGTGATCTTGGTGGCTGGGGATGGGCGTAGCCAATGGCGTAGGTGGCTATCAGTGCGGTCAGGCTTAGGTGATATGTGGAGGAGCGACGTTTTTAAGGTCATCGATGATAGCTAGGGTTTTTGCCAATGTTTGATTTATGATCTCTAGCGTTGGTTGAAATAAAATCAGTTAAGGTGATTTAATCTATTGTAACTCACACATATATATTTAAAAGTATTTATATTTCTTCAGCATGCCTTATTTGATTATGATTGAAATAACTTTTGGTAGTGAATGATCGAATTGCTCAAAGTAAAATTTGCTTGTCATGACAATTAGTTTGATAGTTGAATGAGTTGTATTGTGTGATTGAAATATTGATTTCGGATCAATATTCAATTAGGTAGTTTAATGTACATTGGAAACCACCAAAATGCATTTGGCTTTCGTAGCTTAATATACAATGTTTATGCACTAGTTGGGTAATCAGAGTTTGCCAAATAGCGACCTGGATAGTTAATTGGCTTTATTTGATGAGCAGTATTTTCTAAAGAAATTTATTTTAGAATTTTGATTTTTGACTAATTTATTGTTTTGATTCATTTTGAATCCGATGGATGATTTTTTGGATATGGTTTTAAATACTTTAGAACCACAATTGTGATTTATTCTATTTATGGATTTTGGTTAAAATTTGCTTTTGGAAAGTTTATTAAACCATATTTTTTAACTCGTTTATTTATTCAAATTCTAAATCAAGTTTTAGATGAGTTTTATTTATTTCCAAAATCCTTAAAAACCAACGTTAAAATTATATTGGAAATTTAAAATTGTTTTGAACGGAATAAAGTGTACTAATTCTTTTATATACTATATATTATAAAAAAAGAAATTATCTTATTTCATATGATTTTGATTATAAAAGTTATTTAAAGTATTTGAAAGAGTTCTCACGCTTTTTAAAATATGTAATTGTTTCTTGAAATGATTATAAGGTTTTAAAGTTGATAAATATTTCAAGAAAATAATACATACATTACTTAGATTTTAAAATGAAGTAAGTTATTAATTGTAAAAAGTATTTATTTGATTCTAAATTTTTGTAAAGAAACTCTATTCTTAAGTAAAAATATTTTAACTCTTTCCGTTTGAATATAAGTGAATAAGATTTGATTTCATTTCCATTTGATTTTGTACTTTCCAATGAAACAAAAAAATTTAATAAACGATTGAATTGTCGAATGGGATATTTACTATAATTTGTTAAATAGAGTTTGAGTGGAAATTGCTATTTTTGGTAAGTACTTGAATTTACTTTCTGATACGGAACAATTAGTTAAATTCTAGTGATTACTAAAGTGAAAGTAATCTACACTTTAGAGTCCTGCTACTTTTTGGTTTCAGATTTCAGGCCGATGGATCTATGAGAGACGTTGACTCATTCTTCATCAACCCGAGAGTCGATATTTGAGTAACGCTTGATGAAACTACTTGAGGAGGTGGTAGCGACCTTGTCATTTCGGGCAAAACTGCTTCAAGAGGTGTTAGCGACTATGTCATTTAGGGCGAAACGAGAGGTGTTAGCGACCTTGCTATGGCCAACGAAATTACTTTGAGAGGTGGTGGCGACCTTTTCATTCATGGAGAAACTGCTTGAGGAGGTGTTAGGGCCGACGAAGCTACTTAAGGAGGTGTTAGTGACCTTATCAAGGATATCATAATCGTTTTGGATCCGAGATTATGATTATTTATTAGTGATGATGGCTTCTTTAAAGATTTTTGGATGAATATTTAGTATTTTGGGCTCTGGAGAATTTTGAATTGTTATTGCCATATTTTGATGATAATCCATTAGAGATTTGATATGGATTTAGGAAATGGTGATTTGGTTTGATATGCCTTATTATTAACCATTTTAGGCATATTTATAGATGACTTACTTTATGGTTAAAACACAAATAGATATATGATGGTGATTTAATTGATATGCCTCATTATGGTCATTTGTTCTGGCATATTTTTCAAGGTGCATTTATTATAAATTCGTATATTTATGATATAAGCATCTCAACTCTTTGTTCGATATAGTCTGACCCGTTTATTCAAAAAATACTCGTGTCAGGCCAAGACTCTATATATACAGAGACTCATTGACCTTTGGATTTTGTGCTAGTTTTAGAGTTGACTGTTTTGACTGTTTTAGTTTACTTCATCATTCTATATATTGACACTTAGGAGGATATTTCATGTATATTATTTAATAGTCACTATATACCTGATAATATAATCGATGCGAGGTATATATTTATGTGGGTCTAATACTGATATTTGGTAAATTCACATTTTTATGTTATATGATGTGTATTATTCCACTGTAATCTGCGGCTCTGATTCTGATTTATTTATATTATATATTGTTCTGAATATTTTTATACGGTGTGTTTATTACTTTGTATTAATACCGTACACGTCCAAATTTTCGATTCAGATCCTTAAAGGCAAAAAAGATGTATCAGTGTTAGTATAAAGATATATTCACCTTCGATCGCCCTTAACCAGCCATATTCTCCATGTTATTAGATGACCTTACTTCTAATGTTCTTTAATAATATGGGTAGAGCAGTGGGGTCATTACAGCATGGTATCATGGCTGTGTTTAGAATATTATATAATCGACGCAGAGTCGAGATCTGAAGCTAGATTGACTTTGAGTCATGTCCCTTGGGTGTGTAGGGTAGAATAAGAATTTATATTCTTATTTAGGATATAAATATAAATTATTATTAGGAATAATCATCGATACATGTTTGTAAATTTTTTGAATTTCTATACCATATTATTATGGAATTGATTCTAAAACAGGAACTCACTTATATAAAGTGTCAATTCTAATGGATATTATAAATGAGACCTTGGATGGCTTAGAATTGAGATGTATTCTGATTGGTTAGTGATCAGAGGGCACAACAGAAGCTAAAAAATAGCTTTCCGCTGAAGGCCATTTTTTGTTTATTTGATTGAAATGTATGTAGTTTGCATCAATGTTTGTTTTTTTATGCCTAGTTTAAAAGGTGGAATTGAACAAGACATTACCACTCAAAGAGTTTATAATCTAATTTGAATATGGATGAACTCAATTATTAATTAAAGCTTGTTGTTCCGCCAAAACAGAATTGCTAGGGAATAACAAAAATGTCTAAGCAATTAATAGATATAAAATATGGAATGATAAATAATAAGTATTTTATTTAATTAAATTTGGAATTTTGAAAATGTACTCAATAAATAAAATTGATTGGTTGATGAATGCTTGGCTGTTTTAAAATTAAAAGTGGTTATGAAAAATTAATATGGAGTAGAAATTACTATTGAGAGTTAAAACATGCTTAATAATAATAATAACTTGCAGTGCTTCAATAGTGTAGTTAGAAATATTGAAAATTAAAAATTGTACAAATTGATTCTTTAAGTCATAGGTATAACTAAATAAGGTTAAAGTGAATTTTAATTTTGATGTTTGCTAGAAGTATTTATGAATATAAATGAATGTTATGGAATTATTATCTATGAATTATTCTTATATGTAGATATTAAGATTAATTAAAAGGACGTTAATAAAAGCAAGCATTTATTTGAATTGAAATCTTTTTTATATTGGATATACATATATATAGAATTTGGTTATATTTATTATAAACAAGAAATTATTTTGGAGAAGACTAATGTATTAAAAGAAATATGTATATCTTACAGAAATTAGTTTTTTGTTAAATTGTATGTTGAGTGATTAAGCATTCTTGTCGATGCGCTTGATCAACTTTATCGATAGAGATTTCTAAATGCTAAGATGAGACATCCAAACATGGTGTTTTAGGCAATTAAATGTTTTAGTAATAATATTTAGTAAGAATATAAATATAATAGAATTGGTTCGAGAAGGAGATAAATTTCTTCAAAGAAAAATAATATATACACACATAATATTTACTTATGAAATGAAGAATGAGTATATTAAAAGGAATTTAATTTGGCATGAAGTTAATGTCTATTAGAGATTTAGTTGCTTAATAGAGAATCAATTATATCATGTACTTCTTCCATGTCATTATCTCATTTTTGAGGGGTACGAGCATCTTTTATGTGTATGACACAATAAGATATCATTATTAGGTGGAATCCTTTGAAAATTGAATAGGACGCTTCTCCTTCAGGGCTTACCTCTCATGAAATTTAATTCGAAATTAGATTTTCTTTATTTAGTTTCTAATGGGTATATTGATTGATAATTACTAATGGATTAAAAAATTGAAATGATTTCTTTTAATATGTTGAAAAGAACCGTGAAAATTATTGAATATGTAGTGTGATATTATCATATTAACTTTGGCAAATCAAAGTTATACTTCCTTTCAGTTCATGATTATTATTTTTGTATGCCAGAAAATATAGAAAGTAAATTTCAATTTGTAATCATCACAGCAGTTTCCAAATTCCTGAATTATTTCTATACTTCCAAATATTTTCAAATTTGTTATTAATCAATTTTTTTTATTAAATTCCAAAACCAAATTTTCATTCCATGTGGTTTTCCACGACTTTTATTCTACGGGTGAATTCATGTTTTATGTTTTATATAATCCGCATTTCATGAATTTAGGGAATTTTGTTTATCCTTTTCGATAATCATTTTGGATTGAGTGGGAAAACAAAATTATTTAAGTGATAAAATGATACAATTATTAAAATAAAAATGAAGAGTGTGTTGTTGTGTATCGGGATAACAGCCACTTTAGGGTGCTGCCTAGTAACAACAATGTCCTACTGTGTACAGAAGCAGCACATGCTGCTGTATAGGGGCCAGGCCACTGGCCTGGTAACCTTTCTGCCAACTTGGCTGGACCTGAGTCCGACCAAGGGATGTTCGGCCACCATCATAGACGAGGTCGGGTTAGGCCTTGAGCCTGGTCCCTCTTAAAAAGGAAAACAAATTAGCGGTTTCAAGTATTTAGGTGCATTCATTGTGTGTTTAGTAAAGCAGTGCCTTTTAGGCCTCGGGATTTCAACAATTTTAGAGGGCTTCGAAAATTTTATTAGTCTAAATTTGTAGAAGCTATAAACAAAAATATACCATAGTTTCATATTGAAGTTTGGTAGTTGGTATAGTTGATATAGCTTTAAAGGAGAAGATTATAGGAAGTTGTACTTAATTGACTTATCAGTGTTACTTAAAGAACACACTACAGTCGGATACTTTTATTATTTATAAAGAAGTCCTATTCGGTTGCTCAGCCAGTAAAAGTCATATTCGGTTGCTTTGGGGTTGAAGTCCTGTTCGGTTGCTCAGATGGTGTAAACCTATTCCTCTGGGTTAAGTGAGGGTTGTTTTAGTGAAATTCCAGAAGGAGTCTGGGACTGGACGTAGGACAGTGCTCCGAACCAGTATAAAAACCTATGGTGTCATTTACTTTACACATTTACTATTTATTTGCTTATTCCACACTAGTAGTTTATCCATATTACTCGATCATATAGTATAGCTTCTTTTCATTTGGTATCAGAGCTTTATTTCATCTAATCGTAACATAGTTATCTGATTCTTTGCTAATATGGATAGTAACATTAGCACTTGTACTATAAGCACTAACACCAGTTTTATAGAAGGTCAATCCACTGCACGACCTCCATTCTTCAATGGTTTGAACTATAATTATTAGGCTACTCGTATGAGAATCCATATGCTAAAGCTATGAACATGTTATTTTGTGCACTAGATAAAAATGAATTCGATCGTGTTAGCATGTGTCAAACTGCTTATGAAATATGGAGAACACTTAAAATCACGCATGAAGGAACTAACAAAGTCAAACAAAGCAAAATCTCCATGCTTAAAAATCAGTTTCAAAATTTTAGAATGAATCCAGATGAATCCATTAATGATATGTACTCCAGATTTCAAGATATTTGTCATTCACTGTTAGGATTAGGAGAAAAGTTCATAGACATTGATATTGTATCGAAAATCTGAAACTCTTTAACGGATGAATGGGAAAGAAAAGTCTTGACTATTGAAGCAGCTAATGACCTCTCTACCATAAAACCAGAAGAGTTAATAGGAAATCTAATGTCCTATGAAGTGAATTTACAGGCAAAACGAGTACAAGCATATGACAAAAAGAACATAGCTTTCCATGCTGAAGAAGAAAAGGATGAAGATTCAGATGAAGAAGATCTAGCATTAATTGCCAAAAATTTCAAGAAGTTCTTGAAATTCTGGAAAAACAACAGAAACAATGGAAAAAAACTTTTCAAGCAAACCATCCTCTTGAGTTCTAGAATGTTTTAATGGCCATAAGAGAGGTCATATCCAGAAAGAATGTTCAGAACTAAAGAAAAAAAATACTTCAACAAGGGAGAAAAGAAAGAAAAGAAAGCACTCTTTGTAACATGGGATGATTCAGATACCTCTTCATCAGATAGTGGCAGTGATTGTGATAACGAGCAAGCTAATGTTTGCTTCGTGGCTACTGAAAACGAGGTTAGTGATTTCACCTTTGATGATATAATACAGATAAATTCAAAGCTAGTTGACACTCTTAAAAATCTCAAAAGAAAATATAAGGAGACTCGTGAACATTAGAACAAAGCAAAATCCGAAAGAGATATGCTTAAAAATGAGAAGAAAATACTAGAGAAAGAACTTGAAAAATTACAAGAATCATTCTCTAGCATTAATTCTCAACTCACTCTTTTGAGTCAAGAAATTGAAACTCAAAAAGAAAAGAATGACGCTCTTATTTATGAAAATAACGAATTAAAAACAAAAGTAAAATTGGTAAATACTAGTCTCAAGACTAAGTTAGAAAGCATCACTAAAAATGTTTCAAACTTTAATAAAGGAAGAGAAACTTTATCTGAAATTATTGATAGTTCTCAATCTGTTTCAAGTAGGAAAGGATTAGAATATGTTAAGAAAACAAAAGCTCCACCAAAAAAGGAAATTAGGAGAAATATTAATCCTACTGCAAAATAGTCAAAAAGGAATACTTACCCAAAAAACATAAAAATTTGGGTTCCTAAAACAAACAACAGTTTGATTGGGAAGAAATATGTTAACGCCTTTTTGGAAACTGTTCATAAAAATAAAGACTATATTTTCAAATGGGATACTGAACCCTCTTGGGTTTGGTTTCCTAAGATCTAACTCTTAGGACCCCAACAAAAGGTGGTACTAATATAATTCCTTATTTTTGCAGGTCCCACTTAAAAAGAGAGGAAAATGGATACTCGACTGTGATTGCTCAAAACATATGACAAGAGACAAAGATATGCTATCAAACATTATTTACTTAGATGGAGGATCTGTCACATTTAGAGACAATTCCAAAGGCTATATCATCGGCGAAGGCAATGTGAGCAACAACGGTAATTCAAATTTACCTCTTATCTCAAATGTTTTACTAGTCAAAAATTTAAAACATAATTTACTTTGTATCAGCCAATTATGTGACAAAGGATTCAAAATCACATGTTCTGAAAATAAATGTAGTATTTTTGATCAAAATCAAAATCTTATCTTTGAAGGAAATAGAGACAGAAATAACTATGTTCTGAATATGAAAATAAATCATAAATCATATATGTGTTTAATAGCTAAAGAAAATGATCCATGGTTATGGCTCAAACGATTATGTCACGTTAACTTCAAAGCTATAAATAAGCTTTCTAAAAATGATTTAGTAAAAGGTCTACCAAAAATGAATGTTAAAATTGATCATATTTGTGATGCATGTCAGTTAGGAAAATTAAATAAGTCATCTTTTAAATCTAAAAAGGTTATTTCAACTTTACAACCACTTGAATGACTGCATATGGATTTATTTGGGCCAACATAAGTACAATCCATTAATCACAGTAGGTATGTGTTTGTAATTGTTGATGATTTTTCTAGATGTACTTGAACTATTTTTATGAAAAATAAAAGTGATACTTTTGATAATTTCAACATTTTGTCAAAAAATTCAAAATTTTAAGGGATTAAAAGTTAAAAATACTAGGGGTGATCATCGAGGTGAATTCGAAAACGAAGCCTTTGAACATTTTTGTAAAAAGAAGGGAATATTCCGTAATTTTTCATTTCCTAGAACTTCACAACAAAATGGAGTTGTAGAATGTAAAAATAGAACCTTATAAGAATGTGCAAGGAGTTTGTTAAATGGAAGTACGTTACCAAAACGTTTCTAGGCTGAAGCAGTTGCAACAGCTTGTTATGTTTTGAATCGTGTTTCTATTCGACCACTAACTAAGGATACTCCTTATGAACTTCTTAATGGTCGAAAACCAAATATTTCTTATTTTAAAGTTTTCGGTTCAAAATGTTTAATTTTAAACACAAAAGATCTGCTTGGCAAATTCGATCCAAAATCTGATGAAGGAATTTTTGTAGGATATTCGGATCGAAGCAAAGCTTATCAAATTTATAATAAAAGGACCAATATCATCGAAGAAACACTTCATGTATCCTTCGATGAAAATTTTAATCAAATGCCAAGTATAAGAGATGATGAAGAATTCCCTGATAATATCACAAATACAGAAATTTCAAATTTTGAAAATAATGAAAACATAGTTCATAATAATAATGAATTAAGATCTCCACCTAGATTATTAAGGGATCATCCTTCCGTTAATGTCATTGGAGAACTCAATTCATTTGGTAGAACACGAAGTCAATTAAATCATATGGGCTATGTAGCTTTCCTTTCTCATATTGAACCTAAAAATATTAAAGAAGCATCCACCATTGAAAATTGGTTAATTGATATGCAAGAAGAGCTAAACCAATTCGAGAGAAATGACATTTGGGATTTAGTTCCGAGGCCTAGTGATCAATCAGTTATTGGTACAAAGTGGGTCTTCAAAAATAAAGCAGATGAACAAGGAAATATAACTAGGAATAAAGCTAGATTAGTTGCACAGAGATATAATCAAGAAGAAGGGATTGACTATGAAAAAACATTTGCTCCAGTCGCTAGACTAGAAGCAATATGAATCTTACTAGCTTATGCATGTTTTCATAATTTTAAATCATTTCAAATGGATGTTAAAAGTACTTTTTTAAATGGTTTTATAAAAGAATAAGTTTATGTCGAACAATCTCCTTTATTCATACACGAACAATTTTCAGACGATGTTTATAAACTTAAAAGGGCCTTATACTGTTTGAAACAAGCACCTCGTGCTTTGTATGATCGTCTTAAAAGGTATTTAATAGATTCTGGTTTCGAAATTGGGAAGGTTGATCAAACTCTTTTTATTTAAAGAAACAAGCAAGATATTTTAATTGTTCAAATTTATGTTGATGATATTATTTTTCGATCTACAAATGAAAAATTATGTCAGGAATTTTCTAAAATAAAGACCAAAGAATTTGAAATGTCACATATGGGTGAATTAAATTATTTTCTAGGCTTACAAATAAAAAAATTAGAAAATGGTATTTTTATAAATCAAGAAAAATATTGTAACAATCTAATTAAACGCTTTGGTATGGAAAACACTTCTACCAAATCAACTCCTATGAGTACAAATATACATCTTGATAAAGATAAAACTGGCAAAAGTGTTGACCTAAAATTATATCGAAGTATGATTGGATCTTTACTATATTTAACTGCTAGTAGACCTGACATAACGATGAGTGTTTGTTTGTGTGCATGATTTCAAGTAGATCCCAAAGAATCACATTTACTAGCACCAAATGCATATTACAGTATCTTAATAAAACCAAGGACTTTGGACTATTCTATCCAAAGGAATGTCCTTTTGAATTAGTGTCCTATAGTGACGCTGATTTTGGAGGAAACCGGACAGATAGAAAAAGTACAAGTGTTACTTGTTACTTTATTGGACAGTCTCTTGTATCTTGGTTTAGCAAGAAATAAAACTGTGTTTCATTATCGACATGTGAAGCGGATTATATTTCTACAACTTTGGCATGTGCTCAAGTTATCTATATGCAACAAACACTACAATATTTTGGTTTTAATTTATCCAAATCAACTATTTATTGTGATAATTCTAGTGCTATAAATTTATCTGAAAATCCTGTCAATCACTCACGAACAAAACATATTGACATCATCATTTTCTTCGTGATAATGTTGAAAAAGATCTGATAAATCTAGAATTTGTTTCCTCTGACAGATATCTTTACAAAACCATTAAATGAAAATACTTTTATCAATTTAAGACAAGAACTTGGAATCGTCTCTTTTAAAGATTTATAAATTTTTCATAAATTTTCTTTTTAAAAAAAGGGGTAGTGTTTTCCAACACTCGAACTCAGAATCTCATACTTGGTAGTCTACTGTTCTACCACTTTACTATTTTATCTTTTTATGAAACCTTAGTTAGTTCGTATATTTCTATTTACCTTTCGTTTCATCCTCTTTTTTCTATGTTTATTATAATCCTAACCATAAAAACTCCTTATATTTTTATTATGGCTCTAACTATATTTTACTCTTCCATACTTCTTCTTGTTGCACCAGAATTCATATAATTTTTTTGAAGTTCCATATATTTTCTCCAAAATGTCATCTCAATACAATTCAAAATCATCTGATCTCTCTTACACTTCTCCGTCTCCGGGATCGGAAATTTACCAACTCCAACACCAATTTACGAACTGGTTCCGATTGTTCCACCTTCAACTCATACTCGATATACTCCGCTTACTAAAAGAATGAAACGGCCTCTCTTTTTTGGATCACTATCTACAAAAGAGAAAATAGATGATATTCATCACTATTTTAGAGAGAAACATTAGAATTATAGTGGAGTTATACTATGAACAGAAAGTTAATGCCAAACGGTTGAGCTTTTTGGAACAAGTCGCGTTAAAATTCTGTGGTTCTTCCTCCAAAGACACAGTTCATCAACCGTCTCCCGTTCGCTCTCCAAATCATCATAATCCTTGGGAAGCATCACCACAATGTCCACCGACATCACCAAATTCTTGGGAACATGGCAACAGATGGTCTCCACTTCGACCATTATAGAGAACACTAAAATTGAAAAAGACGCATATCATACTCCAAGCAATTCTTCCAAATCTCATCAATTTTTTGTTGTTCATATTCTACGGTTAATTTGTTATATCTTTCTGATTGTTCTAAACTTACATTATTCAAAATATTTGATTATATATACTTCTTTCTATATTCAAAAATGCTGATATGAGCCTCTGTGCAAAATTCAGACGGCTGTTTTATTTAAAACAGACGTTTGAATATTGAAGGTAGAAATTTTTTTACCCAGATTCAGACATCTGAATCATACAAAAAAGACATCTGAATTAGGTTGAAATCGAACTATTTCCTTGCGAGTTGCAACTCAGAGAAATTCAAACGTCTAAATCAGATAATTCAGATGGTTGAATTCTCTCTGAGCCACTTTTTTCTCCTTGTCTAGTTTACTTTCTTTCCACTTTTACCCTTGCTTTTTAACCCCCTGTTATTACCTTTTTCACTTCATTCCCAATTATTTCAGAACCCTAGCCCCCATTTTCAAGTCTTCCAAAAAATTTACCTTTCCTCTAACTCTCTAATGGCACCAAGATCAAAACGTACTAGAGAATCAACCTCCGGACCATCCGAAGACCATATTTGGCAATGGCCATGGAATGATGTTGTTGTTTCCTGGTATAATTCTATGAAAAATTCCAACATTTTCGAAGGAGCATTCATGAAATTCCTGGATTTTGTAGCTTACCGTATTAGAGAGTTGGCAAAATAATTCCACTTTGGTAGCTTAATTGGGTATACTCCTAACAATGTCAAAATTAATCATCTTATGATCAGACTTTTTCTTGCAAATTTAAATTTGGATCATCATAATCCCCAAAATCGACAAGATTGTGTTTGGTCAATAGTTTGTGGCGTAAAAATCTTTTTACCATTACAAACACTAGGTAATATTCTAAATTTTCCTTGTCAATGAATTGATATTAATGATATTGAAGTTGATATGGATCATTGAGACGAAGTTTCACATCGTTTCTTGTCCGATCAACTTATAAATTTAGGTAATTTAAAATGTACCTTCTTAAGGCCACAAGCTAGACTCATTCATCGTGCATTTATTCGTTCTTTACAACCAAGGATGGGGAGTTATGAAAAAGTTCATAAAGAAAATTCCAAGCTCTTTATTCAATCTACTCCAACTAATAAGTGAATTGGGGCAAAATTATTTTGGATGAATTTTAAGGCATCACGATCTGGAGAAAATATAAAACCATTCATTATGGTGCTTATATTATGTGCATCCTCCTCAATGTCGGCTTACTAATGCTCGACTCCGATTTTACAACTATTGGTGATTTAGGCGCTAAAACTTTAGGATTGATGGGTCTTCCACCATGGCCTCCTCCTCAACAAATCATCTTCTTCCATCAATGATCTCAAAATGTTCAACAGGGTGTTCCTCAACCTTGAGACACTAGTATTGCTTCTTCTTATCATACTTAACATGAAGAAGAAGAGGAGTACGATGATACCATTCATGAGATTAGCCCGGATACTTCTTCAAGACAAGCCATTATCACTCTCTCCCGAAGTCGATTTATCGGGACATTAAGGCACTTGAGAAGAAGACGGAAAGAAAATTCAACTCGATCAAAGGATTTCTCAATAAAATATGGGATCGAATTTCTTACTTCGGTTCTTCATCCACTCAAGCTTACAACCCATCCCCATTTCGGTGGTCTTCCTCAAGTTCAAGTTCTAATCATGATGATCCATCTATTTTTAGTCAATTTTAATTATCTATGTCTGTTTTAAATTATGTTTGATTTGATCATGCTTTAAATTTATTTCTCAAGTTGTATGAAATATGTTTAACTGTTATTCCTATTGTTCCTTCATGTATTAAATATTCTACTTGCTTTTATGAGATGATCCGTCTATTGTTATCTATACTCTTTATTTTTGTCGATGACAAAGGGGGAGAAATCTAAAAATTGTGCACATTGATGGGGGAGTAACAATATTATGAATATTTATATTATATAGTTGTCATCATCAAAAAGAGGGAGAACGTTGAAATCTCGATTTTGATTATGACAAAATATATATAATATTCTATGTATTCTAATCATTTTTGCAGGAGATATGTTGCAGATTCCTTTTCAGATGTTTAAAGCTGAGTATGGTGTGTCTAGAGTCTGTACTTTACTTAGAAATTTGTTAAAATCTCTCCTGAATCGATATATATATAAATATATGCACATACATGCACACCCATACACAAATGTCTGAATTCAGACGTCCGGATGCTGAAACCTGAATATTGTTTTCACAATATTCAGACGTCTGAATGAAAATTTTCAGACGTCTGGATTTGGTCAAAATTTGCCTAAAAGCTTGCTGTTTGCATTTTAATCTAATTCAGAAGTCTGAATAATTTATTCAGACATCTGAATATCTCTAACTGCTATTTTCTTGAATAGTTTTTCTCTTCACCGAAGAGAAACGTTTTCAAAATTAATGGTTGCACCTGTTCTTTTCAATATAACTTTTCATCTATAGTTGCAACTCTTTATACACTATAAATAGATTACAGAATTCAACAAAAAATATACCAAATTTACTTTTAACATTCTTGAATTCTCATCTATTCTCAAGTTTTCTAATTGCACTCAAATTACTTACATACCTTGATCGTTAATCACTTTATCTTCCACAATTCTGAAAGCACATCACACTATATATCATAAAGGAGAAGATTATAGGAAGATTGTACTTAATTAACTTTCAATGTTACTTAAAGAACACACTACAGTCAGATATTTTTGTTATTTGTAAAGAAGTCATGTTCGGTTGCTCAGGCAGTAGAAGTCCTATTCGGTTGCTTAGGCGGTTGAAGTCCTGTTCAGTTGCTCAGACGGTGTAAACCTATTCCTCCGGGTTAAGTGAGGGTTGTTTTAGTGAAATTCCAGAAGGTGTCTGTGACTGGACGTAGGTAGGTGCTCCAAACCAGTATAAAAACCTCTGTGTCAGTTACTTTACTGCTTCTACTGTTTATTTACTTATTCCACACAAGTAGTTTATCCATATTACTCGATCCTATAGCATAGCTTCTTTTCAAAGGGAAGTGAGGTCTGACAGCGTGTAGGCTGGAGGAGGGTGAGACAGTCATGGGGGAGGCCAAAAGCTTTGTCAGTGGGGATGCATGCTACGTTGGAGAAGGCGGATCTCTGGTCGTGTTGCGGGTGAGGTTGGGTTCGGAGGAGTAGAGCACGACATGAGTGTAAGTTGCGGGGTCCTTGGGTGGCATAAGCGGGCTGGAAGGTTGTGTGGTTGGTACAGAGGCTACGAGGTAAAGGATGAGGTATGTGGCGGATCAGGGCTGCGCTGGGAAGGTTTGTTCATTGTAGTGGTTTGAGGCCGGTGATGGAGTGGATGAGAGAGGAGGCAAGTGGCCAATGGGTTGCTTGCGTGTAAAGTTCGGCACTTGCAGGGATGTGGCAAGGTAGAGAGGTCTGGGCAAGGTGGACGCAAGTTGAAGGTCGGCAATAGGAAATGTGGCGAAGTATGGAGGGGAAAGTATTTTTCTGACACGAAGCAAGTAGAGTTTATTTCTATAAAAATGAAGCAACAGACTAATATAAAACATAACTTATATTGTAAAATTTTACTTAAGAAAAAGGAAAAGCGGCTTGTAGAAAGATAGTCCGGATCTCGAAGCCAATATGAATGATATACTGCTTTTTTTAGAATGAAGAAGATGGAATAATGAAAGGACGCAAGCATATAAATGTTGAACTAATAAGAATAGAAAAAGGCAAGCACAAATTCAGAAGTTATTATTAAAGGGAAAAGGCTTTTGGTTAACTGTTTCACGGCTTTCGCCGCGTATCGGATACCAAAATGCACGAATAAATATACTGCGGAGATTAGTACGACGAGATGAATAGAATGGTACACAGATATCATCGATACAACCATCCTATCAAACCTCGATTTTCGCTGCCGAAAATACTGCTAAAACGTCAAAAATAAGATAAACGGGGCTAGAGTAGTCCAAATTTGGCAAAACAAAGTACGACGTCTCACTAAGGAAATGATTTACACTTTTATTATGTAAAAATATTCAAACTTCAAAAATATTTTATTTTCATCAAATTAACTGAATTTAAATTGAAATTGAAAATTACACAACAGAACGAACTTACAAATTTTCTGATGAAAACCTAACATTTGCTATGTTTAAATAGACGCATACCAAATACCTAATTTTCATTTCTAAATTTTTTTAGTTTAAATTTACATGAAAAAATTACTTAATTACGTTGATTAAAATCGTTAAAATTTCTAGGTCGTTACATTCTCCCCCACTGAAAACTTCTCGTCCCCGAAAAGGAACGACATAGGAGAATAGATGTAACCAGAAAGATAGATTTGAAATACATAGTTCCAGATACAACAATTAATTCAAAACCATATAAATTTCATTAGTTTTCAAATTAATTAATATTCAACAGATTTGGTTCAATTTATTTTATTCAATTAATAAGTATTCATTATATTCACATTTGGTTGATTCCAATTCGATGTATATTTTTCTCAATTGTTTTGTTTCCCTTATTTACATTTTTTTCCACATTATATTTCTTTACATTCAGTTATATTTATGTTCATTTATTTTATTTCATTCACAATTTATTTTCATTACCCTTTCCTTATAACTTAAGTGCTTTTTTTCTAAAACAAAATTTTATTTTATCATTTTATTTTATTTTAATCCGTTTAACTTTACTTAAGTTAATTCCACTTCAAAATTCAATTTCAACTATTCTTTGTAAATTACATTTTGTTTACAAAATTTATATTAAGAAAAATTCAATATGAACATTTTATTACTTAAGTTTTCTCTTATATAACATTCAATTGCATATTCACGTTTCATTTTAACTTTTTGAATATTTTAGGCAAGTTATATATGTTTTGAGTATTATACAACTGAATTTTATCCTAGTTCAACTGTTTCAAGTTGTTTCAATTCCATTTCTTATTTTAGACTATCCAATTATTTAAAAAAATTGTTTCATTTTAATAATTGAAAACCATCACTTAACATAACTTAAGATTTAAATTTCTGATTTCACTTCAAACCATTTGAAATAAATATATACATACATATATTTTATACATCAAATAATACTTAAGAAATTCAAATCAAATCCATTTTCCAAACAAAAGTGTAGCAAAGCTATTAAGTGGTCTCTCTACTCTGAGACTCGAAAATAAATGTCAATGATGTTGGAGTCATCTCCGAAATTATTTTTCGACGACAAAAGAGAGAGTACTGACTTACTTCTTTTAAAATTCTTTTGAAACAATTTCCATTTGAATTTTTTTTCAAATGTTATATTTTTCAAAACTTTGAAAACCAAATTTTTGAAAAGCACTGAAAATTTAATTCTCAAATTCTTAATTTAATTTCATTTCATTTTCAAATCAGAATTATAAACCATGTTTATAAAATTTCAACTTCTCATAACATACAACAATAGTTAATGGTTTTGGAATGTTGACAAAACAGTAAATGATAATCTAGCATTATCATTTCTAACAACCAATTCGTTTAACTATCTAATTTCAGAAAATTTACTTTTATATATAAAGTATAATCTTGCATAAAAATTATTTCATTTACCAATTTCGAAAATAATATTGTGTTAGTTGGCTTTTTTCAAGTGTTTTGGAATTCCTATCCATAGGTTGGCTAGACGAATTGATCGAAACCCAAAAAAATCCAAACTTAAACACTCAAACAACATAATATAAAACATTTTTATATCAATTACAAATACGCTGCCTCACAGGATGATTTAAGAATGGATTGAGATTCAGATTTAGAGAGACCCTAATCAAAGAGAATTCTATCTAAGAAGATAGGCTCGGAAGGAAGATAAGATGATTAAATTACAAAAAAGGAAAGATTGATAGATTTATATTAATCACAGCGACTTTAATCGAGTTAACCGAGACTTAGAAAAACAAGAATATCACCAACGAAAATGGGAACAACTCTTTGAGAACATCGTGGAAAATGAGATTCATGAGATCGACTAAGAAGGCAGGAGCATTAGTTAATCCAAAGGCATGACTAACCATTCATAGAAACCATTCGTCTGGGAGGAAGGACAACAGGTCGAGCTCCAGGAATAAGATCGATGCAAAATTCAATTTCCCGCTTGAGAGGAAGAGAAGTGACTTTACCAAAACATCAGGACAATCCCTGACTATCGGGTTGGAGTTAAGATCACTGGGCTGAGAATCAAACGAAAAGATAAAACTGCCTGCATAATCCTAAGGCAATCGACATTCGATCACAGGAGAATCACCCTAGTCATCTACTAAAGAGACTGTTCGGGCATTGCAAGCGATAAACCCAGGACATTGAAATCTACGGTGAATCGACGTATGTTGTAAAGGAGTTTCACCCCTTTACAAATCATACTAAGATTTGCAGGATTGCTGATAGAATTAGTCATAAATAAGGATGAAGTTGGAGAGATCAACAGAAATAGAGCTATAGGATGCTCTGTTATCAAGAAGAACACGAACAGAAAAGATGAGAATGAATTTTAAAACAAATGGAAAGTTCCATGATTCAAAAGAAATCCAGATCAAGGAGAATTCTAACGAAGGATTTCAAGTTCGATCGAAGATGATTTTGTAATTAATTTTACTCATTTTAGGATATTACTACCCAATCTCTAATAAGTTTGTACACCATATGCTAAATTTTTCTAAACCAGAGCTCTGATACCAATTGTAACGACTCGCTATTTCGAACTATTCAAATAGACAATCATCCATACATGTCAGACTTGAATTGCTCAAAACAATAGATTGTTGATTTTATATTTGGCAAAACTTAGCATATACAGTAAATAAATCGATAACAGAATCACAGACACGGAGTAATATAACAATAAGCAATGAAATAGATAAATAGTAGTTCATGAAGCTACTACAACATTAGAGTCTAAAACAAGATACAACAGAAATCTCAAATACAAAGTAGTCTCAAATACATAAGCAGATGACAAGTCTAAACATAAACAATTGGAAATAGCTGGAATAACCGAAATCTGAATAGATAAAAGATCTTCAAGCAAAACTCCAATCTCTGAAGGTGAGTCTCAAATGTTGTGACACTTAGTCTGACACGATCATAAAGCAAAACACAAAACACTCGAGTCAAGATTAACATTCTTATACCAATAAATCAACTCAAGTGAAATACAAATAACTTAAAGGATGTTTAGGATTCCCATCCTTAAGCATCAATGAAACTATCTACATACATAGTATAATATGCTACATAGATAATTTCTAAAGTAAAGTAAACTACTAAAATAGCATTAAGGCGTTACTCATATCCCTCTTAACACATTTTTATATATATTCCAATAGTCTATACAGTATCGTAATTCCTCCGTAAATTAGAGGGCTGTCAGAGGGCACTCCATAGGTATGGCACAAACCAAACTCGTAGAGGGAGCGATAAGGCGTGTAACAAGGTGCGTGAGGCAATGCCAGGGTAGGATTCACCCATTTGCACTCCCGGACTGGTGGTAAGCATAGCAGCTACTACCGCCCATCTCGAGACACACTCTCAAATCAAAGGTGCACCTAATCAAATCACAAAGTAATAGAATGGTATCGAAGAAGCATGCATGATCGGAGGTGCGACCTCACTTGGCTCGGTATCGCTCCTGTTTTAGCCACATCAAGCTGACTTGCGGGAGTCGGGGCTGCATTCATACCTCATATAAACGTCGCCAAACCGTCCTACTTCGTTCTGAATTATCCACCACGTACACAGTTGTTAAAATGATTTTTTGGTATTGGTAGAGGCTATGACAATATTCGATCCTGGTCTCTTTAACAACCAAATGTTTATTTCACACCATGGTCATTTTATATTTCAAATAATATATACTTTATATCAAAATATCATATTCATTTCAAAAATCATATCACTTTCTAAATTATATTCGCTTTCGAAATCATTATTCACTTTAAATCATATTCACTTTCGAAATCATATCACATTCGAAATCATATTCATTTCCAAAATCATAACCACAAAATAGTTTAAGTCATAATATCAAAGTATTTGCATTTAAATCCATTAAATCTAAATCATAACAGTTCAAACTTAAAAAATTTGAATATTGAAAGTGGTTTATATATTGGAATAATTACACATTATAATAGTTTATATTTAAAAATAGTTTATAGATTAAAATAGTTTATATATATTAAAAATATTTATATAATAAAAATAGTTTATAGATTTAAAATAGTTCATATCGAAAATAGCCTCAAATTAGAATTGTTCCTTCCAATTTCACAAATTAATTCAAATCAACTTTAGTTCTAAATTTCGATTTAAATCAATCTCAATTTAACAATTTCAATTAAAAAGTTTAAATGTTCAATTCAAATTCTCATTAAAAGCATTTTTTTCGATTTCAAATCTAGGTTTTGAGCTATAAATTTAAAACCACTTCCAATTCAATAGGTTTCAAAGTTTAAATATTCAACAATTTATAATAACTCAATTTGATCAATTCCATTTATATTTCAAAATTCAACTTAATTTTATTTAAATTTGAAACACTTAATCAGTTTTAATAACACTTAAAAAAATCTCAAATTACAAATTTAAATCAGTATTAAATATTAAATATTCAATTTTATTTAATTCTAAAATATTTCCTTAATCACATTTTTGTAAGCGTTTAAATAAAATCTCAAATTACAAATTTAAATAAATTTAAATATTCAATTTTTTATTTAAATTTGAAAATATTCATCTAATCGCCTTTTATTAAATCAAGTATAAAATCATACCTTTTATTCAATTCTTATTTATATTCAATTCTCAAACAAATTAAATTGCAAATTAACTTAATTTATCTTCCCAACCTTCATTTTATTAAAGTTATTACGAGTTCCATTTTCAAAATATTAATATAAAATTTAAATAAATATTTTAAATACAATATATATACTTATGTAATTAAATTCTATTAAATTAGATTTTTAATATATTAAATATTATTGAATTAAATCCGATTTTATTAAATTCATTTTATTTTATATTAAACAATATTATATATATATATATTTAAAAATATTAAAATTTATAAGTAAGGTCTTAAAATTTACATTTTCAAAACTTAACTTATAATTTAGAATTTTCAAACATAAAATTTAAAAATATAAATTATATATATATATGTGTGTGTGTGTGTGTCAAATAAAAATCTTTATATTATATTAAAAATCAATATTTATTAAAACCCATCTATTTCCTTTCAAAACTTTGAAAATCATTTTCAAAATAGACCAATGGTGTCCGTATATAATTTTCTATCTCATGGTCAAGTGATACAGATATTTATCATTTTAATCCGAAATAATTTAATATTTATGGGTATATATCATTTCAACCTGCAATCCCAAAATTCAAGAATAAATAAAATCACTTGGGTTTATCATTTCACCTTTAACGATTTTTTCTTATTTATAACATCGTTTGGGTATGTATCATTTCAACCCATAGGGAATTCCTAACTAACAGGGAACTTGCAGTGTGAGAATATAAATAACATAAAATGACATCATGATAGGCATATATGATCATAATTTGCAATTTAAATAAATTATATATAGCAGATTATGGTGTCATAAGTCAATTAACATAGGTTAACAATTTAAAATAATAACATATCATATTTAACGATTAAATAACTAACAAATTATATTTTACAACATATTTCAATCATTATTTCAAGTGAATTAAATTTACTAAATATAAGAATGTTAATCGTGAGTGATCGCTCACCTTTCGAGGTAGAGAAATTTGACAATGAAATGAGCTACGAATCCAAGCACAAATTCTAAAGTAAAGCACGATGGACTTGAATTGATGAAAACAAAATATGTATTTTTTTTAATCTAAAATTATCTCACATATTTAAAATAAAACCTTTATATTATATTTTTTAAATCAATATTAAATTTAAAACACATATAAAAATAAAATCTTTGTATATATATATATATATATATATTTTAAAATCAATATTTAATTTAAATACATATATTTCCTTTAAAAATTCTAGAAATCATTTATATTACATAAAAACTCATATATTTCCTTTTTAAAATTTTCAAATAAATATTTAAACAAGATCTATATATATTATATTTTAAAAAAAATCAATACTAAATATCAATATACATATACACACAAATATACATACAGACTACTATACATATGAGCAGAAATAGAACAAGGTGGAGGTGGCTCTGCTGCTCGCTATGGTGGAGTGGTGCCGCAGCTAATTAAAGACTGGAAGGCGAGCAATAAAAAGTGGCTGCGCAAGGAATGGACTTGGAATGGTCTGTTGTCCTATGTGGTAGGCAGTTTGGATTGGAGGGATTGATGTGGGTGAGTGGTGAGGAAATGGGCAGAGGCCTAGGTTGCGTGGGCTGCCATGGGTTCGACGATAGGTAGGCGATTCACGGAGAGTGAGGTGAGGTCTAACATCATGCAGGCTAGAGGAAGGTGAGGCAGTCATAGGAAAAGCCGAGGATGCGTTGGGAAAGGTTGTTCACTGTGGTGGTTTGAGGCCGATGATGGAGTATATGAGAGGGGAGGCGAGTGGTCAGTGGGTTGCTTGCGTGTGGAGTTTGGCATTTGCAGGGGTGTGGCATGGCGGAGAGGTCTGGGCAAGGTGGACGTAGGTTGAAGGTCAACAATAGGAAAGGCGCCGAAGTATGGAGGGAAAAGTATTTTATCTGACACGAAGCAAGCAGAGTTTATTTCTATCAAAATGAAGCAATAGATTAATATAAAACATAACTTATATTATAAAATTTTACTTGTAGCAAAAGGGGTAGCGACCTAGAGAAAGATAGTCTGGATCTCGAAGCCAATGTGAATGATACAGTGCTTTTTTTTTTCAGAATGAAGAAGATGGAATAATGAAAGGACACGAGCATATAAACATTGAAACAATAGGAATAGAAAATGGCAAGCATGAATTTAGAAGTTATTATTAAAGGGAAATGTCTTTTGGTTTTACCAGAGAAAACGAAAGGACACAGAACACTAGAAGGCTAAAATGGGTATCGATACGGTTAACTATTTCGCGGTTTTCGCCTCGTAATGGACACCAAACTGCACAAATTAATATATTACGGAGATCGGCACAATGAGAAGAACAAACAAAATGGTACACGGATATCATCGATACGACCATCCTATCAAAACTATATTTTCGCTGCTGAAAATGCTGCTAAAACGTCGAAAATAAGATAAACGGGACTAGAGCAGTTCAAATTTGGCGGAACGAAATGCGACATCTCACTCAGGAAACGATTTACACTTTTATAGTGTAAAAATATTTAGATTTTGAAAATATTTTATTTTCATCAAATTAACTGAATTTAAGTTGAAATTGAAAATTACACAACAAAACTAACTTACAAATTTTCCGATGAAAATCTGGCATTTGCTATGTTTAAATAGACGCATATAAAATATCAAATTTTCATTTCTAAATTCTATAGTTTAAATTTTTATGAAAAAATTAGTTAATTACGTTAAATAAAATCGTTAAAATTTTCGGATCGTTACAGGGGATTTAGGAAAGAAAAAGGGATAAAAGCATATATTACTCACCTATATTTCTTAGTTAACGAAGTCTCGGGTTCCCTTAGTTTTAATCTTTTATCTTCTCTTTTCTTCATTATGTTGTTCACCATTAAAGAGCTCAAGCTTTTATTTTTAGTTTGTGTGAGCAATGAATTATATACGACCGATGAAAAGATTTCTATCATTCACCTTTATGGGCTGTTGGCCCATTATTCCCTTTCTTGCATAATTCATTCAAGTTAAGCTTTATTTGAAAAGGTATTATGGTTGTCATTACAAACTACGTTATAAGTAAGTGTACATCTAAATACTTATCGCATTTCATTAGTCAATTTCATAAAGTAATTATCCTTATAATATATTCTTTGATTAATTATTAATTTATAGAGTGTTACATATTCTATTTTCAATATTTTATAATTTTTCACTTTACAATTATTCTACTAAGTTTCTCACAATATTTTACTTTCAAATTCATACTTTATAAAATTTCTGCAGTCATTTATAAAAAAATCTCGATTCTATCCTAATATTTAGCCTGTACGTTTAAATTAATTATATTAGTCAAAATTTAAACTGTTTAATAAATAGTGAACTAATATTTACTCCATCAAATAAATCATAAAAAATGATTATTTTAATATTTATACTATAGCCACATAAAAATATTAGTAAAATTAAATTTTCATTTGGACATAAAGATATATAAATTACGTGGCATAAATTATATACCTTAACAATAATAACAAATTTATGTTATAATTCATTTATCACAATGCAATTATTATGCATTACACTAAAAAAATTCAATTTTTAACTTCAAATGTATACATTTTAAAATTTATAAACATATAAACACTTCTGAATTATCTACTAATATTTTATATTCAAGCCCACATGTTTATTAATTATTAATCTTATATTTAAGCTATTTAAATAAAATAAATTAATTATTTATTCATTATCTCATCTAATAAATTCTAAATTTAGATCATGTACGCAATACTCATGTATAAGAGTAAAAATGGTAATTTCTTTTTGTTTGGATGTAAAGTATATAAATCATATAACATAATATGTATACATAAATAATAGTTTTTTTAATTTGTAGTTCATTTTTTCAAAATAGATATCATCATTGCATAGTAAAATTCATTTTCAGAACTTTTAGTGAATAAATTGTATCTTACAACATTGCAATGTAAACACGTGGATTACACAATAAAAATCAGGTACATAAATGTTCCTATTTTCAACAATATACCAAACCTTACCCAAATCATAACTCAACTAAATGCTACAAAATATTATTTTGCACGTATCAAAGTTGTGAACATAACTATCCCACAACAACATGAAATATGTAGTTTAGCTAAAATGGTTTAGTAATTGAAATGATAGATAATGGATAAAAGACCATGTGCATATAAGCTAACGATAAGATGCTCTTCTAACTACAACTACATACAAAGCTCTTCTAACATATCTCTACTTTTCATATTTAACTCCTTATATTTAATTAGTTACGTTGACCATTAATTTAAATTATTTACTATAAGTTCAGTTATGTAATATTCATTAATTCATTTATAAATCCTTAAAATATAACAGTTTAATATCAATACACATTTATATTAACAGAAATGGTAAAGTTATTTTTTCATTCATATGTGTGTGTGTATGTATATAAAAGAAAGTTCATTGTATATCCAATATTTATCTCTCATCCTAAATGCTTAACTCTCATAATTTGTAGCCTAAATTTCACATTAAATTCCATTTGCTCCTTAAATCTTTGTTTATTATTTGCATTAACAATGTTCTTATTTGTAAAATATGCACGCCATTACATATTAATGACATACATGTTTTACTCTTCCCCTTCATTAAAAATTAAGTCACACAATTTTTATTATCTATTCAACTTTGAAACATTTTTTTTGCAAAGCTAGCCGTTTGATAATGGTCTGTTTACTTTTTATAGATAAATTTTAACATGTGTGAGGTAGAGCACCTTAGCAGCTTCGGCATATACGCCTACATAGCAAATCACTCGAATAATTGCCCATGGTAATCACACATACAGTTAACAATACCCATACTAAATAGCAAGACACGGATACAGCAACCACTAGCCACTAGCAGAATTTGTGACTAAAAACTATGACCCCAAACGCTATGGTAAGAGCTCCTATAATGAAGACTAAAACACAACCAGAAAATGCGAATTGCATTCAAGCCAAGAAGATACAAAGACACAATTGCATTAGACTGCTTGATGCTGCCACTCACAAGAAATTCGGAATGCCACGAAGAGGGAGAAGTAGAAATTGAGACCATCCAAACTTTGAAACATAATTATGATAATTAATTACATAATTTATTCCAAACAAAATGCATTTTCAGTTTAAAATCACGATACTTTTTTCTTAATATTTTCTTATCGTAAATTTTGTCATTCCACATTAAGTAAAGATTTCACTCAAATTTTACACATCAAACAAATCAACTTATTTGAAACATGCCAAAAGCTCTCTCATTCTCTAGTTCAAATCCTTAGCATCAACTCTATATATTCTATGTATATTTCATTTTATTCTATTACAAGTTTATTCTTTGATCATCAACATAACATATTACGATTTATCTTAATTTTGAGAATAAAATCCTTATTTTTCTATGACATTAACTCTTTATTATAAATTTTCTTTATATACAATTCTTATTTTCATTTAACACACTCCTTTTTCATTCTCCTTTATAATTTAACTGCAATTTCTTATCTTTTCCACATCTTCAATACAGTTTTTTTTTCGTTTTCTCATAATTTAGTCACTCCCATTTTAGTTTCATATGTATATTATGGTTTGTTTAAAATTTCAAGTCCAAATCAAATTAAAGATTCTTTTCAAATAATATTTACTCAATATTTTTTGTTTTTTATCTGAATTAATTCATCAATAGCTTTTCACTTTAAAATTCATTATAATATATTCATGTTCTGCAGTGATCGAGTTCCCACATGTCATTTTAAGTGTTTAGGTTTTTGTGGGAGAAATATTTTGAAGTCTTAAAAGAAACCTTCCCTTACCTGATCAATTGATCTCGATTTAATGGTTTGACTTTTGCATATAATATTTTTTTCCATTTAATCCAACATTGAATCAACTTTATTTATTTTAAATTTGTTTCCAAATCTTTGCTTCAAGTTTTGTGATCATAATTATATTTTATTTTGATTTTGTTTCGACTATGAATTTGGTTCCTTAATATATTTTGTAGGAGGCTATTAGATTCCCTGATACATGGATACCATAAAATCTAATATAGGTATTTTCTTATTTGCAAATTTTGTGTCTAATTCGACATTCATTTATTTTTTAATATCAACAAGTACGATTACTAATTTGGCTTCCATTATTTGTTTTGCAGCATTCACATCGTTATAATATAATTTCCATACATCTCATATATTATTGATACCATTAATGGCTATTAATTTCATGCAACTCATTCCATTTATTTATTTCATTCTAATTTGTGTTTTCTATTTTAAAAGATAAACTTGTTTTTGGCTCATGGCCAACTAATTTCGTTTAATTTCTTTTTTGGGAATGACTTTTTGTTTGTTTTTAAATTATTGCAGTATTAGACGAAGTTAATAAAATTAATAATTTAAAGAATTGATGTTAATGTTAATTTCAATTTTATAGTAACTTTTCTCTTTATTTTTTATCACAAGATACTACGGTATTAAAAAATCCAAACAATTTTTATTTATTTCTTATTGGGGAATGACTTTATTATTTTTACTTAAGTTGTTTATACTGAATTCAAGTAATTGATAATCCAAAAAGTCAAAGGATTAATTTTAAAGTGATTTTTTAATTTATGGTAACTTATGTTTATTCTTTTGTTACAAAATATTATATTAAATTATGTAAATCAATACATGTTTATAAATATGTGTGTGTATGTTTGCATAATAATGGAAAGTTTATCAACCTTCATAGCTTATCTCAAATACATTGTTTATTCACTCAATATACGAAAGTATGATTCAAACTTAACAGATGATTAGATATGGATTTCAATGAAGTGTATTTCAAAACTAGATGTTCGAACATGAACTTAGTGATTAAGCTCAACTAACTCGAGATCATACTTTTATATCTATTCGATTATTATTTATATATAAGAAGTTCAATATAGAGACAATGTTTATCTCTTATCTCCTTTAATTTCATCTCAAATGCTTAATTCTCATAATTTGTAGCCTAAATTTTACAATTAAGTCCATTTGCTTCCTAAATATTTATTTAGTGCGTGCATTAATAACGTCTTCATTTGTAAAATATGCATACCATAACATATATAAATGACATACTTGTTTTGCTCTCCCCTTCCATTAAAAATTAATCTCACACAATTTCTCCTATCTATATAAATTTTAGACGTAATTATGATAACTAATTACATAATTCATTTTAGACAAATGTATTTCGGTTTAAAACCATAATTTTTTTACATTTTCTTATCATAAATTTTGTTCTTCTCACATTAAGTCAGAATTTTCACTCAACTTTTACAAATCAATTTATTTAAAACATACCAAAAGCTCTCTAATTCCCTAATTAAAATCCTTAACATCGACTATAATATGTTCTATGGATGTATCTCTTCTATTCTATTATGTAAGTAGTTGATCATTGACTATCCGTATTTTGTATTCCTTTTCTCTTAATTTTGAGAATAAAGTCCTTATAGCTCTTTATTACAAATTTTCCTTACATACCATTCTTATTTCCATTCACCACATTTTTATATTCATTGCTCATTTATATTTAACTACATTTTTTTGCTTTCATTTTCTTACAGTTTTGTCACTCCCTTTCATGTGTATATACAATTCTAAAGTACATAAAAAACTGTTTCAACTCCAAATCAAATTAAAGATTCTTTTCAAACAATCTCTGTTTAGTATTTTTTATTTTTTATTTTGAATTAATTCGTCGATGGTTTTTTGCTTTTGAATTCACCATAAATATATTCATGTCTAGCAATGATCGAGTTTCTACTTGTTGCATTTAGTGTTTAGGTTTTTGTGGGAGAATTATCTAAAAAACTTAAAAGACATTCCCTTACTTGATCAATCGATCTCGGACCTAACATGTTTTTCCATTTAATCCACACTGAATTTATTTTAAATTTGATTTTAAATCTTTGCTTCAATTTTTATGATCGTAATTATATTTTCTTTAGATTTTAGTTTCAGTTATATGACTATGTATTCGGTTCCTTTATATTTATAGGAGTTTATTGGATTTACTAGTACATAGTTATCATAAAATATAATAAAAGTATTTTCTTATTTGCAAGTTTTGTATCTAATTCGAATTTCATCCGAAAATTTAATATCAACTAACACGACTATTAATTTGTTATCATTTAATATATAGGGCGTTCTTTGTTAATTAATACCTAGATAACAAAGAGTCTTCAGTTGTTGTGTATGATATATCAGAAGCAAAGTTGATCTTCTTTTTCATTATTAAATTTATATAAGAAAATCAAGTTGGGTGAAGAGCATTATGTCTGTAAAAAAGTATTTAAACAATGAATTTTCATATTGTATTTTAGAAAAAAAAAGTATAAATATATAAATAACATTTTTTCTCTGGTTATAGCAGACAAATTTGTTGTTAAATATGCATCACTTATACTTATTCCTTTTAAATATTTTATTTGGTCTTGGTCGACATGAATTTTTTTAAAAAAAAATCTTATATATCCATCTTAGTCGACCTAGGATTTAAAATATGGTTCGATAATGTTCAACAGACCATAAAATGTTCACAAGTATACCGGTTACTTCATTTGAGTGTATAGTTACCACGAAATTCACAGGGATCTTATAAAACAATGCGGTAATCATTTATTGTTTTACAAAGTTTGTTTAATGTTACATTGTTTCGATTTTAATTTCTTTTCAATTTGAAGATACTTATAGATTAAGCATTGGACATATAATTTTGTTGTTTATATGTAAACTAACATAAAACAAGGGATGATACCCAATAATATTAAAAATAAGTAATTGTTATCGGTTCCATTTTATTTAAATTTAAACTAATAGAATTCATCACAATCAACTCTCCTTATATGAAATTCAATTTAATGAGAGAATCGGTTAGACGGTTACACACTAATTCTCTATAATTATAACCAATTGAGAATTAATCTATGATTAATTAATTTCTTTCTTTTTTCACTAATATTTCTAAAGAAATGTAAGTTCAGTTTCATGTATGAATTTTTAATGTGGATTGTTCTGTAATATTGGCAAATGGTTCCATATTGTAAGAACTATATGTACCGCATGAAATTAGTAGAATTGAAACTTAATACAATTCTTAATAAATACTTTTTTCTTATCGAATTTAGTAGATAATAAAATGAACGAGCAAAGAAATATTTGTTGATAATTTTCATGTACAAACTAAATAGAATATTGTTATGGTAATATTTGCATACGCTTGAAAAGCTATACACACACGCGTGCGCGTGTGTGTGTGTGTGTATATATATAGAAAAGTTTATTTAGACATAAAATATAGGCACAATTGGTGACACAAAGAATTTCTATCATTGGATTGCCCCTTGAATTCCACCTTTCCCATAAAGACAAAGAAATCCAATGGTCCATATCTTTTGTGTCACCATTTGTGTTTAATTTTGTGTTCAAATAGCCAATATATATATATATATATATATATATATATATATATATATATTCTGTTAAAGACGTTATAATTTTTATCTTACAAGTGTAGCTGTTAAGTAGGATTATAAGTATGTTGGATGTATAGACAAAATATTACGAGCATTCCTACCAAAATTCGTGGACAATGTCCAATTTGAACTCTGGAGAAAAGTCAAGGTTAATATTTGAAGCTATGACATTATGTTAGAGTAAAAAAAGAGTGAAGGTTTATTATATAAAAAAGACAAAATGAAGTTTAGAAATTATTGAATAAATTAAGAGTCAGGATTTAAATCAATTGTGTTTAAATTTAGAGTTGCGTATGAGGTGTTGTTGAGCTGCTTAAGGAGGAAAGTTGTACAATGTCTCTCTTTAGTAATCATTTTAAAACATATTGAGGAATTTTAATGGACTTAAATAATATGCAATTTTTATCTTAGCTTTTTATGGAAGAAAAACACAAGTTACCTTAAGTAAATTTTAGTTCATACAAATTTTGTTTCCCAATAAAACAAACCACCTTTGGCTACATTTGACATTCTTTACAATAGTTATTTTGTTACATAACGCTTCTACTTTAATTTCATCTTTTCATATTTTATGCAAATATAACCTTGTAGACAAACACCTTTGTCCAAGTGGTTAATTGATTCGGTTTTGGTGCAGGATGTCACAAGTTCAAAACTTGCTTTCAAACGTTTATTAGATATGTTGTCCCAACGATTTGTTGTATGTAAAGTACAGTTCAAAAAAAAAAAAAACAAATATAACCTTGTGTTTTTCTACTTTACAATATACCTATCTAGAATAAATTTATTCCATTGATAATAATCAGTTTCAAATAGTTCAATTATTAAACCATTTGATCTTTTTACTATTTTCTGTAGTAAAATATCATCCAAATTCTATTTTACGTGCATCTAGTTCCACAAGTATTCCATGTTATGGTGATATACTATTTTGCATTGAACTATGTTAATTGTTTTGTTTCAGTTATTTCATGTTATAGTGATATACTATTTTGCATTGAATTATATTAATTATTGTACAATTTCAATTGTTTTGAAGTAATGAAAAAAAAATTGATTGTTCCAAAAATTTGACTGTACAATGTTTATATTTTACATATATGTTAAATCTATACTATAATATTATTAGTCAGTTAGATTTCAAGAGCACACAGCCCTCCTTCATATTTTGGAAAATAAACAGTCACATTTTTAATTTCTTTCTATTCCAAATTTTGAAATGTGATAACTTTTTCTACATTATTTGGATTTAAGAATCGATTTCGCTATTAAATCTCAAATTTAATATGCTTTCCAATGATATCCATTGTTGATAGCTAAAATTAAATTTTTTAAAATCATACTTTTTCGGGTTATTCATATTATTAAAGTTATTAAATCTGTTTGACTTTATTTCTTTTAACTAATATATGTCATCGATTGATTTGAAAATTTCCCGCCTCTGATTCTACTTTCACAAATTGTAGTCAAGTCTGGTGAAATCCAACATTACCAAAATACAGCAACAATGTTAGATGGAATTAGAAATGAAAACAGAAAGCTCAAAAGCATTAAATGCAATTATATGCTTCTTATTATATTCAATTTTCTTTGACTGTAAAACAAATACAATGATATTCTTCACATTAAAATAAATATTGTTGAATGATGGTTATTAATTTCAACACTTCAGACATAAAACATGTATGCTTTAGATTTAGCATATTTTTCACAAGAATCGTTCAAAACAGAAATAAATCTCTTTATCCTCTAATCTTATCATTCTACAATAATATGATGCTGCATAATGTGTTCCTAGACATAGTCAGTTATGTGATCATCATCAACACTTGCGTTCTCATGAATCATGTCAACGTTGCTTTTGGCATTTTTGGATCAACGGTCAAGTGTAAACCAAATGTTGTCGCCTGCACTGCTCTTATAGATAGTTATTACTGAAGCAGCAAATGGAATCAACGACATCAAGTATTAAAGGAAATGACTGATAAAGGTATCTCACCAAATGAAGTTACATATAATATAGCTGATGCACACAATAAATTTATATGTGTATTGTGTGGAAATTTTATATTTGAAATCATTTTTACTCGATATTTTGCAATTGTTTATCAAGCACCGCTACTATCTGCATTACTGTTTTTAAAGATTTATACACAACTCTTAGACAAAATGCAAACTTATTTGAAAATTGATAAAAAAGATGACTATTTCTTAATCAATGAACCATATAAATCATTTAAACATGTTATGATGATAAGAGACCGAGTGCGGTCCGTATGCGAAGCACGGGTTCGCACTAGTTATGTTATATGTATCAAGAAATATGACGTGTCAAAAATGCTTTAATATTTTTCCCACGCCCTTAATATTGGATAATGTCAAAAAACGAGCCTTTTCAAATTTGAAATGTCATTTACTTAACCAAAATTTCGGTGATATTTCAATTCAAGCATTATTTCTTTATGTCAGGTTTAAGACGCTATTATCAACCAAGCTATGTATAATTACGATCGCACAGACACATATATATTTGTTTATGTGTGTTGGGTATATGATAAACCCGAATATATGCTTTTTACATTTGAAAATTAATTGTAATGCATGCTAACGAACTACTTATATTATGCAAAAAAATAATTGATGGTTAATGTTATCGTTTGTTGTACGATGCCATTGTGCTATAAAAAAAGTAGTTATACGGTGTATGTTTTAAGAATATTTAAATAGATTTATCAGCAAATTGTCAACATGTTCAAAAAAATATAGTGTTAAACAAATTATATGGTAAACATGTTTGCGTAGCACAAACTCACGTTAGTATTTTAGTTAGAACGGTGATTCCTAAGCCATGATTGAATACTATATCTAACATCTAATACAATCATTTTAATTTGTAACTCATACATCGCAATAAATTCATCATCGTATATATTGCACAGAAGAATTCTATTTTTAGCAAATATTAAAATTAATACTACTTAACTTTTGCATGTTATCAGGCCTTTCCTGAACTATAAGTTGCATGCCCATCGTTGGCCCGCTAAATTGCACTTGGTCAACTCTCTACTGAAGACGGGTTACACAAACTCCTCTCCTAGCGTTCTCCATTTCTGAGAAACCCTTGACCGAATTAGGGTTTTGATACAGTGTTGTTGAAATAATTTGTAACAGCAAATGGAAAGTTCCCAGAGCGATTTGGATCGTCTTCTCATGATGGAGCACGCGCGAAAGACCGCCGAGCTCGCTTACGCCCAGAACCCTCTCGATGCTGATGTAAATTTATTTATTTATTGATTATGCTGATGGATTTACTAGGAAATTACGTCTGTTTAATTTTTTTATAGAATTTGACGAAGTGGGGTGGAGCTCTCCTCGAACTCGCGGGTTTTCAGTCTCCTGCTGAGTCCGTTGAATACTGTGAAGGTAACTATTGATTCTGTTTTTAGTGTCTTTCCCAAGGATCAAGTTTTGCATTTAGAGGTAATATGTGTGCCATATGTAAGTAAAAATTGCAGAATTTGTATTTTTATTTTATTTTTATTTAAATATTTATCTTCTGTTATATATTTTCTAAATGTTTTCCTGAATTCAAATTGGAGATTGTTAAATGGAAAATTGTATAAAGGGACCTTATTATGTTATAAACTATATACAATTGTGCTTAGATCACTGTCTTCTTCCTATACCATATTCTAAATAATACCATTAAAATATGATACTCTACTTCTTAATATCAAAATTGCAGGGCTATCATATTAGACGCCTACGACAATTCATGGTGAAATGATTAATCCTATGATTATTTATTATTGAACAATAAAAGATGTGATATTAAATTGACATGGTATTAGCAAGAGTAAATTACGGTGCCCTTAGACACACACTATATAAATTAAAATTAAAATACAATATTATTCATTTTATTTATAATAAATTTTTAGAGTTATACTCATTTTCATTCTCGTTAAATTAAAAGATTTTTTTTTTCAATTTGACCTACTTCTATGAACTTATTACAATTTTAGACCACTTTTAAAACTTATTACGCTTTTAAGTCACTTTTGACTAGTTCAGCGCCACGTTGGTTGAAGTGTGCATGTGACATTCTAACTTTTCTTACACTGGCGCTATTTCGAAATGTGCTAGCATACAACGAATTTTCATGCTCGCGCATTTGTAAAAAGTACCATATATATATATACACACACGACATTTCAAACGTCGTTTGTACATCTTTAGCGCTATTTCAAAATGTGCTGCATACAATGAATTTCCATGTTGACGTATTTTCAAAAAGCGCCAGTTTATATATATACACACACACACACAACATTTCTGTACACTTTAGCTAGCATGGTGCCAAGCTAGTCAAAAGTGACATATCTTTAATTAGTTTTCAAAGTGGTCTAAAAATGTAATAAATTTTCAAAAGTGGGTCAAATTAAAAATTCCTAAAAGAAACAAAATCACTCTAGATAAAAATAACTCCATTCTATTTAACTTCATCATAGACAAAAGCTATTTGTTAAAAGTTTATTTGTTAGCTTACTGTAAAAAAAATTGAGGTTTTGTATCACAAGTTATTTCGCAGGATCGCATAATTGATTAATAATTCATCTTGTATGATCAAAATGTATCATTTTTGCTATGAGACGTTTAACGTCTATAATAGAATTGTATGATTTTGATTGCACAAATGGTGTTAGATAAAATATCAAGTTTTTTATTCAATCGATTTAGGATTTAAGCGATTTATTTATCGAGGTTAAAAAAGGAATTATTATGCTGTGATCATTAGAAAAAATCGAGTATTCAATGACTTGTCATAAAAAAATTAAATCAATATAAACAATAGTCTCATTCAGATGTTCTATAAGATGTAAACATGATTATCTATCCTGTACTATTTCTAAAATGTATATGTAGTATTATTACATCATGGTAGGGCTGTCAAAGGGTCGGGTCGGGTCAAATCGGGTTCGGATTGATTTTAAATGGGTCGTGTTAACCATTTGATTAAATAGGTCAGAAATAGCTCAACTCGAATCCGATCCGATTGTGAACAGGTAGTCCCGACCCGACCCGTGTAACCCGATTATAAACGGGTCGGGTCAAGCCATATAAGGTATAAGTGAGTTATAAACCAGTTGTAAATGAGTTATAAACGGATCAAATTCAGGTTCACATTTGGATTGGGTTATAATCGAGTCGGGTCAACCTATACAAATATAAATGGATTATGAATGGATCAAATTCGGTTCATGGGTCAATCCAAAACCCACCCATTTATAAACGGACAAATTAGGGTTGAACCGAAAATGACCCGCCTTCTTAAACGGGTCGGGTTAACCTGCTAATTTTCGTGTAATATTCTGGTTGTGTTTCGGATCGTGCTAGAAAATGACAGCTCTACATTACGGTGCTATTTTTTATTTAGAGGGGCTAATTAATGAATAATCTCCCTTGTGAAGTAAATTTTTCCCTTCACTACCTCTTCCTTTTATTATGTACTTCTCCTATTAAACTAGTTAGTATCTTTAAAACTCATCAAATTCAATGTCTAAATTAGAAGATTCATCAATAAAAGGTGAAACCCAGTGCACGAGGTTCCCGCACGATAGAGGGCTCTAAGGAGGTCGATAATGTACATAGCCTTTCACCCGCATTGCGAACAGACTGCTTCCGGACTCGAATCTGTGCGTTCAGATTACCATGCGGGTGACCTAACCGTTGCGCCAAGGCTCCACTTCTAGAAAATTCATCAATAAGACTAAAAAATGTTATTAATGAAATAGAATCAAATCACAAATCTTTACGTGCAAATCTCACCAATCCCATGTCAAGTTCTACAATAGTATAGCTTCAACTGATCAAGACACATTGAATTCAAATCAACCGAAGCTAAACCCAAAAATTATTTGTTGTAAAAATTGGCATCATGGAGATCAAATTCGAACTTTTAGACTTTTAAGTAAAAAAAACATTATATCTTGGTAAACTTCTCCATTGCTTTTGAATCTTGCTGTTTGATGTTCTTCATTCTAACATCTTGCGTGCACATTATGCACTACGCGTTTTTTCCTTTTGTGAATTTATATTCTGGAAGGGAATAAGAGAAGAAAACGAAGTATGAAAGGGAATGAATTAATATGAAAGATAAAATTAGTGCATTTATAAAACATAAGAGGACACACGTTTCATACTAATGTGGAGAAATTATTACTAAATTCTACGTGTTCCGTGTTTAAAAGACAATAAATGGTAATTTGTTTATTAATTACTATAATAAAAACTTGTTTAATTGGAATTTGTTTGAGTAACATTGATAAAAATTGTATAAAATATTATCAGTAATTATTTAAAATATTGGATTCTAAATTGAAAAGAATATAAAACTACGTGCACACATTTTCTTAATCTTCATTTTTATCACGAGGAAGATTATTCGTTTATTAGCCCCTCTTAATAAAAAAAATACTATTACTGATGTTCTTCTAATGACACCGTAATATAATAATGCTACACATACATTTTTCCCTGCACTACCTCTACCTTTTATTCTTTTATTTCTCAAACTAGTTAGCATCTTTAAAACTCATCAAATTCAATGCCTAAATTAGGAGATCCATCAGTAAGACTAAAAAATGTTTTTCATAAAATAGAATCAAATCACAAGTATTTGCAAATCTCACCAATCCCATGTCAAATTCTGCAACAGTATAACTTCAACTCATTACTCATCAAACATATTGAAATTCAAATCAACCGAAGCTAAATCGGAAAATTACTTGTTGTAAAAATTGGCATCATGAAGATCAAATATGAACTTTCAGACCTCAAATATAAAAACATTCTATTTTGGAAAACTTCTCCATTGCTTTTGGATCTTTAATGTTCTTCATTCTAACATCTTGTACGCACATTATGTACTACTGATTTGCATTTTTTTCCTTTTGTGAATTCATATTTAGGAAGGGAATAAGAGAAGAGAACGAAGTATGAAGGGGAAAGAGTTAATATGAAAGATTGTATTAGTACATTTATGAAACATGAAAGGACACATGTTACGTGCTTGTGTGGCGAAATTATTAATACATTCTACGTGTTCTGTGTATAAAAGACAAGAAATGGTAATTTGTTTATTAATTATTATAATGAAATCTTGTTTAATTGGGATTTTATTTATGAATAACACTCATAAAAATTATATAATGAGTAATTGTTTAAAATATTGGATTCTAAATTGAAAAGAATATAAAATTACGCACTCTTTCTTAAATAGCTTTATAATATACGAAAAAATTGATTTATGTTTAGATGAAATTGTTTTTTGTTGTCACATAATTTAAAATGTATTTTTTCCCCATAAAATACGTAAAAACTATATTGAAAATCAAAATAAAGTGTAATTGAATGAAATAAGTGAAGAATGGATAGCGATGTATCGATACTAAATATGAAACATAAAAAAAAATTAAAATAGGAAAAAAAGGTGTATGAAGTATTGTTTATCGTCGGAATTTGATCATATAACCATAACGATATTCTAGTCTTTGCAAATAAAAATAGAGATTATCACCGGAATTCAAAATTGTGATCTTATCTTATACCTTGTAAGAGCGTTTTGGCCAGTTAAAGTTCGGACAAAATAATTGTTTATTCTGACTATTAATACAGATATTAATTCATTTGCTGTTAATTCATTTGCTGTTCAACCAGGTTTCTCTATATAATTTTACTATCCAACCAGGTTCCTCTATGATTTGTCATTGTTTAGTATTTATCAAGGTTTAAGATTTCGGCCGGTAGTCGAAATTCCAGTCACTTTATCCGGTCTCGTTGTTGACCGGGTTGGAATTTGCTCAAAATTCCATTTTCGGTTATCAACCATGAACAAAGTTTTTACACTTAATTACTTGCTACATAGGCAAAATCGAGCATTCAAAATGGAGACATTGAGCATCGACCAAGAGCTTTAGAGCAATTTGAAGGTTGGGTTTAGAGGAAGAAAAATCAAGAAGGAATTGAGCATAAAGCCAAGATCGAGCATAGAGAGAGATCGAGGAGACGAAACTGAGCATATGAAGAGGAATTGATTATGAGTGGAGAGAAATTGAGTATGCGGATATGAGAGAAATGTTAGGGTTGTAGAAAATGGAATACTGGATTAATTGGGTTTGTTTTGAATTACCAAATACTTACAATCTAAACTTTTCAATACAAGCTTAGAATTGTTTTGATGGAAGAT
This sequence comes from Allium cepa, assembly GCA_030765085.1. Lineage (NCBI taxonomy): Eukaryota > Viridiplantae > Streptophyta > Magnoliopsida > Asparagales > Amaryllidaceae > Allium > Allium cepa. The sequence continues at coordinate 671,255,169 of CM060941.1, read as the reverse complement.
TAAGTTTGTTGAATTAAAAGTATAATTAATTCAGTCACAATTATATATTTTAGATTCAATTACAACAAAATAAATTTATAGTGGTTATTAACACACACACATATGTATGTATACACATGCATACATACACTCACATATGTATATACATATGTACACACGAGATTTTTTGGCACGTGCAACACAGTACATATAAAAATCCCTTATAAAATTATTAAATTTGAAATTTCTAGAAGTTTAATAAAAAAAACTGAAAAATATAAACAAAATATGTAAATTTTTGTTGGAAAAGAGTTTGAACTTGTATTATTGTTTATGTTTCAAAATTTCCATTTGAAGATAGCGGTAAATTTTCGTTTACGGTGAGGTTCGTACTCTTGACCTCTTATTTGCATATAAGAATATTTTTGGAATTTCACGGTCGAACCAAAAGACCATGTTTCTTAATAAAGATACATACATATATGTATACATACACATATATATACATTCATATATGTACACACACATATGTATACACACACATATGTGTGTGTATACATATATACATGTGTGTGTATGCATGTTTTAAAAATTTCTAGGGACTGGAACGGAACCGAAACCGGAATTTTTAATCTTAATATTTATTTTCGTCCCTTTAATAAAGCCGTTAAACTATTATTTGCTAGAGAGGATGGACTTTCTTTACCTTGACATAATAGTGTGCCACATTGCAAAAAGTCTTTTACATAAAGTTTTATAAATCAATCTGTATCATCAGAAACATGCGAAAACATAAAGTATAACTAACAATGTGAGTGTTGTATATACTATTGTTTTATTTTTTTATAATGCGTTTTAATTATTTTTGTTAATGTTAAGAGCAAATGAAATGGACAATGCCTCTTATTGAATTACTGTAGCTGTCATTTATAAATCTGCATGAACATTTGGAGTAAACAGTGACAATAACTTTGAATGTTTTAAACAAACATAGATGCTGCATGGTGCATAAGAACGGGGATCAAAAAATGTGATGCAAGATTTTCAGTTTTTATAAATCTCATTTTTGTCTATCAATTTTGCAAACTGTGGTTGTTTCTTCTGACGATATTGCTATCAGTTCCTTTTGTTCCAAGTTTGCTATGTTTACAATTTGATTACTTTGGCAAAAACCACACTTTAGCATTTTTGGTTAATATTTTTGTTATTTGGCAGTTGCTAAAACTAAATTAGAGGAAGCCTTACAAATTGATCCCGAGAGGCATGAAACACTTTGGTGCTTAGGGAATGCCTACACTTCCCATGGCTTTTACACAAAAGAACATGAGACTGCAGTAGGATATTTTGCAAAAGCTACTCAATATTTCCAACAAGCAACAACTATGGTCAGTTTCCTTGTTTAATTTTGAAGGTTCTGAATTTGATATTTACTGCTAATCTCACAATTCTTGTGCTTCTCAGGAGCCGACAAATGAACTATACCAGAAATCCTTAGATTTATCACTCAAGGTAAAAATCTCATTTAATCAACTCTTGCTGCTTTGAACTTAATTAGTTGTCTTAATTATTTTTCATATTTCATAACTACAATGATGAAAGCATCTGTAGCATGTGTATAGAATGTATAATAGTTTACATGTTCAGAGAAAAACGAGTCTGCACTACACTATATAAAATGACAAATTTACCCCACTAGACTCCCTAAATTTCAGTTTAGCCAATGTAATTTTTGTCCAGAAGTACTAAATCTATTGTTACATACATACATGTGTCTTCACTGTGATTGTTATGCTAGTTTTTGCTAAATTCGTTATGAACCTACTAAGAAAGCATAACATTTGTTTTTCATAATTACTTAGATGATTTTGATTTGTTTTCAACAGTAAGCAAATATTTTTGGGGAACAAGTTATAGTGTGCTTAATGTCATGTTACATTTGGCAGCATAACTTGTTCATTATGTGCTCTAAAGCATCGCATTCTAATTTTTTTAGTCGTGCAATTGCAAAATTGAGAATTGGTGGATAAGGGAATACATTTCCCGAAAATTCTTACTGAAGCTGCATGAATTTTGTCTGGTTTGCAATTCTGCTTCTTTTGTAATCTCGGAAACTCATGAGCATATGATTGTTGGTCAATGCAACCATATGATCCTAACTAATAGTAGGCATTAATGGTTATTAATATCAATAGCAATTAATTGAACTTTGTACAATTTTTAATGAAAACTTCTATTTATATCAGGGTTGTGTACTAATTTAGAATGTGGTTAGACTGTGTAGTTTACCATTCATTTTCAGACGTTAATCTTAGAAATCTAGAAGCGAAACAACTGCAAGAAGAATGAGAATTAGCAATGAGAAGACTTGAAATTAAATTATAACATGCTTTAATAAAAAAAATAAAAAATACTGTACTTTATGTTTTTTCAAATTGCTACGTATTTATATATAAGCATAAAATATTGGTTTCTTTTGCTCAGTTTAAAGAACACGTGCGAAATTATCTATCTTCTTTTCAAAATCGTTTCCTTTAATGACCGCATTTTTGTAATTTTTTTTTTTTAAAATCTTCCACCTACTTTGTAATGCTGAAATGCAATTTTTATTTGAACATCTTACATTATGCGCGCAATTATTTTGTTTATGTTATACCGAAAGTTTTATCTATGCCTTCATATTTTACAAGATTGTTATTTAAAATATGTTTAATCCAAATCGTAAAAGTTGCATTTGCAAGCTGAATCATTTTTAGTACTGTGACCAGTTTCCCATCTTCAATTTCTGGTGTGATAGCTATTTATTAAATACTTCTTAATGTTGTTATTGTGAACTTGTGAGTTTTACAAAATATGTACTATAAATACAGAATCTATCGCATACATCACACATTACAAGGGAACCTAAAATTTGGATATAGTATTTATGAACCATGCCTATAATATAAAATGTAGCATGATTTTTGAAGACACCTAACCTTTTGGAAGCGATGGACATTTAATGGTGGATGAGTACGGTGTTAGTGTGATAATTTGTTTTGAATTTATATAATGAGACAAATATCTAAGTTTTTATTGGACAGACATTCGGAGACTCGTAATCTTTTGAAGAGGTTCAGCTTCTAAAAATCAAAGGCTCCCCAAGTAAAGTTGTTGGTTCTCATTAGGTTTTAATATACGTTCTTTAATGATACATGCTATGTATTTAAATTCAACAACAACATATAAGATATGTATTTACTTTTTTTTCCTCATAATACTTAATGAACTATTGCTCTCTCTGACCTCTTTAGTTGCCGACTAGGCACATTTTGCTGTAATATCTATAACCTTCTTGGAAATATACTTGTTATCGACATTCCCAAGGTTTTTAAAATGGGATATAAATCTTAAATCACTAAGTTTAAACTTTAAATCGAAACGGGATTCAAATCGTAGATTTGAAATATCCACATTTTAAGGTTTGTATGCACTTTGAAGTTGATTTTGATGTTTGAACTTCTACAATTAAACTTGAAACTTATGTTTCTCTCTAATTCCATTTTTATTTTGTTTTAAAAACATTACAATGGAGATTTGTGAATCTAAGTATATTAAAAATGTTAGTATAAGTTGAATGTGTTTTCAGTTGTGGTTTTAACCAAGTTTGAATCAGAATGTAAATCGAATCGTAAATGGAGGGATCCGATCTGAATTGGGTTTTATCCGAGTTTAAAAAACATTCTGTTATTGCTTATAGTATATCTTGATTTTATCCTTATGGGCTTTAATAATATGCTTTCTTGTCTAAATACTAGCACTATAAATTATATTTTGGTTGCTTTGCTAGTTCATTTTAAATTGTGAAAAGTAAACCAGAACAATTCATTTATTTATTTAGTTTAAATTATTTATCTAATTCACCTTATATAGTGAAGCAAAAACAACATATTCTTTTAGATGTATTAAAAGTGACAAGTAAATATAGCAACGTGGTACTTCTTTTGAGGAAATATCAATAAAATTACTATGAAAAGGACTATCAAAAGGAACTCAGTGAATGATACTATGTCATGATGTTTAAATTTGTCTTATTTTTGTTCATTTGACCTGCTTCAATCTGTTAGGCACCTGAACTGCACATAGAGTTCCATAAGCAGATGGAAGGGCAATCAGCTGCAGTAGAAGGACCTTCAGCTTCAAAAGTGAAGGTAAATTTTATATTTATAGTGCCCAAGAAACAAATAATGCTTTAAGTTAACTATTATGGTTTCCTCCATACTCTGTCCTATATGTAAGTGTATACGGTATATACCTTTTATTTCTGACACACAATCATATTGCATGTCTATTTAGATTATATTTAGGCCGCTTCTCCAAAATTTATAATGAAGATTGTATACAATCACCTATCTTCACATCTTGAATTCAAAAACTTCTGTTTACATCCATTCCATCGAGCGGTGCATGCTACAATTTCTATTGGTGTAGTTACTGCAGGAGTTTCTATTTTGGTCTGGTTATATAACTAATACAATTAAATGTTGACATGGTGCTAGCATGGATAACACTGCTGCTAATTTACGGTTCTGAAAACACTTATGATTAAGATAGACATTATAACACACTATCAGGAATTATCGAAGCATCCGTTACTAGTCAAAATTTTATTCATGATGTTCATATAACAAGGATAAAGATGCAAGTATATGATATATCATGAATATTAAAAAGAATTACATAGATATACTGAATCTGCCAAGAATTTTACTGAATAGTTAGCTTTTGGAAATCCCATGCTAGCTTTTTAATGCTTTTTTCCCATAACTGGCCAATTTAGGAATTGTTGCAGGATGGTATTTTTGTGTATGATCAATTAATATTGTGTACAGTTGCTTTTAGATATCATGTTCAGTTAACTAAAGTATGCGAGATGAAAGTTTTGAGGTGATGTGATATGACATGCTACTCTCTTATAAATTAACTAAACTATGTGAGAATCTGAGATGCAAGTCTTAAGTCTCCATGTGAATTAGTTTACTATCTTGTTTAAGTTATATTTAGAACTCTACAGCTTGATTTTTCGGAGTTCAATCATATATTCTTTATTTTGATGTTGATGTTTATGTTTTCATTTTATTTTTTTGATGAGAGTAGACAGATAATTTTATAAATTTTTTCCAGGCTTCAAAGAAGAAGAAGAAGAAGGATAATGATCTTACATATGATATTCTTGGCTGGGTAATTCTGGCAGTAGGTGTTTTTGCATGGGTTGGCATGGCCAAGTCTACTGTTCCTCCTCCATCCACCCGGTAAGTTAATTTCTATTTATTTTTATGATAGCTTTGACCATGTCTAACTTTGCTGCATGAATAATTTAGCACGTAAAGCTTATAATTTTTTAAAAAAAATACACATACACGTGTATGTATTAAAAATTACATATACTAGTATTTTTTTAGTTTTGATTACTGCTTCTCCTGACAAGACCAGGTGAAAGGTCAGGCTTCGCCCATCCTAACATTAATAACAACCATTTTTAATTGATTTATTCATGTGTTATATGCTTAAATTGGATGAATTTCATTTGCTCAGGATTGATAGAGAAAAACTTTAATGGATATATTTATGTAGATGTAATTATGATATTTATAGATGAAATGACCTGCTACAGTTAGCTCAAATATGAAATATTTTTAACCTGTTTTTTTTTTTTTTCCTTTGTTGTTAATGATTACTATATCCTATGATATAGTTTACTAATTTGTGTTGCAACTAATTATGGTTGTCTAATGGATGGTTCATGAGAAAAGTCTCACTTTGTGCTTTTAAATAGTAATGCTAACTTATCGTACAGTCACTAAAAATGATCTATCGATCAATCCTTACTTATGCACTCCCATTTTCATGTGAGTTTGATTTTTTCTATAGAGAAACCCAACTTAAATGGAATATCAAATGTTATATTCTTTTGCCAGTTGCGTCGGAAAATCCTGGCTTTGCCACCGACCATTGTTATTTTTAGACTATTGAATTTATTGTTGCTGTACTGTTGTCATTAGTGTTGGTGTATGATTCAGTTGGTTCAGCAATGCTTTTTGTAATGGTGGTATGATAACAATATACATATTGTTTCAGTTAGGGTTGAGCTCTGGATTTTTTTTTGACTAGTTTCCTTTCTGTTCCATATGTTAACTACCACGCATTTGTATTTAAATTTTTATGTCCTGTTGTAGAAGCTCTAAAATTTCAGAAAGATGAAACAGAAAATCCATAATTTTAAAAATCAGAACCAGAAAATCGGAATGTAGCTTGAAATATTCAGAACTTTTTAGAACATAAAAAAACATTTGAAAACAATTAAACTTGCAGTTTTGAAGTCAAACATCCATGGCTGCATTTTTGGTGATAGACGGACGAGCTTTCCACATAACATGCAAGTGTGATTTTTTTTCTGTATTTTTTTTAAAAACATAGGAGGTAACCATTCCGAAAAGTCACCTTATGAATGACTTGTGCATCTAGATAGTGTAGTACATTTTGAAATGATGTGAGTTAAACTGTGTCTATAAATTTTTGTTAACATAGCTTGACTTTGTAACATGTTTACTAAGAACAATTGTTTTTATTATATTCAAACAATTAAATCAAATGTTATGCTTTTATTTTTATCAATACTCATTGCATTTGTATGACAACCCATTACCCAAGTGTTAACTGAAGTTAATTATGTCTTAAATGATATTTTGTACTTATTTTTGAAGCTTTTACATATTTTCATTGCATTTTTACTTCTTAACATGTTCATTTTTTTGCTGGCTTATTATCCCAATATTCGTAGTATCACATATCGGTCTTATACGATATGTAACCAATACCAATAATATAACATTTTTGATATTTCGTCGATATCAATATTTTAATTATCTCATATCAATCCCTAGGCAATATGTATCTGATATTGAAATTAGCAACATATGGTTCACAGTGATGACATGAAACACCTCTTCAAGTACCCGGATGTATGTTAAAGGCATGCATATGTTCCTTAGGGTTTATACTTAATGGGTTGTTCATTTTTTTTTAAACGAATTATGTTGATATTTAATGAAGATAGCTGTATATTCAGGTAAAACTAACTTTCCTTTTGAGATTAAACACAGGAAAAATAAATTACCTCACTTTAAAGCTATAGTCTCTACTACTAATAAAATAAAAGTGTGTAGAATTTTCCTTTGTACAGTTGGTTTGACAGCTGTCAAAGCTTGAAGTTATGATTATATATTTTATTTCTCATTTTTTATGATTCCTTTACGTCACATGCATGTGTACATTAAAAAAGCAATTTGTTAGCAGCACCATATTGATTGGAATTATGAAAAAAGATGGAGTTGAAAATGAGATAATGAGAGAAAAATTAAAAGTGATAATATGAAGGTTTCAAATCTCGGGCTAATATCTCGGCTGAAATGAAGAAGATTTAAATCAGCTGAAATGAAGAAGATTTAAAACTCTGATAACTAACCATGCTATCAAATCTCAGATTTCGAAGACAATCTCGAATTTTTATCTTGGGTGAGATGGACGAGATGTAAAACCTTTCAGTGTATGTGAGAAAATTAGAGAAAAAAAGATTTATGGTATGTACCAATATAAAGAAGATAAAGTGATGCATGGGTGAGGAGTGGAAATAATATTTGCGTTAAAGGAAAAAGCGAACAGGGAGATCTAAATTAATGTTGGAAGTAAGCACTAAAAATGATTAAAAAACAACTTTAACTGAAGATATAGCTCTAGATGGAAATCTATGAAAAATAAGAATTCATATGGTTTGACTTCAGTCATTTGGTTGGCCCATTCTGATTGTGTAGTAGCATCTGTGCTTTTGGAACATGCAATAATCATCTGCGTACTGTGTTCTTTTCAACTGCACCATCTGCGTACTGTGTTCTTTTCAACTGCACAGTACCAGTTTGCAACTCTGCAAACGAAGCCATATTCCCCTTGATATTACTCCAATATTTTTGATTGAATAAGTGGAAAAGTCACAAGGCCATGTTGCAATCAAACTGAGAATTCTTCATTTAGATTGTCCATAAAAAGGACAACTTTTCACTTTTGGAGGCGTATATTTCCTGTTATGCTTGGTAAACAAGTCATTCAAATTATCTTCCCCTAACTGTTCTTTTTTCTTCCACTTGCTATAATGAGATAAAAAAGTATTTTGGTCATCTTTCAACCTGTCTCCCTTGCACATTTGTCTCCATTGTTTCCTTTCGATTTACAACTCTATACAGCCCTCTTTTTTGCTCCCAGTATTACTCTTTTTTGTTTTGTTTTTTTTTCTATATAAATAAACTCCTGTTCTTCTATGGTATTTTGTTGTAATATCTGACCATGCAAAATTGCTTTTTTAATACTTGCAAAATTTCTCATGCTCCATATTTTCGGTACATCTAAGTTACTTTGCGGTGGAAATTAAGATCTTAGCTGCATCACCCGTGACTACAAAAGAATTTCAAGCTTGTATAACCGTATTGACAAAATTATCTTCCAACGGCTGCATTCTTTCAAATCGACAACTAAAATGATGAATGCACGACCTTTTAAAAATGATTAAAAATAGGACAAACTTTTTGAAATAGGCTTCTCAAAATAACTTACTGCAGAAATTGGCTCGTTTGGAAACTAATTATGAAAATAGATCTTTTTTATCTCAAGCAACATACACATGCACATTCTGTAAATCATGTGTGGATATTTTTATTTGGCATTTACAGAATGTGCTTGGGATTTACAGATAGCGCAAGTAACATTATTTTTTTAGAACCAAAACCTACACGCATTATGTTTATGCGCAAGTAAGTTTCGGGCATCCAAATAGACAACATCCATTTTTTTTCTTCCCATTTGCATACTTCTCTATTTTCAAACAAAATTTGCAACTTCAAATCGCTAATTCACAACCTCTCTCCCACTCAAACATCAGATTTACAAATTTTTTTTATCTCTAAACTGTATATATTAGATCAAATTAGCAACAACATAATCTTCTAATCTATTGAAGACATTGAAGGTACATTTTTTGGGTTTTATTTTCAGCAAAATTTTGATGTTACAAATTATTTTATTCTAGTGCATCATTTTCTTATTTATAATGAAATCTCATATTTTATTGTTGTTTTCATTGATAAAATGTATTTTTGTTTAAAAATTGTGTAGATAATGTCAATGGTTTCAACTATATATTACTACGATGGGGAATTAACAATTGAAGATGACGACAAACTTAAGTATGTTGATGGAAAAAGAAAATGATAAAAATTAAGAAATATTGTAAGTTTGATGAGCTTAAGAAAAACGTTTATGATGTGACAAAAATATATCATTGTGAGTTTGGTATAAAGCTAGTAATAAAATGGGTAAAAGATGATAATTCGTTGGCTATTGATGTAGAGGAGTATGAGATACGGATTCGATGTTTTCTGTTGAAATGAAAGCGACATAATTCTATGTAAAAAAAAATCCAAAATTGTTGGTGTCGAAGAACCACAATATTCAATGGCAAATTCAACACCAATAACAAAATTTCAACAGACACAATGTTCTATCTCTTTCCTTATATAAGTGGTCATGTTAGAGAGTTTACTAATCTATTGAATAGATATAGCACATTTGGTGGAGGATCACTTGGTCAAGCACAAAACATGGATCATACGTTGAGGTATCTAGATAGTAGTATTCAAACTCATTCTTAAACAACGACTAGGTTAGTATTAGAATTATAATTACGTATAATTATGTATATTACCTTTGACTACATTTTGTATATTCTAATCGTTTTTTTTTGTAGCTCTACGCATGAAATTGGAGAAGCATCGGATTATCATATAGAAGATGATAATTTTGTTGACAATGCAAACATTGGTGAAAGGCAATTGGATAACATGCAAGTTGCTTCTACAATAGAAGTAGATAGAACGTGGATTAGTAATATGGAAGTTAATAACGAAGCACCCATATATGACTATATTCAATTGCTTGAAGAGCTAAATAATGATGAAAATATATTAATGCAAGATCCTTTAGAGGATGATTTATGTACCGCAACAATGATGGCTAGATTAATCATGAAGCGTGCTCAATTAGATGTGGAAGTGTTTAGGCGAGAATGTGTTGACAAAGGTCCTCGAGTTGGGTTGATTTTTGAATCAAAAGAAAAACTTATTGAACAATTAAGTGAATGAGCAATTAAATGTTCGATTTCTATTCTAGTAGTTAAATCTCATGCGAATGACTATACGGTTCGATGTGATATTGATGAAAATTTCCCTTGGAGGGTACATGCTCTATCTTTCTACGAAGAAATCTCAAAACTGGTGGAAAATAAATTAAAACATACGGAGGCAACTGCATTCGTCCAAATCCCATCAACAACTTAGAAGCAACAACTAAATTTATTTGTAGTAAGATACTTCTACTAGTCAAATTTGACTGCAAAAATGGTTCAAGAGACATTGTCAAATATGTTTCATATCAAAGGTACTTACTTAAAGGCTTGGCAATGGTTAACAAAGGCTTTTGGAATGAAATATGGAGACTGGAATACATCATATGCAGAACTACCGAAGTATCTTAAAGTAGTAAAACAACAATTAGAACAATATGTCATCCACACTCGGAGTGTTTTCGATTGATGACACTCGTTTATACAGGAGCTATATAGACACTTTACTTGTAGCCACTGATGTTGGTGCAAATCTGGGCCTTTATTCATTAGCATTTGTTATTGTGCTAACTAAGTCATGGAAGTGGTTATTAGTTCTATATGGAAACATATTCCTTCATTGTGTAGTAGATGTACTACGTTTGTTTCTGATTATATGAAAGGAATTTCACATGCATTGATTGAAGGTTGACCTACTAAACATCATTATTGTTATTGTATTAGATATGTTAATGCCAATTTCAAGAGAGTTGTGTTTGGATCGGATGTTCTTCAAAACTTGTTACATGCTTCTGCTATTGCCGCGGAAGTAGTAAATAACGGGGAGTTAAGAGAGCAATTAAAGATTGTCAGTCCACAAATGCGCATGTATTTATATGTTAATGTGCATTCCATAAACGTGCATATGGTTTTTTGGGTCGAAATAAAACAGAGTTGTATGTCCCTTTCACACACAAAATCAAACCTATACCTGCAGCAACCGTTCCATACATTCGTACATATGCAAGAACAATACACAACCATAGTTTCATACACAACCAAATTCATAGTTCGACAAACATTCATAGTTCCATACATATCTAAACTCAAGCCTAAATCAAAACATACATTCATATTTCCTAGTCAATCTAAGCATCCCTAAGCCTTCGAACTTCTAGTTGTGTGTTTCTTTTCTTCCTTCTCTTATAAGTTAAAGTTTGAGACATTGATAGTTGAGATGGTTCGGGTTGTTCTTGAGTTTGAAGTGGTCTTGACTTTGAGATGATTCGTCTACAATTTTCTCATGTGCTTGGAAGGTTGAGTCTTTCGTATATCCAAGATTTGGGTTGTATCTTTCCACTGTGGCTATTAGTGCCTATGCATGGAGGGAGGTTTGACATTAGCTCCCCATTGTGGCCATTGTAGTACGACATTAGCAGGAGGTTTCTCAACACGATGTGCAGAAGGTCGATGTGCAGAAGGTCGATGTAATTTGTTTCTAACTAAAATTCGATCGAGTAATTTTTTTCTTCAAAGCATTTCAATTTCACCTTATCGGGCGCAAAATGGTAGTTCAATATCATCCACCATCTACATAGCACTATAAATCCTACTAACACATCACACTCTAATGGTGCTTGAGTAATGTAATCTACTAGGCATCTTGAAGATTGTTTCAATATAAGACGAGTTATTTATCAATAGCAATACTCATATTCACTCAAGCAAATTGGAAGACTTTGCTCAACAACCATGTACGCTATTCTATAAGAGTGAAGTTTTATTTATCAACTATTTCCATTGTCCAGGAATTTTATTAATCGGAACAATCAGATATTTATATTGAGAAAGATATCCAAATTGCCGCATTACTCGGTTCATACAATAATTTTCAACACAAAAAACAATTCAACCGAGTCTTACACGGCCAACCTCTACATTGATCAAACAAATATACTGTTGTTCCAAGAGCTAAGATATATGGATCTCAAGTCACACTTTTTGAAGCAAGTCTAGTTTATTACGATAAAATAAACATATTTAGGAGTCTTGAGCCAATGTTTTGCAGTATTCCATATACAAGAGACATTTCATAATAAATTAACCATAATCATGCTAATGTACTTTCTTCATGTAATGAATTAAACTTACCTACAATCATAAGGAAGGTAGAGGTCCAATTAGGCGGGATTAATACTTTTGGTCGTCTGATCGCCTAGTTTGTCCAAGACCATAGCTGCAAAATTTGACCAAACATTTTAATACAATATCAAGCAATGTAAAACCATTAAAAAAACTAAGAAAGCGACATACCTGCAATAACGATATGCAACCACCTAATTGTTTGGACTTCTGCAATGCAATATCTGATAATTCCTTATTTAAATAAGAAAGTAACGCACTAGCCTAAGAATAAGGACCACAATCCCGAAAATCCCTTAAAAATGTCAAATACTTCAAATTACATCGTCCTTTCGAACGATTCACAAAAAATTCAAGAGTTTAAACAGTACAAGATTACAACACGGATTCATTGCTCTATCAAAATATACGTTGCTACTACGGGAAGGGGATATTCAAATTTCTGTGTAAACCAACTCAGGGCAACTTCACATTTGGATCTAATTTCATCTGAAGGAGGAACTGCACCTAATAAGTCATGATATAACCGAATATAATCGGTTTCGAAATCATCAAAATATACCGGAAAATCATTAGCATTAAGACCAATTAGTTTTTCCACATCAAATAAAGTTACAGTCATCTCTATGTATTTTTCTCTGGCCTCCACCTATCATACAACGCGGTGATAAGATGGTTGTTTAATCTAAAATACTCGATTTGAAATATTTCTCAAAAGTGTGTCATTCTTGAGTTATCTTGGAGTCAAGGATCTTTATAATCTGTAAGTTTAAGCTTGCTTGAATGATCAATAGCAGAAACTATGGAAGTTGCCTATTCAATTAAATTTAATATAGAACAAAATTACTTAAATTTGATTTTCAATATTTATTGGATAATAAATCAAGGTTGTGGAATAATATACCTCTACGAGTAATAGGTTTTCGCTTCTATGTTCATCTTGACGATAAAAAATACTTGTGTCAATTGGTCCAGTTTCTAACTCTAATTATCAAATTTATTCGAATCAATAATTACACAAAATTCCAATACATCTATATACTAATCTACATTGTAATTTGAATTGTAATATCAAAAATTCCAATCATTACAATACATCCACAATAGCACAAATGTATAATATAAAATAAATTGCAAATCAAAGTTAAAATTTTAGGGTTTTACATTTTAGAAGATGTAGAAGATTCTTCCATTTATTTAGAGCTTGGAGATGAAAAGACTAGATAAATTTGATGTTTGAGTGGAAGAGATTGGATATTAGGGATTTGAAGCTGTGAATTTTGTTTGAAAGTAGAGAAGCATGCAAATGGGGAAGAAACACGTGCTCCGTGTATTTGGATGCTCGAAACATACTTGCGTATTTACAGAATGCGTAAGTAGGTTTTGATTTTTAAAAATAATACGCATTCTGTAAAAGCGCAAGTAAAAAAATACACGTGCACATTTAGAGAATGCACATGTGTATTTTGCCTGAGTCAAAAACATGCATATTTCATAATTAGTTTCCAAGCGAGCATATTTATACAGTAAGTTGTTTTCAGAAGACTATTTCAAAAATTTGTCCTTAATATAATATATATATATATATATATATATATATATATATATGTATGTATGTATGTATGTATATCTATACCTTCCCATACTATACTTGATAAAACTTGCGCTAATCAAGCAATAATCGAATTTTTCTTTTTACTGTCACTTTGAAAATTGAAATTACCAACAACAAACAAGCACCCTGAATCAATCTGTTAGCCCGAATACATTCTTAATACTTTTCCCTCGTCTGTTGCCCGTATACTGTACGAATGAATGGAACAAATGTTCTGCAGAGCGCCATGAAGAGCATGTGCTCCATTCATTTCTTGAACTAACTACCATTTTGGAGAATTCCAACCAGTGAGCAAAGTTCTGCAGAGCACCATGAAGAGCATGCGATCCATTCATTTCTTGAACTAACTACCATTTTGGAGAATTCCAACCAGTATGTTTTACTCGAGAAGTAACATTTAGAATATAACTCAATTGAGAGGTCCCAAGAATTGGTAAATGACGGGTCTCAGCATTTAATCTTGTTTTGTTGTGACGATATCATTACCACATTGAAACACTGCAAATTTTCAACCCTAAACATTTTTGGATTTATTTAACACTCAAGTTTTACATTTTCACAAATCACATTTCCTTCTTTCTATTTTAACTTGTTTCAGCCTGGAAAAGTCGTCATAGCTACTTCTAACATTTGTTTAGGGGTTGAATCTTTCTAATAAAACCGGAACAATTCCACAATCTGAGAGTTAATGGGACCAGAAAGGTTTGCTTTTCGATACTTAAAGTTTCTACATAGTTATGTGATTACTCTTTCCTGGCCCGATTATTGTGTCCACATTCATTCCCCAGAATTGCATATCTTTGTATAATGTCAATTACCTCCTGTTTCTTGGCTTCACTTGTCATTTCCTCAAGATCTCTTTTATTTGTACCACCGTTGTACCACCATTGTCACTAATTTCAGCAACCTTTCTTTTTTTTGCTGTTATTTGGAACCAACTTTGGGCCATAGATTGTCCTTATTCAACTTGGTATTCATATCACCCTAATTAGACTAGTCCCAACAAACTTAAATCATTCCATTGTTATGATATGATTCGGTTATCATTTACTTCATTCACTGTATAGGAGTATCAACCGAGCATGCCAGCATTCCCTACATTACCAGGTGGTCTCATCACTGTGTACACTACTACTTCACAATTCCTTCTCTTCCAGATTGGCAATATTTATTCAGGCCCATGCTGCAGTGAATATATTTGAGATACTTATCCGTAGTTGGTTTAAGAATTTTAACCATTCTTTTAAGAGTAACTTCAGAATAATCTATGATCAGCCAATAATTTGATCAAACTTGAAATGTTAACTGAAACATTCTCTCCAGTTTCACAAACAGAGATACCTATAAACAATTCTTTTCATTGGGTTGTCTTCAAGTTTAGTAACATAACCAGAATTCGTCATCATATTTCAGTAGGGCCGTGTTTGTACATACTAGGCTAAGATTGCTTAATTCCAGTCACACTTTTTTTCTTCTTCAATATTTCTTATAAACTCCATTGCCTTATATAATGAATGCTAGAAATTTGCAAATAAACTTCTTATCTATGTTATTACTATTGCTCAAGTGATGCTTGCGCAACACTTAAAAAAATTATATGAAATATCAAGAGTGGTTTCCATGCTTAAGTGATGTTTATCTGTGCCTTTCCTATGATAAAGTGAAATATAAGCAAAATCATATTCAATAATTTTCTCTTTGGTTTCATCTTCATATTGAATGCCAGCGTAACGATGTTTCTCAATTGTGGTTTTAATTTAATTTTGAGCGGAACTTGGGATATCACAGTGTAATGGGAGATTCGATTTGAAATAGGATACAAATTGCAAGTTTTTAAGATTTTTGGCAGCAATGCTCAAGAATCTTTTGTCCCTTTGCGAGTTTGTTTTGAATTTTGATGTCAGAGTATATCATTTGAATTTATTGTTTTGTGGTACTCGAAGTTTGCTGATTTTCTGAAGTATGAACATTTGCAACCCATTTTTATTTTTCAGAATATCTTTTTTTTTTTTGGAAGTCAGTTAACATTTGTTGAAAGTTAACTTCTTTTTACAGTTTTAAGTTGCTACATAATTGTAAATGGATGAAATTTTCATTGTGTTCCAATAATGAGACGAAGGAATTTGTTTTAGGACATTTTGTTTTGGAAAGATGTATTTTTTAAACTTGAAAAATATAGTTGACAGTTTTGAAAGTATCGGTCAAAAAAGTTGGAAAATAAAATTACAGAAGAAGGAAAAAATCTTCATGTAGTTATTTTGGGAGCCCTTTGTAGCAGTTATAACTTTGGAGTTTCGTTCTTGACCTACATTGGTACATATAAGAAATGCACATGTGGTCATGGTCATCTTAACTACTTGGTGAAACACACAAAACAACTTTTAATTTTATGTTTGAATAAGCCAGAATCGGTAGAGAATCCTTCCCTTTATTTGAACAAATTTTAGCAATGATTTACTAAATGAAAACTTATATTGTATTCCTTGCTTGCTTGAAAGATATGTAGCTGTAGTTTTGTGACTTCCTTGGGCTTGGTCTAACTTTGTTTATTATGCTTCTGATATACCATCTCGGTTGTTATCCCATCATAAATACGTAGATCCTCACAATCATTTTTTCCCTGTAGATACAAGTTTTTGATTTACCGTTTCAGTTGTTATTCTGTAGTCAATCTATATTTATGTAGTCCTTACTGTCTAAATATTCGAATCTCCTTTTTCTGTGGTGCCAGGTAAAACCCTCCACATGATTGGGGCAGAAGCAGAGCCATAGTATGCTCCTAGTAATTTTGTAGGAATAATTGAAATTTATTGAAGGCAAGGCGAAAAAAGAACGACCATACATATCCATGTCCTATTTGAAGAGCGATGTATGTTTATTGAGACCAAACTATCTATTAACTTTATTATCCAAACAATAATGTAATTTTGCTATTTGAAGAGTGATGTTTTCTAGTTTAGTAATGGTTAAATGCTAAATGCTTCTTGTAAGTTTTCTAGTTATTTCTCTTCCACTACACCTCATTCTATACCTCTAAGTACTACGCTATTTCCAATTAAATGAAAATTTGGGATGTTCTATTTACAAAAAATAGACCTTTTCAAAACTTTTAACATATTCAAAATGTTAGGTTGAATATAACCCATTAAAGCACTTATTTTATTTTAACTGTTGATTTCAAACATAATTTGAACATGTTAGGGTCACACAAATTAAATCAAATTTTGTAGAGATGGTCTTACGTAATAACACATCTTCAAATTTTTGTTTAATTTCGAACAATGTAAGACAAAATATAAGGATGGATATAATGGAGATAAATGTAGCAAAACCCTTCTGGATGTGAGTTTGTACACAAACATTCCACAGGCACAACTAATGCAAATTTTAGTTGGACACAAATGGGATATTAAATGTTGACCGTTGGATCTTCTCTGGTTTCCACCTATGTCAAAACAAAAGGATCCAATGGTCTATATTTATTGCATCAAGTTTTTTATTTTATTTTGTGTCCCAATAGCCATTCATGTCAAAACAAAAGGCTCAAATGGTCACTGCATATTGTGTCAAGTTTTGCATTTTATTTTGTGTTCCAATAGCCTAATACACACATGTGTGTGCGCGTGTGCGTGCGTGTATGTGTGTATATGTATACACATGCATAAATGTATACGTATAAGTATGTACATATATACGTGTATACGTACATAAATAACATCATTCTTCACACGCTTTATTATATCATGATATATAATAAAGGCTTTCTTCGGTAAGTCTCGCTTTATGTTTATAGGTTGAATAGATCAAGGTTGGGATGGAATTTTAGGGTTGAGATGAAAGATTATGCGATTTACAACATTTACAACTAAGTGAGTCCCTGGACGTCAGTTCAGTCCGTTTAAACCCATTACCTCCACCAACCTACCATCAACCGAAGAAAATACAGACCCCAAACGTAGAATAATAATCCCTCTTTAGATGACATTCCTGGTTCAAGTGAATGACACGTATTGCAATCCTTGTCCATATGATTGTAATCCGTGTGCGAGGAAGTTTGAAATCCCCTTTGTCCACTTAGCTGTGCTTTAAAAGGCCGTCCAAGTGGAAGCACATATACCTGGCTATTTCAAGGCCAGGTATGTGTTCTCCTTATTTTAACCAGCTTCATTTTCTTCTCCTCCCTTCTACTCTTTCCTCATTTTCCAACCACCATCAGAGCTCCCAATTCCTTCTCCTTCATTTTACTCTGCCACCATTTTCCAACCACCATTTACTTTAAAGTAAAATTAAAAAAAGAGACGAATGTTAAATCATAATCGAGGTAGTGTTAGTGATAGGCTGGTCCGAGTAACGAAGAAAAACATATGAGATTGATGTGCCTAGCACTGGTAGAGGAAGTCGATGATTTCGATGTTCAAACGAAAATACCATTTTTGGACGAAGAAGCATGGCTAAATGCACAAGCGGTTCAGTTCTTGGTTCGCATATTGATTAAGATTTGAAAGGAAATAAGGATTTGACGAATTTCTATGTTCTTCCTAACAATGAAGTACACGTAAGCACGTGCGTCGATGATTTTTAAAGATATTTAATTTAATTTTTTTTACTTTTAGACTATAAATTATAGACTCCCAAATTGGAATATAAATTATTTTATTTTAGGCTTGTCATGATCACACCAGTGGTTCTTGGCCTAGTGCCATCCGTTTTTATAGAACCATACAAGCAGTTAACACCGACAATATTACTAGCAATTTTATATGGGAAATTGGATTTGAAGATTTTTTGAATACTTTTTTACTTAATAGCTTACATTTATTTACGATTTTTTAATACATGCAATAATTAAATATTATACGTTACATACATAAAATCTATTAAATTTGCACGTTCAATTGTGTGGTGCTTAGATGTATGTTGGTGGAAGACCACCCAAAATTTTCACTTTAGTTTTGAAGAGTTCGATTTAAACTCGTTAGATATTTTTATGCCTACCGGTGTTTTCATTGGACGGAGAGAGACCATACTATATGAGAGCGGTACCAACGCTTTGAAAATTTAGCCAGGGTACCGTCACATCTTGACTTGGAAGATTTTTTGTCGTCGGGGTTTCAGATCAGAAGTGATTAGTATTGGTGAATTAGTAGGTGATTACAGTCAAGAAAATAATTTGAAGTTAGCTAGACTGTTTATTATTTTCATGATGGTAAACATTTTCTTCTCAAATCCCTCAAACACAATACTCGTTGGGCATGTTGACGATATTGCAGAGTTGTCGTTTGATGCTCCTAGTAGATATGATTGGGTCAAACACAATCTAGTTGGACATTCACTTTAATTTAGATATAGAGCACTACAACAAACAATAAGATAATGGTGGACTGCGATATAGTTCTAAATTTCTTTAGGAGGCGATCGACTTCATTTTAGTTATATGCACCAAATATTTCTCACCTTGGGATCAAAAATTTGTCAGCTTCATTATATGTTGGCCCTCCTACTCGAGTTAGGTATGTTTCATTACCTATTTGGTTCATACTGTTGGAAATGCGGATTACGGATCTTAGACTAGATTAGCACTAGAGGGACCGGGGGGGGGGGGGGGGGTTGAATAGTGTTTAATGGATTTTATGGAATTTTTGAAATCTTTTGAAATTAAACACAGGCAGATGCAATTCATAAACAAACACAGAAACAAACACAGAATCATACACATATTCAAATAGTAAACAAAAGCAGTAAAAGGAAAAAACATACCAGAATTTTATACTGGTTTGGAGTTACCCTACATCCAGTCCCATACAATTTCTTGTGCAGATTTCTTTTCAAATATAATGCCGATATTACAAACTCGATTTCAAGGCCACGAGATACACCCTCCTGTCTTCGAGTCCAGGGAAAACTCTCTTGATTTAACCAGGCTATAAGATCACCTAATTGATTTACGGGTTATAATCACACTCATTTGATTTACAGGCCACAATCACACCGTTTCCAATATCACTTTGATAGATAGAGAGACTGGATACGCTTCTTTGATTACAAATGATTTTATAACTCTGAATAGCACTAAGATCTTTGAGAGAGAGAGTGGAAGAGAATCAACTACAGATGATCGAGTTTGATTCAGTTAGGATTTTGGCAGAGTTTTGTTAAAATATTAGAGAATATTCGAGTGGAGCAGGAGTGAAGAAATGAATAAAATTATGTTAAAAATTCGTTCAAAACACCAGGTATTTATAAAGGAACAACAATCGTGTCCATTCACGAAAGGTTAGACGAATAGACAAATTTTTTTGAAAATTTAAACTTTGAATTTAAAGGCCACCATGTTGACATGGGCAATGGGGTATATCGACATGCCCATGTATATTTTGAAAACCGATTTTTCCTTTAAAAATGATTTCTATTCTAAAACTTGTCAAAACAATTTCTGAAGTTTACAAACCATTTTAAATATAGTTTAAACTTATAAAAATAATTTAAAAATAAACCTAAAAATATGTAATCTATAATATAAAGTAATATTAAAAACTAAGTATAGAATATATTTTGAGATTTTAAAACTTATAATATTAAAACCAGAAGACAGTTTAAAAACAAGAGAAGATTTTGAAATCAAATTATAAAAGATGATAAAAATAGTTTAAGGCTAAAATATTTAAACCGAGAGAGATGACTTTTAAACACTTTTTGAAAAATATTTAAAATAATTCATTTTGAAAATTTCATGGATTCCATTCCACTAGAGAAGGTCATGGATTCCATCCCACTGAAGAGGGCATGGATTCCATCCCATTATTAAAGCGAGAATGTGGATTCCATTCCACAATTAAAATCCGAATAAAGATTTTAGTTCTATTTATAAGTTTTAACATAAATCTAGACTCTAATACTTATCTTGATATCTTCAACTTTTGAACTCTTGAAATCTTGAATTCTTGATACACATGAGTCTTTAGTCTTGGTTTCTTCAATCTTGAATTCATCAGTCTTGAATCTCTCTATTGTACAGTCCTCATTCTTCAGTACCTGCATATATATCCTGCATATACATATATATATCTAAACAAGAATACCTGTATTTATATTTTATAACAAGCCATAAGGTTGTTTTCATCAAAACCATCATCTCAGGAACTAACAATCTCTCCCGTTTTGATGATGACAACTTTTGTTTATAAAATCTACTCCATAAAACTCTGATTCTACTCTAACTCCCCCTTATTCCAACAATTCTCCTTTAATCTACTAACCCCTCTTAATCTAAGCCTATTTAACCTATTTTATGATTCTCCCCCTTTGCATCAACAAAAACTGATCCTAAAACCATAAAACTATAAAACTCCTCCTTAAACTAATACTAGAACAAAGTATAGTAAATGGAATGCGAAAGACATTAACATAATTATATTATAATTATTAAATACATAAATATGTATAAGTATATTTCAGATAATCCAATCAATACACACATCAAATCCAATCATGTCAAACAAGTCAAACAAATCAATCAAGTCAATCAAGTTAAACAAGTCAATCAAGTCAATCAAAATACACCAAACAAATCAAAAACTAATTGTCCTATATTATAAGACAATAATACAAACTCCCCCTAAATAAGATACACTTGTTATGTGTACATGTATGCAATATGTAGTTTGTAATGCAGTATGAAATGTATGACATATGCAATGTGGCATGAGATGATATGTAGAATGAAGTGCAACTTGTGATGCAAATAATATGATATTTCATGCATTATAATTTATGATGTAATATGCAATGAATGTGATATGAAATAGAATGCATAATGATATGTAATATGAAATTAAATGATAAATAAGTAAAAAAATACAGAATGATATGATGATATATATGCTTGATAAGAGATATTCAGATTATAAGATAAGCATGAGTGATAAGTAATATCTAATTGACATGCATACGTATGTATGTATGTATATGTATGTATGTATACATATATCAAACTATTTACTATAAATCATTTCAACCAAACAAAGGTAATACACACCAATTACTAGACTTAGGTTTAGGAAACTAATGTGGGACTGAAAGAGTAGTAAAGATAAGAGTTTAAAGGTAATAAATGATATTAAAACAATAACATATTAATGAAAGGTAGTAATCAAACTCAATATCAAATCAAATTGCTAAGAAGTATGGACTCAAACTATATATTATCAAACAAGGTTTTTATAAAAATTAATACCCTCCTTATTTAATTTCTTCAAAATATTTTTTTTTAACTTAATTGTTTTTTAAGAATCCAAACTTCCATGTTTATAAAATACTTAACTTACTAATTAAAACCTATATATTAAATTATTATTGATTAAAATATTTAGAAACATGTTTAAACGCCTTCTAATTTAAAAAAATATCATAATGAAATATTAAATAACAAAGATTGAAAAACTAAAATAAACATGTGTTATTGTGACGCCCCACCTCTATACCCACTCTAGCCAAGGACACTACGGGGTAATGCCGTCAACTAGCACCGAGGATAAGGCTGTTAAGGAGCGACCATCCGTGTAATGGCTTTGTGCGAGCACCGATATTTCAGATAGTACAACAAACATCTGGTTTCAGGAGGAAATCCGACATACCGATACAAACTCAAAGCTACCACCCGGTGGCTATATATATTCTTTGGAAACAAATATAGAAACAGACATAACACAAATCAGTCACAGACATCCATATCACAAAGGCGGAAATAGATATGAATATATAACACATGAAAGTGTACATCAGAGTAGTGGTCAAACAAGATCTACAATGTCACAAAAGAATAGCTACAAGTTCTAGACAAAAGAATATGGATACATATATGAGTATATATCTCAAATGTATACAACAAAAACTACTAATCTAAGTAGTTAACCAAAAGTCAGGGTGATAATTCCAGATGTGAAGTCAAGCAGAAGCACCTGTAACATCTCGGTCTGACCCGAGTATTATTTAATAAGAAAATAATAAACGGATCTGTCTAGCTATAAATATCAGATGAGATGATATAGAATAAGAGATATGACAAAATAGTATAATATAACCAAAATGCCATACAATGATACGTATGCAATTGATAATCAACTAGGGATTAATCAATATCACAAGAATCTTCTCAAAGATCAAAAGGAATGTCATACTCTTTATTTATATTCACTAAACCATAAATATTGACAATAATATCAATGCCAATCACAAAAGTTAATGACACACAAATTCATCAATGCACAAATATTGATAAAACTTATCGATGTAAATCACGAAAATTGGTGAAAACACAAATTCCAGAAATCATCAATGGAAATCCAAAAATCACAAAAAGGGGCGAGGCCTATCACAAAACGGGAGCATGAAAACTCACCAACACGTGTATCACAAAATGGAACGCTATTCCATGGTTGCTAACCATTAATTTTGAGCCGAAGCTCCACAAAACGGCCCGAAGACCATGGGTCGCTACCCCACCAAATTGAGCCGAAGCTTCACAGAAACGGGGTTTAGTCTCCCTCGTAGACAAAGAGACATCGCACATTTGCTAGTCTAAATCACAAAAATGATCATCAACGATCATCAAGAAGTGTCAATTACAGTAAGCTAGTAAATATACGAGATTAGCTTCATGTCCCATAACCACTAGCTTAACTTAAATATTTACGAACAAATTGTAAGTTTCCACTAGAAAATTGTCATAAGAGATTCAATCGAACAAGTCCAAGAATTACCTGCGAAGTAAATGCAAGCATTTCATACCATTTGATTTACTAAGCCGTTTAATTAGATTTCTCATACGAGTGAAATAAAGTGACAAATCACAAAAATGAATGTAGAAACAATAAATCACAAAAATTCACATTCGAAGACGTGAATGAAATCCAAAGAATTCGATTCCAAATTCATCAAAGTGGTAATACCCTTGCGACTCAACAGCCACGACTTACGACTTAACATAAGTCAAAACAAGAAATCAGCGGCTCAACGCATGCGACTACACGGCATACGACCTAAGAGATCGGCGACTTAAGAAATAACATGTGGCTTAAATCAGGTGCGACTTAAAGGGTGGCGCGACCTAACTGCAACCGACCTAAGGAGTGGCGCGACCCAAAGCATGTGCGACCTAACAGTGCAAGCAGACCGAGCGACCTAAGGCAGGCCGAACTAACAGTAAGGCAAGCGGCCTATGGGGTTGCGACCTAAGAGGTTGCAAGATATAGCCGGTGCGACCTAATTTAGAAATCCAAGCGACCTAGTGGTTGCGACCTATGTGCATGGAACGGCCTAACACAAGGCGAGCGACTTAAGTGGGGAACGACCTAACATGTCGCAACCTAAGTTGTGAAGAAGGCCGAGCGACCTAACGACCTAAGGGGGGTAAAAAAAGGCCTGAGCGACCTAACGACCTAAGGGGTACAAGACCGAGCGACCTAACGACCTAAGGGGTACAAGGCCGAGCGACCTAACGATGGTGCAACCTAAGGGTTGAAGTAGGCCGAGCGACCTACTGTCCGAGCGACCTAACGACCTAAGGCGTATGAGAAGGCCGAGCGACCTAAGTGGGGACAACCTAACATGGCGCGACCTATAGGGGAGCGACCTAAATGCAGGCCGACCTAATGTGCAGGCCGAGCGACCTAAGGGTTTGAAGTGCAAAAATTCTCTCAAATTGCAACCGATCGAGCACGAACGCTAGGGGATTATGCTCATCGACTACCCGGCCGTATTGGCTCCTCGATGCATCACCAAAAATGTGTTCAAACATCAAAGATTGGATTTTTAAAGATTTGAACCCAAAACACTAAAAATTGGGATTTTCACCAATTCAATCCAAACCAAAAGCAAATGCACATGAATAGGTGTTAGGAATTCATACCCAACATCAACGATAGTTATAGACAAAGATTTGAGATAAAAATCTCACCTTTATACAAAATCAATGAAGAAGAAGCTTGAGAGGAAAGGAAGAATCAATGGCTTCTCTTTGAATTTGGAGTTAGATGTTGGATTTGCAAATGAACTTGAGTTTGGAGTTTTAATTTCCCATTCCTTCCTCCATTCTTGATGAAGCTTGAGTGTTAGGAAATGAAAGTAAAGTTATGAAGGGAAGGGGGTTGATCTAGAGTAAATAGTTTAGGCTAATGGGCTAAACCAAACCCAAAGCCCAAAGTGAAAAAGTGACAAAATTCCACTAACTCCAAACAAATCAAAGTTTATACTCAAAAAGATCGCAAACGGTGTTTTGGACCCAATGGAAGTGGTTCCGAGTCCTAATTTGACCGTATGCAAAAAAGTAACTTTTCAGACTAAAATCCGGCTAACGATAAAATATTAAAAATAAAATATTTAAATATTCAATCGTAAAATAAGCGGGTTGTTACAGACTCCCCTCCTTAAAGAAATTGCGTCCTCGCAATATTTAAGAAGAAAATATAAGGTAACAACCATGAAAGCATATCAACACAAAAGAAATTTGAAATTCACCTCATGGAGCACGAGAAAGTAAGTCCGGATGTGTCCGCTCGATGAACTCTCTAGATTTCCAAGAGAAATCCTTAGGATTTGAGGACCATTGTACTTTAACAAGCGGAACATCTTTATTTCGAAGGCGCTTGACCTCCGAAGTAATAATACAAATAGGATGTTGCTCATAAGTTAAATTAGGTGAAACTTCAATTTCCTCCACAACACCGGGCTCAAGAATAGAATCGGAATCTCGAAGGCATTTCCGTAATTGAGAAACGTGAAACACGTCATGAATAGCAAAAAACTGAGCCGGTAATAAAAGGCGATAAGCCACGGAACCAATACGTTCGGTGATGGGAAATGGACCAATATATCGAGGTGCTAACTTTCCCGATCGACTGAAACGTACAACACCCTTCATAGGTGAAACACGGATAAACAAAAGATCTCCCACAGAAAATTCTAATTTCCTTCTCCGGTTATTGGCATAGGATCTTTGCCTACTCTAGGCTTCTTTCATCCTATGACGAATAAGGTCAATCTTTTCTATGGAATCACTAATAAAATCTGGACCTAAAACCAGCTTCTCACCAGCCTCAAGCCAACAAGAAGGAGATCGGCATGGCCTTTCATAGAGTGCCTCAAAAGGAGCCATACCAATACTAGATTGGAAGCTATTATTATAGGAAAACTCAACAAGAGAAATATGATCTTTCCAACTTCCACCAAAATCAAGAACACATGCACGAAGAAGATCTTCAAGAGTTTGATTCACACGCTCAGTTTGTCCATCGGACCGGGGATGATAAGCGGTTCTAAAATTAAGCTTCGTTCCCAAAGCTTTTTTAAGACTCTTCCAAAATCCACTATTAAACAATGGATCACTATCACTAACAATAGAAGTAGGAACTCCATGCAATTTAACAATTTCTTTGATAAAGAGTTTGGCCAAAAGGGGAACGGTTTGATTGGACCGAACGGGAATAAAATGGGCGGATTTAGTAAGTCTATCGACTATCACCCATAAGCTATCATGACCTGAACGAGAACGGGGAAGACCATCTATAAAATCCATGGAAATTTGATCCCACTTCCAAATTGAAATTTCTAAAGGTTGCAATAACCCACCGGGCCTTTAATGTTCGGCCTTAATGAGTTGGCAAGTCATGCAACACTTAACAAAGTTAGCAATATCAGATTTCATTTCCTCCCAATAATAAAGTCGCTTCATATTTGCGTACATTTTACTACTACTGGGATTAATGGTAAATTTAGAACGATGTGAATCTTCTAAAATGTCTTTACGAAGATTACTAATATTTGGCACGATAAGTCTACCAAATTTTCGAATACCGCCACGAGAATCAATATCAAAGTCTTTCAAACCTTCAATATCAATTTTATCCCTAAAATTTTGGCCAAGAAAAGCCAATTCGGGATCTAGCTTTTGAGCTTCAAGAATGCGATCTAAAAGAGAAGGATGAGCCTCAAGGCTACATAAAACAAGAGATGAACATAAATCGGAAACACGATCTCGAACCTCACAAGTGGATAGAATTCCGAGATCATTCCATTCGGATATCATCATAGAAATAACCGCTTGTTGCTTACGACTAAGTGCATCCGCAACCCGATTTCCCTTTCCGGGAGTATAAAGAATATCAAGATCATAAGCTGCAAGAAATTCGAGCCAACGTTAGTGACGCAAATTAGGTTTCTTTTGAGAAAATAGATACTCCAAGGATTTATGATCGGTGTAAAGAATAAATTTTTCTCCCCAAAGATAATGACGCCAAATGCGAAGGGCGAAAACAATAGCCGCGAGCTCTAAATCATGAGTGGCATATCTAGTCTCGGCTGGCTTCAATTTCCTAGAAGCGTAAGCAATAACATGTTCCCTTTGCATAAGAACGGCAGCCAAACCAATGCGACTAGCATCAGTATAAACAATAAAATCTTGGTTTCCCATGGGAATCACAAGAATAGGAGCATCAGAAAGGAGTTGTTTTAATTTCTGAAAAGAAGCCTCACATTTGTCTGATCAAATGTATTTAACTCCCTTCTTTGTCAAGCTAGTGAGAGGCACGAAAATTTTGGAAAAGTCTTTTATGAAACGGCGGTAATAACCTGCCAATCCAAGGAACCTACGAATTTCCGTCACACTCTCCGGTCTCTTTCAATTTGGGATCGCTTCAACCTTTGAAGGATCAACGGAAATTCCGAATTCGAAAACAATATGACCGAGAAACTTCACATGAGATTGCCAAAAGTGGCATTTAGAAAATTTTTCTTTCAATTGATTGCTCCTAAGAGTTTCCAACACAATCCGAAGATGCTTTTCATACTCCTCCACGGTTTTAGAATACATAAGAATATCATCAATAAAGATGAGAACAAACCGATCGAGGAAGTCTTTGAAAACTCTATTCATAAGGTCAATGAAATAAGACGGAGCATTCGTTAAACCAAATGGCATAACAAGCCATTCATACGATCCATAACGAGTACGGAAAGATGTCAAAGGAATGTTATCCTCTGCAATACGAAGCCGATGAAAACCGGTAGCTAAGTCTAATTGTGAAAAGACTCTAGCACCACTAAGTTGATTGAATAGATCATTAATCCGAGGTAAAGGATATTTATTCTTGATAGTAAGATCATTAAGCTTGCGGTAGTCAACGCAAAGCCTAAGTGTACCGTCAGATTTCTTCACAAAAATAGCCGAAGCTCCCCAAGGAGAGGAACTAGTGCGAATAAATTTCTTCTTCTCCAATTCGGATAATTGTTTGCGCATCTCCTCATTTTCTTTACTGGACATACGATAAGGAGGACAAGTAATAGGTTGAGTTCCAGGGATGAGATTAATTCTGAACTCAATTGCTCGCTTAGGTGGTAATCCTAAAACGGGCTCAAATATGTCGGAAAATTCACGAACAACGTGAATAAGAGAAATAATATCTTCCTCATCATCATTATCGTTATCATGAGGATTTAAAGAATATAAAGATGCAATCAAGCTGGAATCCGAATCTTTAAGGTCAATAGAAATCTGCTTGACAGATTGAGGATGTCGAACATGAATAGTCCGCTCAGGACATAGGATTTGGGCTTCATAACGGTTAAGCCAATCCATTTCTAAAATCATTCCAAAGCCTAAGTAGCGCATAACATGCAAATCGGCTCGGAAAGAAAAATCACACAAAACAATTTCGACGTCTTTACACAATAAACTGATTATTGCGCATCCACCAACCGGATTCGCAATTCTCAAAGAAGTCATTAAACACAAAGCATCCAAAGAAAAAGTATCAACAAGTTCTTTTGAAATAAAAGAATGGGACGGTCCTGTATCAAAAAGAACTCGAATAGTGTGATCACGAAATAAAATAATGCCATCATGGATAGAATGAGAAATACCTTTACCACGAGATGTGTTGCTAGGGGCTTGAGCAACATTAAGCTTTCCCTCCTTCTTGCCTTGAAGTTTGGGACAAGAAGATAAATAATGACCCGGGCTTTTGCAATAGCGACAAGCTCGGGGCTTTGAACACTTGTTTGCATAATGGTCCTTAGAACCACAATTGTAGCATTGCCCACTACTAGAGGTAAAAGTCTTCACCACTGAAGTTGTTTGCTTCCCTTTCTTATTGGGATAAGGATCCTTGAACTTATTAAGCCTTTGCTTGTTGTTGAAGTTTGGCTTAGCACTCCCAACCTCAACATCACTTACTCTATCAACCTCTTGAAGTCGAAGAGCGATATCAATGAGTTGATCAAAAGAAACTTCTAATTTTAGAAGTAATGGCTTCTTGAGATTTTTATTCAAGCCATAGACAAATCTTTGGTTCTTCTTCAATGGGGTGTTTATGTACTCGACTCCATATTTAGAAAGTGACTCGAATGATACGACATAGTCTGTCACAGAGGATTCACCATAAACAAGGTCAATGAAACGGCGAGCCAAAGTCACCTTCTTAGCTTCTGGCACAAATTTTAATTCGAAGCGTTCCCGGAATTTCTTCCATGTAAGATCCACTTCATTTATTTTAGAAATCAGAAGCTCATACCAATCTAATGCTCTTTCTTGGAGCATACTAGAGGCCATCTGAACACGGTGAAGGTCAACAAGATTCATGCGAGAAAAGATTCGATCGCACGTTCTCAGCCAAGCTTGGACTTCAATAATTGTTTCAGAACCTTTGAATGGCTTCCCACCCAAATTGGTATAATCGTTGCACAAACGTGCAAATCCAGACTTAGAGTGAGCAAACTCCGGATTAGATCCGGCTGCCTGAGCATTCCTTACTAGATCAAGAAGCTGCTGGGAAGACATAAATACTCCATCCTGGAGAGTGGCACGAGATTGACCGGCGCTGGGACAGCCATATCTAACTATTTCTCTTCCTTTTGAAAGAAATAAAGAAGAAGGATAAGGTTATTCACCAAATGAATATCAAGCAATCTTGATAGATAAACAAGGAATCATAAAGAAAATAGGATGAATCGGTACGAAGACTCGAATTAAATCCTAAAACACGACTCCTAAGATGGACTTAGGACGATGATCCTTGCTAGATTATTCTACATTGTTCCGAAGATTGGCTCTGATACCACGCTGTGACGCCCCACCTCTATAACCACGCTAGCCAAGGACACTACGGAGTAATGCCGTCAACTAGCACGGAGGACAAGGCTGTTGAGGAGCGACCACCCGTATAATGGCTTTGTGCGAGCACCGATATATCAGATAGTACAACAAGCATCTGGTTTCAGGAGGAAATCCGACATACCAATACAAACTCAAAGCTACTACCCGGTGGCTATATATTCTTCGGAAACAAATATAGAAATAAACATAACATAAATCAGTCACAGACATCCATATCACAAAGGCGGAAATAGATATGAATATATAACTGAAAGTGTACATCAGAGTAGTGGTCAAACAAGATCTACAATGTCACCAAAGAGTAGCTACAAGTGCTAGACAAAAGAATATGGATACATCTATGAGTCTATATCTCAAATGTATACAAAAAAAACTACTAATCTAAGTAGTTAGCCAAAAGTCAGGGTGATAATTCTAGATGTGAAGTCAAGCAGAAGTACCTTTAACATCTCGGTCTGACCCGAGTATTATTTAATAAAAAAATAATAAACGGATCAGTCTAGCTATAAATATCAGATGAGATGATATATAATAAGAGATATGACAAAATAGTATAATATAACTAAAATGCCATACAATGATACGTATGCAATTGATAATCAACTAGGGATTAATCAATATCACAAGAATCTTCTCAAAGATCAAAAGGAATGTAATACTCTTTATTTATATTCACTAAACCATAAATATTGACAATAATATCAATGCCAATCACAAAAGTTAATGACACGCAAATTCACCAATGCACAAATATTGATTAAACTTATCAATGTAAATCACGAAAATTGGTGAAAACACAAATTCCAGAAATCATCAACGGAAATCCAGAAATCACAAAAAGGGGGGAGGCCTATCACAAAACGGGAGCATGAAAACTCACCAACACGTGTATCACAAAATGGAACGCTATTCCATGGTTGCTAATCATTAATTTTGAGCCGAAGCTCCAAAAAACGGCCCGAAGACCATGGGTCGCTAACCCCACCAAATTGAGCCGAAGCTCCACAAAAACGGGGTTTAGTCTCCCTCGTAGACAAAGAGACATCACACATTTTCTAGTCTAAATCACAAAAATGATCATCAACATCATCAAGAAGTGTCAATTATAGTAAGCTAGTAAATATATGAGCTTAGCTTCATGTCCCATAACCACTAGCTTAACTTAAATATTTGCGAACAAATTGTAAGTTTCCACTAGAAAATTGTCACAAGAGATTCAATCGAACAAGTCTAAGAATTAACCGGCGAAGTAAATGCAGGCGTTTCATATCATTTGATTTACTATGCTATTTAATTAGATTTCTCGTACGAGTGAAATAAAGTGACAAATCACAAAAATGAATGTAGAAACAATAAATCACAAAAATTCACATTCGAAGATGTGAATGAAATCCAAAGAATTCGATTCCAAATTCATCAAAGTGGTAATACCCTTGCGACTCAACAGCCACGACTTACGACTTAACATAAGTCAACATACAAAATCAGCGGCTCAACGCATACGACGACACGACATAAGACTTAAGAGATCAGCGACTTAAGAAATAACATGCGGCTTAAAGTAGGTGCGACTTAAAGGGTGGCGCGACCTAACTGCAACCGACCTAAGGAGTGGCGCGACCCAAAGCATGTGCGACCTAACAGTGCAAGCAGGCCGAGCAACCTAAGGCAGGCCGACCTAACCGTAAGGCAAGCGGCCTATGGGGTTGCGACCTAAGAGGTTGCAAGATATAGCCGTTGCGACCTAATTCAGGAATCCAAGCGACCTAGTGGTTGCGACCTATGTGCATGGAACGACCTAACACTAGGCGAGCGACTTAAGTAGGGAACGACCTAACATGTCGCGACCTAAGTTGTGAAGAACGCCGAGCGACCTAACGACCTAAGGGGGGTAAAAAAAGGCCTGAGAGACTTAACGACCTAAGGGGTACAAGACCGAGCGACCTAAGGGGTACATGGCCGAGCGACCTAACGTTGGTGCGACCTAGGGGGTGAAGTAGGCCGAGCGACCTACTGTCCGAGCGACCTAACGACCTAAGGCATATGAGAAGGCCGAGCGACCTAAGTGGGGACGACCTAGCATGGCGCGACCTATAGGGAAGCGACCTAAATGCAGGCCGACCTAATGTGCAGGCCGAGAATCATTCATGTGCAGGCCGAGCGACCTAAGGGTTTGAAGTGCAAAAATTCTCTCAAATTGCAACCGATCGAGCACGAACGCTAGGGGATTACGCCCATCGGCTACCCAGTCGTATTGTCTCCTCAATGCATCACCAAAATCGTATTCAAACATCAAAGATTGGATTTTTAAAGATTTGAACCCAAAACATTAAAAATTGGGATTTTCACCAATTCAATCCAAACCAAAAGCAAATGCACATGAATAAGTGTTAGGAATTCATACCCAACATCAAAGATAGTTATAGACAAAGTTGTGAGATAAAAATCTCAAATTTACACAAAATCAATGAAGAAGAAGCTTGAGAGAAAAGGAAGAATCAATGGCTTCTCTTTGAATTTGGAGTTAGATGTTGGATTTGCAAATGAACTTGAGTTTGGAGTTTTAATTTCCCATTCCTTCCTCCATTTTTTGATGAAGCTTGAGTGTTAGGAAATGAAAGTAAAGTTATGAAGGGAAGGGGGTTGAGCTAGAGTAAATAGTTTAGGCTAATGGGCTAAACCAAACCCAAAGCCCAAAGTGAAAAAGTGACAAAATTCCACCAACTCCAAGCATATCAAAGTTTATGCTAAAAAAGATCGCAAATGGTGTTTTGGACCCAATGGAAGTGGTTCCGAGTCCTAATTCGACCGTATGCAAAAAAATAATTTTTCGGACTAAAATCCGACTAACGATAAAATATTAAAAATAAAATATTTAAATATTCAATCGTAAAATATGCGGGTTGTTACAGTTATATTAAGGCCTCTTACATTAATTTTTTTAATTAATCATTGAAAAATATTTAAACATGAAATTAAATTTAAAATATTTTGATATAAGTTAGAAAATAATTCTAAAAAGAATAGAGAAAAATACTTAATTTAAATATCGTTTTTTCATAGTTTAATGTTTCAAATAGAAAACACTGCATTTACAGAATGCTATAAAAAAATATGCAGTAAAATACATCCAAAACATTATAAAATAGAAACTACAGCATTTACCAGATGCTATTAAAAGTTTCTGTAACACTACAACATTTCAAAGCAAAGAACTGCTGTAAAAACGAATTTGCTGCCCTTAATAAACGTTACAGAAGCAAAGACAGCATTTCAGAAATGCTATCTAAAGTTGTAGACCTGTTTTTACCGTGTTTTTGCAGTAATTTTACGACTAAATTTTGACATGTAAATAATTGATTTTTGACCCAATTTTTTTATAGTAGCTAATATAATTAAATTACTTAAAATACATAAAAAAATAATGAAAAAACATGTGTAAATACACTTGGCATTATGCATGTAAAAAATGCTTTTATTAAAGAACAAGTGTAATGACACATATCATTTTGCATGTATGTCACTATATATTTATATGACAAGTGTCATGTGATATGGCACAATCTTATTAAGTGAAGAAATTTATAAAATACAGCCTTATTCTAACATTCTAAATTCATTCTATTAACTTCTTTAAAGAAATAGAGTACGAGAAGTAAAAACAACATTGAAAAGTTGAAATCACGAATGAAGATATGCTTTTCTACCAAGTATTTTTGTAATAAATTAGTAATAAGATTTTATTTGAAAAGAAACAGATTTTAAAAGACGTTAAAAAAATTTAGACTGGTATATGGATTTGTATGCTATGACGTGTCGATGTATGGACCAGAATATCAAAACTTATAAGAGAGATAAATTTCTATACCTAACTAAATGCATAAATATATATATTCCTAAATGCAACAATAAAGATGAAATAATAGTAACACATACCACTTTTTGAACTCCTCCATCTTTCTAAATTTGTTGTTCTTCCATTGTCGTGAACCACACATTTATATCTTTCAGAATTTGATGACGAGATCTGTTCAATTGCGAGGGGCTTGTTTTTCTGATCATCGTAGTACATTCATTTGCTGAATATGAAGACCTATGAGAAAGATACAGATGATTTAGAGATTGACCAACTTGGCTCCAAAACTTTGAATTCGAATATTGAATGAATTGACACTTCAATCACTGTAAATAGGTCCAACAGTCCTCGCTTTTCATAAAAGTTTCTCTTCTTCTTCTTCTTATTTTTCTATTTACTATCAAACTTCTAGAAGGCATATCTCCTTTGTTTCTTAATAGAACTGGATGAATCCAGCGACAAATCGAAGAGGAAGACAACGGCTACGATCTAGTAATAGTTTGGTGACAAATTTGGACAGTATTGTGCTGCAACAGGCCAAACAGTAAGAGAAATGTAGGAAATCCCATACAGTTTTCAGTTTTGGATAGCCAACTTCAAACTGTCATATCTCACTTAGTTTTGATCGAAATTTAATAATCCACCAATCAAAATGACCTTGAGTACAAGAACTAAAATCTGGAAAAGGAGTTGGGACAAAATATCCAAATCTCTAGATGCAATTTGAAGAATACCATTAACAGGTTTGCTTTCTTTTTCTCTTTGTTCACCAAAACTTCATTTGACCATAACTTGGTCATTTCTTGACGGATTTGCACAAAACCAGTGGCAGTGCGAAGCAGATGAAGAGAAGTACAGTATCAAATCAAGTTGTAGATGAGAATCAAAAATTTTATATTGATCTGGTACCCATTTCATTGTCGATTGCCATTATATATCCATTTGTTCTTCTCGATCGATGAATGATTATCTGGTATCTTTTAACCAATGGTCACTAGACATAACTCTTCTCCTGCAAAAACAACATAACTTTTTAAAGAATCAAGTGACTTTTCAGGTTAATTAAATATTGTTTTAAACAATAATATCATGATGATTCTGTGACATATTCATATGAAGTTAGTGTTAATAATTTTATCTAAAAAATTGCCATCTTAAAAATTTCAAAAATCAGATTATGAAAATTTGAAAACCAATGCTCTGATACTAAATGTTGGAAATGCGGATTATGGATCTTAAGGCTAGATTAACACTAGAAGGGGGGTGAATAGTGTTTAATGGATTTTATGGAATTTTTGAATTATTTTGAAATTAAACATAGACATATGAAATACATAAACACAAAAACAATCACAGAATCAGACACAAATGAAAATAGTAAATAAAAGCAGTAAATGGAAAGAACACACCAGAATTTTATACTAGATCGAAGTTATCCTACATCCAATCCCACATAATTTATTGTGCTGATTTCTTTTTAAATATAATGTCGATATTACAACCTCGATTTCAAGGCACGAGATACACCCTTCTATCTTCGAGTCCAGGGCAAACTCTCTTGATTTAACCAGGCTACATGATCACCTAATTGATTTATGGGCTACAATCATACCCAATTGATTTGCATTCCACAATCACACCGTTTCCAATATCACTTTGATAGATAAAGAGACTCGATACACTTCTTTGATTACAAATCCTATAACTCTGAATAGCACTGAAATCTTTGAGAGATAGCGGCAGAGAATTAAACTAGAGATGATCGAGTTTGATTCACTTAGGATTTCAGCAAAGTTTTTTTAAGATATTAGAGAATATTTGGGTGGAGAAGAAGGAGTGAAGAAATGAATAAAATTCTGTTAAAAATTCATTCAAAACATCAGGTATTTATAGAGGAACAATTGTCATGTCCATTGACGGAAGGTTATGACGAATAAACACTTCTTTTGAAAATTTAAAATTTGAATTTAACGGCCACCATGTCGACATGAGGGGATGGGTTATGTCGACGCCCATGTATATTTTTGAAAATTGATTTTTCTTTTAAAAATGATTTCTATTTGAAAACTTGTCCAAACAATTTCTGAAGTTTATAAACCATTTTGAATATAGTTTAAACTTATAAAAGAGATTTAAAAATAAACTTAAAAATATACCATCTATCATATAAAGTGATATTAAAAACTATACCATCTATCATATAAAGTGATATTAAAAACTAAGTATAGAATATATTTTGAAATTTTAAGACTTATAATATTAAAACCAAAAGAACAAGAGATGATTTTGAAATTAAAATGTAAAAGATGATAAAAATAGTTTAAGGCTAAATTATTTAAACCGTGAGAGATGACTTTTAAACATTTTTTGAAAGATATTTAAAATTAATCATTTTGAAAATTTAGTGGATTCCATTCCAAGAGAAAAGGTCGTGGGTTCCATCCCACTAAAGAGGTCGCGGTTTCCATCCCACTATTAAAGCGAGAAGGTGGATTCCATTCCACAATTAAAATCCGAATAGAGATTTTAGTATTGTTATGAAGTTTTAACATAAATCCAGACTCTAACGTATTTATGATACTTATAAAATGTATTATAGAGTAGCTTGCATCCTTTTCTTTTTAAATTTCAAATACAGTAAACATTTAGCTTGAAAACGTCTATTTTCTCATATAGAAAATTTTAGCATCAAAATCTTTCTCATCAAAATTTTGCATGCTAGTCTTTCACATCAAACTTTGGCATGCCAAATTTATTTTTGCAGAGTTCTTTGGAGTATTAATCGACCAATATGTGTGTTATGATAGCAGATTATGGTCTACTGTACTCAACTGGAGTTGACAATATATAGGTAAATGATTCTTCAAAGTGCATATAATATAGAACATGCTCAACCTACCATGTGCATATGAGTATAGTTTACCATTTGGAATTGGTTCATTCTTGTAAATTTTCTGAATCATATTTTGTTTCCTAGTTATGTTATTTGTTATTTGTCAGTGTTTGACTTACAATATGCTCTCTGTATAGTGGTTGATTTACAATGCTCATTGGAATCCTTCATATCTCCAGGACCTACCAATCATCATTATATCATGTTAGTAAAAAAAAATATTTTCGAAAAAAATATATAGTATATTCATTACATTGTTAGAAGCAATATAATTTAGATCCAAAAAACTGGTCAAAATATCTAATAGCTCAAACAAGGTAAATGAGAAAATATGAAACCATTGTTTTCTTACTTTTCTTTTTATTAATGTCTTTCTTATATATTTTAAATGTGGAAGACAAGTTCTGTGGTTTTTTATTTATCAAGTTATGTTCATATATGGTTCGCAGGCAATGAAATGAAAATTTCTTGTTACAAAAAAATAGTAAAACAATTTATTGTTAATGTGCTTAGGTTGAATCGGTGTGCTAAGCATGGGTTTGTCCTTGTTTTAGGTAAAAACTACATGTTCTTGCATATTTTTGTAAAGTTTCATTTTTTCTTTCTACACAAGTATTTTGTTCTAGTGTTCTAGGAAAAGAAAAGTTATGGCTTATGCTTTTCATTACATGTTTCGCTAAAGCATTCATTTTCAAATTCCTCCTTATGTTTATAATTTTTAATCTTTTAAATTTTTAATTCTTTTTGAAACATTTTAAACATTTCAAAGGTTTCATTTTTTTATGCTTCAGAAAGAATGTCCATATGTCTTTAGAAATTGTCAACTATTAAAAAAAATATTTGTTTTGTTTTATCTAACTTATAATTATAAATGCTATTTGGTCGAAATATCATTTTTGGATTAAAAAGAAATTTATGGAGTTTACCAAATTGACTTGCATCACATAAAAAATCTACTTTAATGTTCTCTAGGTAAACCTTTTACAATTTCATTTTTAGCAAACTTCTAAACATTTTTAAAGTTAACATGACACATTGCTTGTGTAATGGTCTTGGATCATTTAAATTAGCAACTAGGAACATGTCATTGTGTTTTACTTCCATATTTAAAGTGGAAATGCTTCTTTCTCTAGTTCCCTCAAAAATTATATTTTGTTTTGATATAAAATGTCACATTTGTCTTTTATAGATGCAATTTTCATACCTATATCACAAAGTTGGTTTATGCTTAAAAAGTTGTTTTTAAAATTTTCGATTAATAAAACGTAAGTAGTTAAAGGAGATTCAGATATACTAATATGTATGATGTTCAATTTTTCCTATGACCTATCCATTGGAATTGCAGGATGGTTGTTCCATCTATGTATGTGGTGTTTAATAACATACCCATGTTTCCCATCATGTCTTTAGAACATCCACTATCTAAAATACATCTCTCCTTTTTTACTTTGGGGCACCTGCAAAAGTAAAGCAAATTTATTGTTGCTTGCTTATTATGTTTGGGTTCTCGAACTACAAAAAATACTATTTTGCAACATTTTTGTTTACCACAATTCTGCAAAATATCCTTTTAACGTCTTTTCGGAAAACATTGTGAAAACATTGTTTTTTACATCAATTTTCCATGTAAGTTGTATTAACCTCTTTTACAACATTTTTTCTTGAAGCATTGTAAATATTGATTTGTAACATTGTTATGTTATCTTACTTATAACTTTTAACAATTGTTTCCTATATAAATATATCTAATAATTGATAATTTAGTTAATAATTAAGACATAATACCTAATATTTAATAATTAAAATTTGACAATTAATAGTTAATATAAATAATTAATACTAAATAATTACTATTAATAATTAAGAACTAATAAATAATATTTAATAATTAGATTGATTATTTAATAATTAGTAATTAATTTTAAATAATTATTAATAATTAATAACTAATAAATAATAAATAAAATTTAATAATTACTATTGATTATTTATAATTAGAATTGATTATTTAATAATTAATATTGATCATTTGATAATTAGTAATTACTTTTAAATAATTAAGAAGCAACAATTAATAATTTAGACTAATATTTAATACTTACTATTTAATGATTAATTTTTAATAGGTTAATAAGTAAAAAGTAATCTTTAATAACTAAAAGTAATATTTATTTCATTCATAATTATATTTGATATTTAACATTTAAAAAAAAATTGAAATTTTCTAAAATAAAGTATCAAAGAGGTCAAATGCAATTTTATACACTATAATTTGGTTACAAGGGTCAATACACATAGATTGTACGTGCAATTTTATATATTTAGAATGGATAGAATAAAGATTTCAAGGACAAAATTATCCAAGGACATAGTAATAATTTTCCCTTTGTTATCTTTTGCCTTCAAGCTTCAACATCCATTCTCCCCCTTCTGATTTCCCTTTCACTCCACCACCACCTCAACTTTCATTATGTGCCTCTTTACCAACCATAAACTAACTTCATCTCAGCCTCCACTAGAACCGAACATCTCTTAACTAGATGATGGCAACCAACGAACCCATATCAAATCAGAAAATCAATAATAGTTCCACCAAATCTTCGTTGCATACCCTCTCTTTTAACATCAGTTCCCAACCTCATCACCTTATAAACATCGACGACACAAACCTAGATCCACATATCGAACTGAGTTACAACCCACTACTTATTGAACCAATTCCTGGTATATACATTTCTAAAACCAGTGATTCTAAAGCTATGTATTTTGGAGTATCACTATATGGAGAATTAATTAAATAACCAATTAATCAAATTAATCTATGAAGATAATAATAAAGTCAAGTTATTTAAATGGGAATAAATTTAAGATGAAGAGTCAGGGAAATTAATAAGAATAGGTTAGAACCGGATCTAGTCTAAACCTAAATTACTGATCCCTAACCCTCCCACCTTTCATTCATTCCTTCATTCATTCAAAAAAAATAAAGACTAACCAAAGAGGGGCTAACCATATTTGTAAGGAAGAGAAGAAGAAAATTTAAAAGAAAAGGAGTTTTATTCATAAGAAGAAGCAAAAATCTAAATCAAGTTTAATCAAACAAAAGGTGAGCGATTCTTTCTCTAAAACCTTCCAAACCTGTATGTGTTAGGATTGTATGGATTTGTGGTGTTTTGAATGTTAATGAACAAGCTTAAGAAGATTAAAATATAACGACAAGCACCCTAGTGGTTAAGTGATTCAGATTTGGTGCGAGAGGTCACAAGTTCGAAACTTGCTTAGCGTGATACGAACGTTTATTCACATGTGAGATATTGTCCCAGTGACATGTTGTATATAAAGTACCATTTCAAAAAAAAAGATTAAAAATATTTCTTTTAATGATTGGGAATTCAAAGATGACGATTTATGAAGTGCTTATGGAAAAATGTAAACTGGACCTTCTCTAAATCACTTAAAAAATTTATATGACGTGTTCAATAATAATGTGGACGTTGGTTTTTAATTTTTAGCCTACTAAGAATATTAGAAATTTATATGAATTTTCTAAGTTGAGAAAATGTCTAATTTTAAATTTTATTATTAAAAATAATAGTTTTGGTTGAAAATTTTACATGGGACAAAATTTAAAGACTACGATTTTTGGTGAATTTTTTGGGATTTTACCATGCATTTTCGAATTTATATGAATTATTTGTCAAATGGAATAGCCAACTACGAAGGTGTAATTAATTAATTAATAAGACGGTAATTAATAATTTTTGAAAAGAAAACTACATAAATCCTTGGTAAACCAATGATAATTCAACATATGACTGGTTAGCTAAAAAGTAATCCTTTGAATGGAAACAAAACATTTTTCAAGTTAATTACTAAATTGCCATGTCAACTGAAGATAGCTGATATCACCTAGCGATGCTGATATCAACTTGCGATGGCAGAAATCAACGGGAGATATTAACTTTTGGTAGCTAATATCAACTGGGGATATCAAATTGCGATAGCTTATTATTAACTGGAGATAGTTGATATCAATGTGCGATATATGACATCAACTTGTGATAGTAGATATCCACCAGAGACATCAAGTTACGACAGCTGGTATCAACTAGGGATATCAACTTGCGATAACTGATATCAACCAAGGATGGCCGATATCAACCAGAGATGGCTTAATATCAATTGGAGATGGCTTAATATCAACTAGAAATATCAAATGGAGATAGATGATATAAACTAGAGATAACCAATATCAACTGCAGATATCAACTGAAGATAACTTAATATCAACTGGAAATAGCTAAACATCAACCAGAGATATCAATTGGAGATAGCTTAATGTCAATATGAGATAGTTATAAAACTTATCAACTTGCTATAGTTTGACGTCAACTTGAGATAGTTATAAGACTTATCAACTTGCAAGTAGCGACTCGACTTTCTATCACCAGAAAATCGCATCACTAATTAAGAAAGAAAGGGATAGAAGAAGAAAGAAAGAGAAGAAAGAGAAAACAACACATCAGAATCTCACAGCGGAACGATTTAAATATAATATAGAAACATATACATAGTATCAGAGTACACAATTAAACATCTCAATTTAGACAGTTACAACACTTCTGTCTAATATAAAATACAAGAACATCAACACAGAATAACACACAGCGAAAACTCTAACCATATATCTACACGCTGAAGCCTCCTGCTCCAAAGCTCCTCCAGATTTCGTCAAGGATAACCTGAATCACCTGACTACTCATATATAATATGAGTACCCAAGAGTTTAATAAAACAGAAAATAAACACTTGGGTCAGACAGGGGTCTGGTGTGAGTAAACGGTTTAAGATTGCTTAACTTTAGAAAATCCTTTGAAACAAAGGTATCACGTAAGACTTCCCATACATAAACATGGAAAAGTTTTTACCTTATGCTAACCAAAACATTTGATAGGAAATCCAGTGATATTATAATAGTATCTAGGGTTTTCAAAATAAGATACAGAAATAGCTGGAATGCTTACATCTCACGTTCCAACATAGTTGGGCACAATCAAAACCGTACAGGCACTTATTGGATTATGGATTCCATCAATGGCAGGGCTACTGGGGTACCGCCCGTCACAGTACGTGGCCTAGATCACCGTACCGAGGAGTACTCCCACTCCCCTGCAACACAAGGCCGGGACCATTCCTTACTGAACAGTCCCGAACAAGACCACCCCGCAGTTGGCTGCAGACCAACTGCCCACACAGCCGAAATAAAAAGGGACTTCTAGACAGGGATGTATCTCGCTCTCCAGTGGGAGCTACCCACGAAGCCTTGCTGCACCTCCACTGTTTTAGCCATTCCCGGTTGATGAGGCTTGAGGCTGCGATTACCTTTATAGAACACATCTATCTTAGACTGCTCATCGTCTGCCTGACGATGTTATGAAAGCATTCAATCCATACAAGTTCGTTCCGGGTTCGAACGAAACCAAAGGCACTATCTCGTTGCACTCATTTTGGAATCACCCTCAGAGTCAACGACCATAGCCCTTGCACTCTAAATCTCCATCTCGCACCTGTAAGCACTATTCCGTCGAACTCATTAGGGAATCACCCACAGAGTTATACTGACATATAGCCCTTACACCTCGAGTCTTCACTTGCTCCACTTGGATTAACGACCTACGTTTAATTGGAATCGATGTGGTTTTCGGATATCCAAATATGGAAAGCCGATCCCGGTCTCACCGAATGCAAACGCCATTTTAATGTCCAAGTTATACTTAAGGGATTTAAACAATAGATATTCAGAAATATCACTTAACATAAATGGACTATTCACAACACAGATAGATAATCATCTATTATCACATACATTTATACATATCGCAAAGCAGCATATATATCACATCTCAGATATAACATATTCACATCATCACATATCAACCAACGTCATCCAATAACATCCAATATCATTAACTCATTTAATGATACTTATCAACCAATCAATAATCACTAATACACAAGGTTGATACAACTTAAATAATTTAATTAATTCTTAATTAAATTAATCCTTACTTAATCACTTGGATTTATCATCAATCCATCTTACTTATTCATTAATTAATTACAAATTAACTAATTTACTAATATCACTTAATTATCCACTTCAATTAATCTTCCCTGATTAATTATCACTTAATTACTTTAAGTAATTATTACTTAATTACCATATTAATTAATCACCCTGATTAATTACTTCCAAATTATACTAAGTAATTACCTCTTAATTACCTTTTAAAATTAATCATACTTGATTAACTATTCTTTAATTATCCTGATAATTATTCCTTAATTATCCTTTAATCATACCTGATTAATCACTTTTAATTAATCACATTTGATTAATTACTTTTAATTAAATACTTGATTAATTACTTTTAATTAATCATATTTAAATAATTACTTTTAATTAATCACCTTTTGATTAATTACTTTAATTACATTTAGTAATTAAAACTTAATTATAAATTAATTATCTTAAATTATTAATTAACAATTAATTAATTATTTTCATTAATTAATGATTA
Source organism: Allium cepa (assembly GCA_030765085.1). NCBI lineage: Eukaryota > Viridiplantae > Streptophyta > Magnoliopsida > Asparagales > Amaryllidaceae > Allium > Allium cepa. Next base: position 671,211,755 of record CM060941.1, on the reverse strand, counting down.
CTTCCATTAATTATAATCTTAATTAATTACTTCATAAGTAATTAATCACATAATAATTACTCATAATACTTTTATTAATTAATCATAAATCAAATAATCTAAACCTTTAACCAATTATTAATTAATTCTTTAATTAATAACTCAAATGATTAACTCTTAATCACATTACTTAATTACTTTTCATAAAGTAATTATCCCTTACTTAATTACCTTCTGTAATTAACCACTTAATTACTTAATTACTTTACCAAGAAATTATACTTAATCAACTCCAAAGTGATTATCTTTAATTAATCACAATTTAATTATTTAATTAATTATTTAACTTAATCATTTAAATTTAATTTAAATGATTCTTAACTTCTTATATTATAAAGATTCTTAATTAAGAAATTCATTTTCTGAATTAAATCATTTATATTAACCAAAATTCTTTGATTATTAATGAAAATTTAATTATCTGAATTATTTTTTCCAAACTTATTTAGCTTTATTTAAATCAAAATTCTGTTTTCACATAAAATAAATCTTTATTAAACTGATTGCCAAATTCTGATCATTTCACTTTATTTTGAAATAAAGTATAACATTTAGAAATCAATTTATAGTCAAACATTTTTTTTAAAAAATTGCTTTTAAATCTTTAAGACTTTTCCCAAAGTTATTTAATAAAACTTATATTAATTTATTTCAAAATTCACTTATTTTATATTAAAACTTCCATAATTTAATATATAATTTGTTTAAAACCATAACTTGAAACAATTTAGTTTCAAAAATCAAAATTTCTTTGTTCAAGCCTTTAAAAACTTTATTGACAAAACCCAAAACTTGCTTGACCCAAAAACCCGAGCAAACTCCTACCCAAACCCGAGTAATCACTCTCGTTTACCCCGAGTTCCTCTAACCTTACCTTGCTTCGAGTCAGAACGACATATACACGATGCATTCTTCGAGTCTCCTCCCTCTTCTCCCCAGAACCACCACTAAAGCACAGATCTGTGCACGTTAACGTGCACATCACCGTTGGTCGGCGGTGATCCTCTCCCCGGCTTCCACCAAGACACAAACGACCCCAACATTGTAACGCGCAATCCAGAAACTCAAATTCAATCGACAAATGAAAATTCAACACTCTAACCCATCAACTCGAAACACAGCAACCGGAAATTTACTCACCGTCGACCATCCCCTACACGTAATGCCTCACCACCTTAGCCGAACTTCCACACAGTCCCCTAATACCACGACAACGCATGCGGTTTCCTCCGGTTGCCTAACGACGCCGAGAATTCCAACAGAGCAACGGTGATACCTATAGGTGTTAAAGCCTACCTCCTCGATTTACAATCATCACAATCTATTAAAAATTATCGTAGTATTTTTCGCATGATCCTTGAAGCCCCCTCCACCTTCGAGTTCAACCACGACAACCCTAATGTCGTAGTTCGCCAAGAAACGGCCAGAAAACCCCAAACCGATAAATCCCAATAGCTCACTAATTACCACATTAAAAATTATGATTCAAGTATTAAAAATCATAATTTTCTATTTGCAATTCAATTATGAATCCAAAATTAAAAATTTAATTTATGAATTTCTGACCCAAATTGAAAATGTACTGTAAATTCAACTATTTATAATAAATTATTCAATTTAAAATCTTGTAATTTTTTTTAGATGATAGCTTATGTGATTACAAACAACATTTGTAAACAAATCATAAGCAAATTCGAATTCAATATGGTATTCTTGAATTTATTATGACACTGGATACCTGTTTATAAGGATACTGGGCATATATTCATGTTCACAGGTAACTCACAATCATAAATCACCTATACATCTACATGCATTAGTTTAAATCCATTAATCCAGACAAATCATCATAATTACACAAGAACAAGATAAATTTTAAGATTCAAAACTGTTTTTCAAATTGCATTTACTCACATTTTATTGCAGAGGATAGAAACAGGTTTCCAGGCTCTTGAAATTTCTGCATGTTGATTTTATTCTGCCGAGCTTTCTAATTTGCTTGATTTATTCCAGAATTGCTTATTGATTTCTAATTTTCTTGATCGACTATAAGATCTTGCATTGATTACTGAATTTCCCAGCATCTCCTCATGTTTTTGAATTCCAGATTTTACTTCTTCCTTCTTTTCATTCAGATTTCTTTACAGTTTCCATTTTTTTTATAAATTCATTTTTGAGTTGAAGAGAGTAAAGGAATTCTCTTGCTGAAAATAAACTCATCTTTTTATTTTACAATCAGATTTTAGATTTTATTATTAATGTAAAAGACATTTGTCACTTTAATGTTATAGGATCTTACACTTGTCATAACCCACTCTATAATGTTTACATGTGTGGTTATGTATTATTTAATATTTACAAATGTTGTTTTAATGTTAAATTAACACTTTGAATGTTATTTTCTTTTTTTTTAATAATTGGTTTAAGCTATATACATATAATTATGTAATGTGTAGAAAATTATAAAATGTTTTTATCATATAAAAATAAACTTTAGACTTCCATAAATATCTTAAAAGCAAATTCATATAGGCATTTTTTAAATAACTTATGTTTTAATCAATTCAATTCTATCATTTGTTTATAAATTGAGAAACTTAGTTTAACTCTTTATATAAATATTTGTAAAACAATTTTATTTTATTTAAAATAGAAACTAAAATATATGTTTATAAAATAAGAAATTAACTTTGTTATTTAAAATTTAAATTCCAAATATCATTTCAAAGGCATTAAATCAAATTAACATTTCAAATTTCAAAGCTATATATATATCTATAAAGTTTGGAAATACTTATTAAATTCAAATTAATACAATTCCTATTTCAAATATATATACAAATATATATATATATATATATATATATATATACACACACACACACACACACATTTCAAATAGAAAACATTACAATATTATATTTGTTAATTTCCATATTAAATTTTAAAACAAATCTCAAATCACAATATATACATTCATATATATTACAATTTGAATATAAAGTTTTATTACATAAAACATTCCCTATTTACAAGATATATCAATATATATATATATATTATAAATAGAAAATAAAATAAATCTTACCAATTTTAAATTACCAAAAATAAATATTTTCAAATCAAAATATTATTAGCTTTTAAAAGAATTAAATTTGCCAATTCATATTGTTAAGAAAAATGTTTATAGATATTAACAAATTATTATCATTAACCTTTAAAATAATTTTAACTTGTCAATTTAAATATAAATGATCAAATCAATTTAATTATTATCAAAGATTATTAAATTGATATTGCTCAAAATTCCGGGTCGTTACATTCCTCCCCCCTTAAAAGAATTTCGTCCCCGAAATTTAAAACAAAGATAATTTAATAACCCAACTAAAGAATTTAAATTTTTATTAGAATTCAAACAATCAATCATACACTATCAATCATAGCAACCAATTCAAACAAACAATTTTATCTATCTAGAAAAATTCTGAATAGAACTTCCTAATATTATCTAGAGTTTTCCAGGTACCTATACTGGAATACTCGTTCTACAAATCTTAAGTAATTACACTATTAAAACCAAGAACTTCCTCATCTGATCCTACAAATCTGAACAAGATATCAGACTAAACTCAAACCAGCTCAACTACCAGATCCTTCTGAACTGCTGATTCTATCACTCAAAGAATCATACACATATTCCTCAGAGATATGTGAAATACAATGAATTCCAGCTATCCGGACTGGCAATTCAATCCTGTAGATTAAAATCTAATCTCCCGAGAACACAAAAAAACTCAAAATACCTTCAAAGCTATCTTTCCAGTTTTACCAAATCTTATATCTCCTTTGATCAGGTAAAACCAAAGCAATATCCAAATTCCAACTTCACATTCCAAATCTCCTCAATTCTAACTGCATAACTCTTCCGATGCTCCTGAGTCACCTTTAATATTCCTGATCAGCCTAACCCTTGCTGATTGCTTCATACAACAGACTGGACCAAAATCAAACCAAATCTCCAGGTCCTATTCAATCAAAATGGCTTTCCAAAAATAATTTGCTGAAATCCAAAATACAACTCTATTCCACAAGCATCAATGGACTTCAAACCTATATCTCATATCTGAATAGCCAAACAGTTGCACTTGACAACCTTACCTTCAAATCCAGAAAATTCCTTCATACTTGAATTTCCTGTAGAAATTCTTTAATCCAAGAAACTGCAACTCCAGGTTGCTCTCATACCAGAATAACTGCTATCTCGCTTCCGCTGCACAACTCTGATCTAGAGCAGATAAGAATGCTATCGAAGAACTCAAGCACAATCTTTCTCCATACACTGTTCATCCGACTCATAAAATCTTAGTTACCATTCTTCTTGATCAACACATCTCAACAGAATCTTAACTTAGAATAAGATGATCAATCCTTCTCCAAAGAGCCCTGAGCTACCTCACCAAACTCTTCTCGTTCTAAGAGTCATCCCACTATATGGTTGAACCATCAAAATTACTCCTGAATTCCAAGTTGATAAGAAAATAAATCTCCGATTCGGGTCAACTTCTAATTCCCTCAAAAACATCTGGAGACCCTCCGACTACTTCCATAGCTTTTACCCCCATATGAGATGCCTCAATCTCAAACCAAGAATACCCAAAGATTCCCAAACTAATCGCAAGTCACTTTTACGATTCCACTCAGTTCTGATTCCAAAGAACTGTCTTCCCAACTAGAACAGCTTTTCCTATTCAAGATAAACCTTTCCAGAATGGCTTATCTACCAGAAAAACTGATAGATCACTTCCAACAAATATCCTATCTACCGAGCCTCCCGAAGAAAAGAATAAGCCTTCACTAACTGCCTGGTCTGCCGATAGTAGAATTACAAAGATTACCGAGTCATCGAAGAAATAGATCCATGCTGCTGCTTTCAAACTTCACTTCAATGATACTGCTAAGCCACAAGATCTTTCTTAACCAAAATCTTCTTGAAACACAAAAGTAACATCCAATTTTGCCAAAAATCCTTGAGACGAGTCGACATCTTCTCAAGAAACTCGGCTCCAAACCAATCACCAACCACTTGTCTTCTTAAGAAAACAATGAGACCATGTCCGAAATGAGGTAACTCATCGACCTTAGTTTCTTGTGATGCCCCACCTCTATACCCACGCTAGCCAAGAACATTACAGTGAATGCTGTCAACTAGCACGGAGAATAAGGCTGTTGAGGAGCGACCATCCATGTAATTGCTTTGCGCGAGCATCGATATGTCAGATAGTATAACATGCATTTCTTATCAAGAGGGAAATCCGACATACCGACACAAACTCAAAGCTACTACACAATGGCTATAATATCTTCAGAAACAAATATAGAAATAAACATAACATAAATCAGTCACAGATAATTCATATCACAAAGGCGGAAATAGATATGAATATTACACATGAAAGTGTACATCAGAGTAGTGGTCAAACAAGATCCATAATATCAAAAAGAATAGATACAAGTGCTAGACAAAAGAATAAGTATACATCATAGAGTCTGTATCTCAAATGTATACAACAAAAACTACTAAACTTAAGTAGTTAGCCAAAAGATCAGATGAAAGTCCGATAAGGAGTCAAGCAGAAGCACCTGTAAAATCTCAGTCTGACCCGAGTATTATTTAATAAGAAAATAATAAACGGATCAGTCTAGCTATAAATATCAGATAACATGATATAGAATTAAGAGATATGGCATAAACATATAATAATCACAATGCCAAGCTGTGATAAATAAGTAATTGAAAATCAACAAGAGATTAATCAATATCACAATAATCTACTCAAGATAAAAAGGAATGTCATACTCCTAATTTCATTCACCAAGCCACAATAAATGACATATATATCAATGCCAATCGTAAAAGTTGGTAAAACATAAATTCCAGAAATCATCAAATAGAAATCCAGAAATCACAATAAAAGGATGACCAATCCCATAAACTGGACATCGACGCACCTAGAAAGACACGCCCCATGCACAGTCGAACATCGACGCACCTAGAAAGATACGCCCCATGCTCTAGCATCGACGCACCTAGAAAGATACGCCCCATGCACAAATAAACATCGATGCACCTAGAAAGATACATCCCATGCATAAATAAACATCGATGCACCTAGAAAGATACACCCCATGTAATGTCTAACATCGATGCACCTAGAAAGATACACCCCATGCAAAGTCGAACATCGACGCACCTAGAAAGATACGCCCCATGCTCTAGCATCGACGCACCTAGAAAGATACGCCCCATGCACAAATAAACATCGATGCACCTAGAAAGATATATCCCATGCATAAATAAACATCGATGCACCTAGAAAGATACACCCCATGTAATGTCTAACATTGATGCACCTAGAAAGATGCACCCCATGCAAAGTCGAACATCGACGCACCTAGAAAGATACGTCCCATGCATAGACGAACATCGACGCACCTAGAAAGATACGACCCATGTGTAAACAAACATCAACGCACCTAAATAGGTACGACCCATGTAAGAAATGAGACGAAGCTTAATAAAATGAGGAACAGTCCTCCACATAGACAAAGAGACATCGCACATTGCTAGTCTAAATCACAAAGATGATCGTCATGATCAACGAGAAGTGTCGATTACAGTAAGCTAGTAAATATATGAGCTTAGCTTCATGTCCCATAACCACTAGCTTAACTTAAATATTTACGAACAAATTGTAGGTCTCCACTAGAAAATTGTCACAAGAGATTCAATCGAACAAGTCCAAGAATTAACCGACGAAGTAAACGCAAGCGTTTCATACCACTTGTTTTACTAAGTCGTTTAATTAGATTTCTCATACGAGTGAGGTAAAGGCTTGTATATACTAATAGATTGGAAAACGGTTTTATAAACGAATTTGGTATTAAAATAGTATTGAAATCGTTTGAGGAAAGAGTTTTGATATTTACTACTAGTATAGAAAACCTTTATATTTTTAAGTGACAAATCATAGAAGTGATTGTAGAAACAATCAACTCATAAAGATTCACATTCAAAGACGTGAATAAAATCCAAAGAAATCGATACCGAATCCATCAAAATGGATATTCCCATAAATCACGAAGAAAATGTCATCAAAGTCGATAATAAGTGATAATAACAAAAGGGAATCAACACGAATCGATTGAAGTTGGAATTCTCAAGCAAATAGGCAAAACTTGCAAATAGGAGCAGGTCGGTCGACCGGACTCCCTGAGTCGGTTGACCGAACCAAGGGTTGGAAGTGCCAGGGGCACCAGGTCGGTCGACCGGCCCAGGGGCTCGGTCGGCCGAGGCCTGTAATCGGCACTTCCAAACAGAGGCAGGAAGTGCCTGGATAGCAGGTCGGTCGACCGGCCCAGGGGCTCGGTCGGCCGAACCTGTTGCCAGCACTCCCCTGCCCTAATTCAAAGGAGGTGCAAACTCGATCAAATTGCATTCGCTCGAGCAACGGCGCTAAGGGTTTATGCCTATCGACTACCCGGCCCTAAAAGCTCTTCGATGCACAATCAAAAACACATTCAAACATCAAAGTTAGGATTTTTAAAGATTTGAACCCAAAACACTAAAAATTGGAATATTCACCAAATCAATCCAAACCAAAAGCAATTGCACACGAATAAGTGTTAGGAATTCATACCTAACAATCGAAGATAAATATAAGCATAGATGTGAGATAAAAATCTCACCTTTGAATCCGAAAACAATGAATGAGAAGCTTGAAAGCAAGGGGAGATCAACCACACTTCAATCTCAACACTAGAAGCTTGAATGTAAGCTTAAAAGAAGAACATTCCCTAAGTTAGGTTTAGGAAATTTCTGAAATCAAAGAGAGAATGAGTTGGAGAAGAAGAAGGAGATGCTTACCAATGGGTTCACTTGAGTTTTGGAGCTAGAGGTTGGATTTGCTAATGGAAACTACGGCTTAGGATTTCCTAATTCTTTTTCTCTTCCCCCATTTTAGCTTGAGCTTGAGTGTTAGGAAAATAGAAAAGAAGTGAATGAAGAGGAGAGGGGTTGGGACTGAATACATAAGTGGGCTCAGCCCAAACCAAAACCCTAACAGAAAAGTAGCAAAATTCAACTTTCTTCAAACATATCGAAGCTTATACTCAAAAAGGTCGCAAACGGCATTTTGAACTCAATGGGGGTGGTCTCAAGTCCCAATTCGACTGTTTGCAAAAAGTAGCTTTTCGGACCAAAATCTGACGAACGGTAAAATATTTAAATAAAATATTTAAATATAAAATCGATAAATATGCGGGTTGTTACAGACTCCCCTCCTTAAAGAAATTGCGTCCTCGCAATACTTAAGAAGAAAATAAGAAGTAACAACCATAGAAGCATATCAACACAAAAGAAAATTTGAAATAGGAAGTTCACCATAAGGAGCATGAAAGAGTAAGCCTGAACGGGATCGCTCAATGAATTCTCTGGATTCCCAAGAGCAATTCTTAGGATTTGAGAATCATTGAACTATCACAAAAAGAACATCTTTATTCCGAAGGCGCTCAACCTCCGAAGTAATGATGCGAATGGAATGTTGCTCATAAGTCAAAACTGGTGAGACTTCAATTTCATCAATAACACCAGCTCGAGAATAAAAATAGGAAACCTAAAAGCATTTCCATAGTTAAAAGACGCAGAAAACGTCAAGAATAGCAGAAAATTGAGCCAGTGCAACGACGTAGTACAGAAACGGTACGCCCGAGAAACTAGAAACTCGAATAATTTGGAACACCGACGTAGTACAAAAACGGTACGTCCAATGAACCGATAAACCGGAACAACAATGTAGTATAATGATAGTACATCCGATGAACCGAACACCATAAAAGAACACCGGACACTAGTCCATAAAAGGAATGAGATAAAACTCAATAAAACGAAGTACATCAAAACGTTCGATGAACTTGATAAAGAGATAATTCCCTTCAGACATCATCAAAGAATCAACCACTTGTTGCTTACGACAAAGCGCATTGGCAACACGATTTCCCTTCCAGGAATAAAAAGAATATCAAGATCATAAGATGTCAGGAACTCGAGTCAACATGGAGTTCCATATGAGAAAATAATTATTCCAAAGATTTATGATCGAGGTAGAGAACAAATTTCTCCCCCAAAGATGATGATGTCAAACTCTAAAAGCAAAAACAATAGCCGCGAGCACTAGATCATGAGTGGCATACCTAGTCTCGATAAGCTATAATGATTTAGAAGCACAAGTGATAGCACGTTCTCCTTTGCAAGAGAACGACATACAAACCAGTACGACTAGTATCGGTACAAATAGCAAAGTCTTGGTTCCCCTTCAGGAATCACAAGAATAAGAGTATCGAAAAGAAAGAATTTCTTTTAAATAATCTTCTTTCCTGAAAAGTTAAAACTTTCAAAATTATATTTTTATTTTTATGTAATAATCTTTCTACAAAAATTTTACATTTTTACAAGTCAATATATCATGTCTGATTGTCTCATCAAAGCGTTTAGGAAATTCCCATCGATAACGTTGATCAAGCGCATCGACCAAAATTCTTAAAACACTAAATGGGCAATACAATCACAAAATCGTATTCTATAGGATAAGTAAGTTTCTCAAAAACTTCTAAGAATATTATTTGTTCGTTTTAAGAACAAAAATCCGGTTATACTTCTAAATAAATCTTATGAAAAAGATTTTGCAAAATTTTAAATTGCTATTTTCATCCAAAAATCAATAAATAAAAGAATGGTCTCATCAAAATATTCATAGAATATTTGATATATAAAATGGATGAAATAAGCTGGACAAATTGAATGACAAAATAACTCATTCATAGGAATCATAACAAGTGCGGAATGCGGTAAGTGGAATGCTAACTTCCGCAACTCGTAGCAAATGAAAACCGGTGGTAAGGTCAAACTGAAAAGACCTTAGCACCACACAAAGATTACTTAGGTGATAAATCCTAAGACAAGCTCAAAAATACCGGAAAATTTCTCAAACTACATGAATGAGAGAAATAACACTTTCCTTATAAGTGGGCTTAATGAATAAAATGATGCCATCAAGTTGGAATCAAAATCATAAAGGAAAAATAGAAATCTGCTTAACAGATTGAAAATGTCGAAGAGGAAAAGTCCACACGAGAAAATAGGATATGGGCTTCACAACGATTAAGCCAATACTTACAAAAATCAACTCCGAAGCCTAAGTAAAAATTATCGGCTCGGAAAGATAAATCACATAAAATAATTTCGACATCAAATAAAAGCGAATTAAGTGTTGCAGATCTACCATCCGGATTCGCAATCCTCAAAGAAGTCATCAAGCACAAAATATTTTCAAAGAAAAGAATTGACAAGTTCTTTTGATATAAAATAGTGAGCCATATCAAAAAGAACTCAAATAGAAAGTTCACGAAATAAATGTAGTCAAGGATTAAATGAGAAATACCTTGACCACGAGAAGTGTTACCAGGAGCCTGCACTACATTGAGCTCTCGCTCCTTCTTACTTTGAAGTACGGGACATGCAGTAATATGGTGACCCGAACTTTTGCAATAGCGACAAAAGAGGGGTCTCAGACACTCCCTTGCACGGTGGTCTGTGGAATCACAATTGTAGCATCGTCCACGACTAGAGGTAGGAACTTTTTCTACCAGAGTTTGTTGCTTCCCTTTCTTATTAGAATCGAGGCCTTTGAATTTGATAGGCCTCTTCAAGTTATTGTCTAAGTTCCATTGGGCACGCACAACTTCAACATCACCTTCATTATCAGCCTCTTCAAGACGAAGAGCGATATCAATAAGCTGATCAAATGAAACCTCAAGTTTCAGAAGTAATGGCTTCTTAAGATTCTTATTCAAGCCATAGACAAATCTCTGATTTTTCTTCAATGGGGTATTAATGTACTCAACCCCGTATTTGGACAGAGATTCGAAGGATGCGACATAGTCTGTCACAGAAGATTCACCTTGAACAAGGTCTATGAAACGCCGGGCTAAAGTTACTTTTTCAGCCTCCGGCACAAATTTCGATTCGAATCTTTCCCGAAATTGCTCCCAAGTGAGATCCGCTTCAACGATTTCAGAAACCAAAAGCTCATACCAATCTAATGCTCTTTCTTGGAGCATACTAGAAGCCACTTGGACTCGATGAAGGTCAATAAGGTTCATGCGAGAAAAGATGCGATCGCATGATTTGAGCCAAGCTTGAATTTCTATAACACTCTCGAATCCCTTGAATAGCCTTCCACCCAAATCGGTGTAGTCTCTGCACAAGCATGCAAAACCAGATCTAGGATGAGTAGGCTCTGGATTGGGACCGGCTGCTTGAGCGTTCTTTACTAGATCAAGAAGCTGCTGGGCAGACATAAATACTCCATCCTGGGGAGTAGCACTAGATTGACCGGCGCTGGGACGGCCTGGTCTACCCATTTCTCTTCTTTAAGAAAGAAAGAAAGAAGAGGAAAAAGTTACTCTCAAAATAAATATCAAGCAATCTTGATAGATAAAATAAGGAGTCATAAAAGAAAGTAGGATAGAACGGTACGAAGACCCGAATAAAATCCTAAAGCACAACTCCTAAGAAAGACTTAGGACACGATCCTTGCTAAATTATTCTATATTGTTCCGAAGTTTGGCTCTGATACCAAGCTGTGACGCCCCACCTCTATACCCACGCTAGCCAAGAACATTACGGTGAATGTTGTCAACTAGCACGGAGAATAAGGCTGTTGAGGAGCGACCATCCATGTAATTGCTTTGCGCGAGCATCGATATGTCAGATAGTATAACATGCGTTTCTTATCAAGAGGGAAATCCGACATACCGACACAAACTCAAAGCTACTACACAGTGGCTATAATATCTTCAGAAACAAATATAGAAATAAACATAACATAAATCAGTCACAGATAATTCATATCACAAAGGCGGAAATAGATATGAATATTACACATGAAAGTGTACATCAGAGTAGTGGTCAAACAAGATCCATAATATCAAAAAGAATAGATACAAGTGCTAGACAAAAGAATAAGTATACATCATAGAGTCTGTATCTCAAATGTATACAACAAAAACTACTAAACTTAAGTAGTTAGCCAAAAGATCAGATGAAAGTCCGATAAGGAGTCAAGCAGAAGCACCTGTAAAATCTCAGTCTGACCCGAGTATTATTTAATAAGAAAATAATAAACGAATCAGTCTAGCTATAAATATCAGATAACATGATATAGAATTAAGAGATATGGCATAAACATATAATAATCACAATGCCAAGCTGTGATAAATAAGTAATTGAAAATCAACAAGAGATTAATCAATATCACAATAATCTACTCAAGATAAAAAGGAATGTCATACTCCTAATTTCATTCACCAAGCCACAATAAATGACATATATATCAATGCCAATCGTAAAAGTTGGTGAAACATAAATTCCAGAAATCATCAAATAGAAATCCAGAAATCACAATAAAAGGATGGCCAATCCCATAAACTGGACATCGACGCACCTAGAAAGACACGCCCCATGCACAGTCGAACATCGACGCACCCAGAAAGATACGCCCCATGCTCTAGCATCGACGCACCTAGAAAGATACGCCCCATGCACATATAAACATCGATGCACCTAAAAAGATACATCCCATGCATAAATAAACATCGATGCACCTAGAAAGATACACCCCATGTAATGTCTAACATCGATGCACCTAGAAAGATACACCCCATGCAAAGTCGAACATCGACGCACCTAGAAAGATACGCCCCATGCTCTAGCATCGACGCACTTAGAAAGATACGCCCCATGCACAAATAAACATCGATGCACCTAGAAAGATACATCCCATGCATAAATAAACATCGATGCACCTAGAAAGATACACCCCATATAATGTCTAACATCGATGCACCTAGAAAGATACACCCCATGTAAAGTCGAACATCGACGCACCTAGAAAGATACGCCCCATGCATAGACGAACATCGACGCACCTAGAAAGATACGACCCATGTGTAAACAAACATCGACGCACCTAAATAGGTACGACCCATGTAAGAAATGAGACGAAGCTCAATAAAATGAGGAACAGTCCTCCACATAGGCAAAGAGACATCGCACATTGCTAGTCTAAATCACAAAGATGATCGTCATGATCAACGAGAAGTGTCGATTACAGTAAGCTAGTAAATATATGAGCTTAGCTTCATGTCCCATAACCACTAGCTTAACTTAAATATTTACGAACAAATTGTAGGTCTCCACTAGAAAATTGTCACAAGAGATTCAATCGAACAAGTCCAAGAATTAACCGACGAAGTAAACGCAAGCATTTCATACCACTTGTTTTACTAAGTCATTTAATTAGATTTCTCATACGAGTGAGGTAAAGGCTTATATATACTAATAGATTGGAAAACGGTTTTATAAACGAATTTAGTATTAAAATAGTATTGAAATCGTTTGAGGAAAGAGTTTTGATATTTACTACTAGTATAGAAAACCTTTATATTTTTAAGCGACAAATCATAGAAGTGATTGTAGAAACAATCAACTCATAAAGATTCACATTCAAAGACGTGAATAAAATCCAAAGAAATCGATACCGAATCCATCAAAATGGATATTCCCATAAATCACGAAGAAAATGTCATCAAAGTCGATAATAAGTGATAATAACAAAAGGGAATCAACACGAATCGATTGAAGTTGGAATTCTCAAGCAAATAGGCAAAACTTGCAAATAGGAGCAGGTCGGTTGACCGGACTCCCTGAGTCGGTTGACCGAACCAAGGGTTGGAAGTGCCAGGGGCACCAGGTCGGTCGACCGGCCCAGGGGCTCGGTCGGCCGAGGCCTGTAATCGGCACTTCCAAACAGAGGCAGGAAGTGCCTGGATAGCAGGTCGGTCGACCGGCCCAAGGGCTCGGTCGGCCGAACCTGTTGCCAGCACTCCCCTGCCCTAATTCAAAGGAGGTGCAAACTTGATCAAATTGCATTCGCTCAAGCAATGGCGCTAAGGGTTTATGCCTATCGACTACCCGGCCCTAAAAGCTTTTCGATGCACAATCAAAAACACATTCAAACATCAAAGTTAGGATTTTTAAAGATTTGAACCCAAAACACTAAAAATTGGTATATTCACCAAATCAATCCAAACCAAAAGCAATTGCACATGAATAAGTGTTAGGAATTCATACCTAACAATCGAAGATAAATATAAGCATAGATGTGAGATAAAAATCTCACCTTTGAATCCGAAAACAATGAATGAGAAGCTTGAAAGCAAGGGGAGATCAACCACACTTCAATCTCAACACTAGAAGCTTGAATGTAAGATTAAAAGAAGAACATTCCCTAAGTTAGGTTTAGGAAATTTCTGAAATCAAAGAGAGAATGAGTTGGAGAAGAAGAAGGAGATGCTTACCAATGGGTTCACTTGAGTTTTGGAGCTAGAAGTTGGATTTGCTAATGGAAACTAGGGCTTAGGATTTCCTAATTCTTTTTCTCTTCCCCCATTTTTGCTTGAGCTTGAGTGTTAGGAAAATAGAAAATAAGTGAATGAAGAGGAGAGGGGTTGGGACTGAATACATAAGTGGGCTCAGCCCAAACCAAAACCCTAAGTAAAAAGTAGCAAAATTCAACTTTCTCCAAACATATCGAAGCTTATACTCAAAAAGGTCGCAAACGGCATTTTGAACTCAATGGGGGTGGTCTCAAGTCCCAATTCGACTATTTGCAAAAAGTAGCTTTTCGGACCAAAATCCGACGAACGATAAAATATTTAAATAAAACATTTAAATATAAAATCGATAAATATGCGGGTTGTTACATTTCCTACTTCAATAAAGATAAGACACCCTTACATGAAATCCAGAAAATCTCTAAACATCCGAATCTTCATTGCAGTAGACATCAATGCTCTTCCAACACCATCTAAATCTGGCTCCAAAAGAAACATCTTCAGAACCATCTATGGATACTGCATCTCATTACACATCTATTCCTTCTTGAAGCTGTCAAGATACCACCACTTGCTTCTATTTAGCTGACAAACTCAACTCTAGCAAATACCTGCTTACTCGAGAACAAATTAACCTCACACTTCAAGAATATACTCCAATTCTTGAAAATACTTCTTCTGGACTCAAAGAAATCCTTTCACCAATCTACAAAGCTTATTCGAGACAGTATTAGGTCTACAATCTCGACAAACACCTCTAACCACAACATATAAACCTCTTCCATTAGTGGTAGTCGTGTTCCACACACTCCTACCTTATCTACCTTTATAACCTATGTTGGAAAATCCAAACAGATAACCCAACATATTAGGTAGATATATAAATATATATATACATAAATTACAAGTACGCTCTCTCAAGATAGACACCACTCCAGAGCCTAGGTATTCACTCAACCTAATGCTCTGATACCAACAGTAGCGACCCGACTTTCTATCACCAGAAAATCGCATCACTAATTAAGAAAGAAAGGGATAGAAGAAGAAAGAAAGAGAAGAAAGAGAAGAAAGAGAAAACAACACATCAGAATCTCACAGCGGAACGATTTAAATATAATATAGAAACATATACATAGTATCAGAGTACACAATTGAACATCTCAATTTAGACAGTTATAACACTTCTGTCTAATATACAATACAAGAACATCAACACAGAATAACACACAGCGAAAACTCTAACCATATATCTACACGCTGAAGCCTCATGCTCCAAAGCTCCTCCAGATTTCTTCAAGGATAACCTGAATCACCTGACTACTCATATATAATATGAGTACCCAAGAGTTTAATAAAACAGAAAATAAACACTTGGGTCAGACAGGGGTCTGGTGTGAGTAAACGGTTTAAGATTGCTTAACTTTAGAAAATCCTTTGAAACAAAGGTATCACGTAAGACTTCCCATACATAAACATGGAAAAGTTTTTACCTTACGCTAACCAAAACATTTGATAGGAAGTCCAGTGATATTATAATAGTGTCTAGGGTTTTCAAAATAAGATACAGAAATAGCTGGAATGCTTACATCTCACGTTCCAACATAGTTGGGCACAATCAAAACCGTACAGGCACTTATTGGATTATGGATTCCATCAATGGCAGGGCTACTGGGGTACCGTCCGTCACAGTACGTGGCCTAGATCACCGTACCAAGGAGTACTCCCACTCCCCTGCAACACAAGGCCGGGACCATTCCTTACTGAATAGTCCCGAACAAGACCACCCCGCAGTTGGCTGCAGACCAACTGCCCACACAGCCGAAATAAAAAGGGACTTCTAGACAGGGATGTATCTCGCTCTCCAGTGGGAGCTACCCACGAAGCCTTGCTGCACCTCCCTTGTTTTAGCCATTCCCGGTTGATGAGGCTTGAGGCTGCGATTACCTTTATAGAACACATCTATCTTAGAATGCTCATCGTCCGCCTGACGATGTTCTGAAAGCATTCAATCCATACAAGTTCGTTCCGGGTTCGAACGAAACCGAAGGCACTATCTCGTTGCACTCATTTTGGAATCACCCTCAGAGTCAACGACCACAGCCCTTGCACTCTAAATTTCCATCTCGAACCTATAAGCACTATTCCATCAAACTCATTACGGAATCACCCACAGAGTTATACTGACGTATAGCCCTTACACCTCGAGTCTTCACTTGTTCCACTTGGACTAACAACCTACGTTTAATTGGAATCGATGTGGTTTTCGGATATCCAAATTTGGAAACCCTATCTCGGTCTCACCGAATCCAAACGCCATTTTAATGTCCAAGTTATACTTAAGGGATTTAAACAATAGATATTCGGAAATATCACTTAACATAAATGGACTATTCACAACACAGATAGATAATCATCTATTATCTCATACATTTATACATATCGCAAAGCAACATATATACCACATTTCAGATATAACATATTCACATCATCACATATCAACCAACGTCATCCAATAACATCCAATATCATTAACTCATTTAATGATACTTATCAACCAATCAATAATCACTAATACACAAGGTTGATACAACTTAAATAATTTAATTAATTCTTAATTAAATTAATCCTTACTTAATCACTTGGATTTATCAGCAATCCATCTTACTTATTCATTAATTAATTACAAATTAACTAATTTACTAACATCACTTAATTATCCACTTCAATTAATCTTCCCTGATTAATTATCACTTAATTACTTTAAGTAATTATTACTTAATTACCATATTAATTAATCATCCTAATTAATTACTTCCAAATTATACTAAGTAATTACCTCTTAATTACCTTTTAAAATTAATCATACTTGATTAACTATTCTTTAATTATCCTGATAATTATTCCTTAATTATCCTTTAATCATACCTGATTAATTACTTTTAATTAATCACATTTGATTAATTACTTTTAATTAAATACTTGATTAATTACTTTTAATTAATCATATTTAAATAATTACTTTTAATTAATCACCTTTTGATTAATTACTTTAATTACATTTAGTAATTAAAACTTAATTATAAATTAATTATCTTAAATTATTAATTAACAATTAATTAATTATTTTCATTAATTAATGATTACTTCCATTAATTATAATCTTAATTAATTACTTAACAAGTAATTAATCACTTAATAATTACTCATAATCCTTTTATTAATTAATCATAAATCAAATAATCTAAACCTTTAACTAATTATTAATTAATTCTTTAATTAATAACTCAAATGATTAACTTTTAATCACATTACTTAATTACTTTTCATAAAGTAATTATCCTTTACTTAATTACCTTCTGTAATTAACCACTTAATTACTTAATTACTTTACCAAGAAATTATACTTAATCAACTCCAAAGTGATTATCTTTAATTAATCACAAATTAATTATTTAATTAATTATTTAACTTAATCATTTAAATTTAATTTAAATGATTTTTAACTTCTTATATTATAAAGATTCTTAATTAAGAAATTCATTTTCTAAATTAAATCATTTATATTAACCAAAATTCTTTGATTATTAATCAAAATTTAATTATCTGAATTATTTTTTCCAAACTTATTTAGCTTTATTTAAGTCAAAATTCTGATTTCACATAAAATAAATCTTTATTAAACTGATTCCCAAATTCTGATCATTTCACTTTATTTTGAAATAAAGTATAACATTTAGAAATCAATTTATAGTCAAACATTTTTTTTAAAAATTACTTTTAAATCTTTAAGACTTTTCCCAAAGTTATTTAATAAAACTTATATTAATTTATTTTAAAATTCACTTATTTTATATTAAAACTTCCATAATTTAAATATAGTTTGTTTAAAACCATAACTTGAAACAATTTAGTTTCAAAAGTCAAAATTTCTTTGTTCAAGCCTTTAAAAACTTTATTGACAAAACCCAAAACTTGCTTGACCCAAAAACCCGAGCAAATCCCTACCCAAACCCGAGTAATCACTCTCGTTTACCCCGAGTTCCTCTAACCTTACCTTGCTTCGAGTCAGAATGACATATACACGATGCATTCTTCGAGTTTCCTCCCTCTTCTCCCCAGAACCACCACTGAAGCACAGATCTGTGCACGTTAACGTGCACACCACCGTTGCTCGGCGGCGATCCTCCCCCGGCTTCGACCAAAACACAAACGACCCCAACATTGTAACGCGCAATCCAGAAACTCAAATTCAATCGACAAACGAAAATTCAACACTCGAACCCATCAACTCGAAACACAACAACTAGAAATTTACTCACCGCCGACCATCCCCTACACGTAATGCCTCACCACCCTAGCCGAAGCTTCCACACAGTCCCCTGATACCACGGCAACGCATGCGGTTCCCTCCGGTTGCCTAACGACGCCGAGAATTCCAACAGAGCAACGGTGATATCTACAGGTGTTAAACCCTACCTCCTCGATTTACAATCATCACAATCTATTAAAAATTCTCGAAGTATTTTTCGCATGATCCCTGAAGCCCCCTCCACCTTCGAGTTCAACCACGACAACCCTACTATCGTAGTTCGCCAAGAAACGGCCAGAAAACCCCAAACCGATAAATCCCAATAGCTCACTAATTACCCCATTAAAAATTATGATTCAGGTATTAAAAATCATAATTTTCTATTTGCAATTCAATTATGAATCCAAAATTAAAAATTTAATTTATGAATTTCTGACCCAAATTGAAAATGTACTGTAAATTCTACTATTTATAATAAATTATTCAATTTAAAATCTTGTAATTATTTTTAGATGATAGCTTATGTGATTACAAACAACATTTGTAAACAAATCATAAGCAAATTCAAATTCAATATGGTATTCTTGAATTTATTATGACATTGGATACCTGTTTATAAGGATACTGGGCATATATTCATGTTCACAGGCAACTCACAATCATAAATCACCTATACATCTACATGCATTAGTTTAAATCCATTAATCCAGACAAATCATCATAATTACACAAGAACAAGATAAATTTTAAGATCCAAAACTGTTTTTCAAATTGCATTTACTCACATTTTATTGCAGAGGATAGAAACAGGTTTCCAGGATCATGAAATTTCTGCATGTTGATTTTATTCTGCTGAGCTTTCTAATTTGCTTGATTTATTCCAGAATTGCTTATTGATTTCTAATTTTCTTGATCGACTATAAGATCTTGCATTGATTACTGAATTTCCCAGCATCTCCTCATGTTTTTGAATTCCAGATTTTACTTCTTCCTTCTTTTCATTCAGATTTCTTTACAGTTTCCATTTTTTTTATAAATTCATTTTTGAGTTGAAGAGAGTAAAGGAATTCTCTTGCTGAAAATAAACTCATCTTTTTATTTTACAATTAGATTTTAAATTTTATTATTAATGTAAAAGACATTTGTCACTTTAATGTTATAGGATCTTACACTTGTCTTAACCCACTCTATAATGTTTACATGTGTGGTTATGTATTATTTAGTATTTACAAATGTTGTTTTAATGTTAAATTAACACTTTGAATGTTATTTTCTTTTTTTTTATAATTGGTTTAAGCTATATACATATAATTATGTAATGTGTAGAATATAAAATGTTTTTATCATATAAAAATAAACTTTAGACTTCCATAAATATCTTAAAAGCAAATTCATATAGGCATTTTTTAAATAACTTATGTTTTAATCATTTTAATTCTATCATTTGTTTATAAATTGAGAAACTTAGTTTAACTCTTTATATAGATATTTGTAAAATAATTTTATTTTATTTAAAATAGAAGCTAAAATATATGTTTATAAAATAAGAAATTAACTTTGTTATTTAAAATTTAAATTCCAAATATCGTTTCAAAGGCATTAAATCAAATTAGCTTTTCAAATTTCAAAACTATATATATATATCTATAAAGTTTGGAAATACTTATTAAATTCAAATTAATAAAATTCCTATTTCAAATATATATACAAATATATATATATACACATTTCAAACAGAAAACATTACAATATTATATTTATTAATTTCCATATTAAATTTTAAAACAAATCTCAAATCATAATATATACATTCATATATATTACAATTTGAATATAAAGTTTTATTACATAAAACATTCCCTATTTACAAGATATATCAATATATATATATATATTATAAATAGAAAATAAAATAAATCTTACCAATTTTAAATTACCAAAAATAAATATTTCAAATCAAAATATTATTATCTTTCAAAAGAATCAAATTTGCCAATTCATATTGTTAAGAAAAATGTTTATATATATTAACAAATTATTATCGTTAACCTTTAAAATAATTTTAACTTATCAATTTAAATATAAATGATCAAATCAATTTAATTATTGTAAAAGATTATTAAATTGATATGCTCAAAATTCCGGGTCGTTACATTGCATTAGCCTTTAACCTACGATGGCCATGTACTAACAACCTAGGAAAGCTAATGATGCCAAGAAATTCTAAGTAAATAAATGAACTTTTTGTAGCACTTGGGAAGCCATCTTCCCGAGTGATGGTTGAGAATTTCATAGAGATGGAATGGCTACAACGAATAATAAGTTAAAGAGGAATAAGTTGTTTAGTAACGACCTGAAATTTTTAATGTTTCGAATGGGAATATTTAATTTGTTTAAATATTCAAATTATATATGAATGTAATAATAAGAAAATCAATTTCTATTTGAAACCACTTGAATTTTAATAACTTATTTTTAAAAAAATCTATAGAATTTTTCCATAATTTCTAATTGAAAATTATTTAAATTATCATTTGATGATTTTTCGGCAAACGATGGTATTTTGAGATTTACAGAATATAATAACCAGTGTATTTTATTTTGTTTTGCGATCGTGTTGCATTTTTATGCAGGATCATAATTTTATTTCTATTGTTTGCGGTCTGCATGCGAAAGGAATATTGTATAGCAAAATATCGCGAAAAACCATATTTTCAAATCTATTCAACTAGTTAATGGTTATTTGCTTTAATATGATGGTGGCTTGTAATTGTTGGCTAATTTGAGAAATCTTGATTATCTTGTGTGTAAAGGAGTGCATTTGATTTGAATTACTTGTGATGGAAGGAAAAAAAAATTGTTTTCTTATAAAATCAGCCAAATACTTCACATTCATTTTCCTATTTTCTTTCCCTCCTTCCTTCTTCTTTCGTTCATTCTTTTTCCAATAAAACTATAATGGTCGTATTTTTGAAAATCAAAATCAATTAGTATAGTAGCTGAAATCATGGTATAAATTGTGTCGAGTTTGTTAGGGTGAGTTCTTCGATTTGGTATAGGTTTCATAGGTTATGACATCAGTATGTCGAACTCGACATTTTTGCAGTGCATTAGGGTTACGGTTTGTAGGTGGTGGAAGAGGTCTTAGGAAAAGTGGAGGCTATGGTTACTTCTTGAGGCAAGGCATGTTTGGGGTAGCTAAATGGTGAGGTGCGGCAATGGGAGGAGAAAAGAAACTCTTTGGTTGTCATTTACTGGAGTGGAGGTCGGATTTCATTGGAAGGCGCTGGAGCAAGGTTCTAGGGTGGCAATAGACCAGGCGAGGCAACTGGGTTTGTGAGCGACGGTTGTTCGGCTAGTGGTGGCATGGTTGGTGCGTGCATGTGCATGGCGTGCACGATAGTGGGTTGCTGAAGTTTAATTTGGGGATTTTCAAACTGTTAGAGGGAAGAAAGATGAGGATGGAAGCAGGTCGAGTGTGTTAAGTTGGTGGGCCGATCTGTTCAGGGCGAGGAGCGCATATATATATATATATATATATATGTATATATATATATTATATTTAAATTCTCTTATTAATAATAAAATCATGTTAGTTAACTTCAATTTGTGATAACTCTCTCATATGGAACCCATTTTACCAACGGATTTTTGCGTTGGACACGTATAGTCAAGTACAATATTGTAGTATAACTTGTTGTTAGATTTGGTGATGTTTAGATTATTGATAAAATAATAGGGACTGAATTTAATTAAGTTATTTTAAATAATAAAGTCATTAAATTAATTATACCTTACTGGTGACATTTATTCAGCTAAATAAGACACCAATATATTAAATTTAATTGAATAGATTATTTTGGATATCCATCTAGCAGAATAAAACACCGTTCTGCTATAATTAAATTGTGAGATTTTTAATGACATCAATTTAGCTGCATAAATCCTCATTCTGCTACTATATTAGTTTGGACATTTATTCATACATCGGTAAATTAATATGTGGATTCATTTGTATTAGATGAGTGATGGATTTGCTATTGATTGCTAATTGATTTTTATTTACATACATACCTACATATGTAAATATCGGTTAGGTGACTTAGAAAGCCAATTTGAATTAAATGGTAACTTGATTAGTATCATGGTGGTTGCTAAAATATAACGACCTGATTTTACGACTTTCGAAAGTCGACATTGGTACATCCACTGTACCAAATGCCGAACAATCGAATGCCGAAAAACCAAACCATTAGGGTTAAAGAAGAAGAAGAAGATGGAAGAAGAACAAAAAAAACAACAGAATCTCACATTTCGCAGCGGAATAATATATAATAGATAAAGAATTATCTTTGAACAAAAACACTATATCAGTTTATACATCACATTATCAGAGTTTACAACAACAACCAGCGGAAAAGAAATATTACATATATACATGATATGCCTCGCCATCCAGCTTCAACTCCTGATCTCCACGACAACTTCTTGACTTCGCTCCAGAATAATTGACAACCTAACTCTAGGCCGCCCGTGTGGAAAATTATGGGCACCCAGAGTTTAGAAAGGGACAATAAACTCCAGGTCAGTCGTGGAACTAGTGTGAGAAGTTGAAAACAGTTATTTTCACAAAGAAAATAAAAAGAAATCCGCTATGCTTTAGGAAAATGAAACTACCATAAGGCCTCCCGGCACACACACAATGCAATCACACACTTGTGGGAGATTTCTCCTTATGATAGTCAAACATGCTTAGTACGCAAAATCTCCTTTGATATTATTATTAGTGCATAGTGGAAAAACATTTGCAAGTATAATATTAATCTTAGCCAGCATACGTACTATTATAGTATGCCTACTATAGCTACCATATTAGATGGCAGGTTATACAATTAAAACTATACAAGGCATGTATTGGTAATTGAATCTCCAACAAATGGTCAGGCTAAGGAACTTCCTGGGCCATATGGGTACGCCTCTGGAGGGACGCCCCGTTAACCTAACCGGATCTCTGCCAACACAAGGCCAGGTTACCTCTACAAAAATAGGTAACTACTGACATGGGTATGCCATACCCTGGTTGTAAACAACCTATATCCGAGGATCCTCAATACCAACAACCACAAAGTAATAAATTTGCAGCAACAACATAGGTTAAGTATCTGGGCTCCATACCATGATACCACCTCTATTCAGAAGGAAATGAACATACCCTAAGGGGCGCTATCCCCTATAACCTTGCTGCATCCTTCCTGTTTCGACCATTCCGGGGTGTGAGGTCCGACGAAGTCTCATCCCACAAAGCTACGCTTTTCACATAAGCCATGCTTCGATCAACCAATGATCATCAGCACTTCGTATGCCACATTCCCAAATTGGGAATGTATCACTAGTAACCATCAACTACATAACCTCTGAGCTCGTACGTCTCAGAGAAGGGTGTTAAGCTAAGAGAATAAATTCTCCGCCACCCACAGAAATGTATTTGATAGAAACCAGCTTTACATCTCAAAGTGTAACGTCAGACACACATCCATACAAGTCCATTCCGGGATCGAACGGAACCGAAGGCACATCAAAGAAGCCCTTGAAAATCCGAATATTCACTAATCACATCCGAAATCCCCATCTCAAAGGGTGATAAAATCTCTATACCGGAGCAATCCGGTGCAGAGACATTCAACAGGTAATCCTTTCGCTTTCGAAAATACCAGGTCTTCAACACCATCATCAAATGCAATCCCATATCGTCGTATCGTTATTCGGAATGGGTTTTATGACACAAGGTCCTCTTCCGGCTAATCCGAATAACGAGCGCTTATTTTTAAAAATAAGTGTTACATTCAGATTCAAACAAATCACAACAAATTCCACTTTGATCTTTTAAAAGAAAGATCCATCACAATCACAAAGGTTCGATGTGGGTTTCGAATATCCATTTGGAATCCGACCCCCGGTCGCATGGAAATTCAAATGTCATTTAAAGGCTAATATTAATAGTCGGTTATTTAACTATCAATCATCATTCATAACAATTGCTGGATTTCAAATAATTTTTCCAAATCATTTATTTCCAAAATATCTTTACAAGATATAGTTTTTAACACTTCAACCATTTGAAAACAAATTCCAAATCACTTTTCACCTTTCAATCTTTTGAAAACAAATTTCGAATCACCTTCCTCACGCGGGATAAATTTTCAAATATTTATTTAATTCCACTGAAAATTTGCCGAGTTCAAATATCTTAAAAACAATTTAAAATATTTATCCAAAATATACTTAAAATAGTCAAAATAAAACTATTTTAAAACACTTGCTTAAATATTAGTTATGAAAATATTATACTAATATCTCATATAAAAATTCAAGTCCAAACTAATTTCAAAATAAAATTAGTAGATAGGATATGACTACTTAAATATCCAATTTTTTAAACAAATATCAATTTAAAACTTTAAATAATTACTTTTATAATAGTTTAAAATATATTTTAACTTTACAGATTTTCAAAATAACTTAAGTAAATAATTTTTTCCAAAACATTTTTTCTTAAAACCATCTTTACAACTTCAATTCATATTTATAAACTATATTGCAAACATTCTCGGCTTTTAGGGAAAGTACACATTCCATTCTAAAATGGTTCGTTCAAATCAATTAATAAATCTTTCTGGATTTATTTTAAATTTAGGTCCCAAATCTGCAGATTCCTTTCCAACTTTTAAAAATAAAACAATATTTATTTTTTTAAAACAAATTTCTCTTTCTTCTATAAAATTCCCATTGTGGATTTAAATTTTAAATATCCACTAATTTACGATATTCAAATCGATTCTTAAGTATTCACTTTCAACACCAAATCAACTTTCAAATTACTTTTTAAATTATTTCAATTACCAAGTCCAATTCCAAATTGATTTCTAAATTTATTTCAAACAACAAATAAATTTTCATATAAATTTCCCAAAGGTTTACTTTTTTTATACCAAATTAATTTCAAATCGATTTCCCAATTTATTTCCAAAACACCAAATCAAATTTCCAAATCGATTCCTAAGATTTATTTTAACTCCAAATTAATTCCCAAATCGATTTCTAAAATTAATTTCAACTCCAAATTAAATTCCAAATTAAATTTCTAAATTTATTTCCTTTTGAAATAAATTCCTTTATCTCTTTCAAATATTTAAAATACGTATCTTAAATAAATTCTTCAACTATTAAACAATATTACTCGAATTTCCTTTACTAAAATATTTTCCCATATTTTTGGAATTAATTCGATCGGATTATAAAAATGAACTTTAATACTTTAATTGTAACGGTCTAGGCTTTTCTACTTTGATTTCCAAAAATCCAATTTCATATTTGTGGTATCCTATGATACCAAAAATATATTCGGCTAAATCATAGCCTTCAATGGTTTCAATTACAAATAATCACACAAATTATAAATAACCAACACACAACATACGAAACAAATTAAATATTTGATGAATCCAGTTGGATCCCTCCAACCTGTTTCCCTGCATCCATAGACGTTAGCACAATAATTAAATACCCATTCCACTTCGAGGTGGAATATCGCGGTATATGGGATTTATAAAATATCATCTGTTATTATGCGACACATAGGGTCTCAACCGCTATATAATGCGGGAAATCAACAACTCCAAATGCATATATAATACCAATTCCACTTCGAGGTGGAATATCGCGGTATATGGGTTTAATATAATATCATCCTCTATTATGCGGCGCATCGGGTCTAAACTAATATAACTGATTATAAATCAATCATCCAAGCACAATAAATTTTAAATCTAACTATTCAAAATTTAAATCAGAAAAATATTTGATTGAGTGAGAAGATCTCACCTTTTGCTTATGCATGCAATCCATTCCAATTCATTTCCATTCCGTCCTGTTTTCTTCATTATAGACCTGTATAAATAATTATACAATTTTATTAGTATTCGAATAAATTGAACAATCTATTAGCATTTTATAATTTTGAACTAATAATTTAATTTTAAACTAACTTTCCTTTAATAAATTATTTTTAGTGACAAGGATTCTTTAGATTCAATTAAACAAATAATTAAATTTTAAACTGTCTTTACAATTCAAAACATTTAAGTCTCACTGGAATACCTTTTCTGTTTACATATGCAAATTTTAAATTGAAAATAACAAACTGTTTTATACTTTACTATATTTTTTTTTCTTCCATAATAAAATCAATTACTCTAAATTTTCAGTAAACTTAAATCAATTCGAGGAAAATACGTACTGCTCCAAACATGCATCGACTTCGACATCGGCCTCCATTGCCAAACCCAATCGACTTCGCCTGCGAATTCGAGCTCCTCCCACAATCGAACACCACTTCGATGACTCGTCTTAACTCTCACGACCACGAATCCAACGCGAGCCTCCCTAACACGCACCCTAACGACGACATGCGATGCTCCCTCTACTGCTAACCTCCTATGCTACGTTGCCGCCCCTTTCTGTTTTCCATTCCTCACGCGTACACGAGTTCGACGTTGCGACGCAATTCCCCTTTAGCTTCGACCAAACCTGACCTCGAACCCCTTTATCCCCCCGCTTGAAATCGAGATTACTCGATTGCGATGCCGATGAAATCGAGTAACAGTTCGCAGTGGCATCCTCCTATATTATTCTTTATTATAAACGAATTCGTTTTTTTATTATAAAGTAAGAGGGAAGTTTGGGTTTTGATTTTGAAGTCACTGCTTTTATTTTGTTTAAAGAGGCTTCGGCCAGGGATTAAATTTTGAACGAAAGAATAATTCTTTTATCATTTTATTTTCTATATAAAAATGAAGATGCGTGTAACAAGATTTGCCAAGTGTTAGTAAAGAAAGAACGTGTAAATTTTTTTGCCTTGAGAGATTATATTAAACGCACATATTATTTAATTTAAATCCGAATTCAAATCATTTCAAATTATGCAATTCAAAATCTCGACTTCAAATCGAGGCGTGCCGCTAGGCGTTTATAATGTTAAACCCCTATTTCGAACACAATGGAAAAGGTTCCAATGCCAAATTCAATCGTATGGAGAAGATAGCGTTTTGAACCAGTTGTTTATTTCAAATTTCGATATAAATTTCAACGTGTTTGCTTATCGTACGGTCAAACGACAACTCTGAATGCTACGAAAATTGAAATCCGATAATAATATAATATTACGGATCCATTGAAACTAGTTTCGTCGAATTCCGAGACTGTGCCTCGGAAGGCTATTTTAAACGTTGATTTTAAGGGATAAAATTTCAAAACTGAAAAATTCACTTTAAATTCAATTCTGTAATTTCTATTATCTTTAGTATCATCAATATAAATTTTCTAAGCCTTTAAAATATTTTTTAATCAGCTTAAAACTGAAGATTCAAATTTTTATCCAACTTCAATAAATTAAATTCAATAATTAAATTGCCAAATTTATAGTTAAAATTGAAATCCAAGTTTAGAAACAAGTTTCAATATTTAAAATCAATTAAATATTTTAATTTCAAATGTTGAAAATTTTGGGTCGTCACATAACCGCTTTCCGAATTAATTAGGTTATGGATTTAAATTAACTTAAAGTTTATAACCATTTGAATCAAGTGTTACTTAATTATAATTAATTTAAATCTACAGGTTAAAAATGTTTTAAAAAGTTTTTTAATAATGTTTAAAGGTTAATTACTTGTTTATTTAATAATGTGTTAAAAGTTAATTACTTATTTATTTAATAATATTTTAAAAAGTTAATTACTTAGTTATTTAATAATGTTTTAAAAGTTAATTACTTATTTACTTAACAATGTTTTAAAACGTCAATTACTTATTTATTAATGATGTTTAAGTTATTTAGTCATTCATTTATGATGTTTAAGTTATTTAATTATTTTACTTTATTAGTGATATTTTAAGGAAATTAATTATTTAATTAATAATATTTAAATTTAATTAATTGAAGTGATAACCGTGTTTGAATTAATAAAGTGATTTTATTAAAAGAGGTTTTAAATAAATAGAGTTATACAAAGAATTATACTTAAAAAGGAATTTATTAAACGAGATTTACAAACGATATTATTAAAGGAGATTATAGATGATATTTTGTAAAGGAGATTATAAATGATATTTTGAAGGGGAGATTTGTCTTTGGTAATTTATAAACTAAGAGAATGGATTTGTAAGTGATATTTTAAAGGATATTGAAGATTTGTGTTAAATATATATAAGATTTATAAAAATGGGTTTTTGGTTTATAAAAGAACCTTTATAAAGGATGTATAAAAAGATTTGTCTAAAGGAGTTTATAAAAGGGGATTTATGAAAGATTTTATGAGTAGATCCAGTTTTATGAATGGAAGAGATTTTATAAATCATTTTTGAGATTTATAAAAGAAGTATAAATTAATTTTGGAGGTCTATTTAAGGATTTATAAATATGGAATGGGCTTATAGAAGGGAATTTTATAAAAGGGCAAAGATTTGTTTTTGATAAAGTAATCCTTTTTAATTATGGTGCTATGGAAACATTCTTTTCATACTTAACACCGAAGGATAGTGGTTTTGCTTATAGTAGATAATGTTTTAAATGATATATGTTTTGGCTCATTTATATATGAATTTGGAAAAGACGAAATCCCCTTTAATTTTTTGTTAATATACTTATACTGTTGAGATAGGTATATGGATATATTTTCTAAGTCTTGAAATATAACGTTTTCTTATATACTTATACACTTGAGATAAGTATATGAATGTTTTCTAAGTATTAAAAGGAATATAAAGGATGGGTGTATATACAATTTTTGTGAAGATATTTGATTTCAAATAATTGAAATAAATTTGATTAAATAAAAGATTACTTAATGGAGGCCTAGTGGATCCCTAGTGTAATTAAACCTTTGTTTGATTGTTTGTTTGATAGCTAAATAACATACCATCAAATCTTGACCAAATATAACTCCGGAAATATCTAGGAGAAACACGGGGTTATATGGCGCAGTCGTCTAAAATGATGCTGTACTGTGCATATGAATCTCATTTTTTCCTCCTAGGACAAATTATAAGGAAATCCATCCACTTAAATGGTTAGGAGGTGATCTCCGCTCTTATGTATTGTCTAAATATTTGCAACAAGAACCGGAGTTGAGTTTGTTGGAACTATAGATTTAGTTTTGGAGTGAACGATATGCAGCAGAGTGTACTTATATGAGATGACTCAAAACCATAACCACTCTAAAATCATGTCCGCGTTCGACGCTTTGAAAAAGATTCAATACTGCTTTAAGATAATAGAAGATGGAGTTCTTTGAAGTGCAAGGGCTACTTGCTACTAATCCTGTGGGTGATTCTAAAATGGATATAGTAGAAGTAGTGCCTTCAGTTTGTTCTTATCCTGAATAACTTGTATGAAGGAATGCTGGCATTGCATGGTGCTTGGAAGGCAGTGTTAGCATTTCAAGTAGGATTGCTAAGAGAGGAAAAGGGAAATCATGACATCACAAGCCTCACAACCCGGTAATGATAAAATAGGGGATATACTTCAGAGCTCTGTGGTTCGCTACCATTAGGAGCAGTCATTCCTTGATCTAGAATCGATATTTATGGATTTAGTATGCACACGAAGAGTGGCGACATGACTAGTGCGTATTGTTTTGAGCCTTAGTCCCGGGGAATGATGTAATTCGACTTGTCATTTTAAAGGGCCAAACCGGCAATTTGTAGGGGTTCCATGTGAGGCCTTTCGTACATTTTCTAGAGGTGTACTGTGATAAATGGTACCTAGTAGCCCTGTCATTGATGGGAATCCAACCTCCAATACGTGCCCCTTCGGTACCTGTTACGCTGGAATTCATTTAATGTAATAATTTCGGCTATGATTATTATTTATTTTTCCTAGACGTTGTTATAATATCACAAGATTTCCTACAAAGATGTTTTGGCTATCGTAAGGTAAAAACTTGTTCGTATTTATATGCGGCATGGTCTTACGAGATACCTTTATTTCTGAAAGGCTTTATTTACATTAAGTAATCTAGCTGATTGTGTTTCTCATGCTGGTTTTACTAGGGTGATTTAGACGTTATTTTCTGATAATGCTCGGGTTAGCCCGAGCATATGTTCCAGATCTAGCGTACATTTTGGAGCTTCAGGAGACAATCTGGATTCTTTAAGGCGTATTCACATATTTTATCTTTCACTGTTTTTTGCTGTGTATTTATTAGCATTTGTAAGGACAACTGTTATAACTATCGAAGCTGATGATAGGTTAGTACTTTGATTTATGTATGCATATTAAGTTCTTTTTTTTTGTAAAGACCTGTTGTATATTATATATTACTTGTCATCATGATAACCCGGATTTTTGAACAACTGTTAATTGGATAATTAACTGATTTTCTCTATTGAAATACTAATTTTATTTGGTTGAACAAATTAAATATGTTCTTGTTTAAAAATATATATTATATATGAGTTGGTTTTAAATTGGATTTTTAAAATTTTATTTGAATTTGAAATTCAAAAGAAAGATATATATATATATCTTAGATATATATATATATATTGGATATAAAAAATATTATATATGATTTTATTTTGAATATAGTTTATTTTATTCTATTTTCTTTAAAGGATTTCATTTATATAAGTTAAGATATATATATATATATATATATATATATATATTAATTAGGAAATTAATTATAAAAGCTTTTAAACCATTTAAAAATTAATAAATTCATGCAAATTACACGTGTTAGCTTATAGTTCTCTTTAATGACAAGTGTTAATTAATTGAACAAGTGTCCTTAATTTCTTAAAATTATTAAATAAAGATAATATAGTTTGTATAACATCTCCATCCCTCTCTTTCATTTCTTTTATCATTTCATTCTTTAAAAAACAAATCAAAGAAGAAGAAAAAAAAATCTGAAACTTAAACCAGATAGAAATCAACCTATAAACAACTCAAAGATCATCTCAAAACAATAAGCAATAGATTAGATCAGATCCAAAATTTTGAGTTTTCAAACTTCAACTCAAATAAGTATTGATCAGGAATCAAGAATCAAGTCCAGTTTCGAATTTTCAAAAATCTGCTCTGTTCAAACAAAAATGGTGAGTAAACTAATCTTTTTGAAAACTGAAAACTATTTAATACTTGTGTGTATGGTAGTTGATGATAAGATGGATTGACTTTTGTTTGCATGTATATATATAATTAATTTTTGCTTCGTTTAATGTTGTAATAATGTGTGCGTACCTGAATAAAGGAGATATGTCTCTGTTTCAAATTCAAACAGGTTAAAACAAGTTCTAAAATAAAATTCTCTACACTTAATTTCTTTTAAGTTATGATCTTAAAAGGAAAAAGCTTTGTTATAAATAAACACTAATTTTAAAAATAGTTTTAAATGAAATTAGTGAGTTATTGTCTAGAAAACAAGAATACACAGTATGAAATAAAAACATCCCAGAAATCGACTGACATAATTTCTTGTTATACATATATAGTCTGACTCGTGTTTAAAAGTTATGATTTTTGGTGGTGGTTTAAATTTTTTTAAGTGGATAATTGGGAAGAAATTGTATGTTGAACGGAATTGGGTTTAAAAACAAATTTTGACGAAGTGAGTGACGTTTGGGGCTTGGCCAGGTGATAGCTTGGAGGTCAGGGTACTTGGAAAAAACCGAGGCATGGTTTGTAAGCCATCGAAGCGGCGAGGCGAAGCCATTGTAGGGTTTAAGGGTAGGTTTAGGTTATCGATTTTTGTGAGCATGGTGCGACGTCTATGCATCGTCGAGTTGAGCTAGGGTAGGGGAAATGGAAGAGAGGGGTCTGGTACATCCTCAGGCATGGATGGGGTTACTGGTGGTCAATAGCGATGGTGCGAGGGGTTTTTGACTGATCGGGCTTTGGGTTCTGGAGCATCATCTTGCTCGTTTTTGTTTCCTAGCGTTTAAGTGGGAACTGAGTGGAGGGAAGCTCGAAGGGGGTCGTCGGTGGCTCATAGGCATAGTCTTTGATGATCGAAACGTTGACGAACTCATGTGCACGTGCACATGGATCATCCCATGCCTGTTATTATTGCTATGTTGATTGCTTCGGGAAGAATGATGTTTTACTCAGGTTTGAACTCGAGTTTTGATCGAGTTTGTGTTGGAGATTGGTTGAACCGGGAAGAAGCCGAGTTGGACTCGGGTAATGATAGTTGTGGGCTCGGGTCTGTAACTAGTATTAGGCTTAGTTAACAAATAAATCAGGTAATAAAAAGATTATCAAAAGGAATAAGTTTTCAAAAGAAGTACAAACAAAGTCCTAAAAATTATAGATAAGTTTTAAGCAAGTCTTTTTTTTTCTTTTTCCCAAAGTAAAATGTATTAAAATTTGTTTGTTTCGAATAATTTTATAGAAGGTTAATTCTTATATGTTTTTAAAGGTGATTTAAATGATGTTAGTAAATAAAGTATAATTTATTTAATGGATTAATGATATTTAATTGGTTAATGTAATCAGTTAAGGAAACAATTAATTAATTAAATTATTAAGGTAATTAGTAATTAGTTTGTGTAATCAATTTAAGGGATTAATTTATTAATGTGATTAATTAATTAAGTTATTGGTTAAAAGATGATTAATTTATTACGAATAATCACTTAATGAAATTAATTAATAATAATTACTTATTGTAAGTA
Organism: Allium cepa; assembly: GCA_030765085.1. Taxonomy (NCBI): domain Eukaryota; kingdom Viridiplantae; phylum Streptophyta; class Magnoliopsida; order Asparagales; family Amaryllidaceae; genus Allium; species Allium cepa. The sequence goes on along the minus strand of CM060941.1, from coordinate 671,178,163 downwards.
ATTAAAGCATTAATCTGTTAAGGGTTAATTAATTAGAAATTAACGGTCAAATTAATTAATGATCAAGGTTAATTAATTGAGGATAATTAACCAATGTGATAATTACTTGATGGAAGTAATTAAAGGTAAATTACTTAAGGGAAGTAATTAAGGATTAATTACTTAGTGTGATTAATTAAAGGATTAATTAATTAATGGATTAATTAATTGAGGTTTGACTAATTGAGGATTGATTAATTAAGGAAATTAACTGAGGGTTAGTTAATAAATGAATGTGATTAATTAAAGGATAACTAATCAATGTGAGTGATTATAGGATAATTAATTTGAGTAATTAATTAAAGATAAATATAATTAATGTGAATGGGTGAAGGTAAATTAATTTGTGTTATTAAGTAAAGGCTAATTACTTAATGTAATTGTAGCGAATAATCAAGGGTTGATTAATTAATGATTTGTAATTAATTAATGTTATGTAATCAGGATTAAAAGTGATTAAAGTAATTAATTTAATTAATCTTATATAATTAGAAATGGCGTGACTAATTTATCTTGCTTATGAATGATTGGTTGATATTTCTAATATGAATGTTTTGTGATATGATATGTTTGATTTGAACAGTATTAATGTGGTTATCTATTGATGATGAATTACTGTGCAAAAGTGACATCCTATATTTAAAATTGAATTGTATCCACTTGAATAGCTTGGGTTATGATGACAACAGATTCGAAGAGACCAGGGTCGGGTATCAACAAAATACCCGAAACCACTTCGATTTGTAATCTGAAATAATTCTTTGTGGGTTTGATTTTGGAATAGATAGGCTGGAATGTAATAAATGATGTAAACTTGGTCATTTAATCTAAGTAGTAATGCTTAGATATGATTGTAAGATGAGATTTTGATTATGGCAAGTTAAGAATTCGTAATAAGGTACGAGTTACCCGAATTTTAAAAAGTGGTATGCGTTGGTATTTCTTGTTAGATGGGTTTACTGACGCTGGTTTCCAGCCTGACCCGGGTGTTACTTTGATGTAATGCTCGGGTCAGACCGAGTATTACAGATTTTCACGAAAGGATGTTCTGTAGTTCAGGAGGTGAGCTGGATGGCAGGAACGTATGGAGCGTATTCCGCTTTGATATATTGTAGTTATCTGGGACATGTCGATTTTAATCGTCCAGTGATTGTGAAATGTTGTAACTCTGATGTATTAATGTAAATTAACCGATAAAGTTTTTCCTTGTATAACAGTTATTTTATTTGATATTATTTTTTGATCCGCTGCGAATGTGAGATTCTGTGTTTCATTTTTGTTTCTTCTTCTATCTCTTTTCTTTTCCTAACTATCTGGAATTTTTCGGATCGAAAATTCTGGGTCATTACAATTGGTATCAGAGTAGAAGGTTAAGCGAGAACCTTGGCTCTGGTGGGTTTACTCATTAAGGATAAGGTCCGTGGTACCTTAGAATGAGTTATGTGTGTGTTTGTATGTGTATATATATATATATATATGAGAGCGTACTTGTTATTTTCTTATATAAAGATTTTGAAATTAGTTTTAAAATTGAATGATTTTTATATAAGTAAAATTTTCCAATTATAAATATATTAAAGAAATTGGTTGTTGATTATTGGAATTAAATAAAATAATAAGAATCAAGTGGTAATAGCAACCAAATTTAAATTGAATAAAGACAAGTTTGAAATGGATCGAAGCTGAAAATAAAATCTTGAATTTGTAGTAGTGTTTTCAGAATAAGAAGAAAAAAATGGTATTCAGATATGATAATCTTTGTTATTATCATATATGGTTGATGTGTTCAATAATGCAATGTGCATTAACAATTAAGCAAAATGAAATGTGCAAGGAAGTAAACATTTAGGTGAGTATGACTTATAGATTGAAATTGAAAAAGGGTTTAAATGGTGAAGTTTCAAATCTAAGTCCATAAATTTAGAATTTGTTTTAAAGTGCTAAAAGAAATAATAAATATATTTGAATGGAAAGGTCCCATTTCAAACAAGAGTTGTTTGAAAATTTAAAGGAATTTGTTTTGAATTAAAAACCAAAGGTGGTTTAAAATTTAAGGATAACTTGGTATGCAAAGGAAATATATATGTATATATGAGGGATATACATAATATCAAAGATGATTTGAAATAAACTCTAAGTGCTGAGTTTTAAATTTTTCCTTGGAATGCGATGCGACAACCCCAACCCAAAGTGATAAGTTTTTAAACTTATAAATGGGATTGGATGTTAATATGAAATTAATCCAAATTGATTTGAATAATTTGGAATTGAGATTAAAGTTGAATATGTTTAAAATTCAAATGGAATTTTGAGATTTGGACTCGGAATTTAATGCGTAAAGAGTTCTGAACTTTTACTGGAAAACTTGAGATAAGTAAGTAAAAGTGATTTGAATAAATATTAAAATGTTGGACTCAAAATTTAATTATGTAAGGACTTGGGTTGTTAAATTAAAAAGTAAAGGTTAATTTGATTTAAGTAATTAAATCAACATTGGAAAATTTGACTCGAATTTATATAATCCAAGATGATTTAAAAAGTAGAGACTTGTGACGCCCCACCTCTATACCCACGCTAGCCAAGAACATTACGGTGAATGCTGTCAACTAGCATGGAGAATAAGGCTGTTGAGGAGCGACCATCCATGTAATTGCTTTGCGCGAGCATCGATATGTCAGATAGTATAACATGCATTTCTTATCAAGAGGGAAATCCGACACACCGACACAAACTCAAAGCTACTACACAGTGGCTATAATATCTTCAAAAACAAATATAGAAATAAACATAACATAAATCAGTCACAGATAATTCATGTCACAAAGGCGGAAGAAGATATGAATATATATAATTAACACATGGAAGTGTACATCAGAGTAGTGGTCAAACAAGATCCACAATATCAAAAAGAATAGATACAAGTGCTAGACAAAAGAATAAGTATACATCATAGAGTCTGTATCACAAATGTATACAACAAAAACTACTAAACTTAAGTAGTTAGCCAAAATATCAGATGAAAGTCCGATAAGGAGTCAAGCAGAAGCACCTGTAAAATCTCAGTCTGACCCGAGTATTATTTAATAAGAAAATAATAAACGGATCAGTCTAGCTATAAATATCAGATAACATGATATATAATAAGAGATATGACATAAACATATAATAATCACAATGCCAAGCTGTGATAAATAAGTAATTGAAAATCAACAAGAGATTAATCAATATCACAATAATCTACTCAAGATAAAAAGGAATGTCATACTCCTAATTTCATTCATCAAGCCACAATAAATGACATATATGTCAATGCCCATCGTAAAAGTTGGTGAAACATAAATTCCAGAAATCAACACACGAAATCCAGAAATCACAATAAAAAGGAACAACGACGTCGTACAGTGGGACATCCGATGAACCAAATCACAATCAAAGGGAACAACGACGTCGTACAGCGGGACATCCGATGAACCAAATCACAATCAAAGGGAACAACGACGTCGTACAGCGGGACATCCGATGAACCAAATCACAATAAAAGGGAGCAACGACGTCGTACAGCGGGACATCCGATGAACCAAATCACAATAAAAGGGATGGCCAATCCCACAAACTGGACATCGACGCACCTAGAAAGACACGCCCCATGTACAGTCGAACATCGACGCACCTAGAAAGATACACCCTATGCTCTAGCATCGACGCACCTAGAAAGATACGCCCCATGCACAAATAAACATCGATGCACCTAGAAAGATACATCCCATGCATAAATAAACATCGATGCACCTAGAAAGATACACCCCATGTAATGTCTAACATCGGTGCACCTAGAAAGATACACCCCATGCAAAGTCGAACATCGACGCACCTAGAAAGATACGCCCTATGCATAGACGAACATCGACGCACCTAGAAAGATACGCCCCATGTCCCGACTTATTGAGCCGATTGCTCCACGAAGTAAACAGACATCGCACAATTGCTAGTCTAAATCATCAAATGATCGTCATGATCAAAGAGAAGTGTCGATTACAGTAAGCTAGTAAATATATGAGCTTAGCTTCATGTCCTATAACCACAAGCTTAACTTAAATATTTACGAACAAATTGTAGGTCTCCACTAGAAAATTGTCACAAGAGATTCAATCGAACAAGTCCAAGAATTAACCGACGAAGTAAACACAAGTGTTTCATACCACTTGTTTTACTAAGTCTTTTAATTAGATTTCTCATACGAGTGAGGTAAATGCTTGTATATACTAATAGATTGGAAAACGGTTTTATAAACGAATTTGGTATTAAAATAGTATTGAAATCGTTTGAGGAAAGAGTTTTGATATTTACTACTAGTATAGAAAACCTTTATATTTTTAAGTGACAAATCATAGAAGTGATTGTAGAAACAATCAACTCATAAAGATTCACATTCAAAGACGTGAATAAAATCCAAAGAAATCGATACCGAATCCATCAAAATGGATATTCCCATAAATCACGAAGAAAATGTCATCAAAGTCGATAATAAGTGATAATAACAAAAGGGAATCAACACGAATCGATAGAAGTTGGAATTCTCAAGCAAATAGGCAAAACTTGCAAATAGGAGCAGGTCGGTCGACCGGACTCCCTGAGTCGGTTGACCGAACCAAGGGTTGGAAGTGCCTGGAGCACCAGGTCGGTCGACTGGCCCAGGGGCTCGGTCGGCCGAGGCCTGTATTCGGCACTCCCAAACAGAGGCAGGAAGTGCCTGCATAGCAGGTCGGTCGACCGGCCCAGGGGCTCGGTCGGCCGAACCTGTTGCCAACACTCCCCTGCCCTATTTCAAAAGAGGTGCAAACTCGATCAAATTGCGTTCGCTCGAGCAACGGCGCTAAGGGTTTATGCCTGTCGACTACCCGGCCCTAAAAGCTCTTCGATGCACAATCAAAAACACATTCAAACATCAAAGTTAGGATTTTTAAAGATTTGAACCCAAAACACTAAAAATTGGAATATTCACCAAATCAATCCAAACCAAAAGCAAATGCACACGAATAAGTGTTAGGAATTCATACCTAACAATCGAAGATAAATATAAGCATAGATGTGAGATAAAAATCTCACCTTTGAATCCGAAAACAATGAATGAGAAGCTTGAAGACGAAGGAAGATCAACCACACTTCAATCTCAACACAAGAAGCTTGAATCTAAGCTTAAAAGAGAAACATTTCCTAAATTAGGTTTAGGAATTTTCTGAAATTTAATGGAGAAAGAGTTGGAGAAGATGAAGAGAAAGCTTACCAATGGGTTCTCTTTAACTTTGGAGCAAGAATTTGAGCTAGCAAGAGGAACTAGGGCTTGGAGTTTCTAATTCCCATTCTCTTCCACCATTTTTGCTTGAGCTTGAGTGTTAGGAAAATAGAAAAGAAGTGAATGAAGAGGAGAGGGGTTGGGACTGAATACATAAGTGGGCTCAGCCCAAACCAAAACCCTAAGTGAAAAGTAGCAAAATTCAACTTTCTCCAAACATATCGAAGCTTATACTCAAAAAGGTCGCAAACGGCATTTTGAACTCAATGGGGTTGCTCTCGAGTCCTAATTCGGCTGTTTGCAAAAAGTAGCTTTTCGGACTAAAATCCGACTAACGATAAAATATTTAAATAAAATATTTAAATATAAAATCGATAAATATGCGGGTTGTTACAAGACTGGAATTGGGATTAATTCAAACTAGAATTGAAATGATTTGGAATTGAAGTGGGTTCAATTTGAAATTAGTCCAAATTAATTTGAATAATTTGGAATTGAGATAAAGTTGAATAGGTTTAAAATTCAAATGGAATTTGATTTGAATTTGGAAAGAAATTGAGGTTAATTCAACTTGAATTGGGGTTAAATCAATTTCAATGGAAATTTAAGTTATTTAACTTGGAATTAAGTCAATTCAAATGGAAGCGGAAATTTTGGGAATTGAAATGTTTGGCTCTGGACTATTTTCAAAATAAATTGTTTTAATATAAACCTATTTTTCCAAGCTATTTACTATATACAACCTTTCTGTTTAAACCCCAAACTATCTTATACTTATTTTATAACTACTTTTGGAACTATTTAATAAATTTTCAACTGTTTTATAAACTAATTACTGTTTTTCAACGACTTTTGTAACGACCCTGAATTTCCGATCCAATTTAAATTTTAAATCCATCGTTTTAATATAAAAATTTTGAAATTTATAAACGATCTCAATTTACGTCGAAACTTTATTTGTAAGATACGTCTAGTTAGATATGAGTATAGAAAAAGTTTCGTCGTGAAATATTACAGTAAACTCCGTTCGTGTTTTACTGTATATCAGTCCATATAAAGCTACGTTAAATTTATCTTTAAAATCCAAATATTTTTACACAGTTATGTTTTAAAAATTATTCTGATCAAGATTATGTAATTCGTTTTGCCAAAAACTGTCGTCGCCTGTCCCGTTTGAATTGTTTTGCAAAACGTACAATTTTAGCGGCGTAAATGCGAATTTTATAAAACCATCATATCGCAATAATCTATGTACCGTTGGAAGTGTATCGTCGCACTGATCATAACGGTATATTTATCTGCACGAATCTGAGTCCGACATTATCCGTCACATTGATTTAACGGTTCCGGACGGATCGGTTAATCAAATTTCAGCCCAGAATTCTTGAGCCCGTATACATTCAAAATTTTGGAATTAGTCTCAGCTGATGCATTCAAGTGGGTAGTTGGGAGCTAGTAACTAGGAGTTGCTTTGAAAATGAACACAACGTTTGGGGAGTTTAAAAAAAAATTATTTACGGTACTAAAGTTTAAAGTGAAAGAGACCCTTCATTTTCATTTCCACTCCACTGTCAAATTCCATTTTCAAGCATCAGGTAGGTAACGTGACTCTCCTCCTTTCTTCCTCTCATGTTTCTTTCTCCTTTTTTTATTTCTTCCTTCTGTTTAATAATAAAAGATGAAGCACCCATGCACGTTGCCTCTTCCCTCTCCCTTACCATCGGCCTACCTCCATTTGCCAGACCCATGCGCGCACCTCATCTCCCCTCTCCATTCAATACAGACCGAGACCATCCCGAAGGCTCCACCGCCCCACTCACCACCATAGCCTTCACCACACCTTCAACCGAGTCCCACTCCACCCCATCGTCACATTCCAGCCTTTTCTTGGCCTCGTGTGAGCATGCGTTGTGTGCATGCTGTGTTTTGGGTGCGTGTTTTAAAAAAATAATAATAATAAACAAATGAAGAAGAGAATTGCGTGTTCATGGGGAGTGCACGGGAAGGCGCGTGCGTGTCCGGTGCATGAGCAGTGGAGTATGCGCATGGGGTTTCATGCGTGAGTGGAGGGGGAACTGTGTTGTGTAGGCTCGGCTGTTATTGTTAAAAAAAAAAAAGAAATGCATGAGTATGTGCTTCCGGAGGGGGTACTGTTAAGCTTGCAAATGCAGTGGGAAGAACGTGTCTATGTGGGGTGAAAGATGCAAGTAGGAATGCATGCAGGGTGAAAGATGCGTGAGTTTCAGATGATGTGGGGAATGTTTACGAGTCTCGGCCGTGTTTATTTAAAGAAAAAAAAAATTGCCGTTGCAAACAGTTGTGCAATGCAGACTTCTGAAAACCCATTTCCCTTGCTGTCACATATTTATATACTGATGTATATAAGTTAATGTATGGGTTAGAGTTGTAACCAATTTTCGTTTCCCTATTGTTGTTGCAGCAACCGACTGAGCTTTTTCGCAGCAGCATCAATTTTCAGCTCCGCTCTTTTTCTTCGTCTTCGGTAAGCACATTTATATAATTTTTTTTATTTATACATGGACGTTCATTGTGTTAATATCGTTTTCTTTTGTAGATATTACAGTGTTCGTTGTTCGTGTTGTACCGACTTCTTTTCGTGCTTATTCTTGCTTTGGATCCATTTCTTTATCCACGAAAGGTGAATTAATTTTCACGACTATATTCTTGTGCTAGTTTGAATTGATGAATGATTGTTATGTGATGTTGAATTGGCTGTAATTGATATTGTTAAGTGACAAATAATTTGCAAGTAAATTTGAATAGGATAGTTAACCAATTTAAATCAGATTATATACGTCGAACTTTGAATTGTTAAACTTGACCCCTTCATATGTTGAATACTGATTAGTTAAACTTGACACTTTAATTGTTAATTAAATTGACGTAGAAATTGGTTAATTTCACTCTGTACCATTTAACGTATAATCAGATTAATTGTTTAGTGTAAATTCGAAATTGAAATTGGACGACAAGTGAAAAACCGTAATGTAATAATCTTTAATCTACATGAAATGATAGTGTAGATTCTAGAAATAATTATATTAATTTACATAAATAACAAATGTAAATTAATACGATTATTTCGGGATTATTTAATAAATTGTTAAATTGTTGTGAATGGATGCTATTGCTTGTTTATTTACTTTGACACCATCCCAGCTATCACACTGCAAGTTCCCTTTGTATACTTTGATTTTGAATTGAAATGAAATTGGGTTGAAATGATAAATACCCAAATAACTTGACTTAGGATAAAGAATTAAATTAATACCGATTGGTCAATGTTTTGATTTAAATAAAATAAAGTTTTATTTGACACATAACAAGGTTTTGAATAAAATTGGAATTTAAATTTGAATGAATGTAAATGTGAATATTTGAATTTGAAACAAATATCAACGTCGTAATTGACAAAAGAACATTGTGTTAAAATTTAATTATTTAATGATTAAATTTAGAATTATTTGACAATTGATTTTGGAATTATTAATAATTAAGTTGAAATTAGTAATTAATTAATTTGGAATTATTAATAATCAAGTCTTGAAATTTATTAATAACAAAGTTTGAATATTAATAACGAAGTTTGGAAATTTAATGATTAAGTTTTAAATTATTAATAAATTAAGTTGTGAATTATTAATAATTAAGTTTGAAATTATTATGAATTATTATTAATAACGATGTTGAAATTATTGATAATTAAGTTTGAAATTGTTAATGACTAGGTTTTAAAATGTATTAATAATTAAGTTTGGAATTATTAATGAATGATTTTGAAATGATAATAATTAAGATTTAAAATTATTTGATAATTGAATAAGATCGAATTGTTTAATGATTAAACTAAAGTGAATAGATTGAATTATTTAATAAATAAGTTGAATTGAATATTCGTTATTAAGAGAAATCGAATTTTTGAATACGTGAAACTAGTTTCTTTAATTGAGTTTTGAAATCTGTAACGAAGGAAATAAATGAATGAAATGAATTTCTTTAACAAGAAATAGAATGCGTTTTATCGAAACAAATGAAAGGCTTGTAAATTAAAGAATTGGACTCGACAAATTTAAATTGAATAAATGTGTAAACTTTGATAATGAAGTTGAACTTAAGAAAGTAATGAATTGGAAATTTAATTGAAATTGTCTAATGAAATAAATATGATGAATATCAAATGAAATCGATAATCGAGTTTAAATCGATTGAAAGATAAATAATTTTGGAATGAACTTATACTTGAAATTAAATGAATGTTTGAATTGTTTTAAAATGAAACTTTGAAAATTGAAATATAGAAATTTGAAATGAAGTTGTGAAGTTATGACATGAAATTTTGAAAATTGATTTAGAAGACCGACAAAATGTTGATTTACGAATTGAAATTGAAATTGAATTGGTTTTGAAATATATTAAACGACCAATCGATAAATTAATTACGAAGGTTATTAAAGGAACCGGAATCGGTTAGGGACATACTCACTGTCTAAACCGAAAACCACTTTAATAACTATACGCGGAGTGTGATCCAGAATGAAGTGGTTGGATTGGCGAACGTTGATGATTGAATAAAGTGAACGATAATGGAAGCCTTGGCACTTGTGTCAAATTGAAAATGACTAAAACAGGAGCCGTGCCGGGGCAAATGGGGTTAGCTACCTCGAGCGAACACACTTATTCATAAACTACTCATTTACTTTTGTGATCGATTGGTGCGCACCCTTGAATTTGGAGTGTTGTTTCGCGGTGGTGCGATCGCTGCGGCGATGCGTTCTCATCAGTCCGGATCAGGCAAACGGTAGTTTCACTACCTTGGATATTGCCTCATGTGCCTTGTCATACTTGTATTCCTGTATACGCGACCACTACGATTTTGTTTTGTATTATACCTATGGAGTACTCCCTAATATCCCACCAGTTTACGGTGGAGTTTACAGTGCTGTATAGTCTATAATGCTATATGAAATGTGTTAAGGGGGACAATGGTAATGCCTTAACACTATTTTGATATTTACTTTACTGTTAGACATTATCTATGTATCGTACATTACTATGTATAAATAGTTTAACGGATCCTTAAAGATGCTATTCCATTCATCTTTGAGTTATTGTTATTTTTGAATTTGGATCATATTAACTGTATAAGAAAATATCCTGATTCGAGTGTTGTTTGTGCATATGCTCGGATCAGACTGAGGATTGCCGTTGCTGTTTCTACTTGGAGCTGAAGACCGAAGACTGTCATTATCTTATCTCATCAGTATTGTTCTTCTATTCACATTATTGGACATCTATGTTATTCTATTTTATTTTATCTGAGACATTGTTGTATTTATGGGTAGCTTCATGAACTACTCTTATGACTATATTGTATTTTCCGCTGCACTATTCTGTGATGTTATATTTCTGTGATTCTGTGATGATTCTCATATATATATATATATATATATGTATTTATACTCCATTAATGATTCGTGCTTTGTATTATTTAAGTTGACAAGTTGGAATATCGTCAATTTAAATGGTACAAATATACGGGTTATAACAGTTGGTATCAGAGCTTTGGTTCCCGATAACCTTAGCCGGTGGAGTTTAAAGCTCATTAGAGATAGGGTGAACATACCCTAGAATGAGGAGAATCATTTCAGAATCCATATCCTTTGATTCCATTCTTCTTATTGAATTCATTCAATTTGAATTTCTTTAAGTTCCATAAATTTCTATCTTTGATTCTAAAATCACTTTTGGTATTCCAGGATGGCTACCAGAAGAAATTTTAGAGGCGGGGGTAGGGGAAACGCTCCCGAACCATATGCCCTAGCTCCCGCAGTCAGATTCTCCACTCTTAGCAAGGAGTACACTCAGCTTGGCGGAGTCAAATTCACTGGCTCCGAGAGTATCATCGAAGCACAACAATGGCTAAAGAGTTTGGGGAGGATCTTTACTGGCTTGGAGATCACAGATGCTCATAAGTGTAAGTTGGCCGCTTGGCAGCTTCAGGATGCTGCACAGGATTGGTGGGAGTCAGTCGCTTCTCATACTGATTAGGAAACCATCAGTTGGGCCCAGTTTAGGTAGTAATCTATCTAAAATTTCATCTAAATAAAAAAAATTCCTTTTATCTCGTCAGATTTTGACTCGTTTTCATATGGTTTGTAAATAGGGATTCCTTTATGGCTCAGTGGATGCGAGCTGCTGGGAAAGCTCAACTCTATCGTTCTTTTATGGATCTCAAGCAAGGAAATATGACCTTCACTGAGTATGAACGAAAGTTCAACGAACTATCTAAGTTCGGACCCGGGCTGATCGACACACCTCTGCTTAAGAATGAGAAGTTCATACATGGCACACGCCCTGAGTATTACGAGCTCCTCACCGCTTATGTCCATGGAACTTTCACCGAGTTAATGGATTTTGCTCTTCGATATGAGGGAAAGCCAAAGGAAACATCAACCGCCAAAGCTCCAGTTGTTCAGACATCAGCTAGTAAGTCAGGGAAGAGAAAGCCAAACTTTGCACAACAGAAGAAGAATTGGCAGCAGAAAACAGGGCTTGGATTCTCCCATAAGAAACCCATTGATATATCATCTATTACTTGCTTCAACTGCAACCAAAAGGGCTGTTATGCTAGTAGCTGCCCGTCTCCAAAAAGCGCAGCTGTTCCGCCACCGGCACAGATGACTAGGAGGGATTTGTGTCATATCTGTTTACAACCTGGACACTTCAAGAAAGACTGCCCAACACAGAAGCGTGGTACACCATCTGGAGTCTTTGCTCTTTCCACACCTGCCCCGGAAGTTCCTACCCCGGAAGTTTCGGATAATCAAGGTACTTTACAAAGTACTTTTATGTTGCATACCTTGCCTGTTAGAGTTTTATTTGACACCGGAGCAACACACAGCTTCATATCTATTGACTTGTGTAATAAACTTGGTTTGGAACCCACTCTTGCATCTATTTCCTTATGTGTATCTAACCCTATTGGAGGGCCTGCTAACCTCAAAAGGGTTTGCAAATATGTCACTCTTATGCATAGCATTTACCGCTTCTTTTGGGATTTCTATGTCCTTGGATTCGAGGCATTTGATATTCTATTAGGCATTGATTGGCTACGAAAGTTCGAAGCCGTTATCTCATGCAAAGCTCGAACCGTCTGTCTAGTTGACGACAAGAGTATGCCTTTAGTTGTTAAAGGCAAATTACCTCAAGAATGTGCTGGAAGTTTTATATTCTTTCTTGACTCCCATCCAAATGAATTTAGCTCCACACCAGTAGTTCAACTGTTTTCTGATGTATTTGGGGAAGTCAATTCTCTACCACCTCCGCGGGAAATCGAATTCTGCATCGACCTTATTCCTGGTGCACGACCAGTAGTTCTTCCTCCAAGGAGAATGGCTCCTAAAGAAAAAGCAGAGTTGAATGCTCAAATTGAAGACTTATTTTCTAAAGGCTTGATTCGGCGCAGTCATTCAGAATGGGGTGCTGCAGTTGTATTTGTCACCAAATCTGATGGCTCACTCAGAATGTGTGTGGACTATAGAGAGCTAAAAAACCTCACACACAAGAACATGTATCCGATGCCCCGCATCATCGACCTATTCGATCTGCTTCATGGAGCTAAAATTTTTTCTCAACTTGATTTGGCTACCGGCTTTCACAAACTCAAAATCGCTGAGGATAGTATTCCTAAAATAGCATTCCGCATAGAGAATGGTTTCTATGAATGGCTAGTTATGCCGTTCGGTCTCACTAATGCTCCAGCTTATTTTGTTGACTTGATGAATATAGTTTTCCGTGATGTTCTTAACAAATTCGTCCTTGTTTTCATCGATGATATTCTCGTCTTCTCTAAAGATGAGAAAGAGCATAGGTCACATTTGGCTTTTGTTCTCGAAACTCTTCGCAGACATCAGCTTAAAGCCAAGTTTTCGAAATGCCACTTTTGGCGAGATGAAGTTCGTTTTCTTGGCCATATTGTTTCGGAGAATGGGATTTCGGTCGATCCAGCTAAGATCGCAGTAATTAATGTAAGTTCTATTCTTATTTGTCAATTCTATATAAATAGCTTATCAATATCTAAATTCAAATCCTTGGAATTTGCAGGATTGGAAGACTCCAAAAACTCCTACAGATATCCACAGTTTCTTGGGCTTGGCTGGCTATTATCGCAGATTTATAGAAAACTTTGCTCGTATCGCTGCCCCACTTACTGCACTGACCAGAAAGAATGTAAAATTTATTTAGAGTGATAAGTGCGAAGCAGCTTTTAACGAAATGAAGCGAAGATTGACATCTGTCCCAGTTCTTACGGTTATTGATGGTAGCGAAGGATTGACCGTCTATACTGATGCATGCCGAGATGGATTAGGAGCAGTCTTAATGCAAAAGGGAAAAGTTTTTGCCTATGCGGGTCATCAGTTAAAGAGCCATGAAGCAAATTACGCAACTCATGACCTAGAGCTTCTTGCGGTTGTATTTTCTCTAAAGCTTTGGAGGCACTATCTATTGGGAACTAAATTCGAGTTATTCACTGACCATAAGTCATTGAGATATATTTTCTCGCAAAATGATTTGAATCAGAGACAAGTCCGATGGCTCGAATTTTTAGCTGCATATGACCTTGACATTAATTATACTCCAGGAAAAGCAAATGCCGTAGCCGATGCTTTGAGCAGAAACCAAGCGATGGCATGTTGTAATCTTGTTGAAGGAATGTTATTCCAGCTTTCCGTCTCCCCAGCTCTTATGGATCGTATTATAGCCAAGCAACACAAGGACACTTATGCTTTATCGCATTAAGGAAATAGTCCCTGGAAGAGTTGGAAATGCTGACAATAAATTGGGTGCACATGTTGATAGTAACGAAGTCTTGAGTATTGATAATCGCATTTGTGTTCCTAATGTTTATGGTCTTAGGCAGGAAGTGCTGAGAGAAAACCATCAATCGTCGCTTTCATTTCATCCCGGTGTCACTAAAATGTACCAAAATATGAAGAAGTAATATTGGTGGAGTGGGATGAAGCGCGATATTTCAACCTATGTTAGCAGATGCACAACTTGCCAACAAGTTAAAGCTGACCACAGAAAGACAGCAGGTTGCCACTAGAGATTCCAGGTTGGAAGTGGGAGCAAATTTCTATGGACTTTATTGATGGACTGTCAAGGACTAGAAAGGGCAACGAAAGCATATGGGTGATTGTCGATAGACTGACGAAGTCCACTCTCTTTATTCCAGTCAAGCCCACTCGTACAACTTCGAGTTTGGCAGAGATATACATGAGAGAAGTTTTTAAACTTCATGGTGTACCACCAGTATCGTATGCGATCGAGATCCTATTTTCACTAGTAAATTCTGGAAAGCATTCCAGTACTTTGGGCACCAAACTGAATCTGAGCACAGCATATCATCCTCAAACAGATGGCCAAACTGAGAGGGTGAATCAGATTTTAGAAGACCTTCTCCGTGCTTGTATTATTGACTTTGGTGGATCTTGGGAAGACCATCTTCACTTGGTTGAATTCACTTATAATAATAGTTACCAAGTATAGAATTTGAATTTCAAATTTGAATAAGTATATTTGAATTTGAATTAATTATCCTTTATAAATCAGACACGCATTGGTATGGCACCGTTCGAAGCCTTATATGGACGGTCGTGCAAATCGCCAGCTTGTTGGATCGAGTCTGGTGATCGACTAGTGCTTGGTCCAGAAATAATTATGGAAGCTTCTAAAAAAATCGAAGAAATTAGGAAGAAGATTAAGATGGCACAGGATAGACAGAAGAGCTATGTTGACAAAAGGAGAAGGGATCTCGAATTCAGCGTAGGAGACAAAGTATTTTTGAAAGTGTCGCCTTTAAAGAATATTGTTAGATTTGGAAGGAAAGGGAAGCTAGCTCCGAGATTTGTTGGTCCGTTTGAGATTACGGAAAGAGTCGGAACATTGGCATATAGAGTTGCATTACCAGAGAAGTTCGCTGGTGTACACAAACGTGTTCCACGTCTCACATCTGCGCAAAGTTGTACACGATCCATGTATGACCATCCCTACCGCTCAGTTAGAAGAGATAGTTATTGAGCCTGATTTGACTATTAAGCATAAGCCGCTTCGGATAGTTGATCGTGAGACAAAGCAACTCAGAAGGAAGTCGGTAAATCTCGTCAAAGTCCAATGGAGTGTAGATGAGCGAGATTGCACATGGGAAACTGAGGATAGTATTCGGGATTCAAACCCCGAATTACTAATTTCAGGTATAATTCAAATCTCTCAAAATCGATCTTAACTTTTCTGCTTATTTCATTCCAACTTCACTCGTCTCGTTCCTTTTCAAGGACAAAAAGTTTTGAGTGGGGGAGATTGTGACGACCCTGAATTTCTGATCCAATTTAAATTTTAAATCCATCGTTTTAATATAAAAAATTTGAAATTTATAAACGATCACAATTTACGTCCAAACTTTGTTTGTAAGATACATATAGTTAGATATAAGTATAGAAAAAGTTTCGTCGTGAAATATTACAGTAAACTTCGTTTGCGTTTTACTGTATATCAGTCCATATAAAGCTGCGTAAAATTTATCTTTAAAATCCAAATATTTTTACACAGTTATGTTGTAAAAATTATTCTGATCAAGATCATGTAACTCGTTTCGTCAAAAACTGTCATCGTCTGTCCCGTTTAAATTGTTTTGCAAAACATACAATTTTAGCGGCGTAAATGCGAATTTTATAAAACTATCATATCGCAATAATCTGTGTACCGTTGGAAGCGCATCGTTGCACTGATCATAACGGTATATTTATCTGCGCGAATCGGAGTCCGACATTATCCGTCACATTGATTTAACGGTTCCGGACGGATCGGTTAATCAAATTTCAGCCCAGAATTCTTGAGCCTGTATACATTCAAAATTTTGGAATTAGTCTCAGCTGATGCATTCGAGTGGGTAGTTGGGAGCTAGTAACTAGGAGTTGCTTTGAAAATGAACATGACGTTTGGGGAGTTCAGAAAAAAGTTATTTACGGTGCTAAAGTTTATAGTGAAAGAGACCCTTCATTTTCATTTCCACTCCACTGTCAAATTCCATTTTCAAGCATCAGGTAGGTAATGTGACTCTCCTCCTTTCTTCATCTCATGTTTCTTTCTTTGTTTTTTTTATTTCTTCCTTCTGTTTAATAATAAAAGATGAAGCACCCATGCACGTTGCCTCTTCCCTCTCCCTTACCATTGGCCTACCTCCATTTGCCAGACCCATGCGCGCACCTCATCTCCCCTCTCCATTCAATACAGACCGAGACCATCCCGAAGGCTCCACCGCCCCACTCACCACCGTAGCCTTCGCCACACCTTCACCCGAGTCCCACTCCACCCCATCGTCACACTCCAGCCTTTTCTTGGCCTCGCGTGAGCATGCGTTGTGTGCATGCTATGTTTTGGGTGCGTGTTTTAAATAATAATAATAATAATAATAAATAAATGAAGGAGAAAATAGCGTGTTCATGGGGAGTGCACGGGAAGGCGCGTGCGTGTCTGGTGCACGAGCAGTGGAGTATGCGCATGGGGTTTCATGCGTGAGTGGAGGGGGAACTGTGTTGTGTAGGCTCGACTGTTATTGTTAAAAAAAAAGAAATGCATGAGTTTGTGCTTCAGGAGGGGATACTGTTAAGCTTGCAAATGCAGTGGGAAGAACGTATTTATGTGGGGTGAAAGATGCAAGTAGGAATGCATGCAGGGTGAAAGATGCGTGAGTTTCAGATGATGTGGGGAAAGTTTATGAGTCTCGACTGTGTTTATTTAAAGAAAAAAAAAATTTGCTATTGCAAACAGTTTTGCAGTGCAGACTTCTGAAAACCCATTTCCCTTGCTGTCACATATATACTGATGTATATAAGTTAATGTATGGGTTAGAGTTGTAAACAATTTTCGTTTCCCTATTGTTGTTGCAGCAACCGACTCTTTTTCGAAGCAGCATCGATTTTCAGCTCCGCTCTTTTTCTTCGTCTTCGGTAAGCACATTTGTATATTTTTATTTATTTATATATGGACGTTCATTGTGTTAATATCGTTTTCTTTTGTCGATATTACAGTGTTCGTTGTTCGTGTTGTACCGACTTCTTTTCGTGCTTATTCTTGCTTTGGATCCATTTCTTTATCCACGAAAGGTGAATTAATTTTCACGACTATATTTATGCTAGTTTGAATTGATGAATGATTGTTATGTGATGTTGAATTGGATGTAATTGATATTGTTAAGTGACAAATAATTTGCAAGTAAATTTGAATAGGATAGTTAACCAATTTAAATCGGAATATATACGTCGAACTTTGATTTGTTAAACTTGACCCCTTCATATGTTGAATACTGATTAGTTAAACTTGACACTTTAATTGTTAATTAAATTGACGTTGAAATTGGTTAATTTCACTTTGTACCATTTAACGCATATCAGATTAATTGTTTAGTGTAAATTCGAAATTGAAATTGAACGACAAGTGAAAAACCGTAATGTAATAATCTTTAATCTACATGAAATGATAGTGTAGATTCTAGAAATAATTATATTAATTTACATAAATAACAAATGTAAATTAATACGATTATTTTGGGATTATTTAATAAATTGTTAAATTGTTGTGAATGGATGCTATTGCTTGTTTATTTACTTTGACACCATCCCAGCTATCACACTGCAAGTTCCCTTTGTATGCTTTGATTTTGAATTGAAATGGAATTGGGTTGAAATGATAAATACCCAAATAACTTGACTTAGGATAGAGAATTAAATTAATACCGATTGGTCAATGTTTTGATTTAAAGAAAATAAAGTTTTATTTGACAAATAACAAGGTTTTAAATAAAATTGGAATTTAAATTTGAATGAATGTAAATGTGAATATTTGTATTTGCAACAAATATTAACGTCGTAATTGACAAAAGAACATTGTGTTAAAATTTAATTATTTAATGATTAAATTTAGAATTATTTGACAATTGATTTTGGAATTATTAATAATTAAGTTGAAATTAGTAATTAATTAATTTGGAATTATTAATAATCAAGTCTTGAAATTTATTAATAACAAAGTTTGAATATTAATAACGAAGTTTGGAAATTTAATGATTAAGTTTTAAATTATTAATAAATTAAGTTGTGAATTATTAATAATTAAATTTGAAATTATTCTAAATTATTATGAATAACGAAGTTGAAATTATTAATAATTAAGTTTGAAATTATTAATGACTAGGTTTTAAAATGTATTAATAATTAAGTTTGGAATTACTAATGAATGTGTTTGAAATGATAATAATTAAGATTTAAAATTATTTGATAATTGAATAAGATCGAATTGTCTAATGATTAAACTAAAGTGAATAGATTGAATTATTTAATAAATAAGTTGAATTGAATATTCTTTATTAAGAGAAATCGATTTTTTGAATACGTGAAACTAGTTTCTTTAATTGAGTTTTGAAATCTGTAACGAAGGAAATAAATGAATGAAATGAATTTCTTTAACAAGAAATTGAATGCGTTTTATCGAAACAAATGAAAGGCTTGTAAATTAAAGAATTAGACTCGACAAATTTAAATTGAATAAATGTGTAAACTTTGATAACGAAGTTGTACTTAAGAAAGTAATGAATTGGAAATTTAATCGAAATTGTTTAATGAAATAAATATAATGAATATCGAATGAAATCGATAATCGAGTTTAAATCGATTGAACGATAAATAATTTTGGAATGAACTTATACTTGAAATTAAATGAATGTTTGAATTGTTTTAAAATGAAACTTTGAAAATTGAAATATAGAAATTTGAAATGAAGTTGTGAAGTTATGACACGAAATTTCGAAAATTGATTTAGAAGACCGACGAAATGTTGATTTACGAATTGAAATTGAAATTGAAATTGAATTGGTTTTGAAATATATTAAACGACCAATCGGTAAATTAATTACGAAGGTTATTAAAGGAACCGGAATCGGTTAGGGACATACTCACTGTCTAAATCGAAAACCACTTTAATAACTATACGCGGAGTGTGATCCAGAATGAAGTGGTTGGATTGGCGAACGTTGATGATTGAAGAAAGTGAACGATAATGGAAGCCTTGACACTTGTGTCAAATTGAAAATGACAAAAACAGGAGCCGTGTCGGGGCAAATGGGGTTAGCTACCTCGAGCAAACACACTTCTTCGTAAACTACTCATTTACTTTTGTGATTGATTGGTGCGCACCCTTGAATTTGGAGTGTTGTTTCGCGGTGGTGCGATCGTTGCGGCGATGCGTTCTCATCAGTCCGGATCAGGCAAACGGTAGTTTCACTACCTTGGATATTGCCTCATGTGCCTTGTCATACTTGTATTCCTGTATACGCGACCACTACGATTTTGTTTTGTATTACACCTATGGAGTACTCCCTGATATCCCACCAGTTTACGGTGGAGTTTACAGTGCTGTATAGTCTATAATGCTATATGAAATGTGTTAAGGGGGACAATGGTAACGCCTTAACACTATTTTGATATTTACTTTACTGTTAGACATTATCTATGTATCGTACATTACTATGTATAAATAGTTTAACGGATCCTTAAAGATGCTATTCCATTCATCTTTGAGTTATTGTTATTTTTGAATTTGGATCATATTAACTGTATAAGAATATGTCCTGATTCGAGTGTTGTTTGTGCATATGCTTGGATCAGACTGAGGATTGCTGTTGCTGTTTCTACTTGGAGCTGAAGACCGAAGACTATCATTATCTTATCTTATCTTATCAGTATTGTTCTTTCTATTCAGACTATTGGACATCTATGTTGTTCTATTTTATTTTATCTGAGACATTGTTGTATTTATGGGTAGCTTCATGAACTACTCTTATGACTATGTTGTATTTTCCGTTGCACTATTCTGTGATGTTATATTTCTATGATTCTGTGATGATTTTCATTTATATATATATATATATATATTTATACTCCATTAATGATTCGTGTTTTGTATTATTTAAGTTGACAAGTTGGAGTATCGTCAATTTAAATGGTACAAATATACGGGTTGTTATAACTTTATAACTAATTACATTTTACAACCATTTTGCGATTATCTAACTATTTTATAACCATTTTACTATTTATAAATACTTAACTATTTTAGAGGTATTTTACAAACTAATAATTATTTTTTAACTACTTATCTATTTTAAACTTTTCAAGCTATTTTCTAAATTTAAGCTGGACAGAGTTCCAACTGTTTATGATTAAATTTCCATTTGAGATAAGAATTGAAGTGATAATCCAAATAAGGATTGAAGAAATTGTGAATAAGTGAATAGACATCAAAGTAAATGTGAAGAGAAAGAGAATTGATTTGGCTAATAATCAATGTGGATAGATATGTAGGATGTACGTATATTATTCTATTCGCATAGTGATTTGATCCCGATTTGAACACAAAATTTCGAGATAGTATATCAATCCGAGTTGGGTTTTTTCACTCGATTTTCGACGGCGATGAATTTTTAATTGGTTTTGAATGTTCTCTATTATAGTTATGGCTATGCAAGGAGAATGACGGTTTCTTATCAAGGAACCAGATCTGAGTCTGCACTAGGAAGTCAGGTGGACGATACTAGTTTGGAAGAGAAATTGTGTGATCGAGTAAGCGATCGGATTGATATAGCGTACGGATGATATGTGTGCATCATAGGGTTAAATGAAAATTGAAATTTTGTGGATAAGAAATGTAAAATGGTTTTTGAAGTGAAAAGTATATTTTGTGAAATATATGATGAAATAAAGTGGAAATTGGACATTTCTATGATTAAAGGTTCACTTTATGGAGAAAAGTAACGAGTAATTAAAATTGAATATTTGATTTGGAATAAACAAGGTTATATATCTTTGTTATATAAAATAAATCTCCCCTTATTGAATCTATTGCCGGAAGGAAAGGGATTTTGAAAAAAATATTTGAAGTATAAAAAGGAATTTATACAAGTATGAAGTGATCCAAAGATTTTTAAAGTTATATATATATATATATATATATATATATCTATATGTACGAAGGATCTTATGGGAATGACTTTGAGGAAAGGTTTTTGGAACCTATGGATTTGGAAAGGCTTTTGATTTTTGGAAAAAATCAATTTTTGAAATTTGGAAAGCCTAGTTTGAGAATTATCGGTTTTTGGATAATCGATTTTGAGAAAGGAGATTTATATGAGATTCATACTAGCTGTATGATTTGGAAGATACTATATGTGTATAGTATAAAGTGTTTTGAAAATAGCTCTGGAGAAAAAGGCGCTCCCTTGAAATGAACTTCTCAGGAGTACCATAGGTTGGTACTGCCTTGAGCCTCAAAATGGGGAGGCTCTAAAGTGGACCTTGTGAGGAAGTCCGGACAAACTGAAGTTCCTGAGGATTATTGGGTAGCAAAAGTCGACGACGCTGATGCCTACAGAGGCATTTGGGTTATGCTGTGACGACAGTGTAACTCGATGTCGCTGTGATCTACTATGGACCATAGCGGAAATCATGTGGTGGTGAGTGTCAACGATCTACGCTTGATTTTGCCGAAAAGGCAACGTAACGTCGGTAGACCGCGATCTATGGTCGAGTGGAGTGGAGAAGTTTCATTTTTTTGGCAGCAGAATTCGAGGGCGCTGATGTCTACAGTTATATGGGTTTTTGCTATGATAGCAACGTAACCCTAGATGTAGCTGCGATCTGTAGCGATTTCCATGGCGTCATCGAGGGGAGCGGAGTGCCTACAGTTATCTATGGATTTTGCCGTAATAACAACGTAACCATCGGGTTAACTACGACCATGGATGGGGGGTGATGATTTCCAGCATTCTCACCAAAAATATTTCGTCTATTTGGAAAATGTTTTCTTTATTTTCAATAAAATCATTTTTCAAGTATTTTCACTAGGTGTTGAAAACGGGTTTACCAAGTACTTATAGATTTTTTAGTTCTACGCCTGATCAATGTATGACCGAATTTCTATGAGAACAAGGATGGACTGGTTGAGACATCGAGTTATAAAAAATATTTTTATAAAACTATTTTTGTAATACTATTTATATTTTAATAGTGTTTTAAATGATCAAAGAAAATTTTCCTGATTTAAGCATTTTAATAATTCTGGCTTCGTTCCTTTTCAAGGACGAAAATATTCAAAGGGAGAAGGAATGTGATAACCTGGATTTTTGAGCAACTGTTAATTGGATAATTAACCAATTTTCTGCATTGAAACACTAATCTTATTTGGTTGAACAAATTAAATATGTGCTTGTTTAAAAATATATATTATATATGAGTTGATTTTAAATCGGATTTTTAAAATTGTATTTGAATTTGAAATTGAAAAGAAAGATATATTTATCTTAGATATATATATATATATTGGATATAAAAATATATTATATATGATTTTATTTTGAATATAGTTTGTTTTATTCTATTTTCTTTTAAAGGATTTCATTTATATAAATTAAGATATATATATATATATATATTAATTAGGAAATTAATTATAAAGGCTTTTTAAACCATTTAAAAATTAATAAATTCATGCAAATTACATGTGTTAGCTTATAATTCTCTTTAGTGACAAGTATTAATTAATTGAACAAGTGTCCTTAATTTCTTGAAATGATTAAATAAAGATAATATAGGTTATATAACATCTCCATCCCTCTCTTTCATTTCTTTTATCATTTCATTCTTTAAAAAAACAAATCAGAGAAGAAGAAAAATTTGAAACTTAAACCAGAGAGAAATCAACCTGTAAACAACTCAAAGATCATCTCAAAACAATAAGCAACGGATCAGATCAGATCCAAAACTTCGAGTTTTCAAAGTTCAACTCAACTAAGCATAGATCAGGAATCAAGAATCAAGTCCAGTTTCAAATTTTCAAAATTCTTCTCTGTTCAAACAAAAATGGTGAGTAAACTAATCTTTTCGAAAACTAAAAACTCTTTGTTACTTGTGCGTATGGTGGTTGATGATAAGATGGCTTGACTTTTATTTGCATGTATATATAGTTAAGTTTTGCCTGGTTTAATGTTGTAATACTGTGTGCATACCTGAATAAAGGAGATATGTCTCTGTTTCAAATTCAAACAGGTTAAAACAAGTTCTAAAATCAAATTCTCTACACTTAATCTCTTTTAAGTTATGATCTTAAAAGGAAAAAGATTTGTTATTACTAAACACTAATTTTAAAAATAGTTTTAAATAGAATTAGTGAGTTATTGTCTGAAAAACAAGAATACACTGTATGAAATAAAAACATCCCAGAAATCGACCTACATAATTTCTTGTTATACATATATAGTCCGATTCGTGTTTAAAAGTTAGGATTTTTGGTGGTGGTTTTAAAATTTTTAAGTTGATAATTGGGAAGAAATTGTATGTTGAACGAAATTGGGTTTAAAAACGAATTCCGACGAAGCGAGTGACGTTTGGGTTTGGGGCTTGGCCAGGTGATAGCTTGGAGGTTAGGGTACTTGGGAAAAATCGAGGCATGGTTTGTAAGCCATCGAAGTGGCGAGGCGAAGCCATTATAGGGTTTAGGGGCTTGTTCAGGTTGTCGATTTTTGTGAGGATGATGCAACATCTAGGCAGCGTCGAGTTGAGCTAGGGTAGGGGAAATGGAAGAGAGGGGTCTGGCACATCCTCAGGCATGGCGACGGGGTTACCGGTGGTCAATAACAGTGGCGCGAGGGGTTTTTGGCTAATCAGGTTTTGGGTTCTGGAGCATCGTCTTGATCATTTTTGTTTCCTGGCGTTTAAGTGGGAATTGAGTGGAGGGAAGCTCAAAGGGGGTCGTCGGTGACTCATAGGCATAGTCATTGACGATCAAAACGTTGAAGAAATCATGTGCACGTGCACATGGATCATCCCGTGCCTGTTATTGTTGCTATGTTGATTGCTTTGGGAAGAACGATGTTTTACTCAGGTTTGAACTCGAGTTTTGATCGAGTGGTGTTTTGGAGATTGGTTGGCTTGGGAAGAAGCCGAGTTAGACTCGGGTAATGATAGTTGTGGGCTCGGGTCTGTAACTAGCATTAGGCTTAGTTGACAAATAAATCAAGTATTAAAAATATTATCAAAAGGAATAATTTTTCAAAGGAAATACAAACAAAGTTCTAAAAAATATTGATAAGTTTTAAGCAAGTCTTTTTTTTATTTTTCCCAAACTAAAATGTTTTAAAATTTGTTTGTTTAGAATAATATTATAGAAGGTTAATTCTTATATGTTTTGAAAGGAGATTTAAATGATGTTAGTAAATAAAGTATAATTTATTTAATGGATTAAGGATGGTTAATTTGTTAATGTAATTATTTAAGGAAACAATTAATTAATTAAATTATTAAGGTAATTAGTAATTAGTTTGTGTAATCAATTTAAGGGATTAGTTTATTAATGTGATTAATTAATTAAGTTATTGATTAAAAGATGATTAATTTATTATGAGTAATCACTTAATGAAATTAATTATTAATAATTTTATAATGTAAGTAATTAAAGGATTAATCTGTTAAAGGTTAATTAATTAGAAATTAAGGGTCAAATTAATTAATGATCAAGGTTAATTAATTGAGGATAATTAACCAACGGGATAATTACTTGATGGAAGTAATTAAAGGTACATTAGTTAAAGGAAGTAATTAAGGATTAATTACTTAGTATAATTAATTAAAGGATTAATTAGTTAAAGGATTTATTAATTAAAGGATTAATTAATTAAAGGGTTAATTAGTTAAAGGATTAATTAATTGAGGATTGATTAATTGAGGATTGATTAATTAAGGAAATTAATTGAGGGTTAGTTAATAAATGAGTGTGATTAATTAAAGGATAATTAATCAATGTAATTAATTATAGGATAATTAATTTGAGTAATTAATTAAGGAAAAATATAATTAATGTGAATGGGTGAAGGTCAATTAATTTGTGTTATTAAGTAAAGGCTAATTACTTAATGTAATTGTAGAGGATAGTCTAGGGATGATTAATTAATAATTTGTAATTAATTAATGTCAAGTAAGCAGGATTAAAAGTGATTAAAGTAATTAATTTAATTTATCTTAATTAATAAGAAATGGTGTGACTAATTCATCTTGCTTATGAATGATTGGTTGATATTTCTAACATGAATGATTGGTTGATATTTCTAACATGAATGCTTAGTGATATGATATGTTTGGTTTGAACAGTACTAATGTGGTTATCTATTGATGATGAATTAATATGCAAAAGTGACATCCTATATTTAAAATTGAATTGTATCCACTTGAATAACTTGGGTTAAGATGACAATGGATTCGAAGAGACCGGGGTCGGGTATCAGCAAAATACCCAATACCATTTCGATTTGTAATATGAAATAATTCTTTATGTATTTGATTTTGGAATAAATAGGCTGGAATGTAATAAATGATGTAAATTTGGTCATTTTATCTAAGTAGTAATGCTTACATATGATTGTAAAATGAGATTTTGATTATGGCAAGTTAAGAACTCGTAATAAGGTACGAGTTACCCGAATTTTACAAAGTGGTATGCATTGGTATTTCTTGTTAGATGGGTTTACTCACGCTGGTTTCCAGCATGACCCCGGTGTTACTTTGATGTAATGCTCAGGTCAGACCGAGTATTACAGATTTTTAAGAAAGGACGTTTTGGAGCTCAGGAGGCGAGCTGGATGGAAGGAATGTATAGAGCGTATTCCGCTGTGATATATTGTAGTTATCTAGGACATGTTGATTTTAACTGTCTAGTGATTGTGAAATGTTGTAACTCTGATGTATTAATATAAATTAACTGATAAAGTTTTTTCTTGTATAACTGTTAATTTATTTGATATTATATTTTGATCCGCTACGAATGTGAGATTCTGTGTTTCATTTCTGTTTCTTCTTCTATCTCTTTTCTTCTTTTCCTAACTATCTCGAATTTTCGAGATCGAGAATTCTAGGTCGTTGCAGTCATGTTGTGAGATTTTTTCTATTTTTTTCTTTTCTTCAACAGTCTATCTTTCCAACACATGGATGTTTGGTATATGAATACCGTGGATGTATTCCGAGGATCGAAAAGGCCGGTTGCATATGGTATCAGAAAATCAAGATTATTCGACAATGAATGAAAGCTGCTTAGGATAAATAGAAGAGCTACGCTGATAAGAGAAGATATCTATCGATATATGGTATTTATCAAGATCTCTCCATGAAAGAATGCTGTCTAATTCAGTGCTAAGGGGAAGTTGGCATCTAGATTCGTTGGTTCTTTTTTGATATTTAAGAGGATTGGAAACCTTTCTTACAAAGTCAATTTACCTTGGAAGATGATAGGAGTGCAAAATATGTTCCATGTCTCTAACTTACGGAAATTTGTGCACAACTCAAGCGTGATAGTTGAACAGAATTAGCTTAATGATATCAAGATTGAACAAGAAGCTTCAAGCCTTGTAGACCTATTCCTATAGTTGGACGTGATACAAAGAAGATTAGGAAGAAGAACGCGGAGCCAATGAAGGTTTGGTGGAGTGGGAATAAACAAGGCTGTACTTGGAATTTTGAGGAGAGGATGAGGACTTAGAAGCTTCAAGATATGCAATATTATTTCTTGTTCGTGTATGCATGTTTGAAGTTTGGTATGATTGCTCATGGTTGTTAGTTAAGAGGGATAGCTATGTTTGACTTTGCCTTTGTTGTATTGAGAATTTTCAGTGGTGAAATTCCTATAGGGGGTAGAGCGTAACGATCCATATTTATGTATTGGATGACTATAAAATATTATTTTTAAATTCATATTAAGTCATATGACACTATAAATTTGGGGAACGTTGAGTAGTGACATTTTTTACTTCGAGAAATCTTCTCAGATGATTTTACTCTTGAAAATATGTAATGGACATAACTTTTCATAAAAATCAAATTAGGGCCTAAGACCATTTTCGTTGGAAAGATACAATGGTTTCTATTTTCGTATAGTGGTCATAATAGCGATTTAGAATTTCTAGCTAGAAGATATTATTGTTTGAAGTTTGTTAGTTTTTAGAGTAACTTAATGGGTAATTAGTGAGGTTGAGGATATACTCTAACCCGTTTCGAGTTTAAAGCTATTATAAGCTAAAATAACTTTCCCCAAACAATATTTCGCATCTCTCAAATTGATTTAAGCCTCCGTTAACCCTTCTTCGCCAAAATCTTCTCCTTTTTCCTTCGAATCAAGCTTGAAACATAGATTAGGGTTGGTTGGTAAGAGAATTGGCTAGATACATTCAAAACTATTTTTTGGGGAGGAAAATTTAGGATTTTGCCATTTATTTTTGGATTTACTTCAATTTGCATGCTACACTTGGTTTTTTGACATTTGGTGAGTGATTTTTCATCTCACATCTTATTATATATGTATCTATAGGTTTTAACATGTTTTAGATCCCTTTATAAGTCAAAACTATGTTTTGATGTTGATTTACAAACCCACCTAAAGTAAAAATGTAAATAAAATGATTTTGGTGTTCTGATCATGTTATTTGGATGTGTGATTGCCTCCATAGATCTTAGGCTATATTATAGATACATTATATGATGATTGTAATGATTTGTTATATGCTTTTCATATTTGGATGTTGATTGATGTGTGTGTGATGTTTGTGTATATGCTTGAATTGTTGAAAACTCTCATTAGAGCAAATTGGTAGGAAACCGTAGAACCGGACATCAACGAATATGGTCTATTGTACTAGAAGTTGTATCAATGGATAAGGAATGCACACGGGTCAAAGAACGGAGCTAATGATGAAATCGACTGTGAAATTAGAGTTTGAAGATGCTATAACATTTCTACTAGGTAGCACTTATTCGGTGGTAGATTGCTCGAGGTGTGCTTTGGGATTAGGGATGATTTGCTCAGAGTATGCTTTGGGTCTGCATTAGACAAGGATTGGATGATAAATGTGTCTAATGGTGTTACTGTTCAGGGTCTGTCGGAGAAGCTCGTTCAAAGGTATTGGCATGGTGCTTGGGGTTCAACTTTAGGAAAGAAGGGTTGTGGCTTTGGGATCGAACATGTTATTTGCTAAGAAAAAAATGGAGTGGTAGAATTTTTGGGTTTCTTCAAGTAGAGTGTTGTTACTTTGGGTTTTCAAAGGGGTGGCTCGGGTTTGGCCATGAAGTGACACGAGTGAAATTCTAACTTTGAGAGTTTGTTCTTGGGATGAAGGAATATGACTTCGAGATGACTTAAGGTGACTTTGAGTTTCATGTAGTGAATAATAAAGTGATAACGTGATGCTTACATGCGTTGACTTTGGAACTTTGGTATGATGACTCTACAACTTATGATGGGTGTCTAGAGGCGTTCTGATGATGATGACTCAACGATGGGAGTTGTGATAGTGATCCACAAGGATAAGTTCAACGATGAGGGTTTGTGAGTAGAATATGTGAATGTGTTCAACCGTGAAGATATCAAGAATGGAATAACGATTGATTTCCACTATGTAGACATATGCAAAGGGTTCCTTGATAACTCGAGGTTTCTACTGCGCTTGTACAGATGGGGTACATGGGGACCCCCACCTAGATTACGACTGCATTTAGGTCTTACGACTGTGAATTATCCTGGACTTTTATGATCGTGTGTCTGGTTCCTATTCTTACAAAGTGGTATGGATTCGAGCATCCAAAACCCAAGGTTTGTTTGAGTCCTTATTTAGCGATTTATGCCACGTAAATTATCATATATCCAATGCACATAAGTGATGGTGATGACTGTTTGATGGATGCTATGTTTGTTAAATCTTGTTTGAGCTACGTGTGCAAGTATCTAATTGAATCTTTGTTATTCACAGATAGAGATAGCTGATCCCGCAGGATTTGGTTCTACCGATATCCTGGATATTTCCAAGAACATGCCCATTTGGTTCCACCGTTACTTTTAAGCTAGGGGACCGTTGAGCATCCTACTAGAGAGCCCGGGGAGGTTGCGGGTGGTGGGTTCCCTATCCACCCACCTATCGTTCATGACTCTGTCAAGCTTTACAAGGACTTTTCCAACTTAAGTGGCAAGTCGTTCTTAAGCATTGAGACTTTTGTCGATGCTAGAGCTTGGATCTACAGCTGTGAGTGGATATTTGGACTTATGGGTTTGGCAGATGAGGTGAGGAGGATGCTTTCTACCTAGTAGCTGTAGGGAGAGGCTCTCAGTTTGTGGGAGGTTGTTAAGGCTGAGATGGATGGTGGTATCGTGACATGGAGGGAGTTTAGGAAGAGATTTGAGATGAAGTTCTTGTCATAGCTGAGGAGAGTGTTATGTTAGAGAAGTTTATAAATCTGAAGCAAGAAGATTTATCAGTTAAAGAATATGTTAATTAGTTTAATGAGATTGCGAGGTTTGGAATGGAGTTGATCAATACCTCGCACAAGAAGGCACTCAAGTTTGCTAGGAGTTTGAATTTTCCATTATAGGGCTTAGAAGTGAGCCATATTCCTATAGGAGCTACTTATGAGGGTGTGGTTGAGATGACATTACTTAATTCTATGGCTAAGAAGGTGGAAGTGGCTCCAAAGGTAGGAGTGAAGAATTTTCAAAAAGGGAAGAAGAAGGGTGGACCTCCACCTAAAGGGAAGATTCAGAAGAAGGAGTTGAAGTATCATAGGTGTGGGAAGGCAGGGCATTTTGTTAAGGAGTGTTCGCTACCGAAGCTGAAGTGCTCTAATTGTGATAAGGTTGGGCATATTAAGAGGAATTGTCCAGCACCATCCATAGCAGCTTCTCTGGCTTCTACTTAGGTGGTTCAAGCATGTGCCGTGGAGGCCATCCCTACTTCCAGTGTCTAGCCATCACTGAATAGAGGGAAGAAGATAGTGATTAAAGCATGTTATCTCTTTTTGGTTTTTCTGTTCGTACTTTATTTGATACTAGGGCTTCTCATTCTTGTTTCTCCAGTAGACCTGTTGATGACTTGTTCTTAGACACTATTATTGTGGGAGACCCAATAGTTGTGTCAAATCCCATAAGGGGGTCGACTTACATGTTTATGATATGTTGGGATTTGAGGTTGATGATTCTAAGGGTCGAGTTTGACTGTGATGCTTATGTACTAGGGTTCTTTAGTTTTGTGATGATACTGGGCATGGATTGGATGTCCATGTATGGAGCTCTATTGGAATATGATATGAAGATATTTAGACTAGACAGTTGTAGTGGGCGTAGCTTAGAGATTTTTTGTGATCCACGAGGATCAATTATGTTGAGCTATCTTTATTCCCTCGACCTACCACAAGATGAGATTGTTTTTGTCCCTATAGTTAGAGATTTCCCGAATGTATTTTCCAAGGTTATTGGTCTCTCGCCTTAGAGAGAGATTGAGTTTAGGATATATCTAGTAGAGAATGCTCAACCAGCCGCTTTGCCTTTGATGCATATAGCTCCAAAGAAATGACGTGAGTTGAATGAGCAAGTGAAGGAGTGTTGGAGAAGGATTTCATTTGGAGGAGTATTTTCGAGTGGGGTGACTTGTTATCTTTGCCACTAAGAAGGATGGTTCCCTTAGACTTTGCATTGATTATAGGGATCTGAATAAGCCAGCAAAGAAGAATCGCTATCCTTTGCCCTGCATAGATGATCTCTTCGATCGGTTGATTGGAGCGAGAGTGTTTTCCTAGCTTGACTTAGCATGATTTCCATCAGGGTAGAGTAACCAAGGATAGTATTCAAAAGACTGCATTTAAGACTCCTGATGGGTTATATGAGTGGTTAGTCATGCCTTTTGGACCGACTAATGCTCCGACTTATTTTGTTGAGTTGATGATCCGAGTTTTTAGGAAGTTGATGAATAAGTTTATGGTGATATTTCTGGATGACATCCTCATATACTCGAGGAGTAGGGAGAAGCATGCTTTGAATTTAGAAGAGGTGCTTAGGACCCTCCGAGTACATAAGATTAGGGCTATGTTTTCTAAGCTCCATTTTTGGAGAGATGAGGTTCGCTTTTTGGGGCACATTATTCCAAAAAGTGGTTTGGCCATGGATCCTAGTAAGGTGGCAATAGTGCAGGATTGGCATGTCCCGAAAAATGCCACAAAAGTGAGGAGCTTTCTTGGTCTCATGGGTTTTTATAGGAAGTTCATTAAGGACTTCACTAAGATATCTACCCTATTGACTCGCTTCACCAAGAAGAATCCAACTTTTGCATTGGATGCTAAGTGTGAGGATGGTTTCATTAGGTTGAAGAAGGCTTTGACCAGTGCACCTATAATAGTGTTACTTGATGGGAGTAAATCTTTTACGGTTTATACGGATGATTATGGTATGTGGCTTGGAGCAGTGTTTGTGCAGGAGCGTAGAGTGGTACACTATGCTTGTTATTTCCAAAATTCACCTTTCGATCAAGTCGAGACCTCTTTGAATAGAGAGCTAGAGAGAAGAGATGCATCCAAACCTTTCAAAGGAGTCGAAGGGATGCTGCCATCAAAGTTTAGAAGCCTCAAAACCTTTCGAAGGTGTGGAAGGTCCCTTCTATCAATACTCAGAGGGTTCCAACCTTTTGAAGAATATGAAAGAGCCAAAAGCACCCTTCCACCTTCATTTACAACCTTTCGAAGAAGACCTTTCGACTGAGTCAAAGCAACGCCTTTCGAAGACTAGGGGAACAACTACTTGCATATGTGCCATACCTTTCAACTCCAAAGGTTTCACCTTCATTTGAGCTATGCGAAAGCAAAGCATTGACCAGAACAACCCCATCAGAAGCTATAGTAAGCCTTTTGAATCGGTTGAAACCAGTATGATTCAGGAGGTTCCGCATCAGATTAAAACAAGGGCATATGCATAACCGACATCATCAAAACCTAAAGGCAAAGGCTAATGACAAAGTTGGAAGCCTTTTAAGACAATTTAAAGAAGAGAAGCACTTCCATACCTTTCGACAAAGGTGGCAGTTTGCTTAAGTCTCTTAATAGCCACCTGCCGACCCAGTCAATAGCATCAGGGTCGAAAGGTGCCAGGCCGCATCTATAAATAAGACCCAAGGGGTCACATTTTGAGGATCCGATTCCTCTCATTCTAAACTTGTATTCTCTTAGACAAAGCATTGTAATCAAAGTTTGTAAATCAATTTATGAATTTAGAGAAATAAAGACTTTGGAGTTGGAGAAAGGGAAGTTGTAATAACTTTATGCTATTTTACTAATTCATTTTAGATTTTTATAGATTCACTTGAACATTTCAGGTTTTAACTCCATCGAAAGGCTACTACCATCGAAGTCGAAACCCCTTTAAATTCCTTCAACCACTATAACTAGTTCAGAGTCATCTTCTCTCTAAGTTGAAGCCTTCGACAAAGTCGAGATCCCTCTTCTAAATACCAAGGCTTGAAATTACAAATTCAAACCTAAAGAGGTAATACCCATAGCCTTGGACAAGGTCGAAACCCTCCTTTCCTTTCAAAAACCAAAACCTAAGCCAATCAATAGCTTTAAGCCTCCAACAAGGTCAAAACCTATCTAAGAGATCTTAACACTGGGTGTTCCAATCAGATCGAAAGGAAGGCTTTCGAAGGAGAAACCATACCTGCACATCTAAGTCGAAAGGTTATCAAATAAGGAAATCCACCCTTTTGACATTCTTAGAAAGGTTTGAGATATATCAACAAATAAAGCCTAATTAAAAGGCAATTCTATGAAGGGTCTGCACCTTCTTTCCTGCTCTACTTGTATAAAGAATTTTCCACCTACTTTGAATCATTTTGGGGTGTTGATAAGAAATATTGTTAACATTTTTGGCGCTAGAAGGAGGGCCTGAACCTCCGACTTGGATAAACCCCCAACAGCACCATTCTCTAACTTTACTTAATCCTTTTTCAAGTTCATCTACTTTGTTTCGATCGTGGCCAGAAGAATTAAGAGATCCTAACAAGGGTCTTCCAAACCACATTTAAAAAGTTTTTTCCAAGTAATCATCAAGGACTCCAATCAAGATGAAGAGCAAAGATTAAGGCTTGAAACCTTAAGAATTATAAAAAAGAAGACAAAAATCTTAGGATCTAGAAAAGTGGAGCTTAAATCCTTTTCATGTTGGCCCTACGCCTATTTTTGCACTTGAAAAGAGAACAAATGGAAGTGACAATATCTTTAATCAAATTAGAAGAATCTTTAATCAAATTAGAAGAACCATTCAACGTTGTTCCAAAGGCACAATCTTTAAGAGGGAAATCGTCGATGACTAAAATTCCTTTGCACATAAGTGGCAGCCAATTGCAGTAAGAACACTTCCAATTCAAGAACAACAAACGGTAGTAAAAAGAAAAGCAATCGAAGAACATGAAACAATAAGGCCAAAGAGAAAAAAGTCAAATAACCATCCACAAGGGTCAAGCTTCAAATCAAGGCTTCCGAAGGAATGCAACTTAACTACATCTATGGAAAATGTCGACTTACTTACTAAGGATGAGCTTAACTACATCACAAAAGAAAAGGCCAAAGCATGAAATATACTTTGGAGGATCTTAATGTCATTATCATATGATGAATGGTCATGAAACCAACCATTGCAAAGCCCTAGAGGAGATGATCACAAACTTCTTTCGTCAAGGAAAAATCCATGAGTTTGTAAAAAGAATTCGAGATAAAGTCAATAAAGAGCAACTTTCTATAAAGAAAAAAAATCAACATGCTTGAGAGTGAAATATATTTGGATACCACCTAAGGTGGTAATCTACCTAAGATGGTAGAAAAGCCTCTGTCCACGTCGAGTTGGCCAGGACAGAGCTCCTGGAGGGAGGGAGGGTAAGCCTTTGGCCGCGCCATAAGATGGCAAGGTTAAAGCACCAGACAAGACCTTGGTCGTGCCTTTGGTTAGGTCAGGGCACCTCCTGGAGGGGGGACAAAGTAAGTCTTTATCCATGCCATAAGATGGCCAGTGTAAAGCACCAAACAAGCCCTTATCCACGCCGCAAAAGGGATAGGGTAAGGCACCTTCTGGAGGGAGGATGTAGTAAGCCTTTATCCATGCCATAAAATGACCATGGTGAAGCACCAAACAAGCCTATGTTCGTTCTGCAAAAGGGTTATGGCAGGGCTCCTCTTAGAGGGAGGTCGGGTAAGTCCTTGGTTCCAGTCTCTAAGATGAGCTACAAGAGCATCGAAAAACAATGGACTAAGACGTTCAAGCCTAAGAAGAGACTTAATAGAAATGGACTAAGATCTCCAAGTCCAAAGAGGGCTTATTCAACAATGGGTCAATATGTCCAAGCCCAAAGAGGGGCTCATTCAACAACGGACCGAGATGTCCAAGCCCAAGAGAAGGCACATTCAGTAATAGACTAAGATGGCTAAGCCCGAAAGGAGGCTCATTGGATCATGAACTAAGATGTTTAAGCTCGAGAAAGAGGCATTTCAAATTATGGACTAAGATGCCCCAGCTCAAGAGGCAACTAGACAAATTGCTTCCATACAAGACCTGAAGGGTTCACAGATCAAAGGAGTAGAACATGGCTCCACTTATAAATACCCGAATCCAGGTCTCAGGGCTTCATTTCTAAATAACATCAATAATTACCAGAAACTGGGTTTCGGATCTCTCATAGCGGAATTTCAACCATTAATGCCCAAATTTAGGTTTTGGGATATTCATTTCAGAATTCTATTATTTAATCTGGGTTTCAGATCCCAATCTATCACTGATTATCTTAATATACCTAAATATGGGTATCGAGGCAATTACTTATTCAAACCTTAATCTAGGTGTGAAATTTCTATAATGAAATTATATTTTCTTATCATAAATGCCTGAATCTGGGTCAAGGAATGCTGTCATGAATATAACTGAAAAGAATTTCTGAATCAGAGTTTTGGGTTTTAACTTACCAAATCCCATTATATCAAGGAATGGGTTGAAGGATTTTTGCTTTTGAAATTTAGATGATGATTTCTAAATTTTGTTCTTATTAAATATATCTTAATAGTTTCATTCCAGCAATTATGCCCTTGTGATAAGGCATGATTCTCTATAAGAAAATTTTAAATATTCCAGACAAATGGTCAAAGGTTCTCGAACATTTCTCGTCATGATTGAAGATGGAATTTGAATGTTTGATATAGATAATCTCTCATGCAATTAACAAGTTGATTTGTTAATTTAAGCAAACAATATACATAGACTGGTATGTCAATTCCAAGCTAACAATTTGAAATGTTAGTTGCTTTATACTTTTCAGGAAAATCAGCACATCAAAGAGAAACAAAAGATTCAAAAAGTCCAAATATTAATGTGTGAGAAATTCAAAGGCATTTCAAAAGTAACATTACAGAAAAGGATTACAAATCATGTGATATTTACAAAGTTTATGTGATTTACGTAAGTTATGAAATTGTCTACAAAACTACAAAATTATTTACATATATACAAGATAAATTTACATAGTTCAAACATGTAAATGAATTATAAATCTTAAGCGGCTTCATCAAGAGTTTCAGCAACCGAAGGATCCACGGCATGGAAAATGACCGCGCAGAGAACTTCCTTAATTTTTTTATTTCCTCCTTATTCTGCTCTCATCATCAATTGCACAATATTGGTCTTCAAGGCACAATTAAAAGCTCTATTGGCTGCCCTAAGACTCTTGTTTTCCCTTTCTAGTTCAATAACACGCTTCTTAAGCAAATAAATATCACGTTTAAGTCTCTGATTCTTGGCAGCATAATCGTTAATCGTCTGAGAATATTTGGCTTTTTGTTGCTCATCACAATATTTGGCTATTTCAAACTTGACTCTTCTACCCCAGTTGCCCACGGCATTCTCGTCTAAGCCCGCGGGAGAATTGAGCAAGGAAGGAAATTTCTAGGCCATAAGGAGTTTCGACCTTATGGGTTTCGAAGAATAAAAGTAGAGTGAGGAACCAGTAAATCAATATTCGAAACCTTCTCCCACATAATGAATTCTAGTGGTTCGCACTACAATTGACTATCTTTTATCCTCAATTCCCAATCACTGATCTGTTAGATGAGTTCTTACATTTTAAGATCAAAATCAATTGAAGGATTTGCTTTTACTTATCCACATAATGAATTCTAGTGGGTGATGTGATCTTTTTGGCCGCTGGAGATGGTTTTCTGAATAACATATATTTTGCGCCATTTCATGGCCTTAATATTACCACCAAAACTTTCTAATAAAATGTTGTCGCTAAGAATGATTTCTTCACTTCTTTGCAACAACTTCTCTCTAAGAGCATCAACATGTGATGATAAATTATATGGAAGAGAAGTTACAAATAACTGTAGCTCCTATTTAAGCAAAACAAATAAGATAAAAGCCAAGGTCAGGATAAAAATATCTTTATTTTCTTGATAGTGAATTATAACTTAAACAACAACAAATTTCAAAGATATAATGAGCAACTGAATTACATCTAAAGTTTAGAAACTGGTTTCCTAACTTTATTTAATGAGTTAGTTGAAAATGTAACTGTTGAGTCAAAAGGGATTGAGCCTTCTTCTGGGATAATGACGGGCGGGTATTTGTTAGTCTCATTTCCCAGCTGGAGGACTATCGCGACCACAAATTAATTTTGTGTGAAATGTTCTGATCTCTTTAAGAAATGTTTCATTCTCATCGTCGAGGAAGTCAAAACAGAGGCGAGGGTGTTCTAAGTAAATTTTTTGTAAATCTTGAAGAAAGCAATATCTCACTAATTTTGAAGTCTTTAAAATCGATGCATTTTCAGAGTAAAATCTTCTTAATTTAACATAATGGCTTAAGTGGTCTCTAAGGGCGAGTCATCCTAGAGAACTGTGATTCTGTAATAGTATAGAAAAGAAAAGCTAAGCATAGCAAGTTAAGCATATATTCATAAATCAATCAACTGTTACATGTTTATAATCATTCATCTAGTTCATACAAAATAGATTTATAGAAAAATTTAGAAACAAATTTATCTTATAGTACTTAAGCTTTTCAAGGGGAGATTTTGAGGAATCGACCTAACTCACAGTAAGTTCTAGCAATCTCTAGGATGTGGGTCAGATTCGAACTCACTTAAGTATCTTTTATGGAAAAGTATGAGTAAGCCTCCGCTGAATTCGCCTTGGTATGAAAAGTCTATAATAGAATGTCTACAACAAGTTTTATACAAAAAGTTAACCAAAATATCCCTTTCTTCAATCATCATTCAAAATAAAGTAAGCAACTCCCGATTCTCCTTTGAGAGAGTGTCATATCGGAGGCGCGCTCTCTTTAATAAAGGGGTAGCACTATAATGTTTAAAAGATGTTAGAACCGTGGCATTCCTGCCAAGACTACGATATTTTTCAGAGAGGACGTTATGCTTCTTTATCTGTTTGTCTAACTTCCTATAACTTGTTAATTCTTCTTGTTTTCTTTCATGTTCTATAGGGGAACAGATGCTTCTTCCTTATCTAAAATGAACGATTTTACACTAGTTATTATCTTCGAAGAGAAAGATGTTTAAACAGGTAATTCCATACCTGGGAAACTGGAACAGAAGCCTGGGAACCTGCTCTTTCTCTTTCAGATCCTCAGTTTGGGTAGGAGTAGGCTCATCGTTTGGAGCAACAGAAGGCCCGAGTGATGAAGGTGGCATATCCTTTTGGGAAGATGGCTCTTTTTTTAGGAAATTCAGCTTGATCGCCACCATCTTTTTCAGAAGCTCCAGAGGGACCCCCTTTATCAACGCAAGATCTTGACCTCCAGCAAGGTCATCATCATCACCATCATCATCATCATCACCATCATTATCATCATCAATACCATCGCCGTTGTCATCATCTTTTTCCTCGACGGCGTCATCCTCCTTCCTTCTCAGTGTCTGGTTCGATTTTGAAGGAGGGGACATCAAAAGAAAGAACTTCAGCAGCATTAATTTCCTCCTCATCCTCAGGTTCAATACCCTGCTCCATCTGATTGATTTTTCCCATCACTCTTTCGATTAAGGCAGGATCAAGTGAAGGAAATCCAAAGTCGGTGCAATTTTGGTATTTGTCGCTATATGCAAGCATAATGGCGTCTTCATAACTTTCAGCATCATTTACCCTAAAGTGGCCCCGACAAACCGGGACACTTGCTGTTGGATAATAGTAAGGGTACAGACAACAAGTTTAAGGGAAGCTCTGGTCTTCTTCAATTTATCTTTCAAAGAAGTGTTCTTATAGACCAGGCGAGCCTTCTCGTCTTTTGAATTTTTCAGTGAGCTTAGTGGAAAGCTTCTCGTCGACAACAAGTTGACAAGCTCTCCTTTCTTCCTCTAGATCATTTTCAACTTGAGCAAGAGAGGCCTTTACTCATTCCTACTCTGTGGAAATGTCATTCTTGGCAACAGAGAGTAAAGACACTTGGTTTTTAAGCTCAGAATTTTTCTTCTAGAGCTTGGAGAATTCGATAGTAGATTTTGAAGCATGCTCATTCAAAGCTATCCAGCTTTTAGAAATCTGAAAGGAAGATATAACACAAGTTAGTGATTTAAGGAAAAACCAACGATGATAAGGATAGTTAAAGAGAAACTTACCAAAAGTTGTTGCCCCATTAGAGAGCGATAATGCTCTACCAAATATGGAGTGAAAGAGGGCAGGCAAGAAGAAGTAAAAGATTTAGAATGCAAAATGAGCTTAGTTATCTCTTCAAAATTCATAGATGGAGGAGTAGAAGATGATGGCTTCAGAGGAATTTGTTTCATGGAAGGAGTCCTCAATAAAGCCAACTACATTTACTTAAGTGCAGTTGGGGAATCAGAGATAGAGATGCATGAAAGAGGGTCAGTAATAGGTGGAGTATGTTTCGTTTTATCATTGAGGGCTTCAACAATAGGGCTCTTTATAACTTGTTTGGAAGATAAACATTCCTTCTCTTCCTCCACTTCTGTAACTTTAGCAATTTTCTTCAGAGGCATATATGCGGAGGATTCCATTAGATTCCTTTTGTAAATTTGCTTGGACATTGAAAAGGAGGCAATAATTGATGTCACTTCAGAAGTTGGTTGAGGAGGGGCAACACCATTAGCAAACACAATGACTTGAGAAGAAGCTAAAACAAAATCAATTAGCCAAAATAATTCAAAGAATACCAGGGACAAAACGCAAATACTAGACTAATAACCTAGCAGGATGGTCTGCACAGATTGGAGACATTGGAGAGAAGTGTTCAGCATCTCCCAGGGAGAGGAAGCATTTGCCGCGTGAAGTATGCTGGATAGAGGGAGGAGTTCCTAAGATCTTCTGTCCCACTGGTAGAAGAGAGTGCTTTCTAAATTTGAGGGAGTTAGAAGCGTCAGTCTGCTCCCAATTTGCCTTGAAGCCACAATTAGAGAATCAACTGTTTCAACATCAATAAGCATTTTGGCAGGGATACCTGATAAAGAAAGAGATTAGTTAGCAAAAAACATTGAGTAAGGGAAAGACAACACAAGTCAAGACTTACGGGGAGAAGCAAAAGTCCCGCGAATATTGGCAAAGCATTTGACGAAGAAGAAGCGATTCTCTCAGTCCCTGAATTTGTTGACCCCATCTGATACTAACTTCTTATGAGGATTAGCTCTGTATATTTGGTTGTTGAGATTCTCAGCTTTACTAACCTTATTAAGAAGTTTAACACTTCAGCATTAAGAGAAGGGAGCCTGGATTCCAGCGCCATCGTCTCTAGAGACAAGAGATGAATGTAGACGTTCGGAGACAACTAGATTGGGGCGATTCAAAAATAAGATAGATATGAAGATAAGAACTTTGGAAAGGTTAAGAATCCACCATATCATATGTGGATGGCAGTATAAGCAAAATATCCTTCAACAAGATTGTCTATGGTGTCAGCTTCCTCAGGGGGAATAGCTTCAATAAAGCCAAAAGCATTAAGGATGGCATTAACTTCTTCTTAGGATGCAATGGAAGAATGATTGGAAATGGCTTCAGCTTCTTCGGGGAACTCATGATTCCGCCACGTGAAAACTGTAGGATCTAGATTAACCCTAGAGGGGGGGGGGGGGGTGAATAGGGTTATAGCAAATTTTCTCGATTTAAACACAGAAACCAAACTGCAGAAATAAATATGCTGTAAAGTAAATCACACACAAAATTTACCCAGCTTCGGCAACCCCTGCCTACTACTGCATTCCCAGATTTCTATTAGAATTAAACAGTATCCCGCTTACAAACACTCTACTAGACTCGCAAACCCTTTTTCTCCGCTCACAAACACTCTCATAGACTCGCACACCCTACTCCGCTTATAGAGTTTCGCTTACTCGCAAACTCTGCTCCGCATTAGAGTTTTGCAAACTCGCACACCCTGCTAACTGAACTAATTCTAACTAGACAATCTGACACTACCTACAACCTAGGTGGTGATTTACCAATTCTTTGACTTGAAAAGAAAAAAACAACTTCAAAAATAAAACCAGGAGCAAAAATTAAAATATAAACTTTAATCCCTAATTTTTGCTCAAGATAAAAAAACCTTTTTTAATAAAACCCTAAACAAAATAATCCCCTTTTAACAAATAAGGCCGGCCCCTTATTCTTTAACCCGATCCACTGTCTTTTGTTTGTGAAGAGAAATGGCGGCCCTCTGTTGTATTTCGTTCGATCTGGAATTAGGGCTTCGGCTCTTGCGATCCAAATTGGGCCTTGTTCGATCTGAATTAGTGGTGCTCTTGCGCACGTTCTCTGATGATCAATTTATTGTTTTGCGTTGCTTTTGCTCGCTCGTTCTCTGATTTGCGTTGCTTGGGCTCTTTCGTTCTCTGATGATCGAGTTGTTGATTCGGTATGTAATTTCTTTCGTTGCTCGTTTAAATTGCTTGCTTTTTCACTCGATGCCGATGATGATGACTTGGGATTGTTATTTATATGAATTCGAATACATTTACTTTCGTTCGTATCAATTCGATACTTTCCTAATTTTTCTATTGCTTGATGCGCACGGCTTTCCTGATATAATTTCTCGACTTGATACTCACGGCTTTAATTTGATAGCGTTCGATCCTTCTTGTGTTACACGGAAAAAACTTTCCTATTCTACTTTGCTTTGACTTTTTCAAAGATACGAATTTGATACACTGCCATGAATTGGAATTGGACTTGGAATTACTATTTTATTTTATGGCCCTCTTTTCTGGTTGGTTTAACATGAACTTCACTGTGAACTTTGGCTCTGTTGTAACTAGACATGTTGCTTGGGTCACTTGCATTATTAATCCTACGATGTGGTTATTTCATATTCATTTGAATTTGCATTTGTCTGCACTGTGTACTTTGATTTCATGATACATGCATTGCTGCCGGGATTGTTGTTTGCCGAGATTGTTGTTTCAATTATCTTCTGTTCATGTTGGCACTGGCTGTGGTTGAGTTGTTATATTTGTGGTCTTGCATTTGGTATATTTGAGCAGTAGAACTTGTTACTGCATTCTTCATGTTGTAGCCTGGACTGGTGCACATTGTTTGCTGTGTTTGATCTTTCTGAAGCTCGAGTTGCACACTGCTCTGCACTGTGTCTTGTTTCATGTTTGAACATATTGCTGTGTTGATCTTGTACTTGTGTACTTCATATATGTGGGTGTTTGAAGCTTGCTACTGACTTGATTCACTTCATGTTTGTTTCCAGTTTACCTTGTATCACTGCTTCCATCCTTTCTTTCTCTGGCACACTTGTGTACCTGTTTAGGTTCACAGTTGCTTCAAATTGCTTCATACTGCTACTTGGTCTGACTTGTATCACTTGTGTCACTGGTGTACTTGAGCTTCTAGCCTGTATTTTGATGTTGCCTCTGTGTTTTTGTTTGGTCTACACTTTGGTTTATTGATGTTGCTTGTGCATTGCCACACTGAACTACTCTGTCTTTCATTTGTGTACTGTGTCTTTGATTGGTCTGCACTTTGCATATGAACTTGATATTGCAGTCTCTGGCCTTGTATCATGATGCAGTCTTCATTAGCTCGTGTGCTTGTTTGTATGTTGTATCATGATGCACTTGTTATCTTCACTGTGTCGTCTACACTTGCATTGCTGTTTGGTCTAACCATCTTGTATTCATGTGCCACTGTTTGTTCACCTTGATTCTGCATCACTTGTAGCTTGCTACTGTGTTGCATTGAGTTGTTGTCGTCCGCACTTGCACACTCCATACTTTGGTATTGTATTCATCCCTGTAGTTTCTCATTTGCAAGTGCATGTTTCGATTCGCTGTTGCACCTGCTCATTTGCACTGCTTCACCATTCTTGTTGCCTCTTGCAATATTGGTTTGGTTGTGCACTTGCTTGAGTTTCACTGGTACATGTACATTGCTGGAATGACTTCGACATTGTTTTGATGCTCTGTTTTTTTTTGACTTGTGAACTGCCCTGTGTTGAATCCAGTTTCAATAACTCGGGTTTGACCTTGTGCTCGTGTCGTGATTTTCAATATATTGCACGTGAGTTGAACCCGGCTTTTCATTTGGGTTTGACCAGTGCTCACCTGTCCCTGTAGCATTATCAAGTGTATATTGATGTGCACGGCCTTGTGGCATGTACAGTGATACACTGTGCATGTCACACTGTTCGTGTGTGATGAATTCAAATATGAATAATGACGAACAACCCAAATAACTGAGGCAAATCATATTTTCAAAAATCATATTTCATTTTATATTGCAAAAATATTTCTTTTTCAATTTTACTACGTTAGTGAATATTTTTGCAAATTGCTCAGATGCTGGATTCAAACTGGAATGCAGTTGAAGACAAAATACGAGTGTGAGTGATATGTAGTGAGGTTATTAATGTAAAAACAATTGTGATGTAATTGTGTTGTAATTAAAAATGTATATGTATAGTGAGAGCTTGAGTTTGTACTATTCAAGATTGTAGTAAATATTTGTTAAATAAAATTTCTGTTTGAATTCAAATTCTGTGTAATTTATTTTATTCAACAAATATTTATTTAATCTATGAAAAACAAGATAGTACATTACCAAATACATTTAAATGAATATATATGTTTATTATCATCAAACAAAAACATATAAGCGCATATTCATACAATCTCCCCCTTTTGATGATAACAAACATATATTTAAGATTTTGACCGTGTTAAATGTATTTGACCAATTATATACTCTAATTGCTCCCCCTATTTATATGCTTCCTCTCTACATGATGCTCCCCCTACATATATGCATCAAATAGAAATATATAAATGAGCCTAGATGCAAATGAAAAATTATTTGACCTTCGCTTGATTCTATTTGACAAAATCTTGACTTTTCACTCCCCCTTTTGTTATTAGCAAAAGAATAATAGTGTGAGAGAAAAATAGAGATAAAGTGATCGATGTTAATCCAACATTAGACTCAAATTGAATATAAATATTAAACTTCAATAAGAATAAAAAAAAACCATAACTACCCTTGTTAGGTGCATATTCCACTTTTAGAAATGATGGATATGATGTTCATATAAAATCATACAGTTGAATCTTTTTGTGGTACATTTATATCAGGAATTTGAATATCTACTAATCATGCATAACCGTTAGAACTTTTAAATGAGATTAATAGTATTCCAATTTAATTTAAAAAATGAAATCAAGTATCTTCT
Organism: Allium cepa; assembly: GCA_030765085.1. Classification (NCBI taxonomy): domain Eukaryota; kingdom Viridiplantae; phylum Streptophyta; class Magnoliopsida; order Asparagales; family Amaryllidaceae; genus Allium; species Allium cepa. The sequence goes on along the minus strand of CM060941.1, from coordinate 671,134,185 downwards.
AACCACGCACGACCGTGAGACTTTTAAATGGGATTAGAATCAACTTGTCTATTTAATCAATTAATTTTGATATGCGTTCCATACATGCATAACCGTAAGGACTTTTAAATGAGCATGGAAGCACATAATCAAAAATCCAAGTAATTCACCCATGCATAACCGTGAGGACTTTTAAATGAGAGTGAATACTTTGGATATTTATTTATTTTAAAAAAATGTGACATTAAAAACAAATGATTCCTGATTATAGTACCACATATCGACAAACTATATTGAATTTTTGAAAAACAATGGTCGATAGAAATATGATAGATATAGAAATGATCATGGAATCTTTACCCAACAAAAAGTTTTATAACTCTTGTTTAAATTCCTAAAGAAATTTTCCAAATATACTCTCTTGATTAATGTATGTTAAATATCAACACTTATCCCCTTTTCAATCACTATTTATCTTTTTGATAATTGGTGGGGAGTCGGATTAGTCAAAATTTGTCATTTAAAATCAAATAAAAATGACTAATCTGAAAATATGGTCAAAAAAGATTTTCTCGAGGGGTTATATGAAAAAATTCTGTTATTTGGAAATTATTTCAAGTGAAAAATATGCAGATATTTTCTTTGAAAAACGATGCAGCAAATGCATGTTTCAAAAATAAATCACGTTCCACCAGTAATTTTTCTATCAACTATATTACCAGTGTAATCTGCATCTGAATTTCTCTTTTACTCCAAAATATCACTAACTAAATTTGATAGACCAGACATGAAGTGTGCATAAAAACTCAAACTCAATTTTTAATAGCATTTCAAATGACCTTCTCTTGAATTTGGATTGAAGCCATGTAAATAATCAGAAACCCGTGAATATAGAGCCAGCATGTTGAACAAGTCAGAATAAAAAATTATTATTTCTACAACATCTCAATATTGGCTGATTTCATTCAGAATACGGTGCAGATTATCACAGAAATATACCTTCACCTGTTTTACCTTTACGATAATTTTACGTGATTGCCCATTGTGATTCTGTCACCTTTGTACTAGGCTAAGGAACTTTGCTTTGTCGCCTGTTGTGTTTCTGGAACAGCCAAAAATCCAGAAAACACTGTTGTTGTTCCTTAGCCTGCCACCACACCTACACGGGAAAAGATTTATGTGACCTATTTGTTTTTATAGGTCCATGGTTGTTAGTGGCAGAAGATTTAGAAACATAATTTTGTGGAGACCCAAAATTGTTTATATATGTTCCTTTTGGCACCCAAATTTGTTTAACTTTGAGAGATTTTATATTTGTGCCTTTTGGAACCCAAATTGATATAGTTTTCACGTGTTTGGGTCTATACCAACAATTATTTTGATTGTGTCCAAATTTTCTACAAATTTTGCACACTGAATTTTCTTGATTAATCTTGCTTTCAACATTTTTAGATTTATCATATCCAAGTCCTTGTCTAACCGTATTAACAGCTTGCTTTCCTAATAGCAGATTCAATGATTTTTCACTTTTTGAGAATTTATCTAAAGTCATTGACAATTGTTGGACTTGTGTTTTGTGAGATTCATTTTCATTTATCAATTGTGTGCACTTTTTAATAGAATTCTCTCTCCTAGTATTTTCATTCTCTTTTAAAATCAGAATTTCATTTTCAAGTGAATTTATATTGATTTTTGATTTTTTTAATTTCTTTTTCGAATGTTGAACACTTATCGCACTTAGGGATCTTACTTTGATAGGTTTTAACTAATTGGTCGAGTTGTTCATTTAATTCTATCAAAGTATCTTTTTGTGATTCAAGTTTGGCATACTTCTCCCTAAGTCGTTCAAAACAGCCATTCACTTCGTGGAAATAAATAAGTAATTCAGAGTGACTAAGTTTTGATACCTCGCTTAGCTTCATATTGTGCTATCTGTTTTTTACTTTTTGATTTAGAGCTGGATTTCCATATTTGCAGTTCCTCCTTTTGAATTTCTTCATTAGTAATGCCAGCTCGGCTGCTCCATCATCATCATCCTCATCACAACTGCTATTTACCAATCCTGTTAAGCACATTTCTTTAGCCGAGTCGGTTGTGGAGGACATCTCATTACTGTTGACTTTTGCACCATATATTGCATCGAGAGTATTCCAGATTTTCTGTGAATTTTCACAATGAGAGACGAAATAAAAATTATCGCGATTAATATGAGAATATAATATATGCATAGCAAGAGCATTAATCGAGAGAATTTACTTATTTGTTATATCACACTCATTTTCAATAATATCCCAACATTTAATATTAACAGATTTTAAGTAAAATTCCATTTTCAATTTCCAGTCCAAAAAATCTGTTCCATCGAAAATAGAAGGAATAATATTGGAATGACCCTCAACAAAAGTATTATCTGGTGGATTCATGACTCTAGAGTTTAAGAAAAATACCGGGCTCTGATACCACTTGTAGGATCTAGATTAACCCTAGAGGGGGAGGGGGTGAATAGGGTTATTAGCAAATTTTCTCGATTTAAACACAGAAACCAAACTGCAAAAATAAATATGCTGTAAAGTAAATCACACACAAAATTTACCCAGCTTCGGCAACCCCTGCCTACTGCTGCCATCCCAGATTTCTATTAGAATTAAACAGTATCCCGCTTACAAACACTCTACTAGACTCGCAAACCCTTTTGCTCCGCTCACAAACACTCTCATAGACTCGCACACCCTGCTCCGCCTATAGAGTTTCGCTTACTCGCAAACTCTGCTCCGCCTATAGAGTTTTGCAAACTCGCGCACCCTGCTCACTGAACTAACTCTAACTAGACAATCTGACACTACCTACAACCTAGGTGGTGATTTACCAATTCTTTGACTTGAAAAGAAAAAAACAACTTCAAAAATAAAACAAGGAGCAAAAATTAAAATATAAACTTTAATCCCTAATTTTTGCTCAAGATAAAAAACCCTTTTTTAATAAAACCCTAAACAAAATAATCCCCTTTTAACAAATAAGGCCGGCCCCTTATTCCTTAACCCGATCCACTGTCTTTTTTTTGTGAAGAGAAATGGCGGCCCTCTGTTGTATTTCGTTCGATCTGGAATTAGGGCTTCGGCTCTTGCGATCCAAATTGGGGCTTGTTCGATCTGAATTAGTGGTGCTCTTGCGCACGTTCTCTGATGATCAATTTACTGTTTTGCGTTGTTTTTGCTCGCTCGTTCTCTGATATGCATTGCTTGGGCTCTTTCGTTCTCTGATGATCGAGTTGTTGATTTGGTATGTAATTTCTTTCGTTGCTCGTTTAAATTGCATGCTTTTTCACTCGACGCCGATGATGTTGACTTGGGATTGTTATTTATATGAATTCGAATACACTTACTTTCGTTCGTATCAATTCGATACTTTCCTAATTTTTCTATTGCTTGATGCGCGCGGCTTTCCTGATATAATTTCTCGACTTGATACTCACGGCTTTAATTTGAGAGCGTTCGATCCTTCTTGTGTTACACGGCAAAAACTTTCCTATTCTACTTTGCTTTGACTTTTTCAAAGATACGAATTTGATACACTGTCATGAATTGGAATTGGACTTGGAATTACTATTTGATTTTCTGGCCCTCTTTTCTGGTTGGTTTAACATGAACTTCACTGTGAACTTTGGCTCTGTTGTAACTAGACATGTTGCTTGGGTCACTTGCATTATTAATGCTACGATGTGGTTATTTCATATTCATTTGAATTTGCATTTGTCTGCACTGTGTACTTTGGTTTCATGATACATGCATTGCTGTTGGGATTGTTGTTTGCCGAGATTGTTGTTTCAGTTGTCTTCTGTTCATGTTGGCACTAGCTGTTGTTGAGTTGTTATATTTGTGGTCTTGCATTTGGTATATTTGAGCAGCAGAACTTGTTACTGCATTCTTCATGTTATAGCCTGGACTGGTGCACATTGTTTGCTGTCTTTGATCTTTCTGAAGCTCGAGTTGCACACTGCTCTGCACTGTGTCTTGTTTCATGTTTGAACATATTGCTATGTTGATCTTGTACTTGTGTACTTCATATATGTGGGTGTTTGAAGCTTGCTACTGACTTGATTCACTTCATGTTTGTTGCCAGTTTACCTTGTATCACTGCTTCCATCCTTTCTTTCTCTGGCACACTTGTGTACCTGTTAAGGTTCACAGTTGCTTCAAATTGCTTCATACTGCTACTTGGTCTGACTTGTATCATTTGTGTCACTGGTGTACTTGAGCTTCTGGCCTGTATTTTGATGTTGCCTCTGTGTTTTTGTTTGGTCTGCACTTTGGTTTATTGATGTTGCTTGTGCACTGCCACACTGAACTACTCTGTCTTGCATTTGTGTACCGTGTCTTTGATTGGTTTGCACTTTGCATATGAACTTGATATTGCAGTCTCTGGCCTTGTATCATGATGCAGTCTTCATTAGCTCGTGTGCTTGTTTGTATGTTGTATCATGATGCACTTGTTATCTTCACTGTGTCATCTGCACTTGCATTGCTGTTTGGTCTGACCATCTTGTATTCATGTGCCACTGTTTGTTCACCTTGATTCTGCATCACTTGTAGCTTGCTGCTGTGTTGCATTGAGTTGTTGTCGTCTGCACTTGCACACTCCATACTTTGGTATTGTATTCATCCCTGTAGTTGCTCATTTGCAAGTGCATGTTTCGATTCGCTGTTGCACCTTCTCATTTGCACTGCTTCACCATTCTTGTTGCCTCTTGCAATATTGGTTTGGTTGTGCACTTGCTTGAGTTTCACTGGTACATGTACATTGCTGGAATGACTTCGACATTGTTTTGATGCTCTGTTTTTTTGACTTGTGAACTGCCCTTTGTTGAATCCAGTTTCAAAAACTCGGGTTTGACCTTGTGCTCATGTCGTGATTTTCAATATATTGCACGTGAGTTGAACCCGGCTTTTCATTTGGGTTTGACCTGTGCTCACTTGTCCCTGTAGCATTATCAAGTGTATATTGATGTGCACGGCCTTGTGGCATGTACAGTGATACACTGTGCATGTCACACTGTTCGTGTGTGATGAATTCAAATATGAATAATGACGAACAACCCAAATAACTGAGGAAAATCATATTTTCAAAAATCATATTTCATTTTATATTGCATAAATATTTCTTTTTCAATTTTACTGCGTTAGTGAATATTTTTGCAGATTGCTCAGATGCTGGATTCAAACTGGAATGCAGTTGAAGACAAAATACGAGTGTGAGTGATATGTAGTGAGGTTATTAATGTAAAAACAATTGTGATGTAATTGTGATGTAATTGTGATGTAATTAAAAATGTATATGTATAGTGAGAGCTTGAATTTGTACTATTCAAGATTGTAATAAATATTTGTTTGAACAAAATTTCTGTTTGAATTCAAATTCTGTGTAACTTGTTCTGTTTGAATTCAAATTCTGTGTAATTTATTTTATTCAACAAATATTTATTTAATCTATGAAAAACAAGATAGTACATTACCGAATACATTTAAATGAATATATATGTTTATTATCATCAAACAAAAACATATAAGCGCATATTCATCAATGAAAGCGTAGATAAAAGTGTTCCTTGAGCTATCAATAAAGTCGAAAGTTTAAAACATAATATTTGTTCATATATTACTTCTCAACAATGTTGAAGGCTCTACATGAACCTAAATGCTAAAGAAAGATGGAAAAGGTTAATTCAAATACTAAAGCGAAAAGGTGCACTACAAACATTTCATAGGCCAATCAATAAGACCCTTCGACACTATCGAAATCAATAACTTAGGATTCATGAGTAAAATACAATGTTGTCAAAACCTAACTTACCCATTGAAATCGAAAGGTTCTTAGGGCATCTCGACAAAGATGGGCAGAAACAACTCTAGGAGGGTTTTTACCGAGAAGGTAAAGGTGGTGTCAAAGGGGTTGGAGGGATTTGTTAATTCCAAAAAAAATCATATAAGGAAAATAGGTTGTAATTGAGATAGAGGGATTCGACTAAGTTGAAACGTTTTACCATCGAAGGAGATCCTACTCCATACCTAATAGCATAACCTTTCGAAAAAGATGATTTAATTGGCATTACAACACTTTTTGACCCCATCGAAAGGGGCTAAGGAAGCAAACCCAGTGTTGCTGCCTCAATCTCTTTCGAAGGGGTAGAAAAGTCAATTTATGGCACCAAATTTTTTCATCCGTACATGAGAAACTTTCAGGTAAGTGAATCAGGTTTAATTATCCACCAAACCTGATTACAAGCCTAGATTTTCAAAAAAAATTCTTAACAAACAAAAAACCCAAATCTACTAAGGAAATGAATTTGAACCAAAATCAGTTTGTCTCGATTTCAAAAGTATGAAAACACTTAACAAATCAGAAATCCAGACAGATTAAAAATAGAAAATTTTGGAATAGAAACTCAGATCTGATAAGAAGATGGGTTCTAGAATTAACCACTATCAATTTCATACCCATAAACAGAAAATAACTCTAAAATTCCTAGAACAGGATTAGAAAAAGTTTCTCAATAATCGATCGGAATTATCCTTCATAAAAATAAAAAATTGAATTCAAAAAAGCGAATTTCGATTTGAAATCTAGAAGGGTAAATCCAATTGAAATTAATAAAATAGAGTTAAATTTAAAACTTACGAATTGGATTTATTGGTAGTTTTGATTTCTGGAAGCGAGATGGAAGTTTGAGAATATATAGAACTATTTTACTTACGTATTGAATTTTAATTGCAAAAAGGTAAAAAGAGGAGGAAGAAGAAACGCGTATTATATAAGAGAAGTCTTCCAGAATTATCGGTCGTTAGATCATATTTAAATGGATTGCCAGATCTATGCGGGAAGACCAAGAGGCGGGAAATTTCTAGGTTTTGGAAAAAAAAGTAAAGAGCATCTCTACACAAGGGGGAAGGGCAAATGTTATTCCAGAAATTCACCTTTCGACCAAGTCGAGACCTCTTTAAATAGAGAGCTGGAGAGAAGAGCTGCATCCATACCTTTCGAAGGAGTCGAAGGGATGCTGCCATCAAAGTTTAAAAGACTCAAAACCTTTCGAAGGTGTCGGAAGGTCCCTTCTATCAATATTCAGAGGGTTTCAACCTTTTGAAGAAGATGAAAGAGTCGAAAGCACCTTTCCGCCTTTATTTACAACCTTACAAAGAAGATCCTTTCTAAACTTATATCCTCTTAGACAAAGCATTGTAACCCATGTAAGTAAATCAATTTGGGAATTCAGAGAAATAAAGACTTTGGAGTTGGAGAAAGGGAGGTTTCAATTACTTTATGCCATTTTACTAATACATTTTAGATTTTTCTAGATTCACTTCAACATTTCAGGTTTTAACTCCATCGAAAGACTACTACCGTCGAAGTCAAAACCCCTTTAGGTTCCTACAGCCACTATAACCAGTTCAGAGTCATCTTCTCTCTAAGTCGAAGACAAGGTCAAAACTCCTCTTCTAAATTCCAAAGCTTGAAATTATAGGTTCAAGCCCAAAGAGGTAATACCCATAGCCTTCGACAAGGTCGAAACCCCCTTTCTTCTCAGAAACCAAAACCCAAGCCAATCAACAGCTTTAAGCCTCCAACAAGGTTGAAAAATCTACCAAAGAGACCTTAAACCAGGGTATTCCAATCAAATCGAAAGGAAGGCTTTCGAAGGAGAAACCATACCTGCCTATCCGAGTCGAAAGATTATCAAACACGGAAACCCACCCTTTCAACATAGTCTAAAGGTTTGTTTAGGATATGTCAACAAATAAAGCCTAATTGAAAGCAATTCTAAAGACGATTTACACCTTCTTTCTAGCTATACTTATACAAAAAAAAAATTCACCTATTTAGCATCTTTTTGTAGTGTTGATAAGAAATCTTGTTAACAATGCTAGTAGGCAATGAAGAAACATGAAAGAAACTGCCCGATGAATGATCTTGAGTCGACAACTATAGTCTTTGCTCCTAAATCTTGGATAAATTTCTTATGGGTGAGAGATTTGAGCTTTTTACAGACCACAAGTCCTTGAAGTACCTGTTCTCCTAAAAGAGCTTGAATTTGAGGCAGCAGAGGTGCATGGAGTTCTTAGCCTCATGCGACTTTGAGATCTCTTGATCCCTGGGCAAGGAGAATGTTGTAGCAGATGCATGGTGTAAACAGGGAGCTACACCGAGTCCTTTATTTTTGGAGTGGAGATATTTGGAGTATATTTCCACCTTTAACTTTAGGCCATCGTCTGATACTACCCCTGGATTGTTATCAACCCTAGATATTTAGTCGGCCTTGATTGAGCATATTGGAACTATGTAGAGAGAGGATAATGAGCTGGCGAACCTTTTGGATAGATTAGGTAGAGGGGAGTCATCGAGTCGTCTTAGACATTATGCCATAGACTCGAAGGAATTGTAGAGGAGATATGGTAGGCTATGTTTTCCTCGTAGTGCAGACTTGGTGGATGAAGTATTTGTGGAGTCTCACCGCTCTAGGATGACCATTCATCCCGATGGAGATAAGATGTACCATGATATGAGAAGAGTTTTCTTTTAGTCTTGGATGAAGAGGCAAGTGGCAGAGTATGTAGCTAAGTGTATGACTTACTAGAGGGTGAAAGCGGAGTAGAAAAAGCCTAGAGGATTGTTGCAACCATTGGAGATTCCACAGTGGATGTGGGAGAGCATTTCTATGAACATCGTAGATGGATTACCTAGATCTAGGAGAGGGACTTTGGGCATTTGGGTCATCGTGGACAGATTGACCAAGTGTGCTTATTTCATACATGTGTGGAGCACTAGGACCGTAGCATCCATGTAGCTTTATATGCTAGGAAGATGGTTAGACTTCATGGAGTACCTACCAGTATAGTTTGTGATAGAGATTCACTCTTCACTAGTGAATTTTGGAGGAGTCTGCAGGAGGCTTTAGGAACTGAGTTGAGCTTGAGTACAGTATACCATCCACATACCGATGGTCAGAAAAAGAGGGTGAATTGGTTTTTTGGAAGATTTACTTGGGATGTGTAATGTATCATTGATATGGAGGCCCCTGGGAGGATAATTTGCTACCAGCGGAGTTTTCCTACAATAACAACTACATGGCTAGCGTAGGATGGCACAATTTGAGGCTTTGTATGGTATATTTTATTGATGGTTGTCGTGTTGGTAGGACACTATGGAAGGGCCTGAACTGGTTAGGGAGACGTCAGAGAGGGTAGACTTGATTCGAAAGAGGATGAAATTAGCTTGGGATCGACAGAAGTCTTATACATATAAGAGGCACTTTGAGTTGGAGTTTGCGGTTAGGGATATGATATTTGTGAATTTCTTATCCCAAAGACATGTGATGAGATTTAGGAGTTCGGGTAAGCTAGCTCAAAGGTCCGTCAGACCATTCTCGATTATGGATAGACTGGGGATTGGCTTATAGAGTTGGACTTTCGGAGAAGTTAGCTAGAGCGCATGATGTTTTCCGTGTTTTATACCTACGAAAGTGCTTACATGATTCAACTTTTGTTGTTGAGCCTAGTAGTTTGGAGGAGGTTGAGGTGGAGCATGAGTTACTTTTTTCGTTGTGTAACTACCTGCATCTTGGAGCATGGAACTAAGCGGCTCTGCAATAAGGAGATCATATTAGTTAAGGTTCAATGGGGGACGACCCAACTGAGAGTACATGGGAGCTCAAGGAGAGAATTTGAGCTTCCCACCCACAGCACTTTTATGATCTGTCTCACATTTTGATCTTTCTCCAGTCAGACCCTAAGGTAAAACCTAGGAGTATTTAGTAGAGACCTTTGGATGATAGATATGGCCATAAACATGTCGATGAGACATGTTATGGTAGATGGATGTCGTTGGATGTATATGGCTGTTTGTGGATGCAAGTGGTTATATTGCATACACTAGGATGTTGGGTCCTTAGGCACACCAATTCATACCTTATGCATATTGCTTGCTGATTTTGATTGTTATCCATAGGTGATTTTCACGTATGGATGTTGCATTTTGATGTATGGCTAAGCACACATGTAGATTTATCTATTTATTTTAGGACTTGCAAACATTTGGATGCATGACATAAACATACATGCATAAATAGGAGGTTGACTGGATCAGTAGACCAACTACTCGTTTGCATTAGTCTAGGTTCATGTGCATTCCACGTTGCATAATCACATAATTGCAATAGAATCATTAAGGATCATGGTCATCATAGTTGATGGATGTAGATTTGGTTGCTGGTTGCTATTTGCATTCTTCTATCCTTGGATATCTCGAGAACCAAATCCTTTAAGGGGAAGAATGTAACACCTTGAGATTTCCCGAAAATAATTAAGGAAATATAATTAAAATATAAGAATGAACCTAATAGAGAAATTTTCGCAAATGTTCGAAGTTGACTACGAAACTTGCACCATTGTGTCCATAAAATTTTTTTGGATTATTTTCATACATAACTTGTTGAAATCCAAGCTAAAATGAAAAACTATCATTAAGGAATAAATAAGAATTAAAAAAACACTAAGGCCAGGTCGACCCACTTTGGACCCATATCAACTAGCGACGGTCGACCTAGCCCCAAGAGCGGTCGACCCGACCCTGTGTCAATAATAGGGTCGTGACCTGGAGGTTTCATGCATGTTGGCCACAGTTTTGAACGACGAATGGGATGATTTTGGACTAGGATCTGACGATATCGAGTTGAGGTGTTCCTCTAGAAATTGAGAGCTAGGGTCAGTTGAAAGCCTAATTCTCTACATTACAGCAAAGCAATGCCAAAATAAACCTCAAATCCTAATTTCCCAAATCAATTTCTAAACCCTAATTCTAATCTAAACCTCAACCTAAATTAAAAATAAAAAGGAGTTCTAGCAATTAGAGGAGAGACCTAAGCGGATTTAGGAGAGAAAGCTTGCAACGTCTAAGGCAAACCTAAAGCTTAGGACAGAGGTGAGTGGACACAGATTTAACAAGTTAATTAAATTAATTTATTTAATTCCTACCCTATGATGATTTGACTATTAATTCTAACATTAATCCCTTAAATTATTAAATTGGAAATCTAGAATAATGGATCTTATAGCTAATTGTAATTGGCATATATAAGTTGTAAAACCATAAATCATATGTTAAAATTGGATTTGACACCTCTAATTTGAGAATTAGAATAATGTAAATGTTGCAATAAATGTAACAAAAATAGTACAAACAGATTTTCTCTATTGAAATAAAACTAAATGGATTAAGTTCGACAATTAAATGAAATGCATTAAGTCAGATAATTTGAATGAAATTGATTATACCTTATAATCGAATGTAATGGATTAAGTCTAATAAATGAATGAAACAGATTAAATTGAATTAAGACTGATAATCAAATGAAATGGACTAACTTTCTTAAACAAGTATATTAAAAGATGTTTGGATTGTAGGCAATCGGCCAAGGACTAGCGTAGGTCAGGTGTCGCAAGTCACTTTAGACTTAGTAGACCATTTGGGGCCTTGAGCCAATAGGTATACAAACCTTGTTGTTCTGTAAATTGTTAGACTGGCGTAGACATGTTTAGGTGTTCTTATTTGAGGTAGTAGACTTAGTTCGCATTTCTGTATCATAGAGTTGGATGTGGAATTGTCATTGAGACATGCAACATGTGTTGCGAATGGCGCGCACCGACGTTGGGATCGAATTCCCAATCGTTAGTCAAGGCTGTTTGGATCGAGTTTTTTGTCATTAGTTAGGTAGGATTGGAAACTATACCAATCATGGACATTCCCATGTGTCCGTATGGGAATAAACACTTAAAGCTAAGGGTGTGTGGTACCAGAAGGAGCTAGGTGCCGTAACTCTTAGGGGTACGTAAGAGGTATGCCGCTAGGATTGGGGGGTTGGGCATGGGTGCATATGATGAGTCACAATGCGAGTTTACATGGGTGATCTTCCTCTCCAGGCCTAGTGTGAGTTAAAGTGGGGCAGTGGTTCTCCAAGACTGGATGATCGTTTGGTGAGGTGCGATCTGATGTTATCCCCATGATGTTAGACTGGTGACCTTAAGCATGTGACCTTAGGTACACAGACACTGCGCACATACTCTAGATCACATAGAGTAGACTTGGAGTCGGTTGTATTTAATTTTCTTATTCATCTTGTTCTTAATCACTAGACTTTATGTCCGATCCATTCTATTTTTCCGCACAACGAGTAGACATAGTAGTCCTTGATTGGTCTGTTCTTGTCTTTGGATTATCATGCCAAGAGTCTAGTTTTATTTTATCCTTTATCATGTAATTCTTATCGGTATATTTTCTCTTTTAGTACTTTGCTTATGAGGGATTATTTTTAAGATACTTTAGTGTTTGACATGTATTGATAGTTTTCTAAGATTACGATTTTTTGAAATTGGATATTTTGATGCTTTGGGATTTTATTACCGTCTTTTATATATCTAATATTATTTTTTGGTGTGATAACATTTGGATTAGATGGATTATTTCTTCTTTGATATCTTAGACTCCATGATTTTTTTCCTTAAATCGATGATCCGTGCTTCTTGATATAATGGTGTCTGGCATGTCAAGGGTTGCGGGTTATCACACAGCCACCAAATGTTACTTCAGACTTGATATAAGTTATAATCCTACCCAAAACTTAAGTAACCAAAGAAACTACTCAATGAATTCAAATATGGAAAGTATGCAACAAGAGGCGAGAAACATATCAGAGGAATTTTTTTAATATAAAATGAACATGTCAGAAGTAGTAAGAACCGAGGACATTCAGAATGATGCCGGTATCCTGATTTAGGTGCAACTCATTATTTAACCAATAATCTACAGAACCTGAACATTAGGAAAACAGAGTATAAAGGTAATCAATATATCTATGTGGGTAATGGTACTTGTATTATTATTACACACACTGGTATTGCTAAAGTTAGGGGTCAAAAATCTTACATCTAAATAACCTACTCAATGTCCCCAAAATAAGAAGAAACCATGTAAGTGTGTCACAATTTGAATAAGACAATGATTTCTTATTTTCATTTTTTCCAAAATATTGTCTAGTTAGAAATATTCAGAGCAAAGAAATTTTACTGTAGGGTGAAACACATAATGGACTATACAGATTCAACTTGTCAAATGTCAACCATTCAAACAATTCAAAAAAAATGCTGGAACTAGTAGAATCAGGCTCAACGCATTGTAGTAAAAGCATTTTTGATATTTGGCATATTAAATTGGGCCATCCTAGTGTAAAAGTTGTAAAGAAAGTATTAGCTAATAATACATTAGTGGTTAATGATACATCTTCTTCTTATATTTGCACTTATTGTCAAATGGGAAAAGGTCATAAGATGACTTTTCCAGAATCAAAATATAAGTATGATAAACCCATACAACTCATTGCAACAGACTTGTGAGGACCAGCACCCATCAACTCAGATGTAACAACTTACTTTTTCGTCCTCAAAAGTCGATAATAATACATCTGTGGTATTCATGTGCTGGACATCCAAGTTTCGAAAAGACAGATCATTAGGGTGAAAGAAAGGGCATAACAGAATATTAGAACGTGATGTGTAACATATAATATAACAATGGCCTTTAAAAAAGGAAAGTGAATTTTAGAAAACATAAATTCAAGCATAGTACAATTATCATATCATTAGCCCTTGGACATTTATATTATTGTATAAGTATATGGAAAGGATTTTTCAAGTTGTTGAAGGTAGAATGGTTTGTCAATATACTTATATCAGTGAGATAAGTATAAAAATATTTTGATAAATACTTGAAATGTTATTTAATTAAGTAAAGATTTATTAAAATGAGGGCTAGTTGTTGCTATGTGAAATATAAATCTCTAGGTTGTTGATTTGGGTGTTTATTTGATAGTTAAATAGTCGATTATTAAATCTTGGCCAAAATATAACTCTATAAATATTAAGGAGAAACATGTGTGATATATAGCACAGTCATCTTCGATGATGTTGTACTGTGCATATAAATCACGTTTTGTTCTCTTAGGACAAATGATAAAGAGATCTGTCCGCTTAAACGGTTATGGGATGATCCTCGCTCTTATGTAATGTTTGCATATTAGTGAAAAAATCGAGTTGACTTTACCGAAAACTGTCGAATGTTTGTTCGAAGAGACCGAGAACGGATAAGAATATCTAAAATCCACTTCAAACAAATTCGTGCATTCGAATTGGAGACATTTTAAAGATAATGGAATCGAAGATAGAGTTCTTTGAAGTGTAGTGGCTTCTTGTTACTAATTTGGAGGGTATACGCATAGAAGTTGTGCCATGGCTGGCCATATTGTTTAGGAGTTTTGGTCTAGGGGAATGACGTAACTTGACTGTCGTGTTTGAGGGGTAGGACGGCTCTGATTCACGGGAAGTCTATGTCAGGCCCTCGATACATTTCTCTAGAGGTATACTGTGGCAGGCAGTACCCTAGTAGCCTTGTCATTGAGGGAAATCAAGTTTCCAACACGAGCCCTTATGGATTAGTTGTATACTTATTATGGTGGAATTTAATTAATGTAACAATTTCAGCCGGGATTCATATTTATTTTACCCTAGACATTATCACAAGATTTTCTATAAAAATGGTCTGGTTATCATAAGGTAAAAACCTGTCCGTGTTTATGTGCAGCGTGGTCTTACAGGATACCTTTTTCTAAACATTTTTTATTTCATTAAGCAATCTAGTTGATTGTGCTTCTCATGCTAGTTTTACCAGATTGATTCGGACGTTATTTTTCACACAATACTCGGGTCAACCATAGCATATATTCCATATTTAGCTGGACACTTTTGGAGCTAGATGCCTCGAAGATGTACTTCCGTATTTTCTTTATCTTCCGTTGTTTGTTCTTTTTGTGTTTATCAATAATTGTAAGGACGTGTTGTTATAACTGTCCAGTAGCTGATGATAGGATAATTGTAATTTGGTTGATGTATGTATATGAAAGTTTAGTTTTCTTTTGTAACGATCATTGTTATATTATACGTTATATGTCATGTTGTGAGATTTTGTTCCAGTTTTGTGTCTTTTACCCCAACGATCTGTCTTATTGGTACATGGATGTTCGACATGTAAATACCATGGATGTATTAGTATCGACTTCTAAAGATCGAAAAGGCAGGTTGTTACATTGACGTCAAAGCTAAATGTTAAGCATGAACCTTAACACAGGCTGGGTAAACTCATTAGAGATAGGGTAAGTGATGCCCCATAATGAGTTTGAGTGTATATATTTATGAGTGGGCGTATTTTTTAGTGCTATGAAAATGTTTTTATATTGTGTTAGTTTATTCATTGAATGGTTTACGAGTTCTGGTCAATACGAGTATAGGGATCTATAAACATATAAATAAGGCCAATTGACACAATATTGTTTTAAAATTGGTAAATGAAGTAATTTTACATAGGAGAAAATTTTATATATAAAGAAATAATTATTAGGTATATATAGTTATTTTTTTGTGTCTGTTTGCAGAAAATGATAACATTCAATTGTTATCATTTAGGGTTTGATTAGTCATACTCATTCAGTTATGAGCATTGACTACTGTTTGATGTTTTATAAGTAATTTGCTTTTTTTAAACATTGGTCGGGAAGTCCGAATTGTGAGAATATTAAAATGAACACCTTGTGAATTAAATTTCACAATTTGACTATAAGGGTTCAATTATATTGGGTAAAAAATTTGAATTTTAATGAGAATGTTTATTAAGAAACAACTAGAATATTCTAGAATAAATGTTTGAGAAATGATTTTTATAGAAGAAGTCGATTTTATAAAATTAATTTATAGGAATATGTTTTATAGATAAAAAGGATTTAGACAAAGGATTAAGGACTTAGATCTCAGTGCTTTTGAAAAAGGGCTTTCAAGGTTTTAGGAAAATAATAACGTTATTATTTGAAAGTATTATGAATATAAATATTTTTAAGTGAAGGCAAAAGGGGATTAAAAGCATTGAATTTAATTTTGTAGCTGGAAAATAATTCTGATGATGGCTCCAACATCACTGGTGTTCATTTTCGAGTTTCTAAGTGAGAATACGCTACCACAGAAATTTGCTATATAGTTGTTTCGGTAAAACAGATTTTAATTAAATCCCAAAGGCATGAGAAATAGGCATATTATTTTGAATGATTTTGTGAGAAAGTAATAAATAGTGTTACTTGAAATTTTTATTTATAGAAATATTTTGGAAAGGAGATTTTTTGGGTATATTATATTATCTTTGGATTTTGTGTGGGAAATGAGACTCGATTTTCTTTGTGATGATTTAAATAATCTTCTAAGTGATGATCGGATGTTTGACTAGGCGAGCGTTGTAATTATCTTAGCAAATTATTCTCTTTATCATTGTACGTTCGAGACAAGTTCAAATCCAAACAAACCCAAAGCAAGTCAGTAGTAGTGTGACGCCCCACCTCTATACCCACGCTAGCCAAGAACACTACTGTGAATGCTGTCAACTAGCACGGAGAATAAGGCTGTTGAGGAGCAACCATCTGTATAATTGCTTTGTGCGAGTACCGATATACTGGATAAAAATATAACTTTTCATCTCAAGAGGAAATCCGACATACCGACACAAACTCAAAGCTACTACACAGTGGCTATAATATCTTCGGAAACAAATATAGAAATAAACATAACATAAATCAGTCACAGACAATTCATATCACAAAGGCGGAAATAGATATGAATATTACACATGAAAGTGTCTATCAGAGTAATGGTCTAAAAAGATCCACAATATCACAAAAGAATAGTTACACGAACTACACAAAAGAATAAGTATACATTATGGAGTCTATATCTCTAATGTATACAACAAAAACTACTAATCTAAGTAGTCAACCAAAAGTCAGAGAAATCAATCCCAAGAGAGAAGTCAAGCTGAAGCACCTGTAACATCTCGGTCTGACCCGAGTATTATTTATAAGAAAATAATAAACGGATCAGTCTAACTATAAATATCAGATAACATGATATAGAATAGGAGATATGACTAAACACATAATAATCACAATTTCAAGCTGTGATATAAATAGGTAATTGAAAATCTACGAGAGATTAATCATTATCACCAAATCTACACAAGGATCAAAGAAATGCCATACTCCTTATTTCGTTCATCAAACAATAAATGACATATAAGATATGGCAAAGACGTATAATATCCATAATGGCATACTACTATAAGTATGTAAATGATAATCAACAAACGATTAATCAATATCAAAGAATCTTCTCAAAGATCCAAAAAGGGTATCATACCCAAAACTTGTATTCACAACAAGTTAATGACACACGAATTCACCTATGCACAAGAATTGATAAATCATATCAATAGAAATTACAAAGTTGGTGAAACATAAATTCCAGAAATCAACACAAGAAATCCAGTCAATGACACACGAATTCACCTATGCACAAGAATTGATAAATCATATCAATAGAAATCACAAAAATAGGTGAAGAAGAAAATTCCATAATTCAACACACGAAATCCAGAAATCACACAAAATAAGGGGGGGAGGCCTATCACATGAACGGGAGCATGAAAACTCACCAACAGCTGTAACACATGAACGAGAAGCTATCTCATGGTAGCTAGCCATTAATTTGACACACGAATGGTCCGAAGACCTGATACACGAATGGTCCGAAGACCGTGGGTTGCTACCCCACAAATTTGACACATGAACGGGGTTTAGTCTCCCATGCAGACAAAGAGACATCGCACATTGCTAGTCTAAATCACAAAAATGATCGTCATGATCATCGAGAAGTGTCAATTACACTAAGCTAGTAAATATATGAGTTTAGCTTCATGTCCCATAACCACTTGCTTAACTTAAATATTTACGAACAAATTGTAGATATCCACTAGAAAATTGTCACAAGAGTTTCAATCGAACAAGTCCAAGAATTAACCAACAAAGTAAACGCAAGCGTTTCATACCACTCGTTTTACTAAGTCGTTTAATTAGATTTCTCATACGAGTGAGGTAAGGTTTGTATATACTAATAGATTGGATAACTGTTTTATAAACGAATTTGGTATTAAAGTAGAGTTGAAATCATTATAAGAAAGAGTTTTGATATTTACTACTAGTATAGAAAACCTTTATATTTTTAAAGTGACAAATCACAAAGAAGATTGTAAGAACAATCGATCACTAAAATTCACATACGAAGATGTGAATAAAATCCAAAGAAACCGATAAAGAATCCATCGAAATGGATATTCAAAAATCCCTAAAAAGGAGTCATCAAGGTCATAATAAATGATAACAACAAATAGGATCCTCACGAATCGATTTAAATTGGAAATTCAATCCAAAAGGCAAATTGGACTCAAACAGCAGGTTCGGTCGACTGAACAGAGTTTTCAGTCGACTGACCCTGTACCTGGAAATTTTCCAGGTTCAGGAAACTTTCTGTTTCCAGGTTCAGTTGACTGTGTAGAATTTTTCAGTCGACCGAATCATGCCTGGAAACTCTCGGGTTCCAGGTTCAGTCGACTGAACAGAGTTTTCAGTCGACTGAATCATGCCTGGGCTGTTTTTCAGCCTTATTCAAATGAAGAGCAAACTCTTCCAAAATGCGATCGGACGAACAATGGCTCTAAGGGTTTATGCCAATCGGCAACCCGGCCCTATATGCTCCTCGGCGCATCACTAAAAGCATGATCAAACATCCATAAAAGGATTTCACACAAATTTGACTTAAAAACCCAAAAATTGGAGTATTCACAAAACCAATCCAAATCAAGAGCAAATGCACATGAAGAAGTGTTAGGAATTCATACCCAACAACCAAAGATAATTATAGTCATAGATGTGAGATAAAAATCTCACCTTTTCACAAAATCAAACGAGAAGAAGCTTGAAAGCAAATGGAGAATCAACGTCTCTTCAACACAACCCAATTGAGCTTGAATCTAAGCTCAAAACAAGAACATTCCCAAAATTAGGTTTAGGAATTTCTGAAATTGGTAAGAGAATAAGTTGGAGAAGAAGGAGAGAAGCTTACCAATGGGTTCTTCTTGAGTTTGGAGCTAGGAATTTGATTTGCAAGAGAAACTAGGGTTTTGGAGTTTTAATTTCCAATCTCTCCCACCATTAATGCTAAGAAAACTGAAATGAGAAGAGAATGAGGGTGAGTGGGGAAGAATGCTCAGATTTGAGCATAATTTAACATAGGGCTGAGCCCAAACCAAACCCAAAGTGAAAACTAGCAAAAAATCAACTTTCTCCAAACATATCGAAGCTTATACTCAAAAAGGTCGCAAACGGCATTTTAAACTCAATGGGAGTGGTCCCGAGTCCTAATTCGACCGTATGCAAAGCGTAGCTTTTCGGACTAAAATCCGACCAACGATAAAATATTTAAATAAAATATTTAAATATAAAATCGATAAATATGCGGGTTGTTACAAACTACCCTCCTTAAAGAAATTGCGTCCTCGCAATATTTAAGAAGAGAACATAAAGTAACAACCATAAAAGCATATTCAACACAAAAGAAATTTGAAATAAGAAGTTCACCTCAAAGAGCACGCGAAAGTAAGTCCGGATGTGTTCGCTCGATGTACTCTCTAGATTCCCAAGAACAATCCTTAGGATTTGAAGACCATTGAACTTTAACAAGCGGAACATCTTTATTTCGAAGTCGTTTGACTTCTGAAGCAATGATACGAATAGGATGTTGCTCATAAGTTAAATTAGGCGAAACTTCAATCTCTTCCACAACATCGGGCTCAAGAACAGAATCAGAATCTCGAAGATATTTTCGAAGTTGAGAAACGTGAAACACGTCATGGATAGCAGAAAATTGAGCCGGTAATAAAAGGCGATAAGCCAAGGAACCAATACGTTCAGTGATAGGAAACGGCCCAATATATCGAGGCGCTAACTTTCCCGATCGACTGAAACGTACAACACCTTTCATTGGTGAAACACGAATAAACACAAGATCTCCCACAGAAAATTCTAACTTCCTTCTCCGGTTATCGGCATAGGATTTTTGTCTACTCTGGGCTTCTTTCATCCTATGACGAATAAGATCAATCTTTTCTGTAGAATCCCGAATAAAATCTGGACCTAAAACCAGCTTCTCACCGGCCTCAAGCCAACAAGAAGGAGATCGGCATGGCCTTCCATAGAGTGCCTCAAAAGGTGCCATACCAATACTAGATTGGAAGCTATTATTATAGGAAAATTCAACAAGTGAAATATGATCTTCCCAACTTCCACCAAAATCAAGAACACAAGCACGAAGAAGATCTTCAAGAGTTTGATTCACACGCTCGGTTTGTCCATCGGACTGGGGGTGATAAGCGGTGCTAAAATTAAGCTTCGTTCCCAAAGCTTTTTGAAGACTCTTCCAAAATCCGCTAGTAAACAATGGATCATGATCACTAACAATTGAAGTAGGAACCCCACGCAATTTAACAATCTCTTTAATAAAGAGTTTGGCCAAAAGAGGAACGGTTCGGTTAGACCGAACGGGAATAAAATGAGCGGATTTAGTAAGTCTATCAACAATTACCCATAAGCTATCATAACCCGATCGAGAACGGGGAAGGCCATCTATAAAATCCATGGAAATTTGATCCCACTTCCAAACTGGAATTTCTAAAGGTTGCAATAACCCACCTGGCCTTTGATGTTCGGCCTTAACGAGTTGGCAAGTCATGCAACGTTTAACGAAGTTAGCGATGTCAAGTTTCATTCCCTCCCAATAATAAAGTCGCTTCATATCCGCGTACATTTTACTACTACCGGGATGAATGGTAAATTTAGAGTGATGAGAATCTTCTAAAATATCTTTACGAAGATCCCTAACATTTGGCACGATAAGTCTACCAAATTTCCGAATGCCGCCACGAGAATCGATATCAAAGTCTTTCAAACCTTCAATATCAATTTTATCCTTAATATTTTGGCCAAGAAGAACCAATTCAGGATCTAGCCTTTGAGCTTCAAGAATGCGGTCTAAAAGAGATGGATGAGCCTCAAGGCTACATAAAACAAATGATGAGCATAAATCGGAAACACGGTCTCGAATTTCGCAAGTGGATAAAATCTCGAGATCGTTCCATTCGGATGTCATCATAGAAACAACAGCTTGTTGTTTACGGCTAAGAGCATCGGCGACACGATTACCCTTACCGGGCGTATAAAGAATATCAAGATCATAAGGAGCAAGGAACTCGAGCCATTGTTGTTGACGTAAATTAAGTTCCTTTTGAGAAAATAAATATTTCAAAGACTTATGATCTGTGTAAAGAACAAATTTCTCTCCTAAGAGATAATGACGCCAATTACGAAGGGCGCAAACAATAGCCACGAGCTCTAAATCATGAGTGGCATATCTAGTCTCGACAGGCTTCAATTGTCTAGAGGCATAAGCAATAACACGTTCTCTTTGCATAAGAACGGCACCCAAACCAACGCGACTAGCATCGGTATATACAACGAAATCTTGATTCCCCTCGGGAATAACAAGAATAGGAGCATCAGAAAGGAGTTCTTTTAATTTCTGAAAAGAAGCCTCACATTTGTCCGACCAAATGTATTTAACACCTTTCTTAGTCAAGCTAGTGAGAGGCACGACAATCTTAGAAAAGTCTTTGATAAAACGACGGTAATAACCCGCCAATCCAAGGAAACTACGAATCTCTGTTACACTCTCCGGTCTCTTCCAATCTTGAATCGCTTCAATCTTTAAAGGATCCACGGAAATTCCGGATTCAGAAATAATATGACCGAGAAACTTCACACGAGATTGCCAAAACTGGCATTTAGAAAATTTTGCCTTTAATTGATTACTCCTAAGAGTTTCCAACACAATCCGAAGATGTTTTTCATTCTCCTCTTCGGTTTTTGAATACACAAGAATATCATCAATAAAGATGAGAACAAATCGATCAAGAAAATCTTTGAAGACTCGATTCATAAGGTCAACGAAATAAGCAGGGGCATTCGTTAACCCAAATGGCATCACAAGCCATTCATAAGATCATAACGAGTACGGAACGAGGTCAATGGAATACTATCCTATGTAATACGAAGCTGATGAAATCCAGTAGCTAAGTCTAATTGTGAAAAGACCTTAGCACCACTAAGCTGATCGAATAGATCATCAATCCGAGGTAAAGGATATTTATTTTTGATAGTAAGATCATTAAGCTTGCGGTAGTCAACGCAAAGCCTAAGTGTACCATCGGATTTCTTCAAAAAAATAGCTGAAGCTCCCCAAGACGAGGAACTAGAGCGAATAAATTGTTTTGTCTCCAATTCAGATAATTGTTTACGCATCTCCTCATTTTCTTTATTGGACATACGATACGGAGGGCGAGTGATAGGTTAAGCTCCAGGAATGAGATTAATTCTGAACTCAATTGCTCGCTTAGGTGGTAATCCTAAAACGGGCTCAAATATGTCAGAAAATTCACAAACGACGTGAATAAGAGAAATAATATCACCCTCGTCATCATCATCGTCATCACGAGGATTTAAAGAATACAAAGATGCAACCAAGCTGGAATCTGAATCTTTAAGATTAATAGAAATCTGCTTAACAGATTGAGGATGTCGAAGATGAATAGTCCGCTCAGGACATAGGATATGAGCTTCATAACGGTTAAGCCAATCCATTCCCAAAATCATTCCAAAGCCTAAATAACGCATGACATGCAAGTCGGCAAGGAAAGAAAAATCACACAAAATAATCTCGACATCCTTACACAATAAACTGATTGTCGCGGATCCACCGACCGGATTCGCGATTCTCAAAGAAGTCATTAAACACAAAACATCCAAGGAAAAAGTATCAACAAGTTCTTTTGATATAAAAGAATGGGACGCACCCGTATCAAAAAGAACTCGAATAGGATGATCACGAAATAAAATAATTCCGTCCAGAATAGAATGAGAAATACCTTGGCCACGAGATGTGTTGCCAGGGGCTTGAGCAACATTTAACTTTCCCTCCCTCCTATTTTGAAGTTTGGGACACACATGCATAAAATGGTCCGGGCTTTTGCAATAGCGACAAGTACGAGGCTTTGAACACTTGTTCGCAAAATGGTCTTTCGAACCACAATTATAGCATTTTCCTTGAGTAGAGGAAAAGGTCTTTTCAGCAGGAGTTGGTTGCCTCCCTTTCTTATTGGGATAAGGACCTTTGAATTTGCTTGGCCTCTTCTTGTTGTTGAAGTTTGGTTTGGAACCCACCACTTCAACATCATTCTCTCTATCCGCCTCTTCAAGACGAAGAGCGATATCAACGAGTTGGTCGAAAGAAACTTCTAATTTTAGGAGTAATGGCTTCTTGAGACTTTTTTTTAAGCCATAAAAAAATCTTTGATTCTTCTTCAGAGGGGTGTTGATGTATTCAACCCCATATTTGAAAAGCGACTCGAAGGAGGCGACGTAATCAGTCACGGAGGACTCACCTTGAACAAGGTCTATAAACCGTCAAGCCAATGTCACTTTCTCTGCTTCCGGTACAAATTTCAACTCGAAGCGTTCTCGGAATTTCTCCCAGGTGAGATCCGCTTCATTAATCTCAGAAATAAGAAGCTCGTACCAATCCAATGCTCTTTCTCGGAGCATACTAGAGGCCACCTGAACTCGGTGAAGGTCAATAAGATTCATGCTCGAAAAGATGCGATCGCATGTTCTTAGTCAAGCCTGTACTTCAATAACAGTTTCGGAACCTTTGAATGGCTCCCCACCCAAATTAGTGTAATCGCTGCACAAGCGTGCAAATCCCGACTTTGGGTGAGTAGGTTCCGGGTTAGCTCCAGCTGCTTGAGCATTTGTTACCAAATCAAGAAGCTGTTGAGCAGTCATAAAAACTCCATCTTGGGTTGGAGTGCTAGATGGCATGGCTCTGGGGCGGCCTGGTCTATACATTTCTCTTCCTTTAGAAAGAAAGAAGAAGAAGAAAAGGTTATTCACCAAATTGAATATCAAGCAATCTTGATAGATAAACAAGGAATCATAAGGAAAATAGGATGAATCGGTACGAAGACTCGAATTAAATCCTAAAGCACGACTCCTAAGAAAGACTTAGGACGATGATCCTTGTTATAATATTCCATATTGTTCCGAAGTTTGGCTCTGATACCAAGCTGTGACGCCCCACCTCTATACCCACGCTAGCCAAGAACTCTACTGTGAATGCTGTCAACTAGCATGGAGAATAAGGCTGTTGAGGAGCGACCATCTGTATAATTGCTTTGTGCGAGTACCGATATACCAGATAAAAATATAACTTTTCATCTCAAGAGGAAATCCGACATACCGACACAAACTCAAAGCTACTACACAGTGGCTATAATATCTTCGGAAACAAATATAGAAATAAACATAACATAAATCAGTCACAGACAATTCATATTACAAAGGCGGAAATAGATATGAATATTACACATGAAAGTGTCTATCAGAGTAATGGTCTAAAAAGATCCACAATATCACAAAAGAATAGTTACACGAACTACACTAAAGAATAAGTATACATTATGGAGTCTATATCTCTAATGTATACAACAAAAACTACTAATCTAAGTAGTCAACCAAAAGTCAGAGAAATCAATCCCAAGAGAGAAGTCAAGCTGAAGCACCTGTAACATCTCGGTCTGACCCGAGTATTATTTATAAGAAAATAATAGACGGATCAGTCTAACTATAAATATCAAATAACATGATATAGAATAGGAGATATGACTAAACACATAATAATCACAATTTCAAGCTGTGATATACATAGGTAATTGAAAATCTACGAGAGATTAATCATTATCACCAAATCTACACAAGGATCAAAGAAATGCCATACTCCTTATTTCGTTCATCAAATAATAAATGACATATAAGATATGGCAAAGACGTATAATATCCATAATGGCATACTACTATAAGTATGTAAATGATAATCAACAAACGATTAATCAATATCAAAGAATCTTCTCAAAGATCCAAAAAGGGTATCATACCCAAAACTTGTATTCACAACAAGTTAATGACACACGAATTCACCTATGCACAAGAATTGATAAATCATATCAATAGAAATCACAAAGTTGGTGAAACATAAATTACAGAAATCAACACAAGAAATCCAGTCAATGACACACGAATTCACCTATGCACAAGAATTGATAAATCATATCAATAGAAATCACAAAAATAGGTGAAGAAGAAAATTCCATAATTCGACACACGAAATCCAGAAATCACACAAAATAAGGGGGGGAGGCCTATCACATGAACGGGAGCATGAAAACTCACCAACAGCTGTAACACATGAACGAGAAGCTATCTCATGGTAGCTAGCCATTAATTTGACACACGAATGGTCCGAAGACCTGACACACGAATGGTCCGAAGACCGTGGGTTGCTACCCCATAAATTTGACACACGAACGGGGTTTAGTCTCCCACGCAGACAAAGAGACATCGCACATTGCTAGTCTAAATCACAAAAATGATCGTCATGATCATCGAGAAGTGTCAATTACACTAAGCTAGTAAATATATGAGTTTAGCTTCATGTCCCATAACCACTTGCTTAACTTAAATATTTACGAACAAATTGTAGATCTCCACTAGAAAATTGTCACAAGAGTTTCAATCGAACAAGTCCAAGAATTAACCAACAAAGTAAACGCAAGCGTTTCATACCACTCGTTTTACTAAGTCGTTTAATTAGATTTCTCATACGAGTGAGGTAAGGTTTGTATATACTAATAGATTGGATAACTGTTTTATAAACGAATTTGGTATTAAAGTAGAGTTGAAATCATTATAAGAAAGAGTTTTGATATTTACTACTAGTATAGAAAACCTTTATATTTTTAAAGTGACAAATCACAAAGAAGATTGTAAGAACAATCGATCACTAAAATTCACATACGCAGATGTGAATAAAATCCAAAGAAACCGATAAAGAATCCATCGAAATGGATATTCAAAAATCCCTAAAAAGGAGTCATCAAGGTCATAATAAATGATAACAACAAACAGGATCCTCACGAATCGATTTAAATTGGAAATTCAATCCAAAAGGAAAATTGGACTCAAACAGCAGGTTCAGTCGACTGAACAGAGTTTTCAGTCGACTGACCCTGTACCTGGAAATTTTCCAGGTTCAGAAAACTTTCTATTTCCAGGTTCAGTCGACTGTGCAATTTTTCAGTCGACTGAGTCATGCCTGGAAACTCTCGGGTTTCAGGTTCAGTCGACTGAACAGAGTTTTCAGTCGACTGAATCATGCCTGGGCTGTTTTTCAGCCTTATTCAAATGAAGAGCAAACTCTTCCAAAATGCGACCGGACGAACAATGGCTCTAAGGGTTTATGCCAATCGGCAACCCGACCCTATATGCTCCTCGGTGCATCACTAAAAGCATGATCAAACATCCATAAAAGGATTTCACACAAATTTGACTTAAAAACCCAAAAATTGGAGTATTCACAAAACCAATCCAAATCAAGAGCAAATGCATATGAAGAAGTGTTAGGAATTCATACCCAACAACCAAAGATAATTATAGTCATAGATGTGAGATAAAAATCTCACCTTTTCACAAAATCAAACGAGAAGAAGCTTGAAAGAAAATGGAGAATCAACCTCTCTTCAACACAACCCAATTGAGCTTGAATCTAAGCTCAAAACAAGAACATTCCCGAAATTAGGTTTAGGAATTTATGAAATTGGTAAGAGAATAAGTTGGAGAAGAAGGAGAGAAGCTTACCAATGGGTTCTTCTTGAGTTTGGAGCTAGGAATTTGATTTGCAAGAGAAACTAGGGTTTTGGAGTTTTAATTTCCAATCTCTCCCACCATTAATGCTAAGAAAACTGAAATGAGAAGAGAATGAGGGTGAGTGGGGAAGAGTGGCTCAGATTTGAGCATAAGTTAACATAGGGCTGAGCCCAAACCAAACCCAAAGTGAAAAGTAGCAAAAAATCAACTTTCTCCAAACATATCGAAGCTTATACTCAGAAAGGTCGCAAATGGCATTTTAAACTCAATGGGAGTGGCCCCGAGTCCTAATTCGACCGTATGCAAAAAGTAGCTTTTCGGACTAAAATCCGACTAACGATAAAATATTTAAATAAAATATTTAAATATAAAATCGATAAATATGCGGGTTGTTACAAGTAGATATTTTATTAAAACTATTTATTATGAAATATGTAAAATATTTTTTCAAAAAGTGGAATTTTGAAATAGAAGAAGTAATTTTATGTAACTAGTTCGAGTGACTCAAGAATAAATAAAAATAGGAAAGAGATGCATTTGAATGGTAAACACTTGTCTTACGCATTACCCTTTTGGTTAGGAAATGTAGAATACTATTAGTGGTACCCAATACCTTAGTATCATTTTGGAGATACTCGAGGTATGTGTGTATATATATTCTATATGGTTAAAATATATAGTAACATTTCAAAAAGTGATTTTGAAACAAAATATGGTATTTGAATTTTTAGTTCATTTAAAGGGAAATAAAATCAAATTTAAAAGGTTTGATCAGATAGCTGTGTATACTCTCAGGATATAGTAGGATTTTATATTTAAACTTAAATTGGATTTTATGAAAAGGTTTTCATAAATAATTACGAGGATAATAGACATTAAGTTTTTGTATGTACTGGTTCTTCATTATTTGTTTAAGATGAAATTTCGAGGTTGAAATTCTTTTAGAGGGAAGAATGCAATGGCCCAAAATTTTATCAATTTAATTTGTGAATATTTGACTTAATTAAAAATATTTGACTAATGGTTTTAATAATTAAATAAACCACTTTTAATTTATAAAAAAAATAGAAAATTCATTTTTAAATTTTGTCTACATAAAGAGATAGTTCAACGGAAAATAGAAAATGTGACTGAAATCCCGTTTTTAGATTGTTGACTTTTTATGGAACAACAGGTCATAGAAGTTGTAATATCCTTGTATAAATTTTAAAAAAACACTTAAAGTTATTTTTAAAAATTTTCTTTGTAATGAGTAATGTAACGACCAGGAATTTTGGGCAATATAAATTTAATAATCTGTATAAATAATTTAACAGGTTTGATAATTTTCTTTATAATTTTAATTTAAAATTGGCTAATTTAATCCTTTAAAGGTTAATAAATATTTAATCTGATAATTATGATCAATATATTTTTAACAATGTAAAATAGATAAGTTTTATTTTTCAAAACTAATCAGATTTTATTCTGTTTATAATATATACATTAGATATATATTGTGAATAAAAGATCTTTTGTTTAAAAATAAAGATGAATTTTCAAATTGTAATATATATGTATGTATATGTTAGAATTTGAGTTATTTTGAAATTTAATTTAATCAATTGATAATTTATAATGTATGAATATTGTAGATTGAGGCTTTGTTTTAGAATCAATGTTTTCAAAAGTTAATTTAAAGATTTATTCATTTGTTTTAAAATATAAGTTTGTTATTCATTTTAAAATATGATAGTTTTAAAAAGGGGTTTAATAAAAAAAATTTCCTTTTAAAAATGTTTAAATTTTAATGGTTATAAAAATAAATGTTTTAAATTTTTAAAATTACATATATAAGGATTTATTTGTATTATAACTAGCTTTATAATATTTTCTTTAAAAAATTCAAACTTGTATATTTATCTAAAATTCAAAGTTTATTAACATAAAAGCATTTCATAAATACAAAAATTCATATTACACAGAAATAAGATATAAATATTATTTTTATGAGGTTTTAAAAGCAATTTTGTAAAGGTCTTTAACACATGTAAGAGGATTAAGCACGTGGAATGACATTTGTTCAATTTAAAGACAAATGGCAATATAATTCATTTTATTTTTAATAAATGTTTTTAAGAAGAAAATAGTTTTTACAAACTCTATTTCCTTTGTCTTCTTTTTCTTATCTCAAACTAGAAATTTTCTCAAATCTGAAACTAAAATCCAAAAGTAAATGCTGAATCAAAATCTGAAACTAAATTTACAAGCAAAGTTCTTCACAACAATTGGATCTACAACCTTCAACCTGTTTTGAAGATCAAAGCTGCATTTTTCAAAGCTGCAACTAAAAAAAATTAAAACCTGCAATTCAAATAAATCTGCAAAATTCAAATGAAGTTCTTCTCAAAAGGAAAACCTACAACATCAATTTGTATATGCAATCAACACCAAGTTTAACTCAGCAGTTTCAACCTGTAATGCTAATGGAAATCAACAGCATAATTAAAAACATGCATGGACTCATCTTCATCAGCAAAGCTAAATTGATCTGCAGTTGTTTAAGCTTGGAAATAAATCTGCTCCGCAATTCTTTTTAAAAAGTGAGTAAATCCTATTTTAAAAACATTTTTGACTTAATTTTTGATTGAATGATTGCATGCAAATGAATTTGCTTTGATGATGAATTTTGTTACCTGAATGCATGTTTATAAAAATATGGAACTGCCTGCGGAAAAAAAATGGTTACAGTGTTATTAACAACTGTCCCAAATCCTTCAAAATCCCAATAACTTAATTTTTAACATGAATTGGACAGTGATTTGTTAATGAAAGTTGTTTGAAATCAAGTGATTTATCATTTAAAAATGGCTATAGGGTTTAAATGAATTAGTTATTCATATTTTTTTTAAATTTACAGTAAAAATCAAAACTTGGGCAAAAATTTATGATTTCAAACTTTAGTTTTGAATGTTTATCTGGATTTCAATAGGAAAGTTATGATTTTTAGAGTTGGAATCATAATTTTTAATTGTGTATTTAGGTTGAATTTTTGGTTTGAATGATTTGAGGATTTTTATGAACCGCGGGTTGAATATATAATAATTTGATTTGATTCTTGGATCGTAGCTTGAATGTGAGCTATAGATCATGGGAAAAATGCAAAAGAATTTTTATATTTGTTGAATCGATGGGAATAGGCACGATTAGGGTTTTAGAGTTGTTGGGTTTCGGCCGAACTGTAGTAGCTTTTGCATCTTAAATTTTCGATCGAGCTTGTTCAGTTATGGGGTGGATGTTGTACTTGGATGTGGGGTTCGATGGTGAGACTAGCGGAGTTCAACGGCGGCGAGAATGGTCAGCGATGGGTTGGTTTGTGCTTGAGTGTCTGCAGATTGATCAAGCTCGATACTCGAATTTGATTCGATCGTTATTTCTTCGATCTGGGTTGAGGGATGGCACGTTGCGGTTGCCGCCGACTTGGTGATGGCCGGAGGCAAGCTTGCCGACGTTGGAATTGTCGTGCAACGTGCACGCGTGGGGTCGTGTACACTGGGTATTCGAAGCTTTGGGGAAGACAATGGGAAACTCGAAGAAGCTCTCGGGATTTTCGCGTGTTGGACTCGAAGACAGTGGGGTTTGTGTTTGCTTCGGTGTTGACTTGGGTTGAATCGTTGGTTGCTTCGTGGTTTTTGAGCTGTTGTTTTGGTAGTTAGACTTATCACTAAGTTGTAATATAAACTTGAGACGATTAAATTAAAATTCAAGCATTCTATTTATAAACAAGTTTATAAAGGAATCAAAATGCAAAGTTTAAAACTTGTTGTTTAAAATTAAATGTTAACCAAACTTTTAAAGTATGAGTTGAAAATTATTTATTTTATTTTACTGTAAATTTATTTAAAGTGATTTCATATTGAAAGTAATTTAATTACATTTTGGAGTTCAATTTTAAAAGGATATTTTGAATTTAAATACTAAATCAAAGTTAAGTTTAAATGTTAAGTAATGATTCAAACTTAAGATTTCAAATTTATATTTGAAATAGATAAGATAAATTTAGATGTTTTAAAGTATTCTAAATTTTGAAATTTGTTTCTAAATTCCCTTATTTTCAAAAAAAAGGTTGTTATTAGGATTTTGAAATGTAAATTGAATAATTTGTATAAGTTGTTAAAATTTGTTTAATTCAAACAATTTATTTGTGAGAATAAACAAGGTTAATTTATTTGAATAATTAACTTAAGAATACTTATTTAATATGATTTGTTAATAAGTTAAGTTTGATTAAGATTTATGGGTTTCTTAATTTATTAAAGATTTTCTTTAATAATAGAAGTTAATTAATTAATTATTTAATTTATTTTAAATAATTTGTTAATTATTTATTTAATTTTCAATAATCACTTAATTATGAATTAATTAAGTGCAATTACTTAATGAAGTAATCAATGGTTAATATTTGAATATAATTAAGAATGATAGTAATTAATTATGGAAGAAATTAGTAGAAGTTACTCATGGGAGTAATTTAAGTTAAAGTGATTATTGGATAATCACCAAATGATATTAATTAAGAAATTGATTAATGTAATTGTTAAAGTTAGTTAATTATGAAGTAATTAATTAATTAAAGGATTAAGGAATATTTAATAATGAAATTAATTACTTATTAAGGTAATTAATTATGGAAGTAATCCAAATTGATTAATAGAAGTAATTAGAGATAATTACTTATGTAAGTAATTAAGGGTTAATTACTTAATTATTTTAGATAGTCAATTAATGTGATTAATTAATTTATGAATGAATTTAACTAAAGATTAATCGCTAAATGTAATTAATTAAAAATGAAATTAATTAATAAAGTAATTAAGGATTTATTTATTTATTTAATTGTTTAATAATTACTTAATGAAGTAATTAAAGACTAATTAATTAGATTAATTAATCGAGGATTAATATAATTAAATTAGAAATTAATTAATTAAGGAGTTAATTAAATTAAGATAAGTAATTACAAGTGGTTAATTACTAATTATAAATGAGTTGATTAATTACAAGTTAATTATTTAATTATCAATTAATAAGGATCATTAATTAATGTGATTGATGATATTAATCAAGGTTGATTAATATAAGTGATTAATGTAAGTGATTAATTAATTGTAATTAATTAAGGTTAAATGTAATTAATTATAATTAATTAATTAATAAAGTAAATGTAGGTTCATTAATTATTGTAATTAATAGTAGTAATTAAAGGTTAATTGCTGAATATGGCTAAGGATAATCACTTAAATGTAATTAAATATAATTAATCAAAGAAGATTAATTAAGGAAGATCATTAGAGATGATTAATTTATTTATTTGGAATAATAATTAATGAAGAAGGATTATGGTAATTAAATTGATTAAGAGATAATCAATTCTGTTTTGGATGTTTGATTAATATGGGTTGATTTATTAATATTGGTTAATTGATTAATATTAGATGATTAATATTTGGAGATTGATATGGGATGATTGGTTGATATTGGATGTTTGATATTGGTTGATACTGGATATCTCTGTTATGTGATATGCTGCTTTGTGAAGAGGAAGATTGATATGATTTATCTATTGTGATAATTATGCTTCATCTATATGTTAATATCATCCTACATATAAGTAAACTGTTTACACCCTTAAGAACAACTTGGACATTAAAATGGCATTTGGTTTCGGTGAGACCGGGATCGGATTTCCATATTTGGGATCCGAAAACCACATCGATTCCAATTAAACGTTAGGCCGTGAATCCAAGTGGAGCAAGTGAAGACTCGAGGTGTATGGGCTATACGTAAGTATAACTCTGTGGGTGATTCCGTAATGAGTTTGACGGAATAGTACTTAGATTCGAGATGGTGATTCAGAGTGCAAGGGCTATGGTCATTGACTCTGAGGGTGATTCCAAAATGAGTGCAACGAGATAGTGCCTTCGGTTTCGTTCGAACCCGGAACGAACTTGTATGGATTGAATGCTTTCAGAACATCGTCAGGTGGACGACGAGCATTCTAAGATAGATGTGTTCTATAAAGGTAATCGCAGCCTCAAGCCTCATCAACCGAGAATGGCTAAAACAGGGAGGTGCAGCAAGGCTTCGTGGGTAGCCCCCACTTGAGAGTGAGATTTACCCCTGTCTAGAGGTCCCTTTCTATTTCGGCTTAGTGTGTGGTTGGTCGCGCCAACTACGGGGTGGTCTTGTTCGGGACTGTCCAGTAAGGGATGGTTCTGGTCTTATGTTGCAGGGGAGCGGGCGTACTCCTCGGTAAGTTGATCTAGGCCACGTACTGTGACGGGCGATACCCCAGTAGCCCTGCCATTGATGGAAACTCATTCTTCCTACGAGACCCTACAGTTTTGATTGTATTACCTACTTTTGTGGCTAGTAGCTGGAATTTAATCATGTAACAATTTCGGCAATTTCTTATTTACTTGAAAACCCTAGACACTATTATAATATCACTGGATTTCCTATCAAATGATTTGGTTAGCGTAAGGTAAAAACTTTTCCATGTTTATGTGTGGGAAGTCTTACGTGATACCTTTTCTTTTCAAAGGTTTTTCTATAGTTAAGAAAATTTTAACCGTTTACTCACACCAGACCCCTGTCTGACCCGAGTGTTTATTTTTTGTTTTATTAAACTCTTTGGTACTCATATTATGTATGAGTAGTCAAGAGATTCAGGTTAGCTTGATGAATTCTGGAGAAAATATGGAGCAGGAGGCTTCGACGTGTAGATATATTATGGTTCCGCTGTGTTTGTTTGGTATCTGTTTCTGTTGTACTTGAGTTGTATAGTTAGACAGAAGTCTATAACTATCTAATATGTATTGTTTAAGATGTGTACTCTGATGTTATAGGATACTATGTAATTTTTTTTATGTGATATATTATATTTTTATTCGTTCCGCTGTGAGTTCTCTGATGTTGTTCTGTTTCTTCTTTCTCTTTCTTTTCTTCTTCTATCCCTTTCTTTCTTCAAGATGACGCGATTTCCTAGAGATAGGAAGTCGGGTCGTCTCAGTTGGTTTCAGAGCATTAGGCTGAGTGAATACCTAGGCTCTGAAGTGTGTCTTTCTTTAGGGAGCATTAGGTTGAGTGAATACCTAGGCTCTGTAGTGGTGTCTTCCTAGAGAGAGCGTACTTGTAATTTTTATATATAACTATATATATATATCTATATCTACCAAATCTGTTGGGTTACCTGTTCAGGTTTTTCAATATAATTTTAGAGGTAGATGGAGTAGTGGTATGTGTGTAACACGAATACCACTGATTTAGAGGTCCATTTGTGGAGGTTGAAAGTTTTTGTTGAGACTGTAGACCTATTACTGTCTCGAATAAGATTTGTAGTTTGGAGTAAGGGTTTCTCTGATATCCGAAGGAAATCTTTTGAAGAGTCGGAGTTTATCTTTGAAGTGTAAGTTTGGATTTCGCTTGGGTGAGCGAATTATTCTTGAGTTTGGATCTGTCGGAAGTGCAGAAGCTAGTGATGGTATCTTGATAACTGCATGATGAGATGCATTATCCTTGGACATTTTTTGAAGGTGTTTTCTCTGGAAGCACTTTTAGAAGTGGTTGAGGAGCAGTATTTACCTGCCAAAGAGAAGATTCGTCTGTGTAGAAGTTGTTTGGATCTCTAGCAAGGAGGTTGGCTGTTTTGGAATATGAGACTAAGGTCTATAAGTGTTTCGCTTGGGCATGGTCTCATTTGTTATTCCTTAAGGAGAGCGAGTAGTAGATGCTTGGTTTGGAGTCCGAGTTTCTTGAGAGGTTGTCTGCCATCTCGAAGGTCTGCTGTGTAGTTTGTTGATGGTTTTGGGTTTTGGAGAAGCCTTTGGATTAGAAGTCTTTGGTTAGCTGTGGTAGCAGTTCATCTCGAAGTGTTTGGTGTGCTGACGAGAAGGTCTTTTAGCTTCGCAGTATCGTCAAGATAGAGTTTTGAAGCAGCAGTGTGGCTTGTTTCTCCGATGGTTCGGGAATCTTGGTGGTTCTTCTATCAGCAGCCGGGCAGTCGGTGAATGTTTCTTGGAAGGTTAACCTTTGTTTGGAGAAGCTTAAAGCTGTTTTGATTGGTAAAGAGAGGACAGTTTATTTGGAATCCGAACTAGGTAGGATCGCAAAAAGTGACTTGCGATTAGATTGGGAATTTTTCTTGAGCAATCTTTTGTTTAAGGCTGAGGATTCTCATAAGGAAGTAGGAGCTACTGAAATAATCAGAAGTTTGTCTGCATCTGGAAGTTGAGTTCCATATTGTTTTGGTTCCAGAAGTAATTTTGGATAGTTAGCCTGGTAGTAGGATGGTTTTTGAAGAAGGAGAGTTGGTGTAGCAGCTCAGAATATTTTTGGAAATTTGATTTGGTGAGATCTAGTTTGTGAGTTTGGATTTCTGCTATAAGGATGTGTGACTGAGTCAGATGAGTCACTCAGATTTTTTATGGATTTGATGAACAAAGTTTTCCCGGATATATTGAAAGTTTGTATTCGTGTTCATCAGTAGTATTCTCATCTATTTCAAAATCAGAGTTGTATAGCAGAAGCAAGGGAGCAGCTGTGCAAGAAAGGAAGTAAGTTCTGTTCGCTATTGCTTGGTAAGCAGGGCTTGAGTTCTGGATTTCGACGGATTTTGAATTTTTTTTCTGTTGGATAGGATCCAGGATCTGATTTGCTTTGGTCTAGTTGTTTCTGGAAGTATCAGCATAGGTTAAGCTGATTCGGGAAGAAGATTGGTAGCCCAGGATTGTCTGTTGAGTTATATAGATATGAGATAAGGAGTTTGAAATTCGAAGTTGGAGACTTCAGTGTTGTTAAAATTCTCTAGTTAAGAGAGCTGAAATTGGATAAGATTGGTTGGTTAGTGCTGGGGCATTTGAGATTTTTTTATCCGTGTCTTGATAGGATAAGATTGAATTGCCAATTTGGATAGCTGGAATTCATTTTGTAACACGTGTCTCTGAGGGAGTACGTGTATGATTCATCGTTGATATTTGAATCTGTAGTTCAGTTGGAATTGGAAGTTGACCTAGACTTGAGTATAGTCCGATGTTCTTTTCAGATTGATGGATCTGGAGATGAGAGGAGCTCTAGATTTTGATAGTGTAGTTAGTTGTTGGCTTTTGTAGAGCGAGTCTCCCGGTGATTTATACTTGGGAAACTCTAGATAGCATTAGAGATTTATTCTGATTTGGGTCAGAATAATTAGTTAGGTTTGTTTGTTTGATTGATTGCTTTGGTTGTTAGTTACTGGTTGTTAAGTATGCTTTTCTATTTGAAATTAAAATCTTTGCTGGGTTATTAAATTACCTTTGCTTTTAAATTTCGAGGACGAAATTCTTTTAAGGGGGAAGGATTATAATGACCCGGAATTTTGGGCAATATAAATTTAATAATCTGTATAAATAATTTAACAGGTTTGATAATTTTCTTTATAATTTTAATTTAAAATTGGCTAATTTAATCTTTTAAAGGTAAGTAAATATTTAATTTGATAATTATGATCAATATCTTTTAAACAATTTAAAATAGATAATATTTATTTTTCAAAGCTAATCAAATTTTATTCTATTTATAATATATACATTAGATATATATTGTGAATAGAAGATCTTTTGTTTAAAAATAAAGATGAATTTTCAAATTTTAATATATATGTATGTATATGTTAGAATTTGAGTTATTTTGAAATTTAATTCAATCAATTGATAATTTATAATGTATGAATATTGTAGATTGAAGCTTTGTTTTAGAATCAATGTTTTCAAAAGTTAATTTAAAGATTTATTCATTTGTTTTAAAATATAAGTTTGTTATTTAGTTTAAAATATGATAGTTTTTAAAAGGGGTTTAATAAAAAATTTATTTTGTTTTTCTTTTAAAAATGTTTAAATTTTAATGGCTACAAAAATAAATGTTTTAAATTTTTAAAATTACATATATAAGGATTTATTTGTATTATAACTAGCTTTATAATATTTTCTTTAAAAAATTCAAACTTGTATATTTATCTCAAATTCAAAGTTTTTCAATATAAAAGCATTTCATAAATACAAATATTCATATTGCATAGAAATAAGATATAAATATTTCTTTTTATGAGGTTTTAAAAGCAATTTTGTAAAGTTCTTTAACACATGTAAGAGGATTAAGCACATGGAATGACATTTGTTCAATTTAAAGACAAATGGCAATATAATTCATTTTATTTTTAATAAATTTTTTTAAGAAGAAACTAGTTTTTACAAACTCTATTTCCTTTGTCTTCTTTTTCTTATCTCAAACCAGAAATTTTCTCAAATCTGAAACTAAAATCCAAAAGTAAATGCTGAATCAAAATCTGAAACTAAATTTACAAGCAAAGTTCTTCACAACAATTGGATCTACAACCTTCAACCTGTTTTGAAGATCAAAGTTGCATTTTTCAAAGCTGCAACTAAAAAAAAATTAAAACCTGCAATTCAAATAAATCTGTAAAATTCAAATGAAGTTCTTCTCAAAAGTAAAACCTACAACATCAATTTGTATCTGCAATCAACACCAAGTTCAACTCAGCAATTTCAACCTGTAACGCTAATGGAAATCAACAGCATAATTAAAAACATACATGGACTCATCTTCATCAGCAAAGCTAAATTGATCTACAGTTGTTCAAGCTTGGAAATAAATCTGCTCTGCAACTTTTTAAAAAGTGAGTAAATCCTATTTTAAAAACATTTTTGACTTAATTTTTGATTGAATGATTGCATGCAAATGAATTTGCTTTGATGACAAATTTTGTTACCTGAATGCATGTTTATAAAAATATGGAACTACCTGAGAAAAAAAAATGGTTACATTGTTATTAGAAACAGTCCCAAATCCTTCATAATCCCGATAACTTGATTTTTAACACGAATTGGACAGTGATTTGTTAATGAAAGTTGTTTGAAATCCAGTGATTTATCATCTAAAAATGTCTATAGGGTTTAAATGAATTAGTTATTCATTTTTTTTTTAAATTTACAGTAAAAATCAAAACTTGGGCAAAAATTTATGATTTCAAACTTTAGTTTTGAATGTATATCTAGATTTCAATAGGAAAGTTATGATTTTTAGAGTTGGAATCATAATTTTTAATTGTGTATTTAGGTTGAATTTTTGGTTTGAATGATTTGGGGATTTTTATGAACTGCAGGTTGAATATATAATAATTTGATTTGATTCTTGGACCGTAGCTTGAATGTTAGCTATAGATCATAGGAAAAATGCAAAAGAATTTTTTATATTTGTTGAATCGATGGGAATTGGCACGGTTAGGATTTTAGAGTTGTTGGGTTTCGGCCGAACTGTAGTAGCTTTTGCATCTTGAATTTTCGATCGAGCTTGTTCAGTTGTGGGGTGGATGTTGTACTTGGATGTGGGGTTCGATGGTGAGACTGGCGGAGTTCAACGGCGGCGAGAATGGTCGGCGATGGGTTGGTATGTGCTTGAGTGTCTGCAGATTGATCAAGCTCGATACTCGAATTTGATTCGATCGCTATTTCTTCGATCTGGGTTGAGGGATGGCACGTTGTGGTCGCGCCGACTTGGTGATGGCCTGAGGCAAGCTTGCCGACGTTGGAATTTCCATGCAACGTGCACGCGTGGGGTCGTGTACACTGGGTATTCGAAGCTTTGGGGAAGACAATGGGAAACTCGAAGAAGCTCTCGGGATTTTCGCATGTTGGACTCGAAGAAGTAGGGTTTGGGTTTGCTTCGGTGTTGACTCGGGTTGAATCATTGGTTGCTTCGGGGTTTTTGAGCTGTTGTTTTGGTAGTTAGATTTATCACTAAGTTGCAATATAAACTTGAGATGATTAAATTAAAATTCAAGCATTCTATTTATAAACAAGTTTATAAAGGAATCAAAATACAAAATTTAAAACTTGTTGTTTAAAATTAAATGTTAACCAAACTTTTAAAGTATAAGTTCAAAATTATTTATTTTATTTTACTTTAAATTTATTTAAAGTGATTTCGTATTGAAAGTAATTTAATTACATTTTGGAGTTCAATTTTAAAAGGATATTTTGAATTTAAATATTAAATCAAAGTTAAGTTTAAATGTTAAGTAATGATTCAAACTTAAGATTTCAAATTTATATTTGAAATAAATAAGATAAATTTAGATGTTTTAAAGTATTCTAAATTTTGAAATTTGTTTCTAAATTCCCTTATTTTCAAAAAAAAGGTTGTTATTAGGATTTTGAAATCTAAATTGAATAATTTGTTTAAGTTGTTAAAATTTGGTTAATTCAAACAATTTATTTGTGAGAACAAACAAGGTTAATTTACTTGAATAATTAACTTAAGAATACTTATTTAATATGATTTGTTAATAAGTTAAGTTTGATTAAGATTTATAGGTTTCTTAATTTATTAAAGATTTTCTTTAATAATAGAAGTTAATTAATTAATTATTTAATTTATTTTAAATAATTAGTTAATTATTTATTTAATTTTCAATAATCACTGAATTATGAATCAATTAAGTGCAATTACTTAATGAAGTAATCAATGGTTAATATTTGAATATAATTAAGAATGAAAGTAATTAATTATGGAAGAAATTAGTAGAAGTTACTCATGGGAGTAATTTAAGTTAAAGTGATTATTGGATAATCACCAAATGATATTAATTAAGAAATTGATTAATATAATTGTTGAAGTTAATTAATTATGAAGTAATTAATTAATTAAAGGATTAAGGAATATTTAATAATGAAATTAATTACTTATTAAGGTAATTAATCATGGAAGTAATCCAAATTCATTAATAGAAGTAAGTAGAGATAATTACTTGTGTAAGTAATTAAGGGTTAATTACTTAATTACTTTAGATAGTCAATTAATGTGATTAATTAATTTATGAATGAATTTAACTAAAGATTAATCGCTAAATGTAATTAATTAAAAATGAAATTAATTAATAAAGTAATTAATGATTTATTTATTTATTTAATTGTTTAATAATTACTTAATGAAGTAATTAAAGACTAATTAATTAGGTTAATTAATCAAGGACTAATATAATTAAATTAGAAATTAATTAATTAAGGAGTTAATTAAATTAAGATAAGTAATTACAAGTTGTTAATTACTAATTATAAATGAGTTGATTAATTACAAGTTAATTATTTAATTATCAATTAATAAGGATCATTAATTAATGTGATTGATGATATTAACCAAGGTTGATTAATATAAGTGATTAATATAAGTGATTAATGTAAGTGTGATTAATTAATTGTAATTAATTAAGGTTTAATGTAATTAATTATAATTGATTAATTAATAAAGTAAATGTAGGATCATTAATTATTGTAATTAATAGTAGCAATTAAAGGTTAATTACTGAATATGGCTAAGGATAATTACTTAAATGTAATTAAATATAATTAATCAAGGAAGATTAATTAAGGAAGATAATTAGAGATGATTAATTTATTTATTTGGAATAATAATTAATGAAGAAGGATTATGGTAATTAAATTGACTAAGAGATAATCAATTCTGTTTTGGATGTTTGATTAATATGGGTTGATTTATTAATATTGGTTAATTGATTAATATTGGATGATTAATATTTGGAGATTGATGTGGGATGATTGGTTGATATTGGATGTTTGATATTGGTTGATACTGGTTGATACTGGATATCTCTGTTATGTGATATGCTGCTTTGTGAAGAGGAAGATTGATATGATTTAACTATTGTGATAATTATGCTTCATCTATCTGTTAATATCATCCTGCATATAAGTAAACTTTTTAAACCCTTAAGAATAACTTGGACATTAAAATGGCGTTTGGTTTCGGTGAGACCAGGATCGGATTTCCATATTTGGGATCCGAAAACCACATCGATTCCAATTAAACGTTAGGCCATAAATCCAAGTGGAGCAAGTGAAGACTCGAGGTGTATGGGCTATACGTCAGTATAACTCTGTGGGTGATTCCGTAATGAGTTTGGCGCAATAGTACTTATAGATTCGAGACGGTGATTCAGAGTGCAAGGGCTATGGTCATTGACTCTGAGGGTGATTCCAAAATGAGTGCAACGTGATAGTGCCTTCGGTTTCGTTTGAACCCGAAACGAACTTGTATGGATTGAATGCTTTCAGAACATCGTCAGGTGGATGATGAGCATTCTAAGATAGATGTGCTCTATAAAGGTAATCGCAGCCTCAGGCCTCATCAACCGAGAATGGCTAAAACAGGGAGGTGCAGCAAGGCTTCGTGGGTAGCCCCCACTTGAGAGTGAGATTTACCCCTGTTTAGAGGTCCCTTTCTATTTCGGCTTAGTGTGTGGTTGGTCGCGCCAACTACGGGGTGGTCTTGTTCGGGACTGTCTAGTAAGGGATGGTTCTGGCCTTGTGTTGCAGGGGAGTGGGCGTACTCCTCGGTACGTTGATCTAGGCCACGTACTGTGACGGGCGGTACCCCAGTAGCCCTGCCATTGATGGAAACTCATTCTTCCTACGAGACCCTACGGTTTTGATTGTATTACCCACTTTTGTGGCTAGTAGCTGGAATTTAATCATGTAACAATTTTGGCTATTTCTTATTTACTTGAAAACCCTAGACACTATTATAATATCACTGGATTTCCTATCAAATGATTTGGTAGCGTAGGGTAAAAACTTTTCCATGTTTATGTGTGGGAAGTCTTACGTGATACCTTCTCTTTTCAAAGGTTTTTCTAAAGTTAAGAAAATTTTAACCGTTTACTCACTCCAGACCCCGGTCTGACCCGAATGTTTATTTTCTGTTTTATTAAACTCTTGGGTACTCATATTATGTATGAGTAGTCAAGAGATTCAGGTTAGCTTGATGAACTCTGGAGAAAATATGGAGCAGGAGGCTTCGACGTGTAGATATATTATGGTTCCGCTGTGTTTGTTTGGTATCTGTTTCTGTTGTACTTGAGTTGTACAGTTAGACAGATAGTTTATAACTGTCTAATGTGTATTGTTTAAGATGTGTACTCTGATGTTATAGGATACTATGTAATTTTTTTATGTGATATATTATATTTTATCGTTCCGCTGTGAGTTCTCTGATGTTGTTCTGTTTCTTCTTTCTCTTTCTTTTCTTCTTCTATCCCTTTCTTTCTTCAAGATGATGCGATTTCCTGGAGATAGGAAGTCGGGTCGTCTCAAGTAAACAATATAAGAATGGTAAGGATTTATAAAAATAAATATGTTCAAATTTTGAAAATGAAATGATGGATCGAAAAGGAAAAAGATTCCTTAAGTATATGAATTAACAATGGTATTGGGGTTACTTTAGAATCCATCATACATTTAAGCGATTAGGTTAATATATATATATATATATGTATATATGTATATATCTGTGTGTGTGTGTGTGTGTATGAAAATGTTAAATAAATTAAAAAAGATTAATGTGAAATTTGATGTTTATCCTAAGGTTCCTTAGGTGTATAAGTAAACAAG
The DNA here is from genome assembly GCA_030765085.1 of Allium cepa. Lineage (NCBI taxonomy): Eukaryota > Viridiplantae > Streptophyta > Magnoliopsida > Asparagales > Amaryllidaceae > Allium > Allium cepa. The sequence goes on along the minus strand of CM060941.1, from coordinate 671,091,873 downwards.
ATACATGAACCCTTCAGTAAACCACCATATTTTTATATCTTAGTACTTGGAGGCTTAGGGAAAGGAATGAAAGGAAGGAAATAATAATCGGGGTATTATAATCATTTGTTTTGAGTTTACAAAAAGAAAATATACATTCACTTTGTATATTCTATAACTTTATTTTTCCATCCTCCCTACTTCTTTCTAAATTTTGAAAAATCATATCTTTTAATATGATAAATTTGTTATTTTATTCAAAGATCAAAGTTTGAAGCATTTCAAATTGCAAAAGGTGAGATATTCAATTTTTGGGTAGTATTTTGATGAAAACATAAACGTCGTGGAAACTCAAAACTTTGTTTAACATTTTCTATAAATTTATTTGTAACCTGTGTAAGCTTTATTTCATTTTTCATGTTTAAGGACTTGCTTAAACATCATATTTTTATTGGTATTTGATTTGAAATGAAGAAAATAGCTTACTATTAAGTTTGATATAAGGGTTACTGTCCTTTGTTCTTAACATGAAAAATATGTTCATTCCTCTTTCAAAATCTTTCTCCTCAACCATTCACCGTTAGCCTAAGCAACCAACTAGAAAGTTGTTCGTTAGGGTTTCTAGTATTTTCAAAAATTGATCACTGGAGATTTCATCAAGCATGATGGTCATAGTTGCAAAATGTCAATAGAAGGGAAGTTTGTCTTTTAGACTTCGAAATTTAATGCTCACGATCCGCTTCAAATTAGATGATGGCATTAGTAGCATTGGATTCGGATGGGACGTAGTATTTTTGGTGGAGTTTTAGCAGCATTTGGCCATGGTCGTTGATGAACGTCGGAAACTAAAGTTTAGGTTTAGCAATGATGGAAGCAATGATAGGCAATGCGGAGGTTGGCATTGTCTCTAGCTTGGAGAACTCTATCTTACGGCCATGTTCGGTGCTGTGATGAGGGTCGCGTCCTGCACTAGGATGAGGGTCGCGTCCTATAGGGTTGAAGACTTGGAACACGGTTTTGGTTATGAGACTTTCACGGTTGGAGTTTGATTTATGGGGTCAAAGGCGATGTTGATGAGTGTAGTGGACTGAGGAGGTGATGGGGAGTTGGGCGGAGTGTTGTGTGCATGATCACGTCGTGCACGATATTTTGGGTTCAGGGAGTTTAAATTTAAGATGAAGGGGGAAGAAGGAGAGCGTGGTTTCAGGTCGGGTTAAGTAGTGATGGGCCAGGCCTTATTTGCAGGGTAGTAAGTATTTGTGGGTGTATATATATATATAAGTATTTATGTTTATTTAAATTAATATATGTGTTAAGCTTAAAAATGTGATATTTTGCTTGTTTGAAAACCGTTTGATACACTGATTTTTGAGTTGGACTCGAATTGACAAGTATTATAGTATAACTTGTTTGTAGGATTATGATGTTTTGAATTTATGACATAATAATAGTGGGTGAGTTTAATTACGTTATTTCGAATAATAACATCGTTAAATAAACTATACTTTATTAATGATATATGTTTGTCCAAATAAAACGCCTATTTGTTAAATTTAATTAGATGGATATATTTGGACATTTATTTAGCAAAATAAAACACCATTCTGCTATAATTTAACTGAATAGATTATTAATGACATGCAAAATAAATCCCAATTTTGCTATTAAAATTAAATTGGACATTTATGCATATATTGGCTAATTAATATGTTAGTTAATTAGTATTAGGTAAGTGAAATTAACTAGTGGCTGTGAATTTGTTAGTTTGATTTACATATATGTTGTTATGTAAATACTAGTTGTGAGACTTGAAAGTCAAACTAAATTAAATGGCTATCTGATTAAATACCATTATGGTCACCAAGTCCCTTCCGAATTTGTAAGGTTAGGGGTTAAATTAACTTCAATTTCATAACAATTTAAAGTAAAATGTTTTATATAAGTTAGTCAATTTTAAAAGATAATTTACTATTCTATTATTATTAATGTTTAAAGTTATTTTTTATTAATAAAGTTTTAAAAATTTATTGTTTTGTTGATGATGTTTAAACTTAATAAATTATTTGATTAATGTTGTTTAAAAATAATTCATTATTTGTTAAAAATGTTTTAGATAATAATTCGTTTTATTTGAAGGTGTCTAATATAGCAAATAGTTTTATAAATGGAGTTTTATAAATGGATTTAGAGATTTACAAAAGGAAGTGTTGTAAATGGGTTTTTGAGATTTATAAAAGAGTACTTTATAAATAAACTTGGAGATTTATAAAAGAAATTTTATAAATAGATTTGGAGTTTTATAAAGGAGATATTTATAAAGTAAAAGTAATTTACAAGAAGGATTTATAAAAGTAATTTTATAAAAGGAAATATGATTTGACTTCCCTAAATGCTTGATTATGGTGATATGGAACATTCTTTTTCACATTTAACACCGAAGGAATATCGTTTTTGGGTTATTAATATCTCTATTTTCAAGGACATTTTGTTTTGATCAATTTAATATGATGTTGAAAATCAGAAATCTTCCTTAGTGTTTTATGAATATTCTTATACCAACGTATAAGTATATGGAAAGGTTTTCCAAGTTTCTGAAGGTAGAATGGTTTGCGAATATTCTTATATCGGTGATATAAGTATACAAATTTTGATAAAACACTTGAAAGTTGATTCAATTAATGAAAGATTTATTTAAATAAGGCTTAGTAGTTGCTATGTGAAATTTAAATCTTTGGGTTTAGGTGTTTATATACTAGTTAAATAACCGACTATCAAATATTAGCCAAAATATAACTCTGGAAATATCTAAGAGAAACACCTGAGTTATATGGCATAGTCATCTTCAATGATGTTGTACTATACGTATAAATCTTATTTTGTTATCCTATGACAAATGATAAGGAGATCTGTTCACTTAAATGGTTAGGGTGATCATTACTTTAATGTATTGTCTGTATATTTCCGAAAGAACTATAGTTGAGTTTAATGAAAATCGTCGAATGTTGGTTTGAAGAGACCAAGATCGAATAAATTTGACTTATTTGAAATCCACTTCGAACCAACTCATGTTCGAATTGGAGATATCTTAAAGATAATGGAATCGAAGACAGAGTTCTTTAAAGTTCAAGGACTACTTGCTATTAATCCGAAGGGTGATTCCAAAATGGATGTTGTAGAATTAGCGCCTTCGATTGTTTATATCCTGAACAACTTGTATAGATTAATGCTAGCATTCATTATGCCTGAAAGGCAATGTTAGCATTCCAAGTGGGAATTGCTAAGAGAGGAAAAGGTAACCATGACTTCACAAGCCTCGTAACTCGGTAATGACTAAAACAAGGAATATGCTTCACAGCTATGTGGTTTGCTACCATTAGGAGCAGTCATTCCTCGATCTAGAATCGACTTTCTATAGATTTAATATGCGTGTGGAAGTGGGGCCATGACTAGGGCAAATTTTTTTGGAGTCTTGGCCTCGACGAATGACGCAATTTGGCTTGTCACGTTTGAGAGGCTACCGACTCTGATTCGTAGGGGGTCCATGTGAGCCACTCGATACGTTTTTCTAGAGGTGTGCAATTGTAACGACCTAGAATTTTAGATCCCGAAAATTCTAGATAGTTAGGAAAAGAAGAAAGATATAGAAGAAGAAGAAGAAACACAACGAAGATTCTCACATTCGCAGCGGATCAAAATGTAATATCAAATAATAACATTTAACAAAAGGATTCTGTATCTGTTAAAATACCTTTATAATACATCAGAGTTACACATATATACAGACACTGGATATACACAATCATCATATCTCAGATATACAACAATATAATACAACGGAGACACTCCATGCGTTCTTGCCATCCAGCTCGCCTCCTAAACTCCAAAACGTTCTTACTTGAAAATCTGTAATACTCTGTCTGACCCGAGCATTACGTCAAAGTAACACCCGGGTCAGGCTGGAAACCAGCGTGAGTAAACCCATCTAACATGGAATACAAAGCATACAACTTAAATAAAACCAAGTAACTCGTATTAATCTACAAATTCACAATTTGTTATAGACATCACTTATTCCACACATCCATTTTCTAAGTACCAAAATTTGGATAAATAGTCCAATTCATTTAAATCATTTCAACCCAACCTACAGATTTCACATATCAATCTATAAAAATTCGAAGTGGTTCGGATATTTTCTAATACCCGACCCCGGTCTCTTCGAGTCTCATTCAAGGCCATCCAATACCATTCAATAATCCATAAGCAAACTTGATCACTTCCAAATTAATTTAATTAATTCTAATTGAATTACTAACCACAGTCACTTAGATTTCTTCATTTAACATTAATTAATTTCAAATCCATTAATTAATCATCCCTTAATTATCCATCTTAATTAATCACCCTGGATTAATTATCCTTCAATTACATTCAAGTAATTATCTTTAATTAATTCCACAAATTAATTATTCTTAATCAAAAATAGTAATTAATCTTTAATTACTTCACAAATTAATCAACTATAATTAATTATATAAATCCTTAGTTACCTATATTAATTAATTTCTCATAAATCACTTATTATTGATTAATTAATCTTAATTAATCAACCTTTAACTACATCATTAATTATATAGATTAATGATTTCTAATTACATTTTAATTTATCCTAATCTAACTTAATTACATTAAGTAATTAATCATTAATTAAACCACAAATATGGATCACTCTTGATTAATCTCAACCAGTAATTAACTACCTTTTTATTTACTTCATTAAATAAATAAATTACTCATTTTATAAAAGAAGTTTAAAGGAATTTAAAACCAAATTCATTTCTAAATTCAAATCAATTTAAAAATGCACTTCAACATTCAAGTTTTTAAAACAATTTAAATTTAAAAAACTTTATTTTTTTAAAATCCTATATTCACTAACTTGAATTCCAGATTCAATTTTTGATTTAAAACTTGTTTTAAATCACTACTTTACAATTTAACTTCGGTCTTTTTTTAAAATCACTTTTATTTCCTTCCAATTCGTTCTTATTTTTATTTTATAATTATTTCACTTCCAAAATTTACTCTTATGTTTCTTCTAAAATCCAATTCTAAATATTTTGATAACCCGGTGCACCGAAGTATATTCAAGCAAACCATAGTATTCAATATTCCAATTATCAATATAATTCATCACTGAATATCAATATTCATAACGCAGAACATTATATAATCTAAATAATTTTAAGGCATCCAGTTAGATCCCTCCAACCTGTTTTCCTGCATCCATAGATGTTAACACAATACTAATTCCACTTTGAGGCGGAATATCGCGGTACATGGGATTTTTATAATATCATCCGCTATTATGCGGCGCATAGGGTCTCATCCGCTATATAATGCGGGAAATCAATCACCCAATATATACTATATACTACTATATATAATATAGCACATCAAATCAATTCAATCATCCAACCAATTATTTAAATTTAACCATTTAAATTTAAATTAAAACCCAGATGAGTGAGATTACTCACCTTTGCCCCTTAAATTTGCAATCCACTTCATTCTCGATTTGACTCCATGATTTTCTCAACCTTGTATAACCATTTACGGTTTATTAACATTCTAAATAAATCAGACAATGAATTACTATTTATTTACCTAGTTTAAACTAAAATTTAATTTATCTAATAATTAAAATTTTAAACTAACTTCATATAGATGTTTCAATGTCTAAAACTCCTATATCATTTCTTTCTGTTTTACACAAGTCTATCACAGCAATCCTTAATTTACATAAATTCATTTCCTTTTACTGTAAAATACCCTTTCAGTTATATTATAGAACATACATAAATTTAAATTAGATCAACAAAACTAAACAAAATAAATAAGTAAATACATTACCTTCCTTCCACTTACGTGACTCCATCGCAAACGCACGAACCACGCAACCGAATGACTTCCACGCTCATCGCCATCATCGGCGTCGCCCCTTCTCAGTGCCCCTTGGACCACCACCTCTGCCCAAAAACCACGTGCAAGCAAAGCCCTAGCACGTTGAACTCCCAAAACCCATAAACCTCGCCTCCGCCTCAGCCCCTCGCGCACCATCGCACGCGTCTCACGACCGCGCTCCCTTCCCCCTCGAGTTCAAATCAAACTCGTACGCCACCTCCAAACAAAACTCGAACGTGCGATGTCAAATGGTTGCGCGCGAACTTGCTCACGCTTCCCCTTCCTCATCGTAGTGCTCACCTTCGGGTTCTCTTGCGACACTACTTCGATTTATTTATATTATTTTTTTACGTGAGCTGATTTGTTCGAATCGATTTGAAGATGGGTTTTGAAATTGTGGAGGAGAGGAACGAGAGAGAGGCCAGCGGCCATTTTTATTTTTCTTATGCGAATTAAATTTTGAAATTCACGGCTTCCATTTTTTGATTTTCTCGGCTATGTGATTTAAACGAGAAGGGGAAAGTAGATCTGCGCGTTTCAAATGGTTGGGTGGCTCGAGTACAATTATAGGGTAGCTAGTTTGACTTTTCAATTTTTAATATTATTAAATTTCCAAAATATCGTTTAGCATAACTCGAAATCTCGAACTCCGAATTAGACAAGCCGTCAGGCGTTTATAAGGTTTTACCTGTATTCCGAACATAATGGAACATGTTTTGAAGCCTAATTCAGTCATATGTGGAAGATAGCTTTTTAAATCGAGTTTAAATATTAAATTATTGATTTTGATTTCAACATGTTTCTCACCCGTACATACAAATGGTAACTCCAAACGCTACAAAAATTGAAATCCGATAATAACTAACTATTACGGATGGAATGGAACTGGTTTCGTCGAATTCCGAGACTGTGCCTCAGAAGGCTATTTTTAAATATCAATTTAAACGATATAATTTCAAAACTTAACAAATCACCATTAATGTAACAAACCGTATATTTTATGATTGAATATTTAAATATTTTATTTAAACATTTCAATGTTAGTCGGATTATAGTCCGAAAAGCTTCTTTTTGCAAACAGTCAAATTAGAACTCGAGACCACTTCCATTGAGTTCAAAACGCCGTTTGCTACCTTTTTGAGTATAAACTTCAATATGTTTGGAGCTAGCTAAAAAATTGACCTTTGCACTTTGGACTTTGGGTTGGGTTAGCCTAAACTATTAACTCAAGATCCACCCCTACTTCTCTTCATTCACTTTTATTTCCTTATACCTTCGAGCTTTCATAAAAATGGGGAAAGAGAAAAAGAATTCGAATTTCTAAGCCCTAATTCCATTGCAAATCCAAGCTCCAACTCCAAATTCAAAGAGAAGCTATTGGTAAGCATCCTCTTCTTCTTCTCCAACTCATTCTACCATCAATTTCAGAAATTCCTAAACCTAATTTAGGAAATGTTTCTCTTTTAAGCTTAGATTCAAGCTCTTTGGGTTGGAATTGAAGAGTGATTGTCCTTACCATTGCTCTATAGCTTCTTCTTTATTTGTTTTGGGTTTAAAAGTGAGATTTTTATCTCACATCTATGTCTATAACTATCTTTGATTGTTGGGTATGAATTCCTAACACTTATTTATGTGCATTTGCTTTTGGTTTGGATTGAATTATTGAATATTTCAATTTTTGGTGTTTTGAAGTCAAATCTTCAAAAATCCTAACTTCGATGTTTAAACATGTTTTTGGTGATGCATTGAAGAGCCTATAAGGCCGGATTGTCGATTGGCGTAAACCCCTAGCGCCGTTGCTCATTCGATTGCAATTTGGGAGAGTTTGCTCTTCATTGAATAGGTTGAAAAAAACAGCCCAACACCCTGTCAGTCGACTGACCAATTGCAGCTAGTCGACAGGTTGTAGCCAATGATGGCTCCAGGGGCTGTTTACAGAGACAAAGAGTCTCTATTTCCTGCAATCAGTCGACTGGTTGTAGCCAATGATGGCTCCGGGGGCTATTTACAGAGACAGGGAGTCTCTGTTTTCTGCAATCAGTCAACCAGCCACTGTTATAAGTCGACTGACTACAGGAAATGAAATTTCCAGGTTTCTGCATCAGTCGACTGGCCAATTGCAGTCAGTCGACTGACCTGCTTCTATTTTCCTATTTAGCCTATTTTGTGTTAATTTCCAATTTTTATCGATTCGTGGTTTTCCGATTTGTTGTTATCATTTATTATCGACCTTGATGACTTCTATTATGGAATTTTTAGGTATATCCATTTTTGATGGATTTGGAATCGATTTCTTCGGATTTAATTCATGTCTTTTCAACGTGAAATTTTGGTGATTGATTGTTTCTACAGTCATTTTTGTGCTTTGTCACTTTAAAACACAAAGGTTTATATACTAGTAGTAAATATTCAAACCCTTTCACAAAGATGATTTCAACTCTATTTTCAATACAAAGCTCATTTATTAAAACCGTATTCCAATCTATTAGTATATACAAACCTTTACCTCACTCGTAAGAGAAATCTAATTAAACGGCTTAGTAAAACAAGTGGTATGAAACGCTTGCGTTTACTTCGTCGGTTAATTCTTGGACTTGTTCGATTGAATCACTTGTGATAATTTTCGAGTGGAAATCTACAGTATGTTCGTAAATATTTAATTTAAGCTAGTGGTTATGGGACATGAAGCTAAACTCATATATTTACTAGCTTAGTGTTATTTACACTTAACCTCGAGTGGAAGTCTACAATTTGTTCGTAAATAATTAAGTTAAGCTAGTGGTTATGGGACATGAAGCTAAACTCATTTATTTACTAGCTTAGTGTAATTTACACTTATCGATCAATGGTGATCATTTTGTGATTTAGACTAGCAATGTGCGATGTCTCTTTGTCTACGAGGAAGACTAAACCCCTTTTTTGGTGGAGCTTCGGCTTGGTGGGTAGCGACCCATGGTCTTCGGGCCGTTTTAGTGGAGCTTCGGCTCATGGTCTTCGGGCCGTTTTAGTGGAGCCTCGGCTCAAAATGAATGGTTAGCAACCATGGAATAGCTTTCCGTTTTGTGATACACTTGTTGGTGAGTTTTCATGCCCCCGTTCTAGTGATAGGCCTCTTTCCCCTTTTTGTGAATTCTGGATTTCTATTGATCAATTTCTAGAATTTGTGTTTCACTAATTTTCATGATTTGCATTGATAAGCTTTATCAATTTTTGTGCATTAGTGAATTTGTGTTTCACTAACTTTTCCGATTGGCATTGGTATGATCGTCAATAATTGTGGTTTGGTGAAAAAAATAAAGAATATGACGTTCTTTTTAGTGCTTTGAGATTTCTTGTGATATTGTATGATTTTTGTTGTTCGTTGATGTATACTTTATATAGTATGACAATTTCGTTATCGTATTTTTTAATCGCATCTATTATCCTATCTCATTTTATCTAATATTTATAGCTAGACTGATCCGTTTATTATTTTCTTCTTAAATAATACTCCGGTCAGACCGAGAGGTTACAGGTGATTCCTTTTGACTTCTTATCGGGAACCATCGCTTGATTTTTGGCTACTACTTTAGATTAGTAGTTTTTGTTTTGTATACATTCGAGATAGAGACTCCTTGATGTGTGCTTATTCTTTTGTCTAGCACTTGTAACTATTCTTTTGTGATATTGTGGATCTTGTTAGACCACTACTCCGATGTACACTTTTATGTGTAATATTCATATCTGTTTCCGCCTTTGAGATATGAACTTATGTGACTGATTTGTGTTATGCTTATTTCTATATTTGTTTCCGAAAATATTATAGCCACTATGTAGTAGCTTTGAGTTTGCATCGTTATGTCGGATTTCCTCTTGAGATGAAAACTTATATTTTTATCTTGCATATCGGTACTCGCACAAAGCAATTAAATAGATGGTCGCTCCTCAACAGCCTTATTCTTTCACGCTAGTTGACGACATTACTCCGTAGTGTCCTTGGCTAGCGTGAGTATTGAGGTGGGGCGTCACAATTAAATTCAATTTTAACACTTTTACTATCTTCAGTACTATCAATATAAATTTCACAAGCCTTCAAATTATTTTTAATAGGCTTAAAACACCAGTTTCAACATTTTACCCAACTTCAAATAATTTAATTCAATAATTTAATTATCAAATAAATAGTGATAACTAAATTCAAGTTAAAAATTAACTTTTAAATATTTAAAATCAATTAACTATTCCTATTTTAAATATCCAAAATTTCGAGTCGTCACATTCCTCCCCCTTAAAAGAATTTCGTCCCCGAAATAACTAGTTAGGAAGAATGGTCCAATACCCGTTTACTTTTCTCCCAAAACCAACAGTTCAACATCCTACCAACTATCTTTTTATAAAAGACCCATTATCATTCTTACTAACTTCCCAACTCTTCCACAGTTTTCAAACAATACCTTTTTGCTCAATCATTCAAATTTCAATTTAAAACCAAATTTTGAATTATCAAAATTTTCTCAAAAAAATTCTAACTCTCTAAATTTTCGAAAAATTTCGCCAGCGTCTCCTTTGCGCGGCTAGCTTGGTACAACTACACAATGCCTCTACGGGCTCCCAAATTCCAAAACGCCAAGTTGCTAAATCAAAAACCCAATCAAATTTCATACAGAAATTTAGACACATACCTTTTTGGTCGGGCAATTCAAATTATCCCTTGAAATCAAAACCAATTTTTCCCTTTATAATACCTGCATATCCTACTTAGCAACAATATCCAATCATACCTTTTAAAATCATTTTATACATTTCCTTACAGAAGTTTTCATATCTACTTCTATTCAAATTAGTTTTCCCATTTCCATATGAATTCAATTTATCTTCAACTCTAAATATTGAATTTTATCTTCCATCTATAACTTATTCATATCATTATTTTAAATTAGTTTCATCTACTAATTTATTTCAAATTCAAATTTGAATTCGTTTTGTCGCTAAAAAAAATTTCCCAAAAACTTTCAAAAATTTTCTAACTCCCAAAATTTTCGGAAAATTTTGACAGAGTCTTCTTTGTACGGAGGAGCTTTTGCAATTTGATAAGAGATATAAATATATATACATCGACCCACACGGTCGGAAAAACAAAAACAGTTCATATTTCTTATTTTTATTGCGTAGACGTTCCTTTTTTAGCATTTTAAAGCAAGGGGCTTATTAATTTAGCAATTAGCGTGTCCAAATCCAGCCAAACGGCCTTCAGGTACCTGTACTTACTCAATTTAAATATGTAAGTGCCATATATAGGAAATTTATTTACATTTCACTCAGTTTCAGTCTCTAACACATGGATTTCATAAGCCATACCTACCAAACAGCATTTAAAAGTAATTAACAAGGTTTCAGTCACCAATTCATTTGCTTTCACTCGTTTTCTTACCCTTGAATTCAATTTAAGTGATGTACAACTTACTTACTTACCTTCAATTCATTTATAATTCCAAAAAAACTCATATTCATATCAATTGATTCAAAAATCAATTATATTTGCATCCACTGATTCATAGAATTTAATTAAATCTCGTTTACGTCAAACGATAATCATTTCTAAGCAAATAGATGATATCCATGTGAATAAATAATTACTTAAGTTTTATAACTAATTTAAATTGATTCCGACTCAATTTTATTTAATTCAATTCCATTTTAATTTATTCACAACCATTTTATTTAGCTCGACACATTCCACGCTTGTGTACTTCTAACCATTCCCATACTAATTCAACCCAAGCTTTTATTTAATGGGCTTTCACCCTTATTCGAAGCCAAGCTTCCACAAATTCTAAACTTAAGTTAATTTACTTTAATTTATTCCAACATCGAACTTAAGTTCACTTCTATTTGATTCTCATTTAATCAAATTCCATTTAATTCAGTTAGCCCATCCATTTTAATTTTAATTTTAATTCACATCCTCAATTTATAAAAATAATATCCAAGCACATATTTAATTCATTTATACTCGAATTGGATTTTATTTGTAACTCAAATCATTTCTATTATAATCCAATTCCACCTTTTTACAACATCTCCACTTATTTTAATTCATTATCAATCCAAATTGAACTCTATTTTAATTCGAGTTTATTTCCAAACTTCATTATTAACTTACAATCCATTTTATTTAACCGAGCTAAATTTTGTTAACATACTCTATCAAATAATTATTTAGCTAATTAGCTTACTTCCAACTTTTAATTCAATATTCGATTTTATTACAAAAATCACTTCATTAAATTTTCCTGAATTCAATTTTTTTTTCCATAATTCCAGTTTGGATTTCTTTCATTTTCCAAAATTCCAACATTTTTATTTTAAAATTTTAGAAATAATTTTAAATTTACATAACACTATTAAAATAGCTTTTTATAAAAATACTTCTTATAACTCGATGTCTCAACCAGTCCATCCTTATTCTCACAGAAATTTAGTCATACGTTGATCAGGTGTAGGACTAAAAATCTATAAGTACTTGCTAAACCCGCTTTCAAAACCCAGTGAAAATACCTGAGAAAATAATTTTATTGAAAATATAGAAAACAATTTTGAAAATAGAGGAAATATCTTTGGTAAGAATGCTCTGGAAATCATCACCCCCATCCATGGTCGCGGTTACATCCTAGGTTACGTTGCCATCACAGCAAAAGTCCATGTAACTGTAGGCACTCCGCGCCCCTCCATTACGCCATGGAACCCACAACAGATCGTAGTTACATTTCAGGGTTACGTTGCCATCACAGCAGAAGTCCATGTAACTATAGGCATCAGCGCCCTCGATTTTCGCTATCAAAAATGAAACTTCTCCACTCCCACATAGGTCACAGTCTACCGATATAAAATCAAACATAGACTGTTGGCTCTCAGCGGTGCACACGACTTTCGCTATGTTACCATATGTCGCAGTCTACCGATATAAAATCAAACGTAGACTGTTGGCTCTCAGCGGCACACACGACTTTCGCTATGGTCTGTAGTAGATCGCAGTGACACCGAGTTACACCGTCATCACAGCATAACCCAATGCCTCTGTAGGCATGAGTGCCCTCAACTTCCGCTACACACTACTCATAGTCCTCATGAACTAGTTTTGTCCGAACTCCTCACAGGATCAACTTTAGAATCCACCCTTAGGGTTCAAGGTAGTACCACCCTATGGCACTCCTAAGAAGTTCATTTTAAGGGAGCGTCTTTTTGCCTAGAGCCATTTTCAAAACACTTTATACTATACATATATAGTATCTTCCAAATCATGCACCTAGTATGAATCTCAAATAGATCTCCTTTCTCAAAATCGATTATCCCAAAATCGATAATTCTCAAACTAGGCTTTCCAAATTTCAATATTGATTTTACCCAAAAATCAAAAGCCTTTCCAAAACCAAAGGTTCCCAAAACCTTTTTCCAAAATCATTATAAGATCCTTTATATATATATATATATATATATATATATAAATTTGAAAAAAACTTTGGATCATTTCAAACTTGCATAAAACTCCTTTTATACTTCAAACACTTTCAAAATCCTTTTCTTACGGCAATAGATTCAACAAGGGGAGATTTATCTTATGTAACAAAGATAATTAATTTTGTTTATTCAAAATCAAACATTCAAATTTGATTACTCTATAAAGTCACTTACCATTTTATTTACTTCCATAAAGTAATTTTTTACCACAGAAATACCCAATTTCCACTTTACTTCATCATATGTTTCACAAAATATACCTTTCATTTCAAAAACCGTTTCACATTTCTTATCCATAAATTTCCAATATCAGTTTCATTCAAACCCGTACGATGTACACTTATCGTCCGTATGCTATACCAATCTGATCGCTCACCCGATCACACAATTTCACTTCTGAACTAGTATCGTCCACCAGACTTCCTAGTGCGGACTCAGATCTGGTTTCTTGATCAGAAACCGTCATTCTCCATGCATAGCCCAGCTATGATAAAGAATATCTAGAATCAATCAACAATTCATATCCAGGCTTGCCGTGAAAAATCGAGTGAAAAACCCCAACTCGGATCGATATACTATCTCGAAATTCTGTGCTCGAATCTGGATCAAATCACTATGTGAATAGAATAATATACGTACACCCTACGTATTTAACTTCATTGATTATCAAATAAATCAATTCTCTTTCTATTCACATTTCCTTTAATTTCTATCCACATAATCACAATTTTTTCAATTCCATTGGATTATCACTTTAATCCTTATCCCAAATGGATATTCAATCATAAATCGTTTGAACTCTGTCCAGCTTAGATTCAGAAAATAGCATGAAAAGTTTAAAATAGATAAGTCGTTGAAAAATAATTATTAGTTTGTAACATAGCTATTAAATAGTTAAGTAATTGTAAAATAGTTGGAAAATAGTCAAATAGTTGCAGAAATTTTAAATAATTGCACAATAGTTGTAAAATAGTAATTAATTTGTAAAATAGTTGAAAAATAGTAATTAGTTTATAAAACAGTTGAAGAATTGTTAATCAGTTGCCAAAAATAATGGCTTTAAAAAGAAAGGTTATATATATTAAATAGCTTGGAAAAATAAGTTCATATTAAAACAATTTATATTGAAAATAGTCCAGAGTCAAAAATGTTCACTTCCCCATCAATTCAATTTAAATTTCCACTTCAATTTTAATTGACTCAATTCCAATTTGAATAACTCCAATTTCCATTGAAATTGATTTAACCCCAATTCAAGTTGAATCAATCTTGATTTCTTTCCAAATTTAGATCAAATTCCATTTGATTTTAAACCTATTCAACTTTAATTACAATTCCAAATCATTCCAATCAATTTGGACCAATATCAATTGAACCCACTTCAATTTCAAATCATTTCAATTCAGTCCAATTCAAATTTTCCATTTAAAATTTTAAACTTATCTTCATTTAATTTTAATTTGGTTGTATTTCTATTACCATTTAATTCTTATTATTAAAAATTTAAAATAATATAACATCCAATTATCCTAATATTTATTAGAAAGAAATATTGCTTTATATATCAAAATATATTTATTATATAAAATCATTTAAAACCTTTATATAACGAAATAACAAGTACGCGCTCACACACACACACACACTCAACTCATTCAAGAGTGCTATAGACTCTATTTAATGAGTAATCCGGTATACACACACACACACACACACACTCAACTCATTCTAGAGTACTACGGACTCTATTTAATGAGTAATCCCCACCAGAGCCAAGGTTCTCACTTAACCTTTCAGCTCGGATACCAACTGTAACGGCCTGAAATTTTCGATCCCGAAAATTCTAGATAGTTAGGAAAAGAAGAAAGATATAGAAGAAGAAGAAGAAACACAACGAAGATTCTCACATTCGCAGCGAATCAAAATGTAATATCAAATAATAACAGTTTACAAACGAATTCTATATCTGTCAAAATACTTTTATAATACATCAGAGTTACACATATATACAGACATTGGATATACACAATCATCATATCTCAGATATACAATAATATAATACAGCGGAGACACTCCATACGTTCTTGCCATCCAGCTCGCCTCCTGAGCTCCAGAACGGCCTTGCCTGAAAATCTGTAATACTCGGTCTGACCTGAGCATTACATCAAAGTAACACCCGGGTCAGGCTGGAAACCAGCGTGAGTAAACCCATCTAACATGGAATACAAAGCATACAACTTAAATAAAACCCAAGGTAACTCGTATTAATCTACAAATTCACAATTTGTTATAGACGTCACTTATTCCACACATCCATTTTCTAAGTACCAAAATTTAGATTAAATAGTCCAATTCACTTAAATCATTTCATTCCAGCCTATAGATTTCACATATCAATCTATAAAATTTCGAAGTGGTTTCAGATATTTTCCAATACCCGACCCCGGTCTCTTCGAGTCTCATTCAAGGCATCCAATACCATTCAATCATCCATAAGCAAACTTGACCACTTCCAAATTAATTTAATTAATTCTAATTGAATTACTAACCTCAATCACTTAGATTCCTTCATTTAACATTAATTAATTTCAAATCCATTAATTAATCATCCCTTAATTATCCATCTTAATAAATCACCCTGGATTAATTATCCTTCAATTACATTCAAGTAATTATCTTTAATTAACTACACAAATTAATTATTCTTAACCAAAAATAGTAATTAATCTTTAATTACTTCACAAATTAATTAACTATAATTAATTACATAAATCCTTAATTACCTATATTAATTTTTCATAAATCACTTATTATTGATTAATTAATCTTAATTAATCAACCTTTAATTACATTATTAATTATATAAATTAATGATTTCTAATTATATTTTAATTTACCCTAATCTAAATTAATTACATTAAGTACTAAATCATTAATTAAACCACAAATATCGATCACTCTTGAGTAATCTCAACCAGTAATTAATTATCTTTTTATTTACTTCATTAAATAAATTAATTACTCATTTTATAAAAGAAGTTTACAGGAATTTAAAACCAAATTCATTTCTAAATTCAAATCAATTTAAAAATGCACTTTAACGTTCAAGTTGTTAAAACAATTTAAATTTAAAAAACTTTATTTGTTTAAAATCCCAGATTCACTAACTTGAATTCCAGATTTAATTTTTGATTTAAAATTTGTTTTAAATCTCTACTTTACAATTTAACTTCAGTTTTTTTTTAAATCACTTTTATTTCCTTCCAATTCATTCTTATTTTTATTCTATAATTATTTCACTTCTAAAATTTACTCTTATGTTTCTTCCAAAAATCCAATTCTAAATATTTTAATGACCCAGTGCACCAAAGTATATTCAAGCAATCCATAGTATTCAATATTCCGATTATCAATATAATTCATCGCAGAATATCAATATTTATAACACAAAATATTATATAATCTAAATAATTTTGAGGAATCCAGTTGGATCCCTCCAACCTATTTCCCTGCATCCACAGATGTTAGCACAATACCAATTCCACTTCGAGGTGGAATATCGTGGTATATGGGATTTATATAATATCATCCACTATTATGCGGCGCATAGGGTCTCATCCGCTATATAATGCGGGAAATCAATCACCTATTATATACTATATACTACTATATATAATATAGCACATCAAATCAATTCAATCATCCAACCAATTATTTAAATTTAACCATTTATATTTAAATTAAACCCAGATGAGTGAGATTACTCACCTTTGCCCCTTAAATTTGCAATCCACTTGATTCTCGATTTGACTCCACGATTTTCTCAACCTTGTATAACCATATACGGTTTATTAATATTCTAAATAAATCAGACAATAAATTACTATTTATTTATCTAGTTTAAACTAAAATTTAATTTATCTAACAATTAAAATTTTAAACTAACTTCATATAGATGTTTCAATGTCTAAAACTCCTATTTCATTTCTTTCTGTTTTACACAAGTTTATCACAACAATCCTTAATTTACATAAGTTCATTTCCTTTTACTATAAATGTCCCTTTCGGCTGTATTATACAACATATGTAAATTTAAATTAAATCAACAAAACTGAACAAAATAAATAAGTAAATACGTTACCTTCCTTTCACTCACATGACTCCATTCCACTCACGCGACTCCATCGCCAACGCAAGAACCATGCAACCGAACGACTTCCATACTCGCTGCCACCATCGGCGCCGCCCCTTCCGAATGCCCCTCTGACTACCTGCTGCTGCCCAAAAACCACGTGCGAGCGAAGCCATAGCATGATGAACCCCCAAAACCCACGAACCTCGCCTCCTCCTCAGCCCCTCGTGCACCATCGCATGCGTCTCACGACCGCGCTCCTTTCCCCCTCGAGCTCAAATCGAACTCGTATGCCACCTCCAGACGAAACTCGAACGTGCGATGTCAAGTGGTCGCGTGCGAACTTGCTCGCGCTTCCTCTTCCTCATCGCGGTGCTCACCTTTGGGTTGCCTTGCGACACTGCTTCGATTTATTTATATTTTATTTACATAAGCTTATTTGTTTGAATCGATTTGAAGATGGGTTTTGAAGTTGTGGACGATAGGAACGAGTGAGAGGCCAACGGCCATTTTTAATTATCTTTTGTGAATTAAATTCTGAAATTCACGGCTTCCATTTTTTTTTGATTTTCTCGGCTATGTAGTTAAACGAGAAGGGGAAAGTAGATTTGCGCGTTTCAGATGGTAGGGTGGCTCGAGTACGATTATAGGGTGGCTGGTTTGACTTTTCAATTTTTAATATTATTAAATTTCCAAAACATCGTTTAGCATAACTCGAAATCTCGAACTTCGAATCAGACATGCCGCCAGGCATTTATAAGGTTTTACCCGTATTTCAAACACAATGGAATGTGTTTGAAGAATTCAGTCATATGTGAAAGATAGCTTTTTGAATCGAGTTTAAATATTAAATTATCGATTTTAATTTCAACACGTTTCTCACCCGTACGGACAAACGGCAACTCCAAACACCACGAAAATTGAAATCCGATAAAAACTAACTATTACGGACCAATGGAACTAGTTTCATCGAATTCCGAGACTGTGCCTCGGAAGGCTATTTTTAAATGTCAATTTAAACGATATAATTTCAAAACTTAACAAATCACTGTTAAATTCAATTTTAACACTTTTACTATCTTCAGTACCATCGATATAAATTTCACAAGCCTTCAAATTATTTTTAACAGGCTTAAAATTCCAGATTCAACATTTACCCAACTTCAAATTATTTAATTCATTAATTTAATTATCAAATAAATAGTGATATTTGAATTAAATTTAAAAATTAACTTTTAAATATTTAAAATCAATTAAATATTCCTATTTTAAATATCCAAAATTTCGGATCGTCATAGCAATTGCATCCTGTACTCCAGTAGCCTTGTTATTGATGGAAATGCAATTCCCAATACGTGCCTCAATGGATTTAGTTATATACCTATTATGCTGTAATTTAATTAATGTAACAATTTCGACTATGATTAATATTTATTTTACCCTAGACATTATTATAATATTATAATATTTTCTATAAAACTGGTTTGGCTATCAAAACGTAAAAACTCGTCCAAGTTTATGTAGCGTGGTCTTTTTAGATACCTTTATTTATGAAGAGTTTTTATTATATTATGTAATCCGTTTGATTGTGTCACTCATGATGGTTTTACTAGATTGATCGGGGCATTAGTTTTTTTATATTGGTCGGGTCTGTCCGAGCATATTTTCAAGATTTAGCTGGACATTTTTGGAGCTTCAGGAGACAAGACGGATGCCTCCAAGATATACTCCCATATTTTCTTTAACTTTTGCTATTTGTTTTTGTTGTATTTATAAGCAATTGTAAGGACGGGTTGTCATAACTGTCCAGGAACCGATGATAGGATAATTGTACTATAATTAATGTATGTATATCAAAGTTTAATTCTCTTTTGTAATGATCATTGTTATATTATATGTTACATGTCACGTTACGAGATTATGTTATTTCTTTCTTTCTTTCACCTCAACGAATCATCTTTCGGCATTTGGATGTTCGGTACATGAATACCGTGGATGTATTATTATCGACTTCTGGGGATTAAAAAGGCGGGTTGTTACATCAAATTATGGATTCAAGTGCCATATATCTTTTATAGATGCTTATTCTAGGTATACATTGATATTCTTCTTGAAATCAAAGTCTAAAACATACAATGTAGTTATACATTTCATAAACCAATTATAGACGTAGAAAAACTAGCAAGTAAAGGTAATACAAACAAAGAATTCTTTCAAGAGAAAGGGATAATTCATAGAATGACTTGTCTCTATACATCAAAACAAAATGGATTAGCAAAGAGAAAACATAGACGTATAGTAGAAACTGGTCTTACGTTGTTAGCACAAGCTTTACTTTCATTGAAATTTTGGCTAGATGCTTTTACACTAGGAGTTTATTTAATTAATAAATTGTCCACCAAAGTTTTACAAGGCAAAATTCCAATGGAAGTGCTGCTCAATAAAAAAACATATTATCAAAGTTTAAAAGCATTTAAGTGTCTATATTTTCCTCATTTAAGGCCGTACAACTCACACAAATCAAACTTAAGGTCTACACCATGCACATTCTTGGGATATGGATAAATCAAAAAGGATATAAATGCCTGGACAATAGTGGAAAACTATTCATATTAAGGCACGTTATATTCAATGAGCATACATTTCCATTTGCAACATCTAGTATAAAGATTACACAGAAATATAATCCAAGAGCATCTATTCCACCTATACTAGTATACTCAAGCAACGAAAATCAGAGACAAATAAAGGAAAGCAAAAGAAGTTGAGACACTTAACACACAATGTTTGATAATGAACCAAGTCAAGATGAGTCTGAACAACTTCAACAATTTATTCACAATCCTGCAAGTACAAGTAGTCAATCGAATAATAGTGATGAAGATAATCAGAGCAAAGTATAGAACAATCAACTAATATGTAGCAGGAACAATTAATCAGATGACATCCTAATGATAACAAAGTCCAAGATTGGCATATTTAAACCAAAGTATACACTACACGTAGAATCAGTGATGAATCAAAAACTTATGATCAAACAGTCAACAATGAAAATTAGAAAAATGCAATGGAAGAGGAGTATACTGCATTGATAAGAAACAAGACATAGAGTCTTGCACATTGCTGCAAATGGACTTATAAATTAAAGAAAAACCCTGATGGAACTATTCAAAGATATAACGCAAGATTGGTTGCAAAAGGCTATACTTAACAACATGGTTTTTATTTCAGTGAAACGACGTAAAAAGCGTCAAACGAAAATTTAATTATTTTCCAAATTAAAAATTATGGAAAATTCTAAAAATTAAATTAAAAATACATCACTAAAAATCAAGTTTAAATTTGAAACATAGATTTTTATTATATTTTAATTCAAATCCTAATATTTAAACAAATTAAACAATCGAATTCTCTTTAGCGATCAAGGCAACATCTACAAGAGTAATCTTAACCATTGAATTATACAAAAAATGGGACATCAGATAGTTAGATGTGAATAATGCATTTCTAAATGATGAACTTCAAGAAGTGTACATGGAGCAACCACGAGGATTCAAGCTATAATACCGGAGTTTTTGACCCTCGAAAATCGACATTAATACGTCCACTGTATTAAATGCAGAGAAATTGACTGCCGGAAAGCCTAACTGTTAGGGTGAAGAAGAAGAAAGAAGAAAACTAAACAACATAGAATCTCATAGCGGCACGAATAATCTATAATATACCATAAATCTTTACACAAAACAAAACTGTAATAGATGTATATACAGACATCAATAATTGTATACTAACCTATTTCAGCCTGGAAAATTATAATAGTCCGTCCTCGCAATTGCTGAAACACCCTAATGAATACAGCGGAAAATATAACCATCTACATGAATACGTCTTTGGGCCTCCAACTTGTCTCTTGAAACTCTAAGTATTCCACTAATCTGTAATATGCTCGGTCTAACTCAAGCATTATAATAAGATAACACCCGAGTCAATCTAGTAAACCATCGTGAGAAAACACACCCAACTGGATTTAAAGTTACAAGAAAACTTTGAAATCAAAAGGTATCTCGTAAGACCACGTATAATAACACATAAACATGATGGTTTTTATCAACCAAAACACTTTTTATATGAAAATTCTATGATATTATAATAGCGTCTAAATAAAAATACTTATTAAAATAGCTGAAATGCTTGCATCTCACATTTCAACATAGTTGGGCACAATCAAAACCGTACGGTGCTTGTTGGAGAATGGATTCCAGATTACGACCAGGTAAGGAACTACCTCCGATGGGTACATTTCTAGATCAATGCACTCGGGCCTGACAAGAACATACCCTACCGCACAGGTGGTACCGAATATGTCATCATCCTGGTCTTCCAACTATAATCGAGATTTCTCATGCATAACTAATTCCATAAATATAGGTAAATCTAGAAAGATGATAACATACCCTAATGGGAGCGACCCACTTAGCCCTGCTGCATGCCATGTTCTAGTCAATTCCCAGTTGATGAGGGTTGAGGCTACAATTAACCTTTTGAATAGCAATTTCACTTGGAATGCTAACACTGCCTTCCAGGTAACAATGCAATGATAGCATTCATCCATACAAGTCATTCTGGGTCTGAACAGACCAATCTCTTCAAAGATCACCGTCTTCATTTTCCTTAAGATTTCACAATTTGTAACGCTCAAATCGGATCATTTCGGATAATTAAATCTAATACGATCTCTTTAATACGATTAAAGAAATTAGCCAGATTTGATAGTAGGTTATTTAACTATCAAATTAACATAAGTAGTCAATGGCTTATATTATAAATTTTCCAAAAACATTTATATTAAAATATCTTTACAAAGATATATATTCAAATCTCTTTCAGTGTTTCAATATTTTAAAACCATTTCAAATACTTAAATCTATAACATGATATTTCAAACGATATCAACACTTAGAGATATTTCTAAATCCAACTTATAATTCATTACTTAGAAAAAATATTTCTATATAAATCATTTCATCGCTAAAATATCTCCAAACCTTTAATTCCAATACTTAGGAAAAAATTATAAGTCTATTTTCCAAAAATCATTTCTAATATCCATAGTTAGGAAATATTATGTACTTATCTCATAAATCTATGGGATTTTTGTTAGTACCCTTTAAAACTTCCAAAATATATATCAATTATACTTACATACAATCCAACTAAAAATTATAGCTCCTTTAATGAATTTGGATTCATTTTCGAAGTTCTCGTATCAAATTTCCTTTTCTCAAATTTTCTTAAGTACCTAAATTCCATTATAAGGTTTTCTCTTGTAAAATTACATCCATTAAATAAAACCTGGTTCATAAATCTCGAGATCGTTTATAAATGAATTGCAATCACTTATTTTTAAACTATATATATAATAATAAATTTCCAAAAAAACATGGTTAAATAATTATTTAAATATTAAAGCACTTTTAAAATAAACGTCATTAACTAATTCCAATTCAGTTATAAAATTTCTAATCAACTTACAAAACTTGTTTATAAAACTTAGAAATCATTTCAACAAATTTTATTTAAATAACTAACTTTCTGAAATATTTCAATCCAATTAATAGTTCTTAAAACTACATAGTTTAATAAATAAAAATCCCTTTTCTAAAAAGACCTTAACTTATTGTGAAGCCATTTTTAAAATTCAACATGCCCATTGTTATACCTATAAATCTCTCTTGATTTATCACCAATCGATTTACATTTCTAGTTTGATAACTATTCCTAAATTCCAAAATAGAATTTACTATTGCTTCCCAAACCGATTTTTATATTCCAATTGATCAAATGATAATCATTCCTCTTATTTATAAACATCGTTTATAAATTTCATCACTCATTCCCAGTTTTATAATAGGTTTATATTACAAAAGTCCATTTATAAATCGAATTCTAATTAAAATCACATTTATAAATCTATTTTTTAAGTAATCCAAAATATATTCCAAAAATATTCAAATCTCGATTTCGACTTTCATTCTGTGTTTAATAACCTTATTTAAAATCCATTTTGTAAAAATCCTCAAATTTAAAATTCTCTATTTGAAACCATTTTATGGAATAGTAAAATAAATATCCCAAATCCAACCATTTATTTTATCCGACTTAATTCCCTTTTAAATAATACAAAATTTCAAAATAAATATTTTCATTTCCAAAATCGCCTTTGAATTCCCTTTTTAAATTCAAAAATATTATTTATGGTATTTATAATACCAAAAGTAAGGCCCGTGCTACTATAGCATCCAGTAAATCAAATCACATCATAATCTATAACAAATTATTCTAACACATTATATATCACCATATATGAAATTAAAATCAATATTTTTAAGGAATCCAGTTGGATCCCTCCAACATGTTTCCATGCAACCACAGATGTTATAAACATAAAATAATAATCCCGCTTCGAGGTGGAATATCGAAATAAAAAGGGTAATCCTTTATTATGCAGGGCGCATAGTGTCTCATCCACTCCAATTGGCGGGAATATACCCAACTACTAATATATATATATATACACATATATAATATAACATCCAACTAATAATAATTATAACTTACCAGTTCATCAAGTCAACCGATAAATAATTTTTAACACTTTAAAATAAAACTAGTTATCCAAATGAGTGAGAATTTACTCATAGAAATTTTCTATGCTGCCAAAGCACTCTGGTTCCGTCTAAATTCGATATCGTTCGATTTTAGTGTAAAATTCCAATAGTTCTAAATTCAACCAAATAGATTCTAAAGTGTAGATATCGTTGGTACGAGTTCATTGCGACTAACCATGTCTTAATCGGACCTAATATGAAGATTTTGTTAAATTTACAAGTTAACGATTTAATTTAAAACAATAAATTATATAATTTAACAAATCCTCTTTACCCAAA
Source organism: Allium cepa (assembly GCA_030765085.1). Lineage (NCBI taxonomy): Eukaryota > Viridiplantae > Streptophyta > Magnoliopsida > Asparagales > Amaryllidaceae > Allium > Allium cepa. Next base: position 671,067,354 of record CM060941.1, on the reverse strand, counting down.
CAACAACAAGATCGGCCAAAAACCAACACATCCAATCCACTATAACAACCCGTAATTTTCGATAATTTAAATTAGTTAATTTAATAGGATTTGTGATTAAATAATCGGAAAGAATAAAAAATTCGTAATTTAATTACGAAATGATAACTAGAATTAAGTGTAACAATGTTAGTTTAAGTCATTTATTAACAATCATAACGAAAATCCAATTAATTGAAATGATTTAAATGTTATACTTGGTTACAAAGTAAATATAGGCAAATAAATGTAAATATGGAATTAATTAATAATAAATGGTAATTGAATAAAACCAATATCATGTAAGTAATTACAATAGTTGATTGTAAATAATAAACCCTTACAATTGTGATAAAAAGTAAAAAGGAAATAGTTATTATGTGGTACCTATTTATTTAACCTGTTAAATTTAAATTGGAAATCAATTGCAATTAATTCACTTAAATAGTACGGTTAATGTAGGTTCAATTGAAAATGGTGGTTTGTTAATTCAATAAGATGTAACTAATGTTAACTTTTGTCATAATACGACTATTGATTGGAACAAAAAGAATTGGAATCAAGTTTCACCAATTTTTTTGGAATATAAATTATAATAGGTGAATTTATTACAAATAATTAAAATAAAAGATTACTTTAATGGAAAGTGAGATGAAATGGTGAATATATATATATTGTAATAAATGCATGATAAGATCATTATAAGTGAAAGACAACAACTGATGTAATGAAGGAGTGAAACAAGGATAAACTAAATTTGTGAGATTCTAAGTTTTAATATAATTGAAAATTTCAATATAAGAAAACTATAGTAATTATTACAAATAGAAGGTGAAATTAGAGAATGTTAATGTAATAAAATATAAAAAAACAAAGTAAACAATGCCTATAGAATAATAATTGAATTGAGAATAATGATTTAAACCAAATATAATTAACAGAATTAATGGCAGTTGAAATCAAGCACTGTAAGTTAGGAATTTTCAGTAATAAATTTATATATAAATTTTATATAAATGTTTTTAAATTACTAAGTAATCCAAATTGATAGAAATTATAAACTATAGAACATTGAGTTTAAAAGTGATTTAATTTATTTAATTAACGTGAAAAATAACTATTTTGGCCATCGACTCGGATTTCGATGAAACTAGTTTCATCGGATCCGTAACAGTGAATTATTGTAGGGTTTCAAGTTTCGTAATGATTTTGAAACGCCTAGAAATCAATTAATTTGAAATCAATTGAAATCAATTTGAAATAAGCTGATTTTATCATAACTTCTTCATACGATGTAGTTAGGACTTGAAACCTATTTCATTGATTTTAAAAATATTGAAAACCTCTATTTTGATATGTGGTATGACTCATTTCCGTTTCGAGAACGAAATGGGCATTTTGGTCGTTCATCACCCAATTTTCAATTCAATCTTATCCGTTCGTTCTATTTTTCTAATCAGCCTATAAATACCTTGTTATAAACCCTTATCGTTTCTCATTCCTCATTTAAGTACTATAATTCTCTGTGGCTCCTCTCTCTCCAATGGTAGAAACAAACTCAAATTCCCAAGCCCTCAAAATTCAAATTCAAAACCAAATCAAAAATTTAAAACTCCTCAATGTATATCGAATTATATATTGATTTGAAGCTCTCAACGAGCGCAAGTCAGATCTTTGGTTTGTTTTTCAATCTAAGTTGCTCTTGACGAGCGTAAGTCGAATTGTGTACTGGAATTATTTGAAATCTTTTATTAATTATATTTACGTTGTACATTTGATAGGAGATGGAAACCCGTAACATCTCTGAAACCATTGTACTCACATTTTATTTTAGATTAATTTGACTTACATAAAATCTTTTAGTTCTGACTCTTTTGTTTTGTCTTTTCATTACGCTCGGGGTTAGTCTGAGCTTTTCAGTGTATTAAAGACCATAATATTTTCTGGAGGACGAAGACGAAGACGAAGATTTAGTAGATTATTTCTATTTATTATTATTATTCCACTGCTTCCTGTGTTCCGCTGCATTATTTGTTTATTTTATGATGTATGTATAATTCTGATTTGAATTATAAAAGTGTAATCAAATGTCATTTGTAAAATAGCTTCATGAACTGTTTATTTGATTATTATATTTTGTCATTCTGCTGTGAGATTCTGTATTTTTTTCCATCTTTTCTATTATTTTCTTATTTACCCCATTAGCAATCCTCCCTTTTGAATGGTTTGAATTAGACATGTATGGTTTATTGTCAATTTAAATCGTCCAAAAAGATGGGTCGTTACAGTTGGTATCAGAGCTTAGGTGTAGACACACCTTAGCCTGTTAGGGTTGACTCATTAGAGATAGGCTAGTAGTACCCTAGAATGAGTTGTCCGAGTGTATTTACGAGAGTGCGTATTTTTCTGTGTTATATAAAAACGTTTTATATAAGTTTTGAAATCAAATTATGTTTTTCCTAATATTATATGATATATATAAAGGAAACAGATTTTATAACTAATATAGTTATTTATAATGTGTTAGATTTATGAAATGATAATTGTGATGACCCGAACTCAATGCCCGACAAATGACATCAAATCCGTATAACCGGAGCATGCAACAACATTAGATGATAAACAACACAGCGGAAACAAAAGATGATATCATTGATACAACATGAATACAATATCCGATACACCAATTTGATATAATGATAATCATCAACATCAGAGAATATATACAACACAAAATACAGCGGAACACGACATAATATGAGATGAGTCTTCAACAGAATCTAATAATGCAACCTCAAACCAAACTCCAAAGCCAAAGCTCTAAAACTCCAAGCTCGAATCTCCATCAAGGTTGCACAAAGCTAAGCAAGTGCAGCCCATGCACTCCAAAGAATCCAAAAAATACCAAACAGAAAGCTGAAGGCCACCAAATAGATATCTACTATCTGAAAAACCAACTCTAGAATGCCCGTGTGGAAAATTATGGGCACCCGAGTTTAGAAAGAGAACAATAAACTCCGGGTCAGTCGTGGGACTAGTATGAGTAAACAAAAACAGTTTATTTTTAAAAACAAACAAAAGAATTTAAATTTGAAATCCGCAATGCTTTTTTGAAAATGAAACTACTATAAGGCCTCCCGGCACACACACCATGCAATCGCACACTTGGGGGAGTTTTCTCCTTATGATAGTCAAACATGCTTGCTACACAAAAATCCTTTTTAATATTATTATCAGTGCATAGTGGAAAACATTTCGAAAGTATAATATTAATCTTAACCAGCATAGGTATCATTATATTATGCCAGCTATAGCTACCAACTAAGGTGGCAGGTTATACAATTGAAATCATAAAGGGCTCGTATTGTTTGATTGGATTTCCAACAAATGGTTAGGCTAAGGAACTTCCTATTTCCACATGGGTACGCCTCTGAAGGGACGCCTCGAGAGCCTACCCAGCTCTCTGCCAACACAAGACCGGTTACCCCCTTCCCGAGAAGTAAAACCTAAGATATGCCACCCCTGGTCGTTTGCGACCTTTATCCGAGGATCCTCTACACCAACAACATCACACAGTAATAAATTTACAGTGGTTACATGAGTTTAGTATTAGAGCTCCATATCATAATACTACCCTTTTCTAGAAGGAATGGACATACCCTAGGGGCGCTACCCCTGCAACCTTGTTGTATCTTTCCTGTTTCGACCATTACCGGGTTGTGAGGTCCTGATGCAGTTTCGTCCACAAAGCTACGCTTTTTCACAAAGCTACGATTTTTCACAAAGCCATGCTTTGATCAACAAATGATCAGCAGCACTTCGAGTATGCCACATTACCAAATTGGGAATGTATCACTAGTAACCATCAACTACATAATCTCTGAGCTCGTACGTCTCAGAGAAAGATGTTAAGCTAGGAGAATAAATCTCCTCCACCAAACAGAAATGTATTTTATAGAAACCAACTTTACATTTCAAAGTGTAACGTCAGACACACATCCATACAAGTCTGTTCTGGGTTCGAACGAAACCGAAGGCACTTCCGAAGAAGCCCTTTCAATCCAAGTATTTACAATCCTAATCGGACTCCCCATCACGTATAGAGAACTCTGTACCGTAGCTACTCAGTGCAGAGTCATTCGATAGGTTATCCTATCGTTCTCACAAACACCCGGTCTTCACCACCGGTCTTCAAATGCTATCCATAACGTCGTATCATTATTCGAAATGGGTTATATGACACAAAGACCCTCTCCTGACTAAACCGAACAATGATCGGTATATTCAAAAACATATGGATAATGGGTCCTCAATTAAGTCACAACTTTAAAACCCAAACCTTTCTTTTCAAATGGTTTAAACAAATTACCATTTTAAATCTTTTTAAACAAAAAGATTCACTTCACAAAGTTCACCCATTTTTACAAAGATTCATTCACATTCTTTCAAAACAATTTCCTTCCAAATTGGATTAAATCATTCAATCTTTAAATCCAAGATTTAATTGATGGCTTTCAAAACAATTCCCTTTCAATCTTTTATACAAAAGGTACACCTTTTCAATTTCAAAACAAAGTTCGACAATCTTTCACAAAGATTTATCAATAACTTGGAAAACCATTTCAATCCTGAAACCCTTTTAACACAAGTTGGAAATTCATTCCTTATATGAAAGCTTTTATTATTTGAAAACAAATAGTTTTCATTTCGACAAAATCCGATTTCATTTATACAAGTTAAAGTCCTTGAGTTAAATTCAAATTCTCAAAACCATACTTTTAAAATGGTTTAAATTCATATAAACACATTTATAACTTTATATAACATCTTTAAACCATAATTTCCAAACATGGAGTTCAATTCCAAATTTTGAATTCAAATTTAATTATTTAGATTGAAAAACTTTATCAAGATATTCAAAGTATCTTTCATCTTTAAAACTCCTTTCAAAAGCTTTTCATTTTAAACCCCAAATTCTATTTTCAAAATCAATTTCGAATTAAAATTTCAAATTTCAAAACCATTCCATTAAATTCAAATCTCTGTGACTTAACCGATTTCCTCGTGAAATCCATATTTGTGTGTACGAATGTGGTCCAGGGGTTTTACATGGTAGTGCAACATCACAAATTATCACATCATCACAGATTTAAGAATATCAATATCGATAAGCGATATATTCCTATAACGCTTATCTTACATTCACGGATTCACAGATAAATAATATACATTCATCACAGATAAAATAAATTACATTCATCACAACTTGAATTAAAACAATTTACATCACAAAGCATCACACAGTAGAGAATATCAAACAATTCACAGCATTCAATAGAATATAGTCATACATAAGTGAAACCAATTAAGATATCTGATTAATCTAAACCAGAATCTTTTGCCTTTAAATAAATTTTTCAATCATGGTTAATTAATAATCAATTAATTACAAAATATTTAATTAATTATCCTTTAATTATTCATAATTAACCTTTAATTAATAATTGATCCGTAATTAATTATCCTTAATTAATTACAAAAATTAATTAATTACTCCTTAATTAATAATTATTTCTTAATCACTTTCATTAATTAATTAACCTTTAATTAATTAATTATTCTTAAATTAATTACCTTAATTAATTTATCACATTAATTAATTATTCTTTAAATTAATTAACCTTTAACATTTGATTAATCAAACTTGTATCATTAATTATCTACTCTTAATTACTTTCACTAAGTAATTATTTTTAATTAATAATTCATTAATTACTTGATTAATTAAACTTGAATTATTAATTAATTCTATATTAATTACTTTCTTTAAGTAATTTACCTCAAGTAATTAATTTCTTTTAACAAATACGTTAACTTAAACTTCGAAAGTTAATTAACCATTTTAAAACATCCTTTATAATAATTAACTCCTTTAAATATTATTAAGAAAATAACTCCTCAAATTAAAGTAAAATTTATTTTAAACCATCTAAAACTAGGTTAATTAAAACAATTTATTTTAAACCCTTCTTAACTTATTTTAAAACTTAAATAACATTTAATATTGAAGGAAAATCGATTTAACAAAATTCAATCTTTAAACTTGATTTTTCTTTTAAACATTAAAATTGCTTTTGGCTAACATCATCCAAACCCGAGAAAATCCCTTGTTTACCCGAGTTTGAACCCGAGAAAAACCATGCTTCCACTTGCTTCGAGGAAATTGATCAAAATCACGCTCTTGGCACCGAGCCTCCACCCTTCTTCCCTAAATACTCAAACCTACTGATACGAAAAAGTTGCACGTATACGTGCACAAGCTCGTCGACCATCGTTGATTGACGACGACGCTACCCGAATACCCACGATAACCTCCAGCACCGATTCGAACACCCATAAACACGAAACTGCTGTGAAATCAAAATCGAGCTAAAATTCGAACTCAGCATTATTTCCTAAACCAAATTGATCGCTTAAATACACCTCGCACCGCCGCGACAAGCTACCAGAACCCACGCCCTTCTGGCCGAAGGTGCTTCAACACACCACGAATTAAACCCCCCAGGTGCGATCGCTCGAATTGTCGTGGCGACAATGTACTTAACTCGCGACTTCGACCAGATAAACGCAGGCTTAAACCCTACTTCAAATCAAATCTCCATCTATGATGAATAAAAAATACTTTTTATTTTTCTCGAGATCATCGATCATCCCAGCACCACCAGAAACAAACCCAACCACCATCCATTGCACCGATCACCATATTTTCGCAAAAATCCACTTTTCGTTCATCCCACCCATATGTCCACAATTCACAACTAAAAAAAATCTAATTTTTGTTCTAAAAATCATTGCTTTAGAAATGGTTTCACATGATATAATCCAAATTTGAATTCATGCAAATCAAAATTCGGGAAAATCTTGAATTTTTACTTTATTTCTTTATTCAGTCAAAAGCCTTTCCATATTATATTGAAATCATATATTTTAAAATTAGGTTCTGATAATTTTAAACATATCTTATTTTTACATCATTGACTAAAAGTGATCAGAGCAATTAGAATTAAATTTTGAACTAAGATATAACCTGAAATTTTCATAACAGGGCCTTATTCCCTGTTACCCGAGATATTGTGATGCCCCACCTCTTACCCATGCTAGCCAAAAACACTACAGTGTAGTGCTGTCAACTAGCACGGAACTATTGAGGAGCGGCCATCTATGTGATTTCTTATCACACGGTGGCTATAAATAATCTTCGGAAACAAACATAGAAATAAGCATAACACAAATCAGTCACAGACATCCATATCACAAAGGCGGAAGAAGATATGAATATATAACTAACACATGAAACTGTGCATCAGAGTAGTGGTCAAAAAGGTCCACAATAATACAAAAGAATAGCAACACGTGCTATACAAAAGAATACAACTATGAGTCTATGTCTCAAGTGTATGCAACAAAAACTGCTAATCTAAACAAGTAGCCAAAAGTCTGTGTAGTGAATCACTGGGGGAGAAGTCAAGCAGAAGCACCTGTAACATCTCGGTCTGACCCGAGTATTATTTATAAGAAAATAATAAACGGATCAGTCTAGCTATAAATATCAGACGACATGATATAAAATAAGAGAAATGGCATATGCGAATAATATCCATAACATCATACTACTATAAGTATGTAAATGATAATCAACAAGAGATTAATCAATATCACAAGAATCTTCTCAAAGATCCAAAAGGGTATCATACCCAAAACTTGTACTCATAACAAGTCAATGACATAAATTCCAGAAATCAACACAAGAAATTCAGAAAATCATGAAAAAGAAAGAGGCCTATCACATGACGGTCCGAAGACCATGGGGAGCTACCCCATATGTGTGAGTCGAAATCACACAGATGAGGTCTAGACTAACCAAAAATCAAAAAGGTATGTGTGAGTGAAATCACACAAGTGGTGTCTAGTCTAACCTCGCAAACAAAAACGTATGTGTGAGTGAAATCACACAAGTGGTGTCTAGACTAACCAAGAAGGTAAAAAGGTATGTGTGAATGAAATCACACAAGTGGTGTCTAGTCTAACCAAGCAAACAAGAGCAACGCACAATTGCTAGTCTAAATCATAAGAATGATCGTCATGATCAATGAGAAGTGTCAATTACACTAAGCTAGTAAATATAAAAGTTTAGCTTCATGTCCCATAACCACTTTCTTAACTTAAATATTTACGAACAAACTATAAATCTTCACTAGAAAATTGTCACAAGAGGTTCAATCGAACAAGTCTAAGAATTAACCGACGAAGCAAACGCAAGCGTTTCATACCACTTGTTTTACTAGGCCATTTAATTAGATTTCTCATCCGAGTGAGGTAAAGATTTGTATATACTAATAGACTGGAAAATGGTTTTATAAACGAGTTTGGTATTGAAAATAAAGTTGAAATCATTTTGATGAAAAAGTTTTGATATTTACTACTAGTATTGAAACCTTCATATTTCTAAAGTTGTCTCGAAGAATGGTCAACTCAGCATCTCAACAAAGCAAGTTCTGTTGAATGTTTTTCAGATAAGATCCCCTACGGAGGGGGGTCCAGGGGGGTTGCAACACCCCAAGGTGGGTGTGCGGGGGCAACGCCCCAGCTACGGGAGGATAGGATCGAGCGACCTAAAGGGGAAGCGACCTAAAGGCGTTCGCGACCTATTGGTCGAGCGACTTAACAAGGTTCACGACCTAAGAAAAACAAGGTCATGCGACCTAACAGGAAACAAGGTCAAGCGACCTAAAGGGTTACGCGACCTAACGTAACACGGGTCAAACGACCTAAGGCATCACAGGTCGAACGACCTAACTGCTTAAGGGACAGATGACCTAAAGAGGTTTGCGACCTAATGGGGTTCACGACCTAAAGGTATTCACGACTTAACGGGTTATAGGTGTAACGACCTAACGACATAAAGGCCTAACAACCTAAAGGTGATAGGGTTACGCGACTTAGGGACAGAAGTAGGACCGAGCGACCTACGACCTAGGAGACTCACGACCTACGACCTAAGGCCGGCGCGACCTAGTGAAATAGCAGAGGCAATATTAGGTCGGAGACGACCTACGACTTAAGGCCAGCGCGTCCTAAAGTTTTAACACGCGAGCGACCTAACGTTATAAAGGCCAAACGACCTAAGGCTAACTCGCGAACGACCTTCGGCTTAAGGCTTAACTCGCGAGCGACCTACGACCTAACGTCAAGGCGACTTTTCCACGCGCGCAAGCCACGAACCCGAGCGGCCTAAGGGTCCAGAACGACCTAAGGCTGGAAATTCACCGAAAACACTAAAAAGTGGAGTTTTTCGCCAATCCAATCCAAACCAAATGCAAATGTGCATGTTAAAGTGATAGGGAACCATTCCCAATAGTCCAAGATAGTTATAAGCAAGAGTATGAGATAAAAATCTCACATTTTCACTAAAATGGATGAATATGAAGCTTGAAGCCAATGGAGAAGCAATCCAAAGCTTGAATCCAATATCTTCTACTTGAATTTGGAGTTGAATGTTGGATTAGAAATTAAATTTGAGCTTGGAGTTTTAATTTCCCATTCTCTTCACCATTAATGCAAATTTCAAGTTAGCTAGGAATTTATGAAGAGTGAGGAGAAGGGGGTTGAAACTTGGGCTTAATAAGCAAAACTAACCCAAAGTCCAAAGAGGGAAAAGTTAGTGAAATTTCACTAACTCCAAACCTGTCGATGTTTATACTTAAAAAAGTTGTAAACGGCATTTCAAACTCAATGGAAGTGGTCTCGAGTCCTAGTTTGACCATTTGCAAAAAGTAGCTTTTCGGACCAATATCTGATTAACGACAAAATATTTAAATATAAAATCGACAAATATGCGGGTTGTTACAGATATGCTTAGGATATTCATGCATATAGGCATATCACACAACCATTTCAAGCATAATTTTATCCATAACTTCATATGCAATGCAAACCAAAAAAATCAAACAGATCCAGGTCAAATAAGTGGGTTTACTCACCTGGCTTCTGGAAGAACAGAGGTTGTTTTTAAGCTTTGCTTGATCCTGTTTTTTTCTCTTTTGATCTTTTCTTAACCTGCTTGATTTTGAGTTGCCTTTGCTTGAGATTGTTTGCCTGATCTTGCTTTTAATCTTTCAAATTCGATCTTTGTTTTGTGTTTCTAGCTTTCCAATTTTTCTTTTTGGTTTGCCAAATTTGTTTCTCAGGTTTGAGAATTTATTTTGCTTTTGATCTGTTTTTTTCCAGATTTTTTTCTTTTTTCTGCTTCTTTTTTTCTAGCTTTGATTTCTTGTTTCAGTTTTGAAATTTGAGGAGCATTTCGAATTTTCAGACTTGAGAGATTTTTTTAGAAAGAAGAAAACAATCTGACTTATTTTCCTTTGCATTTCTTTGTTCTCTAAATTTTTTTATTCAAAAGAAAATAGTTTTCTTTTGCCACTTGTCCCATTTCATTACACTTGTGATTTACATATCTAAATTTTCTTACAAATGTCCTAAGTAAACTAAATTGTGTTTATACCCTTCATTCAAATTATTTTTGTCAATTTGTTTTTAACCCTTAATGTAAATATATTTCATATACAACCTATGTTTTTATTTTAAAATGTTTATGTTTTCTTTTATATTTATATTTACACAAATAAAATCTCTATCTCCATTGTTTTTCACATTCAATCTTTAATTTAGTTCAATATATTTATATACATATATTTTATACATTTTACATTCATACATTCCTTACCATTTATTTTTGTACAACTTTTAAAAAAGAAAAGAATGATTTAAAATTTTGATTACATATTAACAAATAATCACTTTTATTCATATATGTATATATATAAGAGGATTAAATCTTAAAAATAAATCTTTTGAAATTTATAACATCTTCCAAATATTAACATAATTAAAAATTTAGAAAAAAACTATCATTAACTTTTAAATCTTTTAAATTCAACTTTATTTTTAATAATTTTATTTTTAAATTCAATATTTGTTTATAAAATACTTATTCTTATTTCGAATTAAATTTCTATTTTGTAGTCCAGATCTTTGATTTATTTTGGAAATTTCTAATTTATTCACAATTTAATTCCAAAACTAAATTAATTATCAAATTAAACTTGGTTAATCAATGAGATACAAAAATTGAATTTAATTGAAATGTAATTGTGATGAATCAAATTGCAATAAATATGTAAGTTATGCGTATATTATTTTATTCGCAAAATTAATTTGATCCGAATTTGAGTACATAATTTCGAGGTGAATTACACCATTTCGCATTAGGATTTTTTATTCGATTCTTGATGGCAAATATTTAATATGGATTTTTGGTTTGGTTCTAGAATTCTCTATCATAATATATGGTTATGCAAGGAGAATTATGGTTTCTAGTCAAGAAATCATATCGAGGTCCGCATTAGGGAAGTTGAATGGACAATACTAGTTCGAAAGCAAACCTGTGTGATCGAGCGAGCGATAAATGTGATTTTTCGAAATGATGACATATGTATATCTTATGTTCTTATACTATTGATATGCTTTAGCCCTAAAATTGAAAGTTGTTGGGTTGGATGTCTTTGTAATTTAAATTGGAATTTTCTTTTATGCAAAACTACTATTTCTTTATAATCGTTTCTCAAAACTATTTTCTTTTATTTTTCTTATACAAACTATTTATTCTATCTTATTACAAAACTGTTTTACAAACCATTTTACAAGACTATTTTACAAATAGTTTTATTTACAATCTGTTTTACAAACTATTTTATTCACAAACTATTTTACACAACCATTTTTTATACAAAATTATTTCACAAAAGATTTTATGTACGAAACTATTCAAAATTCAAAACCTTTTATAAAGCAAAGATATAGAATATCTTATGGCTTTCCATATAGCGAAATTGATTTTGGAAAATGTCGATTCTTGTATAAGACGGACTTTATAATATAAGTATAAGGTATTTTCAAAATTGTTGATTTTGGAAGGTATTCGATCTGAAGATATAAATCTTATATATAACGGAATTTATATAAGAATGATTTGATATATTTGAGATTATTGATTTTGGAAAGTAGTTTAATTGAAAATGAAATCTTATATATAATGGAATTTATATAAGTGCGATATTTGAATCTATGATTTCGAAAGGGTATTATATATGATATGTTAAATTTTGAAGTAAGAGGTATGGGGAAGTACCCTCAGCGAAGAAGTATAGTGATATGCTTCGACCTAGATGGACTTGGGGAATCCAGGAATGGATTCGACCGATAAACCCTAATGGACTTGGGTGAATTCAGAAATGGATTCGAACTAATATGGTTTTCCGGACTTAAAATCATGAGTTCCTCGATTTTTTTAGGGTAGATGGTTCTTTAGTTTACCCAATGGAGGCGCTTTCGATCCTAGGATTTGTTTTTTTATGGATCTTCCTGTAAGGAAGCGCATCCATTGCGTAAATCATTGAATCAGCCACGTACTACTGCAATAGGGGTCGATAGTCCCTTATTTACAAACTGGCTATGATATTTTTATGACATTCGGAAGGTAGAAGGATCTTCTAGAAAGTTTTGTGTCCATTGCGTAAATATTGGATCAATAGCGGAACACTGCTATCATATTATCATTATTTGACATTGGACTTTGAGCAGTACTTCTCATGCCTGTTTTTTTAAGTATTTTTCATTGAGTATTGAAACAGGTCTACGAAGTACTTGGAGAATTCCAGCCTTGCGCCTGATCAACGCATGACCAAAGTCTGCAAGAACGAGGATAAACTTATTAAAACATCGAGTTATAAAAGTACTTTAATAAAGTATTTTATAAAGGATATTTTGATCATTTTTTTCTTCTTTTCTAAATGATTTAAAGTGTTTAAAATATTGTTTATTTATGTACAACATGGTTTAATAGTAAATTATTAGTGTTGTAAATATTATGAGAAATTATTAATTCAATAAAACATATTTAAAGTTAATGATTATTGATTTATTAATGATGTTTAAAAGTATATTGAGATCTAAAACTAATAAAATTTATAAATAATGGATTTAAGGTTTTCAATAGCTTCTTAGTGTAATGACCCGCAAATCCGTACCCCTTGAGTCAACACTATTCTACCTAAATCGACTAAAGTTGTACAGAAATACGAACCATTTGGGTTAAGGAAAAAGAGGTAGAAGAAGAAAATAGAAAACAACAATAGAATCTAACCATCGCAGCGGAATAAAATATAATAGATAATAAATAATCTTTACTCAAAGATCAAATATATCAGTTTATATATTACATCATCAGAGTACATCAATCACAGCTCAACATCAATAACATACAAATGGATGCACAGCAACTCAACACAGCGGAATATATATATATATATATATATATATATATATATATAAACAAGTACGGAAGTACGTATCATCATCCAGCTCGTCTCCTGAGCTCCGCAGCATCATATCCTGTATCCTATAATACTCGGTCTGACCCGAGCATTACAGTTAAATAACACCCGAGTCAGTTTGGAATACCAGCGTGAGAAAATCACACCCAATTGATTATTAAAGTTCAAAAACCCTTTGAAAACAAAAGCATCTCGTAAGACCACGCCACAAATAAACATGTCGGACTTTTACCTTACGACAGCTAAAACAATTTTTATAGAAATCCTCTGATATTATAATAGGGTCTATATACAAATACTTATAAAATAGCCGAAATTGTTACATCTATTAAATTCCAGCTACTAGCCACAGAGTGGGTAATACAAACAAAACTCGTACAAGGCTCGTAGGGAGAATGGATTCCCAACTAATGACTAGGCACTGGGGTACCACTTGTCACAGTACATGGCCTAGATCACAGTACCAAGGAGTACGCCCGCTCCCCTGCAACACAAGACCGGGACTACCCCTTACTGGATAATCCCGAGTGAAATCACCCCGCGGTTGGGATCAGCAACCGCCCACTAAACCGAAATAAAACGGACATCTAGGCAGGGATGACCTCACCCTGCTTGGGTGCTACCCGCCTAGCCTTGCTGCATAACCCCTGATTTTCAGTCATTCCCATTTGATGAGGCTTGAGGCTAAGCGTTACCTTTTTAGAACATATCCCTTAGAATGCCCATCGTCCACCTGACGATGTTCCAAAAGCATTCATCCATACAAGTCCGTCCCGGGTTCGAACGGAACCGAAGGCACTATTCCTACTACATCCATTTTGGAAATAGCCTCAGGATTAGTAGCGACTAGCCCTTTCACTTGACTGCTCCATCTTCGAATCCAAAATCGTTTCCCACGAAAACGTACAAACCGGATCGAAGTGGTTTTCGAGAAATAAATCTCGATCCCGGTCTCTTCGAACGATCAGCGCATTTGTCCAATATTGATAGTCGGTTATTTAACTATCAATCAATATTCACAAACAACCATCAACCAATAAATAATTTCCTAAATTATTTATTAACCTCAAAATATCTTCACAAGATATATTTCTATTTTCAATCCTTTGAAAACAGTTTCAAAACCATCTTTCTTTTCAGAATAAACTTTCCCAAATATTTTCTATCTCCTCTGAAATCACCAAGCACAAAACTAGATTTTTAAAATAATTTAAAAGCACTTTACTTTGAAATATACTTTAAAATATTTAAGGTAAAACTGCTTCAAAAATTTGTTAAAAATACATACCATATGGATATTTGAAAACAAAGTTACTTAATAAAATATAAAACTAGGTTTTCACTTATTAAAACAAAATTACTAAGTCACCTTTTAAATAACTACTATGATAATAGATTGAAAAATATCTACTGTAGAATATAAAAGATTAAAAATAATAAATTTTCTAAAACATGCTTTTTAAAACAACATTAAGCTTTTAACTTATATTTAAAAATTTACTTTGAACGTACTTGGCTATCCAGAGAAATATACTTCTCTTCACATTCTTCTTTAAATTTTCAATTTCAAACATTTGAATCAATTCCAAATTGATTTCCAATTTACTCCCATTTACTTCAAAATCTATTAATTTCAGATTTCATTTCTTAATTATTATTTAAAATATCTTTAGCTGAGAATACTAATTTTTTTGATTTTCTCAAATTACTTCTTAATCCTTTTAAATAAATTTAAACTTTGAATTTTAAAATAATTCTTTATTCCTTTAATTGATATAGCTTAAGTTTACAATTCATTAAATTTCGGTTTATCCAAAATTCCTTTCATACTCGAAGTTATTATTTATTATTTCATATTGCTTCTATTTCTTTTCAATTCATTCTTAATTTATTCAAATTTCCTATAATTATTTCGCCTACAAGTTTACTTCCTTTATTTTCTTCCAAACAATCCAATTTATATATATATATATGGTAATTCATTATACCCAAATATATCTAGTCAAACCATAACATTCAATATTCCAATATAACTCATCATAGAATACCAATATTAACAGCAGAGAATATTAAATAATTTAAATAAATGTTGAGGGGTCCAGTTGGATCCCTCCAACCTGTTTTTCCTGCATCCACAGATGTTAGCACAATATAAAATACCAATTCCAAAATATACCAACTTATAGCACATTAATCAATTCATCCATTCAACCATTATTTAACTTTGATCATATAAATTAAATTTAAATTCAACTGAGTGAGATTAACTCACCTTTGCTTTGCTGTTCGCAATCCATTCCAAACTGACTTGTTTCCTTGATTTTTAAACCTTGTATAACAATTCACGGTTTATTATTATTTGAACCAACCAAACAATTATTCACCATTTATTTATTTTGTTTACAAATGATTAAATTTTAACCTTAAATTTAATTTAACCGAAGTAGTAAATTTTAAACTAATTTTCCTTTATATATTTTAATTCAATTTAGTAATTTGTACTTAACTAATTCCCATAATAAATTATTTCCAGCAACTAGGATAAATTAAATAAGTTCATTAAATACATATAATTTTAAATTCAGTTTAGATTAAAAATAAAAATAAACTAAAAATTGAAAAGAGCAAATCGAACATACCTCACTGTTTAGCAAAACTCAATCTAAGGCCTTAGAACACAAAACCGAAAGTCAGGACCATCCTCGTGCGTTCCAGTTCACCGTCCCAAATGTCTCAAACTCGAGATGCACCTCTTCCCTAGCCAACGATAACACCACCGCTTGTTCCCAAGCTCCCAAACCCTAACTACTCTGCCTTCTACGCGACTACGCCAAACCCTAAGTCCACCACGACGCTGCCATCGCCGCGAGCTTGCGGCGACTTCCCACCATCGTGCACGAATCCACTCACGCACCCATCATGACAACCCTAAAGCAACGAAGCCGAACCCAACCCTCGCGCAGCCTCTCCAGATCTTGAACCCGCCGTGCACGACCCCCTCCCAGTTACTTCGCAGCCCTAGATTACGATTCCAAATCGCGCGCCTCAAAGAATGGTCGAGCTCCCCCCTCGTGCGAACGAGATTCGCCGCAGTTCGACCCTCCCTCCTGTCACTTCGCGACTCGAACTCCAATTGAATAAGCCCCCTTTTCTTTCGAGAAGTTCGATTTCATTTTTTTATACGCAATGGTGGATCTGGAAGAAGAAGAGAAGAAAGAGGGTCTCGTGCTTTCAGCAAATTTGAATTGAAGGAGAAAAGCTCCATTAGGAATTGGATTTGAATTCGATGGAGGGGAAAGGCAACTTTGAACAGAAAAGGAAAGAAAAGGAAAAAAACACGGGAGGCAATACCCGAGTCGGCCATTGATAACTTTATTTATTTTTCTTTCCACCAATGATTATTGAAAAGAAGGGTTCGGCTGTAGATATTAAAAAGAAAGAGAGACACGATGATGATGGCATGTACGAGAGGAGACAGCGATATGAAGGAAAGGCAGCTGATGGTGATTAACACGTGAATATATAAATAAAATTTTAAATAGAATTTTCGATGTAAATTTTCAGCTATATATCGTACGCTCACATAATAACTCCAATCAATACGAAATTTGAAATCTGATAACAATTCAATATTATGGACCCAATGGAACTGGTTTCGTTGAATTCCGAGACTGTGCCTCGGAAGGCTATTTTTAAATTCAATTTAACTATAAAATTTTAAAACTAAACGAACTACTGTTAAATTCAATTTTAAAATTTCTATTATCATTAGCACTATCAATATAAATTTTACATGCCTTCAAATTATTTTTAATAGGCTTAAAATTCCAGATTCAATAATTTACCCAACTTCACTTATTTAATTTAACAATTCAATTATCAAATAAATTGTGACATTCGTAATTCAAGTTAAAATTACTCTATTGAATATTTAAAATCAATTAAATATTCCAATTTTAAATGCTCAAAAATTTCGGGTCGTCACATTCCTCCCCCCTTAAAAGAATTTCGTCCCTGAAATTACTAGTTATGAAGAATGGTCCAATACCCGTTTACCTTTTTTTTCCAAAACCAAACAATTTAATTACCTACCAATTATCTTTTTAATAAAAGACCCATTACCTTTCTTACTAACTTCCCAAACTCTCCCATCATTTGCAAACAATCATATTTGCCCAATCATTCAAGTTTTAATTTTAAAACCAATTTTGAATTATTAAAATTTTCTCAAAAATTTTCTAACTTTCTAAATTTCCGAAATTTTTTGCCGGCGTCTGCTTTGCGCGGCTAGCTCGGTACAACTACAAAAGGCCTCTACGGGCTCCCAAATCCAAAAAGAAAACAAAAGGCCAAGTGGCTCGATCCAAAATCCCAATCAAATTTTACATAAATTTAAACACATACCTTTTTGTCGGGCAATTCAATTTTTTAAGTGGCTCGATCCAAAATCCCAATCAAATTTCACAGAAATTTAAACACATACCTTTTTGTCGGGTAATTCAATTTTTTATCATCTGAAATCAAAACCAATTTTCCTTTCTCTTTATAATACCTGCATATCCTGCTTACCACTAATATCCAATCACAACATTCCAAAAGCATTTAATCGACTTCATTACAAATGTCAGTATTTATTAATTCAAATATTAACTTAGATTATATATGTACTATTCAATTTCCAATTAAGAATTTACCATTCTTTATTTAAGTTTAGTATAAGCATTTCATATGCTCCTTTATTTATTTTCACTTCACCATTCTAGTTTATACCTATTTCTGCTCAAATCGATTCTTTCATTTCCATGTGAATTCAATTTATCATCAACTCTAAATTTTGAATTTTATTTTTCATTTATACGGATTCATGTCATTATTTTAAATTAGTTTCATTTACTAATTTATTTCAATTTCCAGTTTGAAACCGTTATGTCTTTAACAAAATTTTCCAAAAAATTTCAAAAATTTTCTAACTCCCAAAATTTCTGAAATTTTTTGGTAGTGTCTCCTTTGTACGGAGGAGCTTTTGCAATTTGATAAAAGAGCTAATATATATATATATATATATATATATATATATATATATATATATATATATATATCGACCCAGCCGGTCGGAAAAACCAAAAACATTTCATATTTCCTATTTTTATTGCGTAAGCGTACTTATTTAGCATTTTTAAGCAAGCAGCTTATTTATTTAGCAGATAACGCAATCAAATCCAGCCACACGGCTTCCAGGTACCTGTATTTACTCAACTAAAACATGTAAGTACCATATAAATGAAGCTTAACAACAATTCACCTATTTGCAATAGTTAAACATATGAATTCTAAAAAAAATGCATATTAAACACTTTTTATAAGCAATTTAAATATTCCAACATTAATTTTAATTGCTTACAACCAATCACCCATCGTTTCACTTAATCTGAATGGTTAACAACTCACAAGCTTACATTAATTTATTTTTAAGCAAACCGAGCTCATATTTAATTCCATTGTTCTCAAAATCAATTTATTTTACTCCTATCAATTCATAGAATTTTAATTACTCCCATTTACATCCAATGACAATTTGTTCTATGGAATTTGACGAGATCTATGATAAATAAGTATTTATGTTTATAACCAATTTAAATTGATTTCAACTCAATTTATACTTAATTCTATTCCATTTTCAAATTAATTCACAATCCATATATTCTCATTTTCATTGCATTTTAAATTTGAATACATTCACTTGCATTTCATTTTACTAACCAAACCAATTCATTTAAAACCATTAACAACTTAGGTTCATCTTTATTACCAATTAAATTTCCTTTTTATTTTGATTCATTCATGACCGTTTATTTAGCTCGACACATTCCATTTCAATTTTATTCACAACCCATTCATTTGCATTTCACTTAAAACCATTCTACTAAACTTGAAAACATTCAATTGTTCATATTGCCTCCAAGTTATTTCAATTCTTTAACATTTTAAATGGTTTACAACTATTTAATTAAGAACTTCATTCCATTAAATATTATCTGTAACTCACCGAATTTAGTTTCGATTAAAAATTTATTTTAACTTGATTTAAATTCAACCCAATATCATTAAACTTGGTTTTAAGTTGAATTCAATTCAACTCTCCTCCATTTATTTAGCTTAAGTCAATTTATTTTGATTTATTCAAATTTTATACTTAAGCTCATTTTCATTTTACAAGTGAATTTTTCTCTTTACTATTCAACTTAACTCCATCACCATCAAATCTCATTTCAATCTACACTTTCTTTTGATTAGTTATTATAAAATTTAAATTTTCAGATTTA
Organism: Allium cepa; assembly: GCA_030765085.1. Lineage (NCBI taxonomy): Eukaryota > Viridiplantae > Streptophyta > Magnoliopsida > Asparagales > Amaryllidaceae > Allium > Allium cepa. The sequence goes on along the minus strand of CM060941.1, from coordinate 671,047,562 downwards.
ACTCATTCAATTGATTACATGGCCATTTCCAATTTATTTCTACTTATTTGGATTTTATTTGCAAATTCAAGCCATCACTATTTTAATCTATTTCATTTTCCTTTATTCGACATATTTCCAACTATATTTAATTTGTTAACACTTCAAGTTAAATTTTAATTTATAACTCAAATTCTGAATCCACTATCCATTTTCAATTTACCACCCAATTTATTAACCACAATTCAATTGCATTTACTTCATTATCGATCCAGGTGGAATTTTATTTATAACTTGGGTTTTATTTTCAAACTTCATTATTAACTCACAATTCAACTTTTATTTAACATTTCATTAACTAATTTATTAACAAATTAGTTCTCCCCTATTTATAGTTCAATACTTGATTTTTAATTCCAAATATCACTTCACTTAATTTTCTTAGTTCAATTTATTTTACAATTCAAGTTCGGATTTTCTTTCGTTTTATTATCCAAAACATCAAACAATATTTATTTTGGATTTTATATTCCATTTTCAATTTTATAGGTCACAGCTTATTATTTACGCAATTCCATTCATTCTAGGCATGAATATATTCATCTTTTATTTTTAACTCAAGCCTTATGCTTATTTATAACCCAAGCATATTTTATCCCATGGATTTTTTTGATTCCTTTACAAGTTATTCTAATTTATTTATTTTTCCAATCCAATTTTTATTCAACTTACCTCCATTTATTCTAGTAAGAATCTAATTCTATTTAATAACTTAACATAATTTTTTTTCCAATTCTATTTTATTTTAACTCAGATTCATTTAACTTGGTTCGATTTCAACTTAATTTCGAATACAACTGGATATTATTTTCAGTCTGATCCAATTAATTTCAATCCAGTTAAATTTTATTTCCTAGTGCAAGTTAATTTCATTTTTAACTTTACACTTTAAATTTAAATTCCAACAATCAAAGCTTATGTTTCCTTCCCGATTTAAAAATCATCTCAATTTATAAGCTTACAACTTATCTCATCAGGAATTTAAAAACACCGGCTTTTGGTTTCAAAACATTTTGAAATCTCCAACATCTTAAATCACACTTCTCAAAAATTAAACCAATCCCGGTTTTACCCTCGACAAATTTCCTTTGAAATTTTCAAAAACAACTAGCTTTTCTAAACAAATCAATTTGGTAGCAATCCGTCACTTAGAAATTCGAAAATGAATACTGATGATGCGGCCGTCATCAACAGAATTATTTCCCAATAATCCGAGTGATTTCAATGCTATATCACTTTCAAAATCCATTCAAAACACATTTCCTTTCAGAAATACCTCCAAAACAATAATGCTATTATTTATCTTCAAAATACTCCCAAATCTCCAGGATTTAAATTTCCAAATCCTGCTTAAATCAATTTTAACTATTGCACAGCTTATGCTCATGCAAATTCTTATTTGATTTTGTTTCGATTTATAATTTACATTTATAATTCATATTTATAAATTTCGTTTTATAATGAATTTATTTCCTTAACCTTTGGTTATGTTTTAAATTTCTAGTTAGATTTTTACACAACGATGATAATACTTTAATATTATTCTTCCTAACATCCAAATTTAAGTATTAGGATTTCAATTTAAGTGTTAGAAAAAAAACCAGTAGAATAAACTAAAGTAAATTTAAATTAGAATTTCAATTATTCTAATGGAATAAAAAAATGTGACGCCCCACCTCTGTGCTCACAATAACAAAGAGTATTAAAAGAAATACTCTCTGTTATTACGAAGAATAAGGCCGGATAGGAGCGGCCATCCGTAGTTAGGCCTTACACTAGTATTGGTTACCTCGATAGGAGTGGTATATATTTTTATTTTTCATCTCTTATTTATTTACTCCCATCGACATATCCAGTTCCAGTATAAAACGAACTACGATGGTTCATAATCGTTTAGGACAATATATATAATAACACAAATAAGCTAAATGCGGAACTCAGATAACAAAAAGTCTCATATATACATATACATATACATATACATATACATATATATATATATATATAACTGATGTCAGTTACAATACATGTGATACAATACATATGATACAACTACAGCTGTCGACTCAGGAAGTTATATATACAAGTATATTATTGACAATAATATACATGGATACATACCATCCTATACTATGACAACAACTACTCCAAAAGATATGAAGAGGCTTCATAGCTCAAGCAGCAACCAAAGCTAAATATCTACAACATGAAATAACTCGGTCTGACCCGAGTATTATATTCAAAAGAAAATAATACACGGATCAGACTAATTCAAAATCAGTAATTGATGCATAGAAGCAATAACAGCAGAATCAGCAAATTCAAATCGTCAATAAAGATAAATGAAATGATTATCAATGAAGACAATTAGAAAACAACAGAATTGCCTAAACGGCTATTACCATCAAATGGTCAAAGTGAAGCCCAGGCCAGTGAATCATCATAAACAACAAAAATCTAATTATCGATACGATAATTAGAAAGCACATAATCTAATTATCTAAAAGATAATTAGATATCAACAAAATCATCAGATTAAACCAAATCAGAATACAACTCAAAATATATCGAATTGGCAACACGAGACAATTTCAGCAATTGAAATCATCAATTATAACGTCAAATCTGATTTGGCTGCAGTACACGCTCACGTGCACTGCCTCGCCAAAATCAGATGTACACATGAAGCAGAGACTAGACAGTCTAAACCTGACGCAAGGAAATGAACAAGTGAGAACAAAGGCAGTGCAGCAGTTCAAAATGGCAATCAACAGAGACAAGTGCATCTCTCCTAAATGTACATGAATAATTGCAACAAAAGTGGTGCAAATACAACATGCAGTTATACACAGTGGCATATGATTAGAAGCAATGCAAGCGAGACCAAACAAACAAGTTCACATTCAAGTGAAGCAAAACTCAAGGGAACCATGAAGTATACAGCACACATGAACCATGAAGTATACAACACACGTGTACTAGCTTCAGCTGGAATATCAGATGTCCAGGAATCATCTCAAATGAAACAAATTACAGACTTGTACCAAAACAATTCACCAGTTAAAGACCAAAGCGACCAGACACACGAAAGTGGATCACTTCAGACCCAAAAATGGCCAGAACAGCCATAAAAGAAATGATTCAATACCAAAGAAAATAGAACATGTGCATATATACACAAGAAGACTACATGCAAAACCAGTGAAGGCAATGCACATATCAACAGAGAAAGGAGCAATGCATATGTTAACAAGTCTAGGTGTGACGACCCGCCCTTCTACTACCAGAAAGACGTATCATCATTAAGAAAGAAAGAGGTAGAAATAGTAAAAAAGAAAGAAAGAAAGAAAGAAAAACAACAACAGAATCTCACAGCGGAAACGGAATAAAATATAATACATCACATAATAATTACATAGTTTGTTTATATCAGAGTTATACAATATTATATACTTGACAAATTTTATATACATCTGTCACTACATACATCTCAAAATTACAACATACTCTAACTAACACAGCGGAACTATATAGATATCTACATACGCCTGGGCTCCTGCTCCAAGCTCCTCCAGAACTCAACAATCCAAGAACCTATCACTTGGCTACTCGTAAAAATTTGAGTACCCAAGAGTTTATGAAAACACAAAATATAAATTCCGGGTCAGACATGGGTCTAGTATGAGTAAACAGTTTAGATTGTTTAACTTTGAAAAACATTTGAAAATAAAGGTATCACGTAAGACTTCCCACACATAAATACGGGTAAGTTTTTACCTTACGCTAACCAAAACATTTCATAGGAAATTCAGTGATATTATAATAGTGTCTAGGGTTTTCAAGTAAATAGAAAATAGCCGAAATTGTTACATTATTAAATTCCAGCTACTAGCCACAAAAGTGGGTAATACAATCAAAACCGTTGGCACTTATTGGAAAATGGATTCCATACAATGGCAGGGCTACTGGGGTACCGCCCATCACGGTACAAGGTCTAGATCACCGTACCGAGGAGTACACCCGCTCCCCTGCAACACAAGGCCGGAACCATTCCTTACTGAAAAGTCCCGAACAAGATAACCCCGCAGTTGGCGCGACCAATCGCTCACTAAGCCGAAATAAAAGGGACATCTAGACAGGGGAAAATCTTGTCCTGCTTGGGCATGACCCACCTAACCTTGCTGCACCTCCCTTGTTTTAGCCATTCCCGGTTGATGAGGCTTGAGGCTACGATTACCTTTAGAGAACATATTCCTTAGAATGCTCATCGTCCGCCTGACGATGTGCTGAAAGCATTCAATCCATACAAGTTCGTTCCGGGTTCGAACGAAACCAAAGGCATTATCTCGTTACACTCATTTTGGAATCACCCTCAGAGTTAACGACGACAATCCTTGCATTCTGAATCTTCATCTTCACATCAGATTCACGACCTATCGTTAATTTGGATTGATGTGGTTTTCGGATGTCCAAATATGGAAACCTGATCCCGGTCTCATCGAAATCCAAAACGTGTCTTTTAGGGCCAAGTTGTTTTAAAGTTTAAAACAATTCAATTATCCATATACACTCAGATAGATAGTTCACGACATCACAATAGATAATCAACATTATCACCATAAACAGATAGGCAATATTATCATCACAACAGATAATCCATACTACAATCAAAGTATACATTTCATACAGTATTATCTATCTCATATTTGAGATATCAAACCATTCAAGGTAAACAATATCATCCATACATACATAAGCAATCATATCAGCTATAATTTATCTAAAATGAATTAAATTAATTACTTGCATCCCTAATAAATTTAAAATAAATTAAATTAATTAATTCACCATTATAAGTCTTGCTTATATAACTATTAACCAATTATCAATCAATAAATAAATTCATTTCACTTAATCATACTTGATTAATTAACCTTTAATTATACTCAAGTAATCATTATTTAATTATTTTCACAAATTAATTATCTTATCCAAATATAGAAACTAACCTTCAATTACAAACATTACATTACTTCTTAATTACACTAATTAATTACTCTTTAATCTCTTATTATTAATTATATTTATTAATGATTACTAATTACATTTTCATTTCATTATCCTGTATTAAATTAATTACCTTAAGTAATTAATCTTCGATTAAACTATATTTATTAATTACTTCTGATTAATACTATTCCGTAATCAACCACCTTTAATTACTCTATCACATCACTTAATTACACCTCAACTGAGTATTAATCCCTTGATTAATTGCCCAAAGTAATTATACTCAAATTACATCCATTATTAAATCATCCTCAATCAACTGCATCCAGTCATTATCTTTAATTACTTCTCCGAGTAATTTACTTATCACATCATCAATAATTAATAAATTAATTAAACTTAATTAATTAACTCAAACAATTCATCTTGAACTTTAGTAATTACAATAAGTAATTAATTCCCTAATTACTTAATTACTTATTTATTTATTTATTTTATTTCATGTTATTTAGTTTATTACTTCCTAATCAATTTATTTACCTTTATTAACTTAATTAACTATTTTTTTAATCATTAATTGATAAACTTAATAAAACTTAATTATCCATTTATTAATTACTAACTACTTAATTATTCACTTTATTAATTCTTAATTAAATTATTTAATCAATTAACCATTAATCATTAATTTACTTAAGTATTTAATTTATTTATTACTTAATCTCTAATTAAAATTAGAAAGTAATTATTTTTATCCACTTCCTGAAGTCATCAATTAATATTAAATTTCAGCTTAACTAGCATTTTTAAAAGCCTTCATTGATTCTAGGAATCAATTATGTTAGCTAACAACAACTTAATTGTTAATTTACCTTATACTTAATTAAAATAATTACTGGATTATATAATAATTAAACGTTTTAAAAACTTCGTTAGATATTGACCAAATATCAATATATCTTGAATCAAAATCTTAATTAAAACTTGTTAAACAATCATTATGTTCTCATTGTTTATAGATTTGAGGAAATCAAATTTACTAACTCCCATGTGAAAACACACTATTACAGTTGAAGGTAACTCGAGCCCCTACCTGCAAAAACACGTGCGCAACTCCGAGTAAAACACGTTGTCCTCCCGAGCCTCACTCCCTATACACAAACTTCTTATTCTCCTTATTTTTTTTCCTCTTTAGTTCCTGTAGTTTAAATTTAAACATTGGCTACATAAAAAAACAAAAAAAACAACAGCATCAGGAAATCTCGCGCGAAACTCGGTTAAACTCGAAGCTTCCCTCCTACTTACTCGAGCATAAATCGAGGGACGCCATAGACACAACGCCGTCTCCCTCCTCCACGCCGTGCACGTGCACGGCGGCGCCAAAAACCTCCGGCGAACACCCACCTCGCCGACAAGACACGAATTCCACGAACAAAAGAAAAACAAACTCGAATTTCATTTTAACCCATCGAAACGAAAATATGCATACTGATCGAGAAACTGTAGCTCAACCAATATGACAAATCGACCTCGCCACCGCCGCCGTGACCACCGGAAGCCCTCAACTTTTGGCCGCACCTCGACAACACGCCACCCTTCCATTCCCCAAATGCTCGAGGCACTCGATCATCCATGGTCGATGAACACGTCAAATTACAGAGAGGAACATGAACACCATCCTAAACCCTAATATGATGTCGTGCTCGAAATTTACACAATTGAAAAATTAATTAATATTTTTCTCAGGATCACATTAGTTATTACTACCCTCAATCCAAGTTTCAACATTTTAATCCATTTAAATTTTCTGAATTTGGAAAAAATGCATTTCTTGTTCACAATTAAACTGCTCTTAGGATTCAAAGCTAAAAAGCTTCATTTTTGTTTTAAAATTCATAATTTGTTATAAGAATTCAACATACAATCTTAAATTAATGTTTTACAAAAATAAATTTTATCAAGTTATCATTTGATACCTGTAGACTAAATTGCAGTCATTATGTTTTACAACTAAGTTTAACCAGCTTTTAGAAATCATAAGCTAAGATTAAATACCTTGTCTAGATGAAAAGTTTAAAGCTTTATAAAAATCTGAAGAGAACAAATTGAATTTGAAAGAAAATATCACAACCTGAATCAGTTACAGTGGTGAACAGAGCATCATAACAGCAATACAAACTGACGCATATAAATATATCCAGGATATTAAATGATCTTGAACTATATTAAAATAACTTAAAGCTTAAATATTTTTTTTGTTTACTCACCAGTAAAATCTTTGAACAGAAAGCACACTCCTTGTTTTAAAAACCTGTTGTTGAAACCTGTCTGTAAATTTTTCCTATTCTTATGATTTTAAACTTGAGCTTTGTTTGCTTCTTTTATCTTTTTTTCTTCTTTCTGTTTTTCTCTTTATATTCGTTTCTCAAGTATACTTATGTTACTGATCCAACTAAATAAAAGATGAATACCTATATATATAGAAGATAAGAAGTTATGTACGAATGGGAAAAAAAAGGTTTTAACCTGGTTAGGTGTTATCTGTACTATGCATTTTGTTTTATCAGGCAAGCTTCTTTCTTATGGGGCTGATATAATAAAACATTAAATGCTAATGTACTTATTGTTTACACTTAATCTTATTAGTACATAGACTTTTATCACTTGCCTACATAATCATTTACAGGTTACATATATACAAGCCTGTTTTATTTTTATTTTTTTATACTTATCTCACTGTTATTTGATTATGTTGATCAGATTCTATTCTGCAAAGTAAAGATTTGTGCATATTTTAAATAGACAAAAATATGTGCTCGAACAGATGAGCAATAAATGTTGTGTTGCTTAATTTGTTTACATAATTATGATTATGTTATACCATGTATAAAGACATTTATATGTATTTGGATGAGGCTATGTTCTTCAGCAGGAAGGCTAAAGGCTTGCATAGGAAGACATGTTAATTTATTGCTTTGCTATGAAATACTATGTTTATAAAAATTTGTCTTCTTGCTTGTATTTAACATACCTGTTTGTCAGGTTCCTTCATGCTTACAGATACTTTGTGAATGAGGATTATTTCCTTTGCAAACATTTGTTTTATTATTTTATACTTTATTTTTAGATTTATATGTGAAGATATTGTGTAAAAAAAAATGTTTTATTAATTGCTTGCTTGAAAACGAATATGTTTGGGTCAGATTTATTTTTACTTTGGTTTGCTTTGAAAATAATTTGTTTCATTGTTTCTAACTTGAATAATTTACATATATAGGTTGTTGTTGATTTGTGTATGAAAATATTTTATTTTGTTAACTTCTAGTTTACATAATTTATACACAAATGTTTGAGTTTGGTTTTATATTACATTTGATTTTGTTTTACTTTATACTTTGTGTTTTAATACCTTGTTCTTATTTTATCTTAATTTACAAATTTTTAATTTATGTTGTAAGCAATCTTAACTAATTCATTCTTATGTTAAATTTTACATTTGTATTTTATATTTGACTATCAATGTTCAAGTCATATTCAAAATGATTTTCTTACTTATATTTGTATTAATTTCTATTTGTACTTTACTATCATTATTTAAATTAAGTTATATACACATATTTGATTTATATTTTACATTTATATTTTATATTGTTAGAATTAGATTTTAATTTAAACATTGACATCCATATGTATATTTCCAAATGTAAACAAAGTACAGTATTTTAATTCAATTATATAAGGTAAATATTATTAAGAAATTTTATTTAAATTTCCAGGACCAAATTTCCTTTTAAAATACAAATTTATATAAACAAATGGCAATTATTCTAAAATCATATTCAGTGAAAATAATCAATTCACATCAGATTAAATATTTATTAAAATAAACAGGGCCAAAATCCACGGTCGTTACACTAGGGATGCACCAGTGAAACAGCTACCACAAAATGGAACAAGAAATAGTACAACAGTTCGACATCAAAGAAGTAAGCCCAAATACATGAAGCAGTGAACTACATATATATATGTAGTATGACCACACTTATTTATATAAACAAGTGTGACACCAACAACCTGAAGAATGCAAAACAATGTCACTAGTGTAACAAAATAAACACAATATCAAAATAGCACTGCAGCCATCCATTGAACTACATGACTCGAAGTTCAGTGGATAGTACAATGAAGGTTACAAGGAAATGTAACACTGCTTCATATACATGACAACAGAGTACATGGATGAGTACTAACATACATGAGCATAAATCGACAACGGTTCAATATGCATCAATTCCAACTCAATGTAGCAGTGTGAATATCACATGAAAAGGAAATATCACAGACAAAAGAGAGTCTCGACATACATGTGAAAAACAACATCAACCAACAAGAAATCAAATTACAAACTGCAAATGAAACAGCAACTACAATGTTTGGTCAGTCAATGCAACATTGAACAAAGAATTTAAAGTAGCAATTTCAAATCAAAATCAAAACTGTGGTCATGCCGAAGCCAACCATTATCATGATATCATGCCAAAGTTCCAAAAGCGAAAGTAAAAAGCAAGTAATATCAAAAATTAAAGTAGAAGTCATTATCAAGTTAGAGCAAACATTCGACAATGTCGGGTGCCGATATCAATGATGTCATAGGAGAAATTCACGAAGTCAAAATAAAGTTTAATCAGAGAAATCAAAACCGTGAGCATCAATTAATCAAACAACGAAAATCCCAAACTTGAAAAAATCAGAGTACCAGAGAATTTCAAAGCCGTGTAAATCACAAAATTGCATATATATGAAATTGAATTAGATGTGAGCAATAGAAATCACTCACCTTTCGTCGAAGAGCACGAATCCGAAGAATCGAGCAAAGCCAAAAACGAATTCAATCAAGAGTTTGAAATCAGCATCTTCGAATTACCAAAACTCAAATTTTCAGGAGGAACGAACGAAAGAAAATCACAAGGCCGCCATTTTTTTCGTTTATTTTTGTTTTAGGGTTTTCGAACGAAATGAATGAAGGACCGGGTATTCACTCCAATATAACACGGTACCACTAACAAAAGAAATCGTGGGCTAAATTTCATTTAAAGCCCGCATAACCTTTATCAAATTATTAAAAGAATTTTCAACTCGATTTAAAAATTCCAAATAGCAATTAACAACCAATTTAATCGTCATTTGACGATAATTAATTGTTAGCAAACCCCGGATTGTTACAAAAAAATTAACTATTTAATAATTGGAACTTCTAAAGTTGAAAGTAGGAAATAAAATGCTAAGTTATAAATGGAATATACAAGGAATTTGAAGTTTGTAACTTGTAAACAAAAAGATATGAAAATAAGAAACGATAACTATTGAACATTTATTTACTAAAATAAATAAGATAAATTTATGTAAATTTCAATTACATTCTTAGAAACATATATATAACTTACCAGAATATTGAAAGTTGTAATGTTAAATAAGGATATGCAATGGAATATTATACAAGAAAAACTTAAATAATGAAAGTGTTCAATGAAATTACTTCAATAAATAAGAAATTTGATATGAAAATAGTTATAAACCTAAGTCGTAATTGTAGTGCTACTAAATAAAATGAAATAGAAAGCAAATATTGTAAACAAAGAACTATGAACTTAAGTTAATGTTTGAAGCTATTGATAATTAAAGTAAATAATAAATGAACACTATATTAAATTTATTAATCGTAGCTTCAAAAATGTTTGATTACTATGATCCCTTGTGAAGATTTGTATGATTGTTTGCAAATGATTGTTGTTATGTTTTATTGATTTATTTTGATTTTATGTGATGATGGTATGCTTTTGGTTGAAAGTTATTATTGTTATGATATGTTAATTGTTTGTTATGAATTTAAAACAATATAATCATTTCACGTCTATATAACCTCCTTCGATTATATAAGTGGAATACAGGTTGTGGAAGCTATTGATACTGCTTTTGATTTCATAAAATAAGTGTTATTTGTTCGACAAATAGGTACGTTCTCGGATTACGGTTTTCTAGCGATAGTATATTATTCTCCCGCTATTGGGATATATTATTTTAAAAATATATGATATATATTGTTATTTTGATATTATGATTTCTTCTGAGCCTCTCTGTACAAAGGATACTCTGCCAAAAAAATTTGTGAATTTTAGACTTAGATTTTTTTGTGAAATGTTTCTAAACTTTGTTAACTTGAATATAAAAGATTTAGTGGATATAAATTGATATATTTTATTTAAACTATTTATTTATGTAAATTAATTGTTCATAAATTAAATATTTTGAATAATATATGTTGATTACTTAATTTCTCCTTTTCCCTTCTTTTCCTTTTCGGGGACGAAAATTTTTGTGTGATGGAAAGTGTAACGACCCATAATTTTCAATAATTCAAATTAGTTAATTTAATAGGATTTGTGATTAAATAATTGGAAAGAATAAAAAAAATTGTAATTTATTATGAAACGATAATTAGAATTAAATGTAACAGTGTTAATTTAAGTTATTTATTAACAATTATAATGAAAATCCAATTAATTGAAATGATTTAAGCGTTATACTTGGTTAATATAGGCAGATAAATGTAAATATGGAATTAATTAATAATAAATGGCAATTGAATAAAACCAATATCACGTAAGTAATTATAATAGTTGATTGTAAATAATAAACCCTTATAATTGTGATAAAAAAAGGAAATAATTATTATGTGATACCTATTTATTTAACCTGTCAAATTTTAATTGGAAATCAGTTGCAATTAATTCACTTAAATAGTATAGTTAATGTAGGTTAAATTGAAAATGTAGTATATTACTTCAATAAGATGTAACTAATGTTAATTTTTGTCATAATACGACTATTGATTGGAATAAAAAGAATTGGAATCAAGTTTCACCAAATTTTTTGGAATTTAAATTATTACAATTAATTAAAATTAAAGATTACTTTAATGGAAAGTAAGATGAAATGGTGAATATATATGTATGTATGTATGTATGTATGTATGTATGTATGTGTGTGTGTGTGTGGAAAGTAAGATGAAATGGTGAATATATATATTGTAATAAATGTATGAGAAGGTCATTATAAGTGCAAGACAACAATTGATGTAACAAAGGAGTGAAACAAGGATAAACTAAATTTGTGAGATTCTAAATTTCAATATAATTGAAATTTTCAATATAAGAAAACTATAGTCATTATTACAAATAAAAGGTGAAATAAGAGAATGTTAATGTAACAAAATATAAAAAACAATGTAAACCATGTCTATAGAATAATAATTGAATCGAGAATAAAGTTTTAAGCCAAATAAAAACAATTTATTTGAAATTAAATTATAATTAATAGGATTAATGGCAGTTGAAATCAAACACTGTAAGTTGGGAATTTTCGGTAATAAATTTATACAGAAATTTGTTATAAAGGTTTTTAAATTACTAAGTAATCCAAAATGATAGAAATTATAAACTATAGAACATTGAATAAATGATTTAATTTATTTAATATTAATTTATTTAATTAACGTGAAAAATAGCCATTTTGACAACCAACTCGGATTCCGACGAAACCAGTTTCATCGGATCTATAACAGTGAATTATTGTAGGGTTTCAAGTTTCGTAACGATCGGACTTGTCGTTTAATCGTACAGACAGACTCGAAATGCCTACCAATCAATTAATTTGAAATCAATTGAAATCAATTTGAAATAAGCTGATTTTATCATAACTTCTTCATACAATGTAATTAGGATTGAAACCCGTTCCATTGAGTTTAAAAATATTGAAAACTTCTATTTTGTTCTATGGGACGACCCATTTCCATTTCAGGAACGAAACGGGCATTTTGATCGTTCATCGTCCAATTTCAATTCAATCTTGTCCGTTCATTCTATTTTTCTGATCTACGGATAAATACCTTGTTATAAACCCTAATTGTTTCTCATTCCTCATTCCAGTACGTACAATTTTCTATGGCTCCTTTCTTTCCAATGGCAGAAACAAACTCAAATTCCCCCCTCAAAACTCAAATTCAAAACCAAACCAAAAAGTTAAAACTCCTCAATATATATCGAATTATATATCGATTTGAATCTCTCGACGAGCGCAAGTCAGATCTATGGTTTGTTTTTCAATCTGGATTGTTGTATGGCCGGAACCGGGCGATTTAACCTCAGTCGTTCATTGATGTTTGATGATCTTCATTGGATCGTCGAATCAAGGTTACCGTGGCGTAGAGATTGATGAGTAAAGCGCATCGGAACAGTTCGCTTGTCGAATCGACGGCTAGATTGAAGGGATTAATTTGATTAGGGTTTTATTTATATGTGGCAGGCGGAGCTGTTTAGATGTCGATCGTCGGCAAGTTGGGGCCCGCAATGACTGGAGAAGAGGTTGGAATGTGGCATGTCGTTCGGGTTGGCCGCGATGTACGGCGTCAGCGTGGAAATCGATGACAGGTGGCTAGGTTTTGGCTTGCGTGCTTCGCGTTTTTCCTGGGAAGAAGAAGGCGACGTGGCGAGTGAGTATTAGTCGGGTTTCCTTTTATTTATTTTTTTATTTAATTTAAAGTTCAAACGTTCTAACCTAAATAACTTTGACATACGAGGTCCAATTCACACGGGTTTGATCCGTTGTGATCGTATCGAAATTCCGGACATTTTGACGCTAGTTTGGACGGATTCTGAGACTGTTTGAATTTTGGATTTAAATTCAATTTAAATTCAAAGGTGAATGTTTTGACCCACTCACAACTTCTAAAATTTCTTATGTTTGTTAAATAAAATTTATGATGTGATACAAATTTTTATGGCTGTTTGGTATATTTTAAATCGTCGTATCAGTAAATTTGAATTTATTTGAATTAAATCCTTATTTAATTTATTATCGAATATAAATTGTCAGTTGAATACCTGTTATCCATTATCAGTTCTATATTTATTGATTGGTTTGGATGATTATTGCGATGGATGTTTGATTGTTGATATTGGATGAATGATGTTGTACCCGAACGATCTTATAGATTAGAGGAAAATCGTTATGGGTTATGTGTTAGAATTAAAATTTAAAAAAAAGTTTAAGTTAAACTTCGATTTTTTTTATTAAGTGGTTAAATTTGATACCTCGAGTTATTTGAAATCTTTTATTAATTATATTCACGTTGTACACTTGATAGGAGATGGAAATTCCGTAACATCTCTGAAACCATTGCACTCACATTTTATTTTAGATTAATTTGATTTACATAAGATCTTTTAGTTCTGACTCCAGTGTTTTGTCTTTTCACTACGCTTGGGTCAGTCTGAGCTTTTCAGTTTATTGAAGACCATTTTTTTTGGAGGACGAAGACAAAGATTCAGTATATTATTTCTATTTATTATTATTAATCCACTGCTCCTATGTTCCGCTGCATTATTTGTTTATTTTCTGATGTATGTATAACTCTGATTTGAATTATAAAAGTGTAACTAAATGTCATTCGTAAAGCAGCTTCATGAACTGTTTATTTGATTATTATATTTTATCATTCTGCTGTGAAATTCTGTATTTTTTTCCTTATTTTCTATTATTTTCTTACTTACCCCATTAACAATCATCCCTTTTGAATGGTTTGAATTAGACATGTATGGTTTATTGTCGATTTAAATCGTTCAAAATAGTGGGTTGTTACATCCACTTTCCCCTTTTCCTTCTTCCCCAAACAATCGTGCATGCCATTACAGTGCACACTCGTGCACCCAACACCTCCCTTTCCACAACAATCTCCCAAAATGACCTCGCCAATCTCCTTCTCTTCGAAAACTCTACGCGTCCATACCAAAAATCCATGCCCCAACGTACCCTTGTAAAACGCGACCCGACATTCCTCCCTCTGCTGTACCATGTCGCGGTCCACCAAATGTTGCCGTAGGCTCCCAAATGATCACTGTCTCATCGTTTTTGCTCGAGCAATGCACTGCAAACATCGCCTCATCCTAATTCCTCCCCAATCGTCGATAAAATGTAACCCTAGTTCAAACTCGTTCACGACATGACTACCAATCACCCAAAGGCATTGTCGCATCCTCCAACACTTGACCAAGAGCTAGATCCCACTCGAACATGAATTTTAAAGCTTGTTTCATGATTTATCGTTTTGTATTTCAGGTGAATTTGATTTTTAAAGTTTCCATATTTTTTTCTGTTGGAATGAGTTAGACAAGAGAGGGAGAAGGCAGCTTTTAAATGGAAAGTGGGTATGAATGAACGCGGTGGGATAGTGTAGGTGCGGCTGATATAGATAGGTTAAAGTATGCAAAGTCAAATTAGATAAAAATATATATTATTTAAATTCAAAGTATCTAGATGTTTTATTCCGAACACCGATCGAGGCGTGCCACATGACGTTCCTACCGTTATACCCCCTATTCAAACACAATGGAATAAATCTTGAGCCCCAATTCGATCGTATGGAGAAGATAGCCTTTTGAACCTAATTATTATATTAAATTTTCAATATAAATTTTAACGCGTTTCTATCCCGTACAACCAAATGATATGTCTGATCGCTACGAAATTTGACGGCGTATTACAATTCATCATTACAGTCCCCATGACAGTAGTTTCATTGAAATTCGAGACTGTGCTCTGAAAAGCTATTTTTACTCATTAATTAAAACGAGTTATTTTAAAAATTGAGCAAATCACTTTTAAATCAAATTTAAAAATTTGCCTATCTTCATTTTTATTACGTAGAATTTAGATAAGCTTTGAAGTTATTTTTATCTAACTTAAAAATTCAGGACAAGTATCATTGTCCCAGTGGTTAAGTGATTTGGTTTTGGTGCGAGAGGTCACAAGTTCGAAACTTGCATAGCGTGATTCGAACATTTATTGATATGTTGTCACAGTGATTTGTTGTATATAAAGTACCATTCAAAAAAAACTTAAAAATTCAAAATTCAATTATTTACACAATTGCAATTATTAAATTCAGTAATTAAATTATCTAATAAATCACTATTTTTGAAATTCAAGTTATTTAACTTATGAATTTTACCTTTCACTATTTAAAATACATTAAATATTCTGATTTCAAATAATTAAAATTCTGGGTCGTTACACAAGCAACCAAAAAAGAAAACAATTGTAACACCCTACCTCTATATCCACACCAACAAAAGATATTACTAAGTAATATCGTCCACCAATGCGAAGAATGACGCTGGTTAGGAGCGACCATCCGTGAACATTGCTTTAACTGAGTATTGACATGTCGAATTGAGTAATGATTTTTCTATTGAAGTGGATTTGATGTATACAATCCAGGTTTAACACAACATTACGGTGGCTCTAATAATTGTTCAAAACAACATAAGATATCACAAGCATAGAATCATAGAATCACAATTGAATATACTTAAGATACATAGCGGAAGAGTACGTGTACACAAATGCAAAGAGGGTCTACAAAATAGTGGACATGATAGTTCCACACAATATACAGGTATGACTACATAAAATGATAACAAACAAAGCGAGTCTCAAGCTCGACAAATCTATACTATAACATTATTATTGAGAGAGCACACAGGCCTCCTTCATATTTTGGAAAATGAACAGTCGCGTTTTTAATTTCTTTCTATTCCAAACTTTGAAATGTGATAACTTTTTCTACATTAATTGGATTTAAGAATCTATTTCACTATTAAATCTCAAATTTAATATGCTTTCTAACGATATCCATTGTTGATAGCGAAAAATAAATTTTTTCAAATCATAGTTTTTCGGATTATTCATATTTATTAAAGTTATTAAACCTGTTTGACTTTATTTCTTTTAACCAATCTATGTCGTCGATTGTTTTGAAAATTTCCAGCCTCTGATTCTACTTTCACAAATTGCAGTCAAGTCTGGTGATATTCAACATTACCAAATACAGCAACAATGTTAGATGAAATTAGAAATGGAACCAAAAAGCTCAAAAGCATTAAATACAATTATATGTTTCTTATTATATTGAATTTAATTTGACTGTAAAAGAAATATAATGATATTCTTCACATTAAAATAAATATTGTTGAATAATGGTTGTTAGTTCCAACACTTCAGATATAAAATATGTATGCTTTAGATTTAGCATATTTTTCACAAGAATCGTTCAAAACAGAAATAAATCTCTTTATCCTCTAATTTTACCATTTTACAATAATATGATGTTGCATAATGTGTTCCTAGACATCGTCAGTTATGTGATCTTCAACAACACTTGCGTTCTCATGAATCATGTCAACGTTGCTTTTGGCATTTTTGGATCAATGGTAACTGCACTGCTCTTAAAGATAGTTATTACCGAAGCAGCAAATGGAATCAACGACATCAAGCATTAAAGGAAATGATTGATAAAGGCATCTCATCAAATGAAGCTACATATAATACAACTGATGCATGAAGCAACAGCTGATGCACATAATAAATTTATATGTATATAATTTATATGTGTATTGTGTGAAGATTTTATCTTTGAAATCATTTTTGCTCGATATTTTGCGATTGTTTATCAAGCACCAGTACTATCTGCATTACTGTTTTCAAAGATTTATACACAAGTTTAGACAAAATGCAAACTTATTTGAAACTTGATAAAAAGATTACTATTTCTTAATCAACGAACCATATAAATCATTTAAACATGTTATGATAATAAGAGATTGAGTGCGGTCCGTATGCGAAGCACGGGTTCGCACTAGTATATACATAATGTACAAATCCATAGTCTAAGTATAAAGATGAAAAAAGATAACTTCAAGCTAAACATCATAATAAGTCAACGAGGTGTACCTACAATAACTTGGTTGAACCTGAGTATTATACAAGATAATAAACGAGCCAGTCTTGTACTAATATATATCAATGAGAGTAACGTAGCGTAGTAAGGGTGATATCCATAATGAATATATAAGCAACAAGATCGTATAACATCAAGTGTTATTCACTTATGAAAAGTGTAAACCAAGAAATAGTTGCCATTTACCAAAATCCCAAATGAATCCAATGATAACAATAAAACCCAAAAGGATCACCAAACCAAATTCTCCAAAAATCCGCCTTCTTTCCAAAGGCAAAATATCATAAATATGGAGAGACTAGAATCACAAATTTAAACCCTAAGATTCAATTTACAAAATATCAAAAATCAGCGCCACACGATAGACAAGCTGAATGGAGAGATCTTTACACACATGATTTGAAAACAGTAAATTTTGATCAACTTTTCTTCGGTAAACTACTTGCGTTTAATTTAAAGAATGGAGAGATCTTTATGTAAATATATAAAATTTCAATTCACAAGAGCTCAGTAAAAAGTGGAAGCAAATGTCATAAAACACTAAAACAGAAGAAGGCAAAAAAATAAAAAATAAAAAAAAATATAAAGAGCAGCCGACAATTCAAGTAGGCAGGGATGTATGCAAGCTAGGCAACAACATGCGTGACCTTTCCTCAAGGCAACAGGACAAAGCATGGATTGGCAAGGTAAAGGAAAGGACGTAATGCAAGCTAGGCTATACGCAAACAGACAAAATCAAGGCAACAAGTTTGTTGCGTGACCTATTGAAATTTTCAAGGCATAGGACACATAAAGGACGTATGTACCTGATGCAAGCAAAGAAAACAAGGCATAGGGACGTATGTCCTGATGTATTCAAATAAACAAGCCATAGGGAAATGAAGGACGTATGCAATTAATGCAAAAGCAAGGGCAAGTTACCATATTTTCAAGCAATAAAGGACATGATTTATCAAAGCAACCAAAATGAGCACTATTCACAAAGAGGAGTTTTACACTTAGGTCCAAGTAAAGAGGAGATTTGCACTTAGGTCCAAGTAAATGTGTTCTGTTCAATTGCACACAGGGAAGGGAAGTTGCTTTTACAAAAGAGCAACAAACATATCAAACAATAGGCAGGGACGTACTTAATCAAGACTACCGGATGGTTTATGAAATGGAGAAAAAAAATTAACGTATTGTTAATTGATTTCTTTCTAGCAGCCTAATGTTAATTAGGCTACATTTGGGCCTAGTTGAATCCATTTAACAAGAATAAGTTAGTTCTTATGTTAAAAAAGATAGAATGTTATTTTTTCCTCCTTTATAATCTATAGTGAAGATCACACAAACTTGGGATTTTAAACATTATAAATTACATTTATTTTCCTTCAATCATTACAAATTTATTCACTATATTTAATTTGTTATAAACGCAGTTATATTCATCTCCATTTTTAGTAGCATAATTCATATACTTAGATTCCCAAATTTATAAATTAACTTTGTTTTTAATCAAACTTCGTCAATTTATTTTATTACATTCATTCCTAATAAATGGAATTAAACTACATTCAAATTCTAACATAACCAATTATTACATTTGAAATTTCTTTGTTTCCAGTAGTCAAAATAAATAACATCCATAGCTTTATATTTCTAAATTAATTCACACTTAAATTTGTTATACTATTTTCCAATGGTGCAAAAATAGGTTATTATTGAATTTTGTTTATAATCAAATAAATATTGTAATCACCATTGCTTCTAATTTATACATTAAACTAACTTAACATTCATTTATTCTGCATTCTCCAAAATCACTCCTCTATTTTAATTAAAAGAGTATTTTAAATCATCGTATCTAAATCTTTTTAACTTCTCATTTTAATTTTTTCTTAAATTCCCTTTGCTATTCAAATAAAAGGAATTAACCACCAACACAATATCTATTTTACAAATTTTCTCTTAATAATAATTTTCCACTTGAAAATCCTTATATTCATTCTTTTGCCAATTAAACCAACTCAATTGAATTTGAAATAGAAATAAAAATACATTAAATCCCCATATTTCAGTTATGTTATAATTTCCATTCAAATTATATTATAATTTTGATTAATTATTAGTTAATCTACTTTCCAGGTGTGCCTCAAACCGATGATTGTTATTAACCCCCCCCCCCCCCCTTTAAGAAAATTGTCCGCAATTCCCTCTTAGAGTGAAGTCTATAACATACATGTTGCTATGAATATTGCTTTTATTGTTCAATAATTACTTTGATTCAAGTAATATTTTCTAAAACAAATTTATGAAATTATTCTCAATAATTATTCAATAGAAATAATTTCCCATCTAAAAATCAATTTGCATTTGATCTCATAAGTATCTCTTTAATTGCCTTACACCATACTTTATCTAATTAGTCCATTCTAATTTCAAAGGGTAAAAGCTTCAAGATTTGTGAATTCCTTTTCATTCCAAAATACTCTCTAGCCTTTTAATTATCTTGGTTAAAAGAATTTTTTTCCCCTTCCTTGGTTCTTTGTATAAATTATCAATTTAACTTTACCTAAAGCATTAAAATCTCACAACTATTATATAGAATCCGATTTAAAAAAATTAGCCTTTACTAATAAAATGTCAACTTTACAAAGCTAATAGAGATTTCTAGCTCTTAGCTTAAATTGAACAACCTTATTCCACTGAAACTAACTTCTTAAAATTTATATTTTAAGCATACCTTAGTTTGATATATTTTGATGGATATATCTTCCCTCAAGTAATAATTCTTCTAAAATTTGAATTTTTCGAGAAGTATAATTACTCTCCTATTTTAATGAATTCCGTTAACCAGGCATCCGTTATTTACCTTTTATTTATTATTCCAACATGAAAATAAGTTTTCTCAAACCTGTTGAATATGCGAGTATATGATTTTTGTTTGATGATAATAAACATAAATAGATTCATTTAAATGTATTTGTTAATATACTATTCTATTTTCACAGATTAAATAAATATTTGATGAATAAAATAAATAATACAGAATTTGAATCCAAACGGATATTTTTTTCAAACAAATATTTATTACAATTTTTGAATATTACAAATTTCAAGCTCTCACTATATATACACAACTTCAATTACAATACAATTTTGATTACATCACGATTCACATTTACATTGCACCTCACTACATATCACTCACACTCGTATTTATCGTCAACTTCATTCCAATGTGAATCTAGCATCTGAGCAATCTGCAAAAATATACATTGACATAGTAAAATTGGAAATAAAATATTTTTGTAGTATAAAATAAAATGTGGATTTTATAAATAATACCTGCCTCAGTTATTTGGGTTGTTCGTCATTATTTAATTTTGAATTCATCATACACGAACAGCTTGTGACATACACAGTATATCACTGTATATGCCACAAGGCCATGCACACCGATTTACACTTGATAGAATTACAGGGACAGGTGAGCACAAGGTCAAACCCAAATCATAAGTCGGGTTCAACTCAAGTGAATTAAATATCAAGTCACAATATCAACACAAGGTCAAACCCGAGCTTTAAAGCTGGATTCAACACAAGTGAAAATTCAAATGAAATGGTCAAGACACATAAATCAAGCCTCGACCAAAGTTCAAGTCATACACATGAAAACAGAGGCTAGACAGTCCAACTCGACCAAGACCAGACTGAAATTTCAAAGTAAAGAAGAAACTCGTCATAATTCAAACTGCAACAGATTCAATATGCACATATCAGACTACATGAAGTCCAAACATGAATCAGTGAATATGCTACAGACATGAAGGCAGCAAAACTCAAACCAGCCATGATATGCAAGCAAACCAGACCAGTTCAAATTAATACAAGAAAGAAGTACATATGAAACTTATAGTGCAACAGATCAGAGGTGGCAACTTGGAGCATCAGACCAACATCAATGTATATGAACACAACTAATGGAGCAATGCAACAATCAATAGTGAAGTACAAACCAAGTGCACCAGAGAACAATGACAGATACAAGTGACTCAAACCAGAACTTCAAAAGAACAAGTGCAGCTTCTACATGAAGGTCTGAAACAAATGAAACCAGAAGCAACTGGCAACAAATAAAACAATGAACCAGACTACAAGATGATCCAAACAAGGCTACAACTTCAAGTGAACTAATACACAGTGAATCAAATGACACAGACTCGAGTGGAACAAGAAATAAATGTACATGCACAGTGCAGCAGTGTAAACATCACCATGAACAAGGCTCGAACTCAAGTCAGTGCACAAAAACCCAATTCAAACTACAATGAACCAGGTGAGGAAACTTGAGCTCCAAAAGATACAACATAATGCACCAGTGAACAACTAAATGAAACTGGACAGTGTAAGCACAAATAGAAACATTGGACAGAACAAGTGCATCTGAAATAAGACTCGGCATGTACATGAAGAGCAGACAACAAAACAATCATATACAAGTTTCACTGACTCGAAGGAACAAGCCAATATGGAAACAATGCAAACACAGTTCAAATGAACATCACATGCAACAGCGACAGTGAAGGCAACAAAGATCAGTTCAAGCGTATCATTGAATCACACAGCAGTTCCAAACTAATGATATACAGCAAGTTCGAAATCATGGATCAATAGTTGAATCCCAAAAATGATCAAAGAGGCAGCAAACACAAATGGCCAGAGTCGAGCATAAAATGTCAGCAACCACCAGATTATCAAAAATTCCAAAATGGCCGAGCATTGAAAATGCTACAGTTTTAGTCAAAGCCGTGGGTCATCAAAGTAGTTTTCAAACTAACAGTAATGGTGACCGCAGAATATCAAGTCAACAAACACAAAGAAAGAAATCATCGTCACAGTAAAGTCAGAGCCTTGGCAATCAAGGAATCGAACCAAGTCAGAAATCAAAACCGTGTTATTCAAGTAAATTGAAAAAGTCAGGAATCATCTCAAGCATTCAATCAAAATCATACAGCCGAGATAAATAAATTAATGAAGTCAAATGATCATATATGAATGAATATATAGGAGTTCGAATCAATTGAAGTAAGAAATCGAAGCACCAACCATCAATTTAAGCGGCGACTTCACAAAGCCCTAATTTTAGAGCTAAGAAGAACGAACGAAAGAAGGAAGGAGGCCATTGTTTGACTGAAGAGCAAAGAAAGGAAAAAAGGCCCGCAATATTTTGTTTGTGATAAGATTATTTAGAGCTGGTTATTAAAACAGAGTTGGGCCTAAATATCTTAAAAATTAGGGTTTATTTATTTTATTGTTTTAAAGTGTTTTTAATTTTTTTCTTAAATCATTGTAATTTCTAGCCCGACTAAGGGACAAACTACGTGGCGTAGTTTGAGAATTCGCAACTTAGTGGCTGAGTTGTGACAAGGTTTTGAGCGTAGAGTTAGGTTAGTCAGTAGCTGGTGTCGCGAGTTTACGTGTGTAAGCGTGTGACTGCTTAATTTCTAGTAGAAACTTTGGGGGCAGCACGTAGGCAGGGTTTTGCCGAAGCTAGGTAAATTCTGTGTCGTTCTATTTCTGCATTTATTATTCTGCTGTTATCCGTGCTGCTATTATTTTGATATATCTGTGTTGAAATATTTTTATAAGCTTCCGCAATAATTTTTATAATTAATAGCATCACCCTATTCACCCCCCTCTAGGGTGAAATCGATCCTACAAAACCTCCCCATTTCTCCCTCACTTATGCTATTTTAAGATTTTAAGCCTACCCGACCCTAGATGAAAGGGAGTGATTCAATACAAGGATCTTTCTTAATCTGGATTTTATAATTGCACAATATAAATCTATTTTATCCCAAAAATTCTTTTCTTAATGATCTACTTTTCATAAAATGAAATTGTACCAAAAATTCAAAGCTTAACTTCCAGTTCTTTATAAAATAAATTTTCCTTATAAAGATTGATAGGTTAGGGCCAACTTTTTAAGAAGAAGTTTCGCCAATGTAAACTTGAAAGGTTGCACTCTTCATATATGATACAGTGTTAATTATCATAATAGGTATAATCTCAATTAATTGGTCGAATTTGTAAAATTTTGTTAATCACTTTGCTTCAGTAATTTTCTTAGTCAACTCTTTCTTAAATCCCACTATAGATTGTTATTTTAACTTTCTTCAAAAATATAAACCTCAAAATTTCCTCATGAAAACAAAATTTACAAGTTTCACCAAGAATTCATTATTGTTTTTAATAATAAGTTCTATTAGATAAACATTTTTGCTTATTTTACAAATAAGCTTAAACTTAGCTTTTACATTCTGTTGCATTAAAAGCGATTTTTTATCAATCTTCACGTACTTAATGTTTATAATGTTTCGAGATATAATTAGTTCCTTAATCAAGGTTAGTGGATAATGTTAGGGTTGTCCCACATGTTTCAAGAAGGAACGACGGTTTGGAATTGGAATAGTCCTACATCGCCAAATAACTTGAAGAAGTGTATAAATTTGAGTTGGTAGGCACGTAACGCTAGGGGCTTCTTTTGTTATAACAAAGTGTGTGTCAACCCATATGCGTATGCCGCGTACTAGAGATGGGGTACTTAGTCCGACCATCATTACACGACAATTGTTATCAAAGCCGAAGGCCTACGAATTGTGCCTTGTAGATAAACAATGCTCTCAAAAGTACACCAAGGGGATGTAGTCAAGGGGGAGATTGTTAGGGTTGTCTCGCATATTTCAGTAGGAACGACGATTTGGAATTGCAATAGTTCTACATCGCTAAATAACTTAAAGAAGTGTATAAATATAAGTTGGTAGGCATGTAACGTTAGGGACTTCTTTTGTTATAACAAAGTATGTGCCAACCCTTATGCGTATGCCGTGTACTGGAGATGGGGTATTTAGTCCGACCGTCATTACACAACAATTGGTACCAAAGCCGAAGGCTACGAATTGGGCCTTGTAGACAAACAATGCTCTCAAAAGTACTCCAAGGAGATGCAGTCAAGGGGGAGATTGTTAGGATTGTCTCGCATGTTTCAAGTAGGAACGACGGTTTGGAATTGGAATAGTCCCACGTTGCTAAATAACCTGGAGAAGCGATGTATACATATGAGTTGGTAGGCATGTAACATTGAGAATTCCTTTTGTTACAACAAAGTGCGTGCCAACTCATATGCGTACACTGCGTATTGGGGATGGGGAACTTGGTTTAACTATCATTACACTGCAGAAAAATTCAAGGATTTCTTCATGCTTAAATTTTATGATTTCAAATTATAAATTCATCCCACTACAAAAAATTTTCCCTTACATATGGTTGAAAGCCTTCCATTAGTACTCCTAAATAATTTTGGTACATATAATATTTTTACCCATAAATCCCCAATTTGGAACAAAATATACTTTAGATAATACCTCTTTAAATTTTGCATTCTGCCTACTTTTGTATCAAACAAACTCTTCTTTTAATGGTTCAAAATTTCATAATTCACCCTTCAAATAAATAGTAATTATAAAGTTGAATAGGTTTCTCCTATTTTGATTTATTTTAGGGCTTATACACTTCAATTTTATTTTTCATTAGTTTCCAAAAACTCTCTTCGGTCCATAGATTTCCAATTACAAAAATTCAAAGCTGCCTCTACTTCCATTTGATCTTAATTTAAAATTTCCTAACATTTAGCTTATAATATTACCTCACGTCCTTTACATTACCAATTGCTATTTAAATCATTCTCATTTTTATATATTCATGATATTCAGTATAAGATATTAAATTTTACTTAGTAACACAATGATCAACAAGGAAATGCAACAAGGAGAAAAAAATCTCTTCATAACATTTGCATAAAAAAATTTCATTTACAAATGGAGGTTATTTTATACCCAAAGAAAGAAAGCCTAACCATTCTGCTTTCTATTTTCTTTTTCTTTTTTAAATTATGGTGGGTTATATATAACCCATCAAAAATATTATAGCTAATTTATTTTAGTCCATTATAGTACTCCTATAATAATTTACATATTCTAAGTAATATGATGGTGTTTCTCTACCGTCATTCAATAGTGATCAGCTCTGTCCACTAGTCACGATGTTAGTTATGAAATCAACATCACCTCACCACTGTCCTCGGCTATTCCTAATATTCTACAGTATTCCTTCCTCAAAACATTAGCACATAAAGTTTATCTTTAATATTATTACTCTTTATCCATAATATTCTATATTTAGTCTCCAAAATTTACTTCCTCTTTAAATGTCGTATTTCCAACTTAATATTTCTCAAAATACTATATTATTACTCATATTACATGCCTAATTATCTCTCCCAAGTGTTTAGGAATCTCTATCGAATATGTTGGCCCGACGCCCCGACCGTAATTCTTAAGGCACTCAACGTGCAATTTAACACACACGCACAGAGAAATGTGTGTGTGTGTATTCTAGAAATTCTTTTAAATATTGAATACATATACCTTTCATACTTAAATACTGGTGTGTTTATACTAACTACAATTAAGCACCCATAAAAGATCTAGAGGATAATATTTCCCAATTAAGTGATTGTTTCATCAGAACTCTCCGTAGTTATTCTCTTTATTTATAATAACAAATGGTTCATTTAATCAAGTTAGTTGGTAATCTAATACTAATATTTAACTTCATTTCCATATTATTGATTTATAATTGCAAGATTTAATCTTTACCTATATTTATGAAACTCAATATCCCCCGCGATGTTTGGTACCGCAAGGTTTAATTATTAGTTTGAGATAGATTGTTAATTCTTAAGTGGCGATTCTTTACTTAAAATGAATTTTAAATTATTGACAAGTCTCTCAAGCAATCATGCATCCAGTCAACCTTTCAATCATACATACTTAAAGCAACTGGACAATATGCTTGGTGGAAAGCAGTCCAACTGTTTTTGCTGTGCACTCTAATCACCAAAGGGAAAAGGAATCCAGATACATACAATCAATTATGATCTTTTACCAAATCCATGTTGATCATTCCCCAAGATATTTTCCTATTATAGAAAGGTACCCTGATGACCTCACAAAGACCCTAAGGGACAGTTACACACACTTAGCCCATGACTTTATTCAGAAACAAATGGCAAGCTCCTAGAGTAGTGCAAAATTAACATTGCAGAAGAAAAAATGCAAGTAGTTGGAATAAAAGTATAATTGAATGGTTACAACTTAGACCTAATATGTTAAGTGTAAAACTTACATCTCAAAAAATGCATCAATCCCTTTGATTATTCTAAAATTTATTGTTAATTAAAGTTGAAACCATGAATTGGCTTAGTTATTTCTTTATTTATTCCTTAAAAAAATTTCACTTTTGCTTTTTTTTATTTCTATTTCCTAATACATCAATTTCTTGAACTCGTGGACCATTGATTTGCACATTCCTATTTATGTTTGTAACATGTATGTTATTTTCAAAACTTAAGTGTATCTCAATCGACTCTGTAGAACTCTCTTTCTCAACATCAACTTCATATGTCTACTATATTGATTACCATTTATTAAGTTCACATTATGCTCCAATATCCATTTTACAACCGTGCAAGCTTACTATTTGTGTCCTCTAATGCAAAAGGTAAATGATAAGAAACATCCTAACTCAAACCTATGTACACTACAATATATGAATATATTTTCAATTAAAAAGTTTCCAAAAGTAAAGTCTAACTCGTCGTCCAAAGACCAAAACCAAAAAAATGTTAGCTTCTTACATTTTTAAAAGATGAGGTAAGAGATTTTATAATGAAAAATTAATCAATCAAATAAACAAACAAAAAAACAAAAAAAGCCTTCACTTCACACATTACCTTTAGAAATGAAAGGCAAGTCAATGTTTACACCAAGGATGCTCTAATAATCCAATAAAAATACTCTATAAATTGGTTGCGAGATGTTTGTTTAAAACTACACAATAAAATTCATTATGATTACCCAGAGAAAGAGGCTTAACAAATATAGAGCCAAGCAAAGAAGAAAAATTAAAAGATCATCCATTCTAAATCTTTCACCTGAACATAAAGCAATGAACTGCATCAGTAATATGGCACTATAAGGAAAAGATAGTAACTTTTTTGTTTAATCCCATACAAACGGAAAAGAAAATACATTAGAAAATGTAGTGAACAAGGACACGTCCATGTTTCTTAGTCTAATACCAAGGCTGCATCAACGTATAGATCCAAATGCGAGATTATATCATTTAATCAATACCCGAAATAGTAATGCAAATACTTGATGTAAAAATACTAATAAAGTATATACTTAAGTATTTCACGACTGACTTTTCTCTTTTATAAAAAAGGAAAAAGGAAAAGAGGGAATGTAAGAAATGGAAAAAAGAAAAATGGGAATGAAAGAAAAAGAAGATGAAAAGAAAACATATGGGTAATCGTTACTTTTGATGTACTATTCTATCACCTAAATTCAAGCCATATATTTGGGTAACAACTTGGATAAAGTTCATTATGTAAAATGATAGAGCGTCCTAGGAAAAAAATATTTCTAACAAATCATGAATCCCACTATTTTAAAAAACAAATTATAAAAGCATACATATTTGTAATGGGTGTACATAAACAAAACCACACATCATCTATATTACATTTAGACCAATCTTTAATGGAGTTCTTCATTTCTAATTCAAATTTTAGTCAACAAGCAAAATATTATTAAAATATTTATAAAATTATTTCTACACTCAAATAAATTACTACATTCCATGTATCAAATGGAAGGAGCAAAAGAACCAAAGAGAATATAAGGATAAGGAGCAGAGGCCTCTCTAATCTATACTATAATATTATTATTGAGTTAGATTTCAAGAGCGCACATGCCTCCTTCATGTTTTTGAAAATGAGCACTCACGTTTTTAATTTCTTTCTATTTCAAACTTTGAAATGTGATAACTTTTTCTATGTTAATTGGATTTAAAAATCGATTTCACTATGAAATCTCAAATTTAATATGCTTTCCAATGATATCCATTGTTGATAGCTAAAAATATTTTTTTTTTAAAATCATAGTTTTTCGGATTATTCATATTATTAAAGTTATTAAATCTGTTTGACTTTGTTTCTTTTAACTAATCTATGTCTTTGATTGTTTTGAAAATTTTCAGCCTATGATTTTACTTTCACAAATTGCAGTCAAGTTTAGTGAAATTCAACGTTACCAAAATATAGCAACGATGTTTGATGGAATTAGAAATGGAACCAGAAAGCTCAAAAGCATTAAATACGATTATATGCTTCTTATTATATTGAATTTGCTTTGACTGTAAAAGAAATACAATGATATTCTTCACATTAAAATAAATATTGTTGAATAATGATTGTTAGTTCCAACACTTCAGACATAAAATATGTATGCTTTAGATTTAGCATATTTTTCACAAGACTCGTTCAAAATAGAAATAAACCTCTTTATACTCTAATCTTATCATTCTATAATAATATGATGTTGCATAATGTGTTCCTAGACATAGTCACTTATAGGATCATCATCAACACTTCCGTTCTCATGAATCATGTCAACTTACATTTGGCATTTTTGGATCAATGGTCAAGTGTAAACCAAATGTTGTTACCTGCACTGTTCTTATAGATAGTTATTACCGAACCAGCAAATGGAATCAACGACATCAAGTATTAAAGAAAATGATTGATAAAGGTATCTCAGCAACTTTACATATAATACAGCTGATGCATGGAGCAACAGCTGATGCACTGTTCTTATATGTGTATTGTGTGGAAATTTTATCTTTGAAATCATTTTTGCTCGATATTTTGCAATTGTTTATCAAGCACCAGTACTACATGGATTATTGTTCTCAAAGATTTATACACAAGTTTTAGGAAAAATGCAAACTTATTTGAAAATTGATAAAAAAAAGTTCACTATTTCTTAATCAATGAACCATATAAATCATTTAAACATGTTATGATGATAAGAGGTCGAATGCGGTCCGTATGCAAAGCACGGGTTCACACTATTTTGTTTTAAAAAGTTGAATGTTGGCACAATTTGGCAAAATAAGCTTCAAAACTTCTTAATTATCCCTAATTTTTGCATTTCTAATGCAAATATTTTTTTTTAATTCAATATTAGTCATTTACCATCATACAGACATTGAAGCCTCCCTTGGTTTACAGACCTAAGATTAAAAGGGCAAGCCGATGGGTGCATGAATTCTGAGCGCAACCAGGCTTCCCATCTTTACCTTGGAGAATCACCCATAGTTCTTTAAAACAATCTATCAACAATAAAACAAACACATGACACCCTGAATGTAAGATTTGGTGATACAATATTTCCAATTGTGGAAGATTTGAAAGATATTGTTGATTTCAGTAATACAGTATTTCTAATTGCGGAAGATTTAAAAGATATTTGAGAGAATTACTCAAATATATATTGCCTCATTTATAGCATTAAAGAGAGTAATAAATTACCTATGTGAGAAGAAGAATTATTTTGAAATATTGAGGCAATCGATTAATTATCTAATTAGCTGATTAAAGAAGGAATCTTATCAGAAACATGTAAATTGGAGAAAACTAGAAAATCAAATAAATAAACGTTTCATATATAAATAGGAGAATTAATGAGGCATTGATTTATGATCATAAATCAATTCCTTCAACCCTAAGTAATAATCTCTATATAAAGGCAGAGATTAAATTAAGTAGAATTATCTCTCATAGTTGTATTTCTTATTCTTCTTCTCCATTATCAATCTTATAAAATTTTATCCTCTTAGAAAGTAATAAATCTCCTTTTCCCAGGTGGATGTACACTATCTCATAGTAGTAAAACCACTATAAATCACATATGTTATTTTCTTTTATTGCTTGATCTATGATTGATTTTAGCTGATGATTGGCTATTGTTTATTTTTCCTCTCCATCAATTCGGTCCAATTTGTTTTCTGCAAGGTTGAATTTTTCGTTCTTAAGGCGATCTTGGGGGATTTTTCCCCAACAATCTGGTATCAGAGTGATAAGGTTGATTGAGAAAGGGTGTTAGGCATTATGGCAGAAGATGAGGAGCCTCTAGTGGTTATACCAAGACCCTATGTTAGAAGGACCTATATTGCATCAATATCTAGTTAAGCAATAGAGAACTGGAACGTTGATAAAGACTTCAAGAAGTAGCAATGGAGGATGAAAGCTATTTGATGAGAAATGAGTTCTTCCTGTGGTGTTTTCTCCTGAGAAGTTGATGATTGAAATTTCAGTCGTGGAAAGGAAGGAGATGGAAAATGGCATTTACTACTTTGCAATTAGCTATGGAAGAAATGTTATTTTTGAGACTAGCAATGAAACTACTGCTAAGGGCATATGGACCAAGCTGAAAAATCTCAATCTGAAGAAATCTTTGACTAACCATCTGATTTTGTTAAAGGTATTTTCACCGTGAGAATGAGAGATGGTACTTCTATCAAAGAGCATCTGGGTTTCTTTGACGATCTAGATATGAAGATGAGGAATGTGGATTTGAAGGTAGATGAAGAGCATATGGCTATGATGCTCTTGTATTCCCTTCTGGAGCATTACATAGGTTTCGCTAATAGCCTTACCTTTGTAAGAAATACTTTGACCATTGAAGATGTGAATTCGGGTCTTTTATCTGAGGACTTGAGAGATCAGATGAAGGAGAAGGGTGAAGGTAGAGGAGGAAGTAGTAGTCAAGGCCTATTTTCTTAGAAAAGAAGAGACGAGAAGAAGAATTGGAATTCTAGGGGGCGTTCCAAACCTAGAAATCCCGGTAATAATTATAGAAGAAAGTCTAAGAATGGAAAGTTTCACTGTTGTAAGGAACTAGAATTTTGGAAAAGAGACTATCTGGGTTGGAAGAAGTAGAAGGAAGAAGAAGGTTCTATATCATTTGCAATGGAGAAAGTTGTGTTTGATGATATTTTATCTGTAGTGATATCAGATGTATCAAACCATTGGGTGCTTGATTCGGGGGCATCTTTTCATATAACGTTTAATAGGGATTGCTTCGGTTCTTTAGTCGACAGAGAGGGAAGTGTAATCCTTATGGGTAATGATGCCAGCTGTAGAGTCATGGGAGAAGGTACGGTACAGATTAGGATGTTTGATAGAGTGATACGTACTACTACATGTGTTCTATATGTTCTAGGTCTTCGGAAGTCCTTAATTTCTTTGGGGAAATTGGCATTCATGGGGCACAAGGTCACTTTAGAGAAGGATGGTTTGAAATTTTTGAGGGCGCTCTTGTTCTTATGAAGGGAGATGTGTTCCAGAATCTTTATTTGCTTAAGGGGACCACGGTTTCTGGGGAGTCATGTGTTGGAGTTGATAGTTCTCGTGTTTTGGATGCCACTAGACTTTGGCATCCCAAGTTGGGTCATATTTCTGAGAAGGGCTTAGAGTTTCTTCATGGATGAAAGATGATCAAAGTTGACTTCGACAAATTGGATTTCTGCCAAGAGTACGTGTGAGGTAAGTAGATTAAGGTATCCTTTGAAGTTGGACTCCATAGATTAGAGAGGGTACTTGATTATGTGCATAAAGATGTTTGGGGACCACTTGTTACTGCTTCCATTGAGGAAGCGAAGTATTTTATCTCTTTTATTGATGATTTTTCTTGGAAAGTTTGGGTGTATGTTATAAAGGCTAAATCATAGAGCTTTGAGAAGTTTAAAGCTTGGAAGGCGCTATTTCAGAACCAATATAGTTCTAAGTTCAAGGTGCTGAGATCTGATAAAGGCGGCGAGTTCATCTCTGGGGAGTTCCTCAACTTGTGTAGACATCATGGCATTGAGAGACATTTCACTATACCGGGTGACCCATAATCTAATGGGGTTGTTAAGAGGATGAATAGGACTTTACTTGGGAAGCCTCGTTGCCTGAGATTGACAGAGGGCTTATCTAGAGGCTTTTGGGTTGAGGCATTATCGACCGCCCCGTATATTATTAATCAGATTTCATGCTCAGCCATAAATGGGAAGATTTTAGAAGAAAAGTGGAGAAGTAAAGCTGTGTATCTTGTTTATTTTCGTATTTTTGGTTATCTTATGCATGTTTACCACACAAGTGATGATAAGTTGGAATCTAGAGCATATAAGGGCATCATCTTCGGATATATAGATGGTATTGAAGGGTATCATATTTGGTACCTTGTTGTTAGGAAGATTGTTCATTTCAGACATGTTACTTTTACTGAGTCGGCTATGTTCAATCCTAAGAAAGAATTACCTACCACATCAAATGTTTCTGATAGGCCTAAGGAGATGGAAGAGGTTCCTATTTTATAGCCTAGTAGTATATTTTTTGATGCTATTGAGAGTGAGATGGATGTAGTTAATGTGACATCACAGTTGTCCATGGGTGCCTTCTGGTAGTGTTGGTGATGTGCATGAGATAGAGGAAGTTCAATTCAAGCTGGAGCTA
The DNA here is from genome assembly GCA_030765085.1 of Allium cepa. NCBI lineage: Eukaryota > Viridiplantae > Streptophyta > Magnoliopsida > Asparagales > Amaryllidaceae > Allium > Allium cepa. Next base: position 671,014,215 of record CM060941.1, on the reverse strand, counting down.
AAAGGAGTTAGGCGAAGTTGTGCATACTCGGGCCAGTAGGACTATTAAGCCGCTTGGGAGGTATGGTGATTGGCAGTATGCAAATCTTAGCCTTAGTGGTCAGTTTTATTATCCCCTGCATGTGATTGACGAGGAGCTGCTTGACCTCCATGAAGCTTTGAAGTCATGTGACGGTTTGAAGTAGATATGCACTATGGAAAAGGAGCTAGAGTCGCTGAGAAAGAATAAGACTTGGGATTTGATACCTCCTCCTCAAGGAAGCCGAGCCATAAGTTGCAAGTGGGCATTCAAGGTGAAAACGACGGAAGAAACAAGGCTAGAATTGTTGCTAAAGGGTTTTAACAGAGGAAGGGATTAGAGTATGATGAGATTTTTTTCTCTTGTAGCGAGACACACCTCTATCCATATTTTTCTTGCTATAGTTGCCACTTATGACGTGGAGTTGGAACAACTGGATATGAAGACCGCTTTCTTTCATGGAGACTTGGATGAGACTATTTACATGAAGCGGCCAAACGGATATGTCATAGATGGAAAAGATAATTGGGTTTGTAAGCTAAAGAAGTCATTGTATAAACTTAAGAAGTCATATAGATAGTGGTACAAGAGGTATGATTCTTTTATGATTTTACTTGGTTTTGATCGTAGCGTTAAAGACTCTTGTGTGTGATTCAAGCATTTGAAGAATGGTTATTGGGTTTATTTACTCTTGTATGTGGATGATATGTTGATTGCTTCAAAGGATAAAGCTGAAATTGATAGTTTGAAGTCGAAGATTAAGGCATAATTCAAGATGAAAGACCTTGGAGAAGTAAGGAAGATTTTGTGTATGGAAATCCAAAAGGATAGGAAGCTTGGACTTTTGAGGCTCACTCAAAAGGAATATATTCTGAAAGTGCTTGCTTGGTTTAGCATGGAAGAAGAAAAGTCAATTAGCACAACCATACTTTGCACATATAGCTTTCTAGTATAGGCTCTTCAATCTTAGAGAAGGACAACGCTTATATGGGGAAGGTTCCCTACGCGAGTGTCTGATGTATGCCATGGTTTGCACCAGGCTTGACATTGCATAAGCAGTTGGACTCATGTGTTGATTTATGTCAAACCCTGAAAACGCATTGGGAGGCAGTGAGGTATATTTTTAGATATCTTTGAGGGAATTCAAACTATGGGCTTGTCTTTGGCGGCAGAGATAGAGATTTTAGCTTGGTTAGATTTTGTGATTCTGACTATGTCGGTGATAGAGATCGAAGGAATTAAACCTCAAGTTATGTGTTCATCATTGGTGGGACATTTATTAGTTGAAGAGCGAGGTTGCAAACGATTGTGGCTTTGTCTACTATAGAGGTAGAGCTTTTTAGCTACGGTTGAAGCGACTACGGAGGCGCTTTACTTGAAGCGTTTTTTGTGTGACTTGGGCTTCATGTATGAAAGTATAGAAGTGAATTATGATAGCCACAGTGCAATTCACTTAGCTAAAAAATCTGGCTTTCAGGTCAAGGATGAAGCATATTGAGGTAAGAGAGTCCTTTCTTGTCGTTATGGATGAAGAGAAGTTTGTACCTGTTCAGAAGGTTTGCATAGAGGAGAATGCAGCGGACATGTTTACCAAGTCATTACCCTTTGTAAAGTTGGAGCATTGCTCAAACTTGATTCGCTTGATGAAGTGCTAGGTGCCATAGGCTGGGATGGAGGAGAGTGAGTAGGTAACAGTAGACATTTGTTTTCATTATGGAGATTGATAGGTCCTACATGGGGGTATTTTCAACACTTTTTTGGCGGGCTATAGCCTTACCGGATTTAGTTGACAAAGTGCAATGGGTAATGGTTATGTCAAAGCTCATTGAGAAAGTATGTATAGTGTCTTGTCCGAGAGCTACTTGGAGTAAGAGGATATGGGTGGAGTTGATAAGCTTGCGGGGAGATATAGTATTAAGGCGAGGATTGTAAGATTTGGTGATACAATATTTCCAATTGCAGAAGATTTGGAAGATATTGTCGATTTCAGTGATATAATATTTCCAATTGCAGAATATTTGAAAGATATTTGAGAAAATTACTCAAATATATATTGCATCTTCCATAGCATTAAAGAGAGCAATAAATTACCTACTTAAGAAGAAGAATTATTTTATGAGGAGGTAATCAATTAATTTCCTAATTAGCTGATTAAAGAAGGAATCTTATCAGGCATACATAAATTGGGGGAAACTGGAAAGTAAAATAGGTAAACATTTTCTATATGAATAGGAGAATTAATTAGGCATTGATTTATGATCACAAAACAATTACTTCAACCCCAAGTAATAATTTCTATATAAAAGCAGAGATTAGCATGAGTAGAATTATCTTTCTCGATTGTATTTCTTATTCTTCTTCTTCATTATCAATCTTGTAAAATTTTCTCCTCTTAGAGTAATAAAATCTCCTTTCTCCAAGTGGATGAACATTACCTTATGGTAGTGAAATCGCTATAAATCACGTGTGTTAATTTATTTTTTTGCATGAACTGTGATTGATTTTAGCTGGTGACCATTGGTTATTTGTTTTGCCTCACCATCAATCCGGACATATTTGTTTTTCTGCAAGATTGCATTTTTCATTCCTAAGGCGATCTTGAGGGATTTTTCCCAACACTGAAATTATTTCATCACACTCATTATAGCTTCTTCCTAGTTCACCATCGTATCAGTTTTTAAGTCACCTTAAAAGGCAACCGGATACCAAAAATTCTTCAAATTCGAGTGATATTGCTTAATAGGACCTGTCATATGTAAGCCTTTTTTGGTGGTTTAAGTTGAGTCATGGAATATGAAGAAGTACTTGGTGTAAGCGATGTGCAGTTTGTAGTTCCAAAACTTGTTTCCATGATAATTTTATCTTTATGTGGTTTTCATTAACCAAGCTTTCGACATATGCCAGATTATTGAGGGCTGCTCCCACCCTTGTTTCTGAAACATGAACATGGTGCAAATGACATCATAGTTAATGTTTTTTCATGATTTTTTTATTAAATTAAAAAAATATAGAAATATGCTAAACCAGCAACTGCACGAGCCCGTTCTTCATTGTTCTAGCAGATTTGAATTCTCATGCTAAACCTACTGGTGAGCTTGTGCCTTCCTCACTGTGTAGTAAAAAGACACTAAAGAATACTTTAGTCAAGCTTATAACAAAGCCAAAGCAATACAGGGTAGAGGTAAAACAACTATGCGGTGGGCATGGTTATGCAAAATTAATTACTGCACGTTGAAAAAATATTGTAGTTTCTAAGTCATTATGTTAATATTTTATTAGTTGAAATATTGTACATTTCATTTGTATATTCTTGGATACACTGTTTTATTCAAGGTATTGTTATATTCAAAACAAAAAATAATCCAATTAGTTGGCTAGACCTCACTTTAAAAGATCAATAAATTGGTTAGGAATAAAATTCCAAATGAAATTACTAACAGTAGATAAATGACTTATTTTTCATGTTTAGGCACTATTCCAAACTAATTAAAAATTCAAACACTTTTTAAAATGTACTACCAATATACCAACTTTCTATCAGCATGACAAAATGATATTATTACTAGGGTGCGATTTCATATCATGGTAGCACAATTTTTGTTTCTTTTGAAATTTACATTTGTTTCATTTAAAATGCTTACCATGAAAAATTTTAGAGAGAAAAATAACAATGATGCAATTTTTTATTTTAAAAACCACATCAGCAAAAATATATCCTTTTGTGGACATACTGATAGAAAACGGTCTATAATTGAAATATGTTTCAAAGTGGCATATTTTTTCATATGTTTCAAAATATAGTAAGATATACCTTTTCATATAGAAGTGCATCTATTTATAAGTTTCAAAGTGGCACATATCCATAACAAATAATAGAATATACCTTTTCATGGAGGACCATAATAGTTAGCAAATCTTATCAAGCCATCTAATCATAGTACGGAATATCAAACCTTGCTACTTCTAATGCTTAATTTGCATCTAAGACCTTCCCTCTATAAAAAGGCAGTTTAGTCCTAGGGCCCTCTATATAAAAAATAGCTTCCCATGAACTCTTTTTTTCAAACTTCCTTCCTCGTCTTCTCAATATATGGCCAACACTCAGAATTCCACTCTACAAAGTCCCTGCAATTATCATTAAAAATTAGCTATATGTCCTTAACAGTTCATCAATATGATATTTATATGTGCACCAAAATGGAAAATATGTATAAGCAAATTTCTTTGAGAATCTGCAAATAAAGAGAATTTATGAAAATGATATCATTCAAGACACTTGTACGCATATGCTAACATTTGCAGTGATATACATGGTTGAAGCCGAAGCTTTTAGAGTTAGTTATAAAAATAAATGAAAATATAATGGTGGATTGTAACAAATAATTTCGTATCATTAAACTTGTCAACTCTTCATAAAATAAAGAAAAAAACCACTACTTCTACTAAAAAAATTCCACTGTGGCTTAAAGAAAACAGCACAAGGAACTTGCATAGTACGAAACTGTTAATCGAGGTATGCATGTTAAACTTATGTTTTTTACTATAAATTTATACAAGTTTCTTACCTTAAGAGTTTAAGAAGTGTATTTTTACTTCCAAGGTACTTCTTACAACACCCATTGCTTGGCTAATATACGAAATCAAATAGATACATGAATCACATTATGTTAAGCAACATAAGTAAATGCAATCCTAAGAGAGTGAGTAAGATAGTTTCACAAAATCATTAACTATTCCAAATAATCATAAATATTAACGAATAAAGGAATTTCATTTATAGTTTGTGAGGAGAGTTCAATTGGGCATTGATTATCTTACGATGTAAAAACTTGATATGGAATAGTTATAGTTTCCACCTAGTTTAAATCCTGAGTTTATAGGTCAATTAAGCCATTTGAGATGAAAAGAAATCAATATCGATCTCTTTGATGGTCACACTCAAAGCAAGAATCGTTGATGAAAAAATGCAATAAGATTCAAATAAGCTTCGCACATCTGAAATAAATAAACTTTAAGGTTTTAGGGAAAAAAACATGGTTGGTACCAAAAATTAAGCAACTACTAACAAAAAAAATGAAGTTTTATAGCATCCAAAGGTAAATCACATAAGGATCGGTATAGCCCGCTATTATGCGGAAACCTTGTGCACTGAATTCCACCTTTTCTTCTTTTAACGGTCACAAAAGATAGCGTTTATTGTTAATATGCACCAATTAGTAAAGAAAATGAACTTGAGCACGCACTATTATTTTCCAAAATTTGACATTTTGGGCCATAGGCTTTAGGAAGTGAGATGGAGCATGGCTTGGCTTGTGAAGGCCAAAGGAGGTAGCTTTGGAAGTTTGGTGATGGTAGGAAGTGATTCTTTGCTCTTTTGTGCTTGTGCTTGGATTTTCCTGGTTATGAGTGAGTTATCTCACCATTTAGTATGTATATATTATGTGTATACTTGTTGTGTATGCATATAAAGTTCAGTAAAGTTAAGAACTATGCAAGTTATAACTTTTGGACCCCTTTTGGTTTAAAAAGCAAAAGACAACTTTATTTGCAATATTTTCACTTCTATAACCCTCTAAATCATTTATTATAGCCAAGATTATATTTTTACGTGTTTGATAATATTGACTATGATATAGAAGTGTGTATGTGAATGTTTGAAGCGAAAGAGTCGTTATGAAAGCACTTTGAAATCCTCTTGCTTTAACTTGCTCATTTTGATTTCTTGTTAACATATTGTGACATAATATATTTGGGTTGTTATTTATACATAATTTAGTGTATGGAGCATCAAGGAATTGGTTTGAAATGTTGTAGAATTTGTGAAACAAAGTTGTGAAAGTTCATACCAAAATAGTCGCTATGGATGCACTTTGAATATGCCTTATGTTCGGCTATTTTTAAAGTTAATTTTAAAAGATATCCTTGGAGTTTCTTTGCTGTTTTAAATTACTATTAATATGCTTATTACTTTAACAATATCAAACTTTAAACCATTCACTAACTTATAGAATAAAATTGCAAAATGTTTGGAGTAAAAAGGTTGCTATACGAGTGCTTTGGAATGACTTACTTTTGGGAATTTTTAATATGATTTTAAAAGATGTAACGACCCGCTATTTTGGACCATTCAAATCGACAATAAAACCACACATGTCTGACTTGAATAGCACAAAATACCGAATTGTTAACTTAAATTTGGCAAATCTCAGAATATAAAACAAATAAATAAATCACAGAATCACAGAATCACAGACACAAAGTAATATAATGCAGCGGAAGTAAAGAGATAGTAGTTCACAAAGCTCTATATAAATACATTAGAGTTATACATGATACAACAGAAGTTTCAATACGATAAACAAGTATAAATTAGAATACATCACTCGAATCATCCGGATAACTGGAATCAACTGGATAAATGAAAGCGAAATAGATAGCTTGATCTACAAGCAAGCCCCATCTTCGAAGGTGAGTCTCTAATGTTGTATCACTTAGTCTGATTCGAGTGTAAAGCAAATACGCCCGAGTCAGGACATACATACTTGTACAATGTAAACCAACTCAAGTGAACAGTAATATAAAGGTACAAGTAACTTAAAGGATGCTTGAGACCATCCATCCTCTAAGGATCCGTTAAACTATTTACTATGTAGTAATATGCGCTATTGTAATAATGTCTATTAGTAAAATAAACTTACTTGAAAATAGCATTAAGGAGTTACTCATTCCCCTTTAACACATAATAGCGCCAATAGTCTATACAGTACCATAATACCTCCTGATCGGGAGGCTACCAGAGGATACTTCATAGGTGCGACATAAATCAAACTCGTACAAGGCGCGCTAGGGTAGGTGACACAGCACAACGAGGCAATGCCAGGGCAGATATACTAATTACGCATCTGGGCTGGTGGTGAAGCATAGCCGCAGCTACCCCCCACCTCCAGCCACACCCCTAAAAAAAATCAAAGGTCCCCAATCAATTACAAAGTAATAGAATGCTATCGAATGAGCGTGTCCGATAAGAGGAGCTACCTCACTGGCTCGAGAATCGCTCCTGTTTTAGCCACTTATGCCAACTCACGGGAGTCGGGTCCACGTATATACCTCAATAGAACGTCGTTACCATCCTACTTCATTCTAGAATCTCCACCGCGTACACGGTTGATAAAGTGGTTTTCGGTATCAAAAGAGAGTATGTCCATATCCGATCCCGGTCTCTTTAACAACCAAACGTTATTTAAAACCCATAGATATTTATTTCAAAACATTTCTATTCCAAAACCATTTAAAATTAAATACCATTACTTTCCAAAATAATATCCATTTCAAAACTAAATACTATATTATTTCACTTCAAAACCAAATCAATATATCATTTCCATTTCAAAACCAAAGTAATAATACATCATTTAAATTCCAAAACCTAATCAATATATCATTTAAAAAGAACCCAAATATCCAAATCATTGAATATTTCCTTAAATTTATTAAACTTGAAATATTCCATTAAATCATCTTTACCCAAACCACTTTATAAAGTCATATTCTTAAATCTTCAATTTCATTGAGTTTCAAATCACTATATTTAAAGACAATTCCTAAATAAATTCAATTTCAAATAAATTCATTTCCAAAACCATAGTTCTTCAAAGTTATAACACATCTGAAACAACACTTTGAAACCACAATACTTGAAATCATAACACTTTGAAATATTGTCATTTGGAAATCATAATACTTAGAAAAATCATAACATTTTAAAACATTCATTTAAACCATTAAAAATCAATGTTAATATCTTCCAAAACAATATTCATTTAAACCATTTAATTATCAATATTAATATCTTCCAAAACAATATTCATTTAAACCATTAAATATCAATATTAGTATCTTTCAAAATAATATTCCTTTTAAACCATTTAAATATCAATACCACCTAATATTCCTTCCAAAGTTGTAACATTTCCAAGTTCGTTCATTTAATTATAAAATTTCCCAAAACATTGTATTTTCAGCAACAACAGCATTTGTAAAGTGTTACAGTAGATATAGTGATATTTCAAATATTGTCAAATTCAAAAACAGCAGCACTTATAAAGTGTTACGGTAGGCATTTAGTTATTTCCAAACAGCTCAATTTCAGAAACAATAGCACTTATAAAGTGCTGTAATAGGTGCTTAGTTATTCAAAACAGTTCAGTTCAAAAACAACAGCATTTATAAAGTGCTGTAGTAGTTATCTAGTTCTTTTCAGAAGTAGTTCAAATTCAGAAACAGCGGCACTTATAAAGTGCTGTAATAGGTATTTAGTTATTTCAGAACCTAGTTCAGTTTCAGAATTGATAGCACTTAGTAAATGCTATCTTAAAACCATAGCATTTCTAAAGGTCTACCAATAAAATTCCAGATTTTATTATAACAATTTAGAAACAATAAAACTTGAACTTTAGCTGTTTTAACTTATAAATATCATATTTTCCGCTTCAGAAAATATTTATTTGGATATCATTTAACTTATGATTTAATAGAATAAAACTTTATGAATAAATATCCAATTTAAATAATAATTCACTTATTAAGTCAAAAGTACACTATTTTCATAACTTTTTGTTTACAATTAACTTAATACTTTATTTTAAAACACCCATTCCATAAATAAAAATAAATTTTCATTTATTCGCTTAACTTAAAATTTCCACTAAAAACCAAATTTCCAATTTTTAAGTTAAGTCATGTTTCAAAAAAAATACATTTCCATCTAAAACATAATTATTCATTTTCCAAACATATCCACTTCATAAATAAAATAATTTATCATAGTTAATATAAAATCAAATTTTCTTTATAAATCTATTCATTTAGACATCAAATAACAATGATGTCAAATCAAATACATTTTATTACAAAAGTCCAATCAAAACTGCATTTCATTTCATGAATTCAAAATACGTTATTTATTATACAAATCATATTCATTTCAAAACTGAAAATTGATCGCAATTACCAGGTTAGATTTTAAAATTCTATATTAATCAATTTTAATTTATTAAGTTATTTATCACACATAAATATCTTTAAATTACCATTTAAAACCAAATAAAGATGTCTAAATTACAGTTTAAAACCAATTATCAACTTAAAAATATTTAACCTATAGAAAACCAATATCTCTTTATATTTCAAATCTTTGAATCAAATTTTAAGTTAAAATTTCATATATTCTAAAAATTCAAAGTACTTAATAAATTTTTAGGAAAATATTACTTCAAAAATATTAACCATGGGCCTGCATAATATTTTCTAACCTAGGTCAAGTGATACGGATATGTATCATTTCAATCCGTAATTTAAAAAAAATCCGGGTTCTATCATTTCAAACCCGTAATCCCAAGTAAAATAAATATGATAAAAATCAATCGAGCCTATCATTTCAGCCCATAATGATTTTTCCTTATTCTAGAGTCCGTTCGGTTATGTATAATTTCAACCCATAGTGATAGGGAACTTGCAGTGTGATAAACAGCGAATAAAATAATGGTATAACATATAATATCATATCAGACGATGTAACAGGTATATAAACAGCTTTGAACATCATATAAATATATCACATGCATGTACGGACATAACATATCAGTTTTACATATTCACTTGTCATCATTTCACAATTATAAAAGTACGGATGTCGAGAGAGATATACTCACCTTTTTAAAGCTGAAGATAACAGCTCAAAATACACAACTGAAACCTCGAAAAGCACGACAAGGCACGACTATATTTTTTAGGAGAAGATGATGAGTCAATATTCATCTCTTGCAACAACAAATAAAAATAAACAAATATAAGTATAGGTTCAAACAGAAAAGGATATGAGATCAAACAATACAAAAGAACAAGCACAAGGTTAAACACAAGACCTAATCAACAAATTGGCTTGGCAACACCATCATTGGACTCAACCATCACCAAAAGTGGTTTGGCCTGATCAGATCTGAGCAACTAGGCTCGGCCATGGGCAGATAAGCACAGCTATGGTCATGGTAGGTGAAGAGGTAGGGGTTATGGAATGAAAAAGGCAAGGTATGAATGTTCATTGGCTTCAAGTGGTTTGGTCTAGGCATATGGGCGTGGTTTGAGGCAAGTGTGCACGGCTAGGTTAGGTAATGTGAAAAATGTCAAGTTACAAGTCAATGGAAGGCAATTCGTTAAGGCATTTGAAGGGCTTTGGGTTCGGCCATGGCTTGTGTGGCTCGGCCTAGGGGTGTGTGTATGGATCAGGTCGGGTCTGGAGTAGGTGATGGTCATGGCCAGGGGATGGAGATGGTGGTGGTGTTGTGGCCGAGGAATTTAAAGGGGAATTGGATGATCATATGAAGATTGGCTAGTGTTTCAACAATATGAGATGGGGTTTGCATCAATGGGTCACGACAAGGCTTGATGGTGATGAGGAGGTGGTGCGGTCGGTCATAGTGATGAGGAGGAGATGGTGAGGTCGGCAATAGTATGATGTCCTAGCAATAGCAATGAAACAAAGTAGAAACAAAAGAAAAATGGAAAGGAGGAAGAGAAGGAAGCCATGAAATAACTATAGCTTGTATATTTTTTTCTTTTCACGCACATGATAAAATGAGGAGATGAGAAACTTTGTACATGATTTAGATATGAAGTGGCGGCTAAGGTTGTAGAACAATGAACAGCTATGGAATAAGAAATGAACGGCTATAGATGTGGGAAGTGAATGGCTAGGGTAATTGAAAAGCTTATTTGATTTCCAAGAAAAGAAACCGAAGACTCTTTGAATTTCCAAGCCCAAAATTCAAATAAAATTAAATAGAAAAGAGAATGGAAAATAAAATAAAATAGAAAATAGAAAAAAAATAGAAATAAGGTTGAAAAATAAAAATATAAAATAGACAAAATTCACTACATATAATCGCGTGTAAAACGCTGAAAGTTATCAAATTTAAAAAGTATAAAATGGAATTTTATGAAAGAAAAGCAAAGCGAATATCAGAATCAAGTAGAGTTTCAAAGAAAAAGATTAGAATTTAAAAATTCAAATTTAAAATTTTCAACTGTGGTCAAACTTTGACTTTTAGTTGACCAAAATATAAGATTTTCGAAAAATGTTTAATTTATTATATTTGGAAAATAAATTACAAACAAATCCCAAACTTACATTGGAAAATTTCATAAATTCAATTTTTAATTGATTTAAAAATCAAAGTTTTCAAATAAAATTAAATTAAAAATACTTACAAAATTATGGGCTTTTACACTCTCCCCCACTCAAAAAATTTCGTCCTCGAAAAGGAACGAGACAGGGAAAACAAGGAAAACAGGATAGAATGAGATAGGATTAAAACACGATGAAAAGAAGATTGAAATTATACCTGATAACTGTCGTTATAGGTGAATCAAATCAGACGGAGATGATCTTCCCAAGATCCTCCAAAATCAAGAATACAAGTATGAAGACGATCGTTTAGAATCTGATTCACATTTCCCCATTTGACCGTCGGTCAGTGGATGGTAAGCAGCCGCTCAAATTCAAATGAGTACCAAAGATCCTTGAAAAGTTTTCTTAACTGACAGGTCGAACTTCAGGAATAAGATCGATTCAGTATTCAATTTTTCGCTTTAGGATGCTGGCGAATAGGAACATCCCGAAAGAAAATAGATTGGAAAACAAGATACGATAATAAATTTAAAATCATGAAAATTTCAACTTAAATTAATAATTAATTTCATCCATTTTATTTCACCCAAGTTGAATAAATCTTAACTATTTCAAATTTCATTATCTTATCATCCAATTAGCAATTTATAAAATCTTGAATTTGGAAAAATCATTTATTATACTTATAATTTATTCAATAAATTTAATTCTTATTTTTTCAAAATCACTATTAATTTTATTCCACTTAATATATATCTAATCACATATATTAAGTATAATTACATTTATTGTAACTATTCTAGTTTATTTATAAATTCCTTTTACACCAATTATATGGTATTTTATTTAATTAACTTTTCATTCTGTTTACCTTTATTTATCTTTTTATAACTAAAATTTAAGTGTATAACATTTATTACAACCATTCGAATTCTATTTATTAAAATCCTTTTATGTTGTATATTATCCAATTACATATTTAACTTTTGAATGGTTTAGGTACGTTATATTGGAATGCAATTGATTATTATACAAATAAAATATTATAATTCAATTATCTCAAGATTAAATATTTATTCAAAATTTGATTTCCTTTTATAATTGAAATTATCCTTCAAGATAAAATGTAAGAATTAAATTTCCGATTAACTTCAAACTATTTTAGAGATAAATATATATATATATACACTCAATATATATCCAATCAAATTTAAATCATACATCAATATATACATTATAAATCATGCCATATTTTAGACATTCAAATCAATTTAATTTTCCAAAGCAAGACTGTAGCAAAACTACAGAATGGTGTCTTCACTTCGAAACTCAAAAATGAATGCCGATAATGCTGCAATCATCACCGAAATTATTTTCAAGCGACAAAGAAAAGAGAATTGATTTACAAATTAAAATTCTTTGAAACAATTTCTTCTTGAAGTACTTTAAATAATACACCCTTTAAAACTTTAAACACAAAGTTTGAAACCATGGAAATTAAATTCTTAGTTTAAGGTTTTAAATTCATTTAAATTTCCAAATAAATTTATAGCCATGTTTTATAGCTCAATTATTTATATATAAAACAAAAGCTAATGGTTACAAGCTATATATACAATGTCAAATTTTATTTCTCAACATCCAATTCAATTAACTATCAAAGTTCAAAAAATCATACTTATATAAATTATACAAAATTTGTTCCATTTACTAAATTTGAAAACTATATTGTCTCGGTTTGCTTTGTTCAAGTGTTTTGGAGATCCTATCAATAATGTTGATTAGACGAATCGATCGAAAATGCAAATCAACATCAACAACTCAAATAACACAATATATAAAACATTTTAAATATATCTTTACAAATACACTATATAGGAATAGATTTTCGAAGCAAGGATAGGGATTCAAATTTGATTAACTCAAATCAAAGAAAATTCTGATTTGAGAATAAGTTGGAACAAAAGATAAGATGATTAACCAAGAAAATAAGGGAAATGGATAAGCTTATACAAAATCTCGGACAACCTTAATCGGTTCAATCATGATTTCAAGAATAAGAACGATGCAGTATTTTGAAGCAAATCTACATTTGATCTCAAGAGGTAGAATTCATGCATAGCAAGAGATACTAGCATCTAACCAAGGATATAAAAATCTCTGGTGAATCAATGCCTATTGTAAAGGAGTGTCCCCCTTTATACAAATCCATTTGAGGTTGGCGAGACCATCGATGTAACGAACCGATTTTTCGATGCCCGAAAAAATGAACCATTGGGGTAAAAGAAGAAGGAGGTAGAAGAAAAAATAGAAACAATATCAGAATCTTACGAACGCAACGGAATAAAATATAATAGAGGATAACAGATCTTTACACAAAAGAAATTATATCTTTTTTATACATACATCATCAGAATACAGCATCAGAGTTTAATATAATCAACAACACAACTCAGGACTGTTATAATATCTCGTCCTTCCAAAACTGAATACACAGCGGAATATACATCATATACGTCTCGCCATCCAGCTCGTCTCCTGAGCTCCCCAGCAGTCCATCCAGAATCTCTACTCTATAATAACTCGGTCTGACCCGAGCATTATAGTTAAATAACACCCGAGTTAGTCTGGAATACCAGCGTAAGAAAACACACTCAATTGGATTATTAAAGTTTTCAAAAACCTTTGAAAATCAAAAGCATCTCGTTAGACCATGCCACAAATAAACATGTCGGGTTTTTACCTTACGATAGCCAAAACATTTCTTATCAAAATCCTCTGATATTATAATAGTGTTTATATATAAATACTTATTCAAATAGTTGAAACTGTTACATGATTAAATTCCAGCAAACTAGCCACAAAGTGGGTTATACAAACAAAAACATAAAGGCACGTAGGGAGAATTGATTTCCAACGAATGACTAGGCACAGGGGTACCACCCGTCACAGTACCTGGTCTAGATCAGCGTATCGAGGATCCACCCTAAATCCCCTGCAACACAAGACCGGGGCTACCCCATACTGGATAATCCCGAGTAAGATCACCGCACGGTTGGGATCAGCAACCGCACCACACAACCGAAATAAAAAGGTACATCTAGACAGGGATGACCTTACCCTAATGGGTGCGACGCACTTAGCCTTGCTGCATAACCCTTGATTTTCAGTCATTCCCGGTTGATGAGGCTCGAGGCTAAGTGTTACCTTTTTAGAACATTTCACTTAGAATGCTCATCGTCCTCTTGACGATGTTCTGAAAGCATTCATCCATACAAGTCCGTCCCGGGTTCGAACGAAACCGAAGGCACCACTCCTACTACATCCATTTTGGAATCACCCTGAGGATTAGTAGCGATTAGCCCTTGCACTTCACTACTCCATCTTCGACTTCCAGCTCTTGTCTTCCTCACCGAAAACGTTCAAACTGGATCGAAGTGGTTTTCGAAAAATAAATCCCGATCCCAGTCTCTTCGAAACGATCAGCGCATTGGCCAATATTTATAGTCGGCTCTTTAACTATCAATTAACATTCACAACAATCATCAAGCCATAAAAATTTCTCCCAAATTATTTATAATCCTCAAAATAACTTCGCAAGATATATTTCCACTTTTCAACCCTTTGATAACCGTTTCAAACCATCTTTCTCTCACGGAATAAATTCCCCAAATATTTTCTATTTCCACTGAAATCACCAAGTACAAATACTTTATATTTTAAAAAAACTAAAACACATTGTTTTAAAATATACTTTAAAACATTTAAATATAAAACTACTTAAACGCTTTATTTTGAAAATATATACTTTAAAAATAATTAAAATAAAACTACTTTATAAAATATAAAACTAATTTTTAAAATAAAAATTAAGGCAAACTAAATTTAAAATAAGAGTTTACGAAATTCTATACAAGTTTTCAGATTAAAACCTTAACCAAACTATCTTTAAAATAAAATTACTTTACAAAATATAAATATGAATAATTACCCTTTAAATAATTACTACTAAAATAAATTTTGAGAACATTTACTTTAAAATTTAAAATATTTAAAATAATAAATATTCTAAAACATTTCTTTAGTACAAACTTTTAAAGCTTTTCACTTATAAAAAGTCTCCTTTAAAATATACTTGGCTTTCCAAGGAAATGCACTTTCCATTTCCACACCTTTTAAAAATAAATCAATATTTATTTTTAAAAAAATTATCCATTCTTTCTAAATTCTCATCGTGAATTTATACTCCCAAATATCCACTAATATCCATTTCACTTTATAAACCCAGTTCATAAATCCCATAGTCTCATCTTCCTTTTAAATTCCAATTCCAAACACTTAAATTAATCTTCAAATTGATTTCCAAAATTTACTACATTTAAATAAATTTCTTTACTTACCCAATTTCATTTCAAAACTCATTGAATTCAGATTTAACTTCTTAAATTTAATTCAAAATTTTATCTAAGCTGAAATACAAATCTCATACTTCTCCCAAATTTCTTCTTTATTCTATCCAAATCTAAACTTTAAATTTGAAAATAATTTCTTTATTTCTCTAAATAATATCATTACGTCTAAAAATTCATTTATTCCTCTTTATTCAAAATCTACTTCCCATGCTCGGAATTATTTATTTGAATTTTAAAATCAACTTTTATCTTTTCCCAGTTCATTTTTTAATTATTCAAAATCTCCAAAACTACTTTTAAAAGATTCTCTCTTTTATTTCCTTTCAAAAATCCAATCTTTATTATTATTATTTATTATTATTATTTATTTATCTTTTTATAACTCAATACCCAAATATATTCAATCCAAACATAGCATCCAATATTCCAATCCTCAATATGATCAATAACCTGTCACGGGTTATCAAACAAAATATAGACTATAGAAATAAATTACACTACTTTAAGAAACCCAGTTGGATCCCTCCAACATATTTCCCTACATCCATAGATGTTAGCACAATATAAAATACCAATTCCATTTCGAGGTGGAATATCGCAGTATATGGGATTATTTTTATGTCATCCGGTATTATGGGGCGCATAGGGTCTCATCCGCTATATAATGCGGGAAATCAATCACTCCAATATATACTATATACTACTATATAATATACCACATCCAATCAATCCAATCATTCAATCGGATATTTAAATTTAACTATTTAAATTTAAATAAAACCAGATGAGTGAGATTAACTCACCTTTTATTTTGCTGTTTGTAATACATTCCAAACTAGCTTGCTTCCGTGATTTAAAACCTTGTATAAACATTATATAATTTATTAACAATTTAATTAACTTAATAATCAATTTCCATATAGAAATTTTAATTGGAAAATTATTTAATTAAACTATTGATTTCCCCTTTGATAAATTTAATTTACCTATTCTTTTATTTAAGCTAATTTTTCCTATAATAAATAAAATTTTAAGTTACCAAAAATAAATTTAATAATTTGGTTGACAAGTTAATCTCTCTAATACATATTTTAAAAATAAACCAGTAAGTGAAAATATATATGTATATTTATTTTCTTTTTGAACTACACATACATATAAAATAGTCTATAGAGATTCAAAAATCAAATTTTTATATAAATCCTTTAAACATTTAAAATTCCTATATATATTAAATCAAGGTTAACTTAGAAATAAAAATAGCTAAACAGGTCAAGCTTACTTTAGTGTAAAACTCCTTTAATATATATATATACATATATACCATAAGAACCTGATTTTGAATTTCTTCCTCTGTATGTTCATTTATGTACATTACCAAATTTAAATCAGAAAAGAAAAACTGTATATATAACTTACTAAATCAAGTATAAATGAAAGAAAACAAACGAATACCTCTCTGTTTCAATGCAACATGCACACAACTCGAAGCCATCACGACCTCGATCCTGATCTTAACTTAGACCAGGCTACTGACAACGCCACGTCGACTCCTCCAAGCCAGAGATACTGCCTCTCCCACTTCGAAGCCCACATTACCCCTGATGCCGGCCTACCCTATCACCACCGAAGCCCCAAATTGCAAACGAAACAGCTAATGTCACATCGGCCTTCCCCCACCACTCGACATCCCTCACACAACACCTTGCAACTCTAAACGAAGCTGCGACCCTCCTTCTACGCTCTCGATTACTCGCGAGTGCACGAGGATGGGCTCGTCACGGTACGCAACTCCCCTTCCTCTTGTCGACGATCGCGCTTCGCTTTCTCTATTTTTTAAGTGAATTGATTTCGTGAAATTAATGGAAAAGAAGGCAGCCATTTATTTTAAATTTCGAATTGTTTGCTTTTGAACGAAAAGAGGGGTTCTCGTTTTTTTCTATTTCTATCCTTTAATTTCACTCGGCCATTTTGATTTTAGATTGAGGGGAAAAGGACATCTGGTAAGAGATTAGACAAAGTAGAAGACGCGTGTATAAAGGAATGAAACGTGTTGTTTTTTATTTAAATTCCTTTATGTATCCGTAGATTTGCAACAGTTCCTATGCAATTGTATTATTTATTTGAATTTAAATTCAAATTTAAATCATCTTGGTTTCTGCACTCACAATCTCGATCTCCTATCAAGGCGTGCCGCCAGGCGTTTATAATGTTAAACCCCTATTCCGGACGCAATGGAAAAGGTTTCAAGTCCTAACTCGATCGTATGGAGAAGATAGCTTTTTGGACCAATTATTGTAGTGAATTTCGATTAAAATTTTAGCGCGTTTATCTATCATATGATCAAACGATCATTCCAAACACTATGAAAATTGAAATTCGATAATAATTCAATATTACGATCCAATGAAACTAGTTTCATCGAATTTCGAGACTGTGCCTCGGAAGGCTATTTTTAAATATCGCTTTAAAAGATATATTTTCAAAACTTAACCCAACACTTCCCATTTCAAATTTAATATTTCTATTATCTCCAGTATAATCAATATAAATTTTCTTAGTCTTTGAAATATTTTAATCTAGCTTAAAAATCCAAGATTCACTGTTTAAACTAATTTCAGATTATTAAATTCAATAATTTAATTATCTAATAAACAGCGATATTTGAAATTCAAGTTGGAAACTAACTTTTAAACATTTAAAATCAATTAAATATTCCAATTTCAAATATCCAAAAATTTCGGGTCGTCACATTCCTCCTTCCTAAAAGAAGTTCGTCCCCGAAATTACTAATCAAGAGAAATGGTCCTTAACCCGTTCTCTATTTCCCAAACAACTGGTTTCCAACAACTACCCAAAACCAAACAGTTTAAACAATACCCAAAATAATCTTTTTATAACAACACTATTGCCCTTACTAACCTTTCAAACCTACCCAAAATTTCCAAACAACATTACTAACTCAACCATTCAATTTATAATTCAAATTTTAAATTATCAAAATTTTCCAAAATTTTCTAACTCCCTAAATTTTCGAAAAATTTCGCTAGCGTCTCCTTTGCGTAGCTAGCTTGGTACAACTACAAAATGCCTCTACGGACCCCAAATTTCCAAAGAAACAAAAACGCCAAGTGGCCAGACAAGAAAATCATCAAATTCCATATAGAAATTTAGATACATACCTTTGCCGAGCAAATTTCAATTTATCTTCAAAAATCAAAAATCCAATTTGTTACCTTTTGCTTTTTATACACCTGAATATCCTACTAGGCCATAATATTCAATTACAACACTCAAAATTGCTTTATACATTTCTTTACAAAAGTTTCATATCTATTCCATTTACATCCATACGATGCGCATATATCATCCGTACGCAATACCCAATTCGATCGCTCACTCGATCACACAATTTCACTTCCGAACTAGCACTGTCCACCCGACTTCCTAGTGCGGACTTAGATCTTGTTTCTTGATCAGAAACCGTCATTCTCCTTGCATAGCCGCAACTATGATAGAGAATTTCCAGAATCAATCAAAAATTCGTATCCAAAGTTCATCGTCGAAAATCGAGCGTAAAAATCTCAACTCGGATCGGTACAACTACCTTGAAATTCTGTGCTCGAATCTAGATCAAATCGCTATGCGAATAAAACAATATACGTGCATCTTACATATTTGCCCCAATTGATTATTAACTATATCAATTTTCTTTTATTCACATTATTTTGATTCTATTCACTTATTCACCATTATCTCATTCCACAACTTCCAGTTTAAATTTCATCCAATTATTTACTTAGTATATTTCCAATAACAAATTTACTTAAGAATTTCATCGTTCATTTCTTAAGTCCAATATAAATATCTTACACACTTTAAATATTTATTTTTATCTTACCACTTTAGTTTATATCTACTTCTATTCAAATTGAATCTACAATTTCAATATGAATTCAGTTTACATTTATCTCAACCCATATTCAATTAATCATTTCTTTAATTAGTCTCACTACTGATTTATTTAAATCCCAATGGATTTTTTCCCTAACCTTAAATTGTTTTTTTAGTCTACTACGAATAAATCTTTCAACTCATCTTCAACCTTGAATATTGAATTTTATCGATTATCTTCCATTCACAAATGGTGTATATTTTTATTTAAATTAGTTCCACTACTAATTTTTTTCTAATCTCAAACAGTTTCTTGTTTCCAAATTTTATAATTTAGTTCACTTCGAATAAATTTTATAACTTCACTTTATTTTACACATTTTAAATTAAATATCATCCCAACATACAATTCCAATTCATCTACTTACCCTCTTGAATCAATCAGTTTATTTACTAATTTTATCTCAGTTCTTTACTTTATTTAGTCAAATCCTAACTATCTTCCATTACAATTCAAATTAATTCCAAATATTTGGTTTAAATCCTATTTACTTACAAATGCAAATTCATTTCGTTATCCACAATTTTATTTCCAACTTAGCTTTTAATTAAGTAACCTTTCCACTGTGCCCACCTAGACTTTTCTTTACCTTCATCTTTACTTATCCAGATTTAATTACACTCTAATTATTCAATTTTAAACTTCCATAAGTTTTCCAAACTTAAATACATTTATTAACTAATCTTTCTAATTTATTTCATCTAACTGGTTTTCTTCACCAGCTTAATTCATTTTCAATCAAATTTAACTTACTAATTATATTTATCACTTCATTCTCAAATTTAATTTCAAATCTTAATAAAAAGTTTATTTCTAAACCTTTACTCCTTTAGTTTCTTTGAACATAATTACAATTCACTTTTCTTACACAATTTAAATTGATTCCACTATTCAACTTTAATTCTAGTTCTATTACTTACAAATTTAAATAAATTTATTCTCCCATAAATTTACTTCCAATAAAATAAATTTTTACTTTTATTTACTAGATTGAATTACATTCCATTTCAATTTGAATTTTTAAACTTCCCTAAGTTTCCAACTTATTTAAATTCCTTAAACATTTTGAATAAGATTTCAGAGTCTTTTAATCAATTACTCAACATTTCAAAATCATTTTTGAAATTAATTATATCCAAACCAAATTATTCCTTTGCATTACAAAATCAAACTCAATTTCGCAAAAAATGCAAATTTAAAATATTCGGGTAGCAATTTCTTCTCTTGGAAACTTGAAAATGAACATAACTGATGTTGTAGTCATCACCGAAGTTATTTTCCAACGACCCAAGAGAGTTAAATGCTTTTATCTCTTTAAAACCCTTCAAATATTTTTGAATTCCAAATCTCACCAGATTTCAAATCCAATTCAAAATATTTATCAAATACTACCACCCTTATTTTTCCAAAACTTTTGAAAACCATTTTCAGCCAAAGGAATTTAAACTTTTCCCAAAATTCCAAATTCCAAATTCTTTCAATTCATGTTCAAATATTACTCTGAAATCTTATGTTAAATTATAAATTACATTTATAATTCTCACTTACAATTTAATTATATAATATGAATTTTCTTTTTTAGCTTTTGTTATGATTTTCAATTTGTTATTCAATTTCTACAAAATAATGACAACAACTTAATATTATCATTCCCTAACATCCAAGCAACCATATTTATCTATAATGATTTATGAAAAATTATTTCTTTTATATACAAAATAATTTGGGTAAAATTATTTCATTTACCCTATTTTAAAACAATACTGTGTCGATTTATCTTGTTTAAGAGTTTAGAAACCCCTATCGAAGACACGGCTCCCCACATATCGACCAGAATTCATAAACGCTCAACCGATAAGTCAACACAATATAAAAACAATTTTATATTCACTAACAAATATGTGCTCATATCTATTAATACACTCAAACTCATTTCTAGAGTACTACGGACTCTATTTCTAATGAGTAATCCTTACCAGAGCTAAGGTTCTCGCTTAACCTTTAGCTCTGATACCAAGTGTAACGACCCGATTTTTCGATGCCCGAAAAACCAACCATTAGGGTAAAAAGAAGAAGGAGGTAGAAGAAGAAATAGAAACAATATCATAATCTTACCAACGCAGCAAAAAAAATAGAATAGATGATAACATATCTTTACACAAAAGAAATTATATCTATTTTATAAATACATCATCAGAATACAGCATCAGAGTTCAATACAAGCAACAACAAAACTCAGGACGGTGATAATATCTCATCCTTCCAAAACTGAATACACAACGGAATATACATCATATACGTCGGATACGTCTCGCCATCCAGCTCGTCTTCTGAGCTGCCAAGCAGTCCATCCAGAATTTGTACTCCAAAATACTCGGTCTGACCCGAGCATTATAGTTAAATAACACCCGAGTCGGTCTGGAATACCAGCGTGAAAAAAAACACTCAATTGGATTATTAAAGTTTTCAAAAACCATTGAAAATCAAAAGCATCTCGTAAGACCACGTCATAAATAAACATGTCGGGTTTTTACCATACGATAGCCAAAACATTTCTTATCAAAATCCTCCAATATTATAATAGTGTCTGTATACAAATACTTATTCAAATAGCTGAAATTGTTACATGATTAAATTCCAACATACTAGCCACAATGTAACGACCCGTATTTTTACGGATCGAAGGATCATAGAATTGTTGTTCGTAAGTCTTAAGTCGAAAGTCTTAAGTCGTAAGTCTTAAGTCGTAAGTCTTAAGTCGTAAGTCTTAAGTCGTAAGTCTTAAGTCGAAAGTCTTAAGTCGAAAGTCTTAAGTCGAAAGTCTTAAGTCGTAAGTCTTAAGTCGTAAGTCTTAAGTCGTAAGTCTTAAGTCGAAAGTCTTAAGTCGAAAGTCTTAAGTCGTAAGTCGTAAGTCTTAAGTCGTAAGTCTTCAGTCGAAAGTCTTAAGTCGAAAGTCTTAAGTCGTAAGTCTTAAGTCGTAAGTCTTAAGTCGTAAGTCTTAAGTCGAAAGTCTTAAGTCGTAAGTCTTAAGTCGTAAGTCTTAAGTCGAAAGTCTTAAGTCGTAAGTCTTAAGTCGTAAGTCTTAAGTCGTAAGTCTTAAGTCGTAAGTCTTAAGTCGTAAGTCTTAAGTCGAAAGTCTTAAGTCGTAAGTCTTAAGTCGTAAGTCTTAAGTCGTAAGTCTTAAGTCGTAAGTCTTAAGTCGTAAGTCTTAAGTCGTAAGTCGTGGGTCTTGATGAGTCGTGACCGACTTAAGGGGGCATACAAGTTAAGGATTTCAGCCTATAAAAAGGAGTGCCTATCTTCATTTTTGGAATCCAGATTTTGAAGCGACGAAGTGCTGCCATTTTGAGAGCTCGACTACAACACTTCTTCACTTATTTTCTCCACTTTAATCTTGTGCTTCCATTCATCTAGATTGAAGATCAAATCGAAGATCCAAGAGTCAAAGTTAAAGGTCTACATCCATCGAAGAGAGATTTCATCGTTTGAAGGAAAATCTTGTCGGATCAAGCTAGATCCTTTGATGTCCAGATCTGAAGTTGTTATCTTTTGAGGTGTTTAGGTGATTCGGTGAGTGGTAGTTATCTCTCACACGGACCCAAAGGAGTATATTGGATCGGTGGCTTGTTTATGTGTTAAAGATAGAGATTTCTTGCATTTTCCTTAAGTCTGCATGTAGATCCATTGTCTATGAAGTTTTGGATACCCATTTTTGCTACATGTTAACTTATATAAGTTTATTCATCAAGTTTTAGAGATATTTGCTTATGATTCATACTTGTTAGATTTGGACATTTTAATTACGAAATTGCCATTCTTGTATAATTGCTTATTAGATCTTGTTTGAATGTTTGACTGCTTGGATTAATGATTGATTTGATTGATAGATTGTTGCAAATTAGCTAATAGTTGATTTGGACAAGTTGGTCGAAGATGATTCAAAAGCTAAGTGGAGAGGCTCTTGAGTGGTGAAAGTAGCTTGTGGCATATGAAGCGGATGTTAAAGTTCATATGGATAGATTCGATGATGATGGACTTTGCTATGATGCGATGAAGCAAAGCATGATGTGAGATAGCCTTGATTTAATCCAGACGGGATCATCCCAAGCATGTTGATAACTCGATGATGCGGTTCGAGTTAGTTGATAATGGTGGGCTCGAGAGGCGCTTGGGCTAGTATGAGAATAGTCGTTGAGGAGGATGACTAGGAGGCTGAGATTTCATCGTTGTTGAAGGTTCTAGCATGCTCAAAGCAAGAGTACGTTGGGCAGATTCAACAGTCCCAAACACGGGCTGCGATGACGTGCTAGTACTCTGGGTAGTTGCGAAAATTCCTAGGCACGGGCAGCGATGACGTGCGGAGTTGTTTCTAGAACCGGGGTTGCCATTAGCCCTTGACTGACGGCTGAAAGAATGTGCCGGTCATTCAATTAACGATGGTATCAAGGCAATGATAATAATGATAGCTAGGGTCATGGATGTTTGGTTGTATTGTCACTCGGTCTCAAGAGCGATGTTTTGTGGGTGCTTATCTGATCTTGGTTTAGGCCTTGGTGGTTTGTACTTGGAAAACATCGACCTTGACTCGAGTGATAATTGCTTTACTTTAATTGTCAGCTTTGCTATGTTTGTTCTGCTTAGTGTGTCTGGGGGCTATCACTGTAGAAAGAGGTGGAGTGGGATGGTTGGGTTCCTATTCCTTTGTACCCTTTATACTCTTTTGGTATGTTTGATAGTTGATTTACTGCTCACTAAGATTTTTGTCTGACTCAAGGTTTTATGTTTAACTCTTATTACCTTGGGCTGTTCATCCATGTTGGGATGGACAGACTAGGTAGCAGGTGACAGGTGTTGTTCTTAGTGACTAACGCTGTTGATGACGAAGACGAGCAGGAGGCTTTTGCATATTGTTTTCTTATTATATGTACTGGGTATTCCGCTGTTTGTATGATTCTCTGAGTGTTATGTAGTGAGGCTTGATGTATTGGATATTCAGATGTTTGTATCAAATTGTTATGAGCTTATATGATGAGACTTCTGTTAGAGCTTCACTATGTATACTTTCTATTGTATTTTATCCATGCGCTATGAGTCATACGATAGACTATTCTGTGTTTACCTTATCCTAACGATCATCCGTGGCTGCCTGGCACACTTTACAGCGCAATATTTCCTTGTATGGTGTGGGAGTCATGGGTGGTCGTCACATTTGGTATCAGAGCTTTGGTTAATCGATTTTAGCCAACGCTCGCTGACGTAACCACGTATGAGAGACGTAATTGTAATTTTGATGGATGATTACTATATATATAATATAGTAGCTTAGAAGGATTTGAACTTCTTATGCAGTTGTTTCTCAGGGTATATTAATCATTTCTTTTCGATATTAGGAATGAGTCGAAGAGGGAGACCAGCTACTAGGGGAGGCCATGCTGTTGAGGGGGCTGCTGATTATGCTTCTATGTTCGAGGCTATGATGACTTCGATCATGAGAAGGATGCCAGCTCCGGGGCCATCGGTAGATGTTGGAGTTCAGGTTCAAGCCCCAAGACCAGTGGATTTTGCTAAGCTTTGTAAGGACTATACTGCTCTTGGAGGGAAGGTTTTCTTGGGAACAGAATCAACCATAGAAGTCCAGAGATGGATAGATGCTTGTAGAAGGATCTTTGGTGACTTGGGAATTGAGGATGTGACTAAGAGGAAGCTTGCATCAAGACAGCTTCAGGGAAGAGCTTCTGATTGGTGGAACTCTATCATCATTGATACTCCAGAGGAAGAGATCACTTGGGAGCAATTCCAAGTCAGATTTGAAGCTAAGTTCATTTCTACAGCTCAGAAATCTGTTTTGTTTAAGAAGTTTGTGGAGCTCAAGCAAGGTGGAAGACCAGTTCTTGAGTATGTTTCTGAGTTTGAAGCTTTGTCCAAGTATGCTCGGTCATATATTGAATCCCCTTATCAGAAGAATGAGAAGTTTGTGATAGGCCTGGACAGTTATCTTGGGAGGCAGTTGGTGGATCATTTGGACGATCCGTTTGAGAAGCTTGTGGAGAAGGCTCTCAGGCATGAGAATCTGTTTCCTAAGGAAGGATCTGTTGTTGTTGTGACCAAGGAGCAAGGTGGAAACAAGAAGAGGAAGCAGCAGCAGCAGAAGGGTAAGAATGGTCAAAAGAAGCCGAAGGGTGAAGTGACCTGCTACAATTGCCAGCAGAAGGGCCATCTCTCCAGGGATTGTAAGAATCAGAAGGCGCCGGCGAAGTGCCACAACTGTGATAAGCCGGGGCATTTCAGGAAGAATTGTCCGGAACCGAGGAAGGACAAGCAGATTGTGCAAGCTTATGCTTTGGGGGCTGTTCCATCATCTTCGAAAGCTCCTACTGCAGAAGAGAAGAGGAAGAGTGTGGTGGTTCAAGGTACTCTTTCCATTTGTGGTGTTTCAGTGAGAGTGTTGTTTGATACTGGGGCGTCGCATTCCTTTGTTTGTAGTGAACTTCTAGGCCGGTTGGGTTTGGAACCGGATATTGTTGATAGACCATTGGTTGTGACTAATCCAGTTGGGGGTTCGTCATGTTTGTGTATGATATGCCGTGGTCCAGTTGTATCGAGTCATGATTGCTCTTTTGTTTGTGATTGTTTTGTTCTGAACTTTGTGGGGTTCGAAATTATTTTGGGTATGGACTGGCTTAGGAAGTATGCGGCAAGGGTTGATTGCAAGAGGCTGGAGGTGACAGTCGAGAATGTGGAGGGTCGAAAGGTTGTGATACGATGTAAGCATGAAGAAGGCGTCTTCATGAGCTTCATGTATTCGCTGGTTGTTCCACGGGATGGACTGTCATCGGTGCCTATCGTGAATGGATTTGAGGATGTCTTTGACGAGGTCAAAGGGTTACCGCCGCATAGAGAGATCGAGTTTCGTATCGATCTAGTTGAAGGAGCCAGACCTGTTGTGATGCCGCTTAGGCGAATGGCGCCTAGGGAACAGCAAGAGTTGAAGGTGCAAGTTGATGACCTTTTACAGAAAGGATTCATTCAGCGTAGTGTGTCCGAATGGGGTGCACCAGTTGTGTTCGCAACCAAAGCGGATGGATCGTTGAGGTTGTGTGTGGACTATCGTGAGCTGAATAAAGTGACTAAGAAGAACAAGTATCCGTTGCCGAGAATAGATGACTTGTTTGATCAGCTTCACGGAGCTAAGGTGTTTTCTCAGATGGATTTGGCAACGGGATTTCACCAGTTGAGAGTGGCAAAGGATAGTGTGTCGAAGACTGCTTTTAGGACACCATCCGGTTTCTATGAGTGGCTGGTAATGCCGTTTGGATTGACCAATGCACCAGCATATTTTGTGGATCTTATGAATAGAGTGTTCAGGGATCAGTTGAACAAGTTTGTACTTGTGTTTGTGGATGATATTTTGATTTATTCCAAGACTGAAGAAGAGCACAAGACGCATTTGCGTATTGTTTTGGAAATCTTGCGAAAACATCAGCTGAGGGCTAAGTTTTCGAAGTGTCACTTCTGGAAGAGTGAAGTGAGGTTCTTAGGCCATGTTATCTCTGGAAATGGAATAGCGGTTGATCCCGCTAAGGTGGCAGCAATCCAGGATTGGGTTAGACCTAAGAATGTATCTGATGTGAGAAGTTTTCTTGGATTAGCAGGATATTATCGTCGGTTTATCAAAGACTTTTCCAAGATAGCTGCACCATTAACAGGGTTGACGAAAAAGAACCAAGTGTTCAGATGGGATGCTAAGTGTGAGCAAGATTTCGGAATCCTGAAAGAGCGATTGACAAGTGCTCCTGTTTTGGCTATTCCAAGTGGAAATGATGAGATGGTGATTTACACCGATGCATGTGGTACTGGACTTGGAGCAGTGCTAATGCAGAAGGATAAAGTTGTTGCATATGCAAGTCGACAACTGAAGCCGCATGAAAGTAATTATCCGACTCATGATTTGGAGTTAGCGGCGATTGTATTTGCTTTGAAGATGTGGAGACATTACCTATTGGGAGTTCGATTTGAGTTGTTTACAGATCATAAGTCATTGAAGTATCTTTTCTCCCAAAAGGATTTGAATCTTCGACAGCAACGATGGTTAGACTTTTTAGCATCATATGATTTTGGTGTAGCCTATACTCCGGGAAAAGGTAACGCAGTGGCAGATGCGTTAAGTCGAAGACATGCAGGTTTGGGAGCCATGTTTTCGGAATGGAAGAGTCTTGAGTATTTGGCTGGATTTGACTTCAGGCCTAGATGTGAATTGGAACCTGAGATGTTGACAAACTTATCGATAAGACCTACTCTAGTGGAAAGAATTGGCGAGAGCCAAAAGCGAGACGATAAGCTTGTCAAGATTATCCGTGATTTGGAATCTGGATTGGACCCAGAGAAGGATAAAGGATTCGAGGTCGATCAAGAGGGTTGGCTTCGGAAACAGGGACGACTGGTTGTTCCCGATATAGATGAATTGAGAAATGAAGTTTTGAAGGAAAGTCATCACTCAAAGTTGACAATTCATCCAGGTGGAAATAAGATGTATCGGGATATGAAGAGAACCTATTACTGGGAAGGTATGAAGAAGGATGTTGGAAATTTTATTTCCAAGTGTATGAACTGCCAGTTGGTAAAAGCCGAACAGAAGAAGCCAAGTGGATTGCTTCAGCCATTAGAAGTTCCTACATGGAAGTGGGAGCAAATATCGATGGATTTTATCAATGGACTACCTAGAACCAGAGCAGGAAATGAAGGGATTTGGGTCATCGTAGATCGTTTGACTAAGAGTGCAAGATTTATTCCTGTTCGATCAACTAGGACTGCATCGAAATTGGCTGAGTTGTATGTTAAGTGGATAGTTCGATTCCATGGTATTCCAAAGAGTATAGTGAGCGATCGAGACCCATTGTTCACTAGTGGATTTTGGAAGAGCTTCCAGGAAGTTTTGGGAACTGAATTGTGTTTGAGTACAGCTTATCACCCCCAAACAGATGGTCAGACCGAGAGAGTCAACCGAGTTTTGGAAGATCTTCTCCGAGCATGTGTTTTGGACTTCGGAGGATCATGGGAAGATCATCTTCATTTGGTGGAATTTTCATATAATAACAGTTACCAGTCAAGTATTGGTATGGCACCATATGAGGCATTGTATGGAAGACCGTGTAACTCTCCGACATGTTGGTTGGAAACTGGAGAAAAGCTGATACTTGGGCCCGAAATGATTCGATAGACTTCAGATTGTATAGAGACCATTCAGCGACGAATGAAGGCAGCCCAAGATCGTCAGAAAAGTTATGCCGATAAGCATCGAAAAGATTTGGAATTCGACGTAGGAGATATGGTTTTTGTGAAGATTTATCCACTAAAGAATGTTATTCGATTCGGGAAGAAAGGAAAATTGACTCCGAGATTTGTTAGACCATTCCCGATCGTCGAGTGAATTGGAAAGCTTGCTTATAAGTTGGAGTTACCAGAAAAGATGTCGGGTGTGCACAATGTTTTTCACGTGTCGTATCTACGGAAGTATGTGCACGACCCAAATACAGTGGTTGCTGCTGATAGCTGTGAAGATTTGGAAGTTGATCCAGTTATTAGAAGACCTCGTAAGCCACTTCGTGTTGTAGAAACTGACACGAAACAGCTTAGGAGGAAGGTAGTCAAGTTGCTCAAGGTACAATGGAGTGATGATGTTAACGACTGTACATGGGAGGAGGAAGAGAGGATGAAGGCAGCTCATCCTGAACTCTTCGAGGTATGGCCCTAAGGTGTCGTGACATCTCATGAATTTGTAACTTGTTCTAGTCTTAGAATTCTGCATGCTAGGCTAGTAATTGGATGCATGGTTTGTTGATTGCTATGGATGGTAGGCATGCAGAATAGTTTTGATTGCTCTTGTTTGTTTGGAATTTCGGGGGCGAAATTCCTAAGGGGGAGAGAATGTAACGACCCGTATATTTACGGATCGAAGGATCGTAGAATTGTTGTTCGTAAGTCTTAAGTCGAAAGTCTTAAGTCGAAAGTATTAAGTCGTAAGTCTTAAGTCGTAAGTCTTAAGTCGTAAGTCTTAAGTCGTAAGTCTTAAGTCGTAAGTCTTAAGTCGTAAGTCTTAAGTCGTAAGTCTTAAGTCGTAAGTCTTAAGTCGAAAGTCTTAAGTCGTAAGTCTTAAGTCGTAAGTCTTAAGTCGTAAGTCTTAATTCGTAAATCTTAAGTCGAAAGTCTTAAGTCGAAAGACTTAAGTCGAAAGTCTTAAGTCGAAAGTCTTAAGTCGAAAGTCTTAAGTCGTAAGTCTTAAGTCGAAAGTCTTAAGTCGTAAGTCTTAAGTCGTAAGTCTTAAGTCGTAAGTCTTAAGTCGAAAGTCTTAAGTCGAAAGTCTTAAGTCGTAAGTCTTAAGTCGTAAGTCTTAAGTCGTAAGTCTTAAGTCGTAAGTCTTAAGTCGAAAGTCTTAAGTCGTAAGTCGTAAGTCTTAAGTCGTAAGTCTTAAGTCGTAAGTCATAAGTCGTAAGTTTTAAGTCGTAAGTCTTAAGTCGAAAGTCTTAAGTCGTAAGTCTTAAGTCGTACGTCTTAAGTCGTAAGTCTTAAGTCGTAAGTCTTAAGTCGTAACTCTTAAGTCGTAAGTCTTAAGTCGTAAGTCTTAAGTCGTAAGTCGTGGGTCTTGATGAGTCGTGACCGACTTAAGGGGGCATACAAGTTAAGGATTTCAGCCTATAAATAGGAGTGCCTATCTTCATTTTTGGAATCCAGATTTTGAAGCGACGAAGTGCTGCCATTTTGAGAGCTCGACTACAACACTTCTTCACTTATTTTCTCCACTTTAATCTTGTGCTTCCATTCATCTAGATTGAAGATCAAATCGAAGATCCAAGAGTCAAAGTTAAAGGTCTACATCCATCGAAGAGAGATTTCATCGTTTGAAGGGAAATCTTGTCGGATCAAGCTAGATCCTTTGCTGTCCAGATCTGAAGTTGTTATCTTTTGAGGTGTTTAGGTGATTCGGTGAGTGGTAGTTATCACTCACACGGACCCAAAGGAGTATATTGGATCGGTGACTTGTTTATGTGTTAAAGATAGAGATTTCTTGCATTTTCCTTAAGTCTGCATGTAGATCCATTGTCTATGAAGTTTTGGATACCCATTTTTGCTACATGTTAACTTATATAAGTTTATTCATCAAGTTTTAGAGATATTTGCTTATGATTCATACTTGTTAGATTTGGACATTTTAATTACGAAATTGCCATTCTTCTATAATTGCTTATTAGATCTTGTTTGAATGTTTGACTGCTTGGATTAATGATTGATTTGATTGATAGATTGTTGCAAATTAGCTAATAGTTGATTTGGACAAGTTGGTCGAAGATGATTCAAAAGCTAAGTGGAGAGGCTCTTGAGTGGTGAAAGTAGCTTGTGGCATATGAAGCGGATGTTAAAGTTCATATGGATAGATTCGATGATGATGGACTTTGCTATGATGCGATGAAGCAAAGCATGATGTGAGATAGCCTTGATTTAATCCAGACGGGATCATCCCAAGCATGTTGATAACTCGATGATGCGGTTCGAGTTAGTTGATAATGGTGGGCTCGAGAGGCGCTTGGGCTAGTATGAGAATAGTCGTTGAGGAGGATGACTAGGAGGCTGAGATTTCATCGTTGTTGAAGGTTCTAGCATGCTCAAAGCAAGAGTACGTTGGGCAGATTCAACAGTCCCAAACACAGGCTGCGACGACGTGCTAGTACTCTGGGTAGTTGCGAAAATTCCTAGGCACGGGCAGCGATGACGTGCGGAGTTGTGTCTAGAACCGGGGTTGCCATTAGCCCTTGACTGGCGGCTGAAAGAATGTGCCGGTCATTCAATTAACGATGGTATCAAGGCAATGATAACAATGATAGCCAGGGTCATGGATGTTTGGTTGTATTGTCACTCGGTCTCAAGAGCGATGTTTTGTGGGTGCTTATCTGATCTTGGTTTAGGCCTTGGTGGTTTGTACTTGGAAAACATCGATCTTGACTCGAGTGATAATTGCTTTACTTTAATTGTCAGCTTTGCTATGTTTGTTCTGCTTAGTGTGTCTGGGGGCTATCACTGTAGAAAGAGGTGGAGTGGGATGGTTGGGTTCCTATTCCTTTGTACCCTTTATACTCTTTTGGTATGTTTGATAGTTGATTTACTGCTCACTAAGACTTTTGTCTGACTCAAGGTTTTATGTTTAACTCTTATTACCTTGGGCTGTTCATCCATGTTGGGATGGACAGACTAGGTAGCAGGTGACAGGTGCTGTTCTTAGTGACTAACGCTGTTGATGACGAAGACGAGCAGGAGGCTTTTGCATATTGTTTTCTTACTATATGTACTGGGTATTCCGCTGTTTGTATGATTCTCTGAGTGTTATGTAGTGTGGCTTGATGTATTGGATATTCAGATGTTTGTATCAAATTGTTATGAGCTTATATGATGAGACTTCTGTTAGAGCTTCACTATGTATACTTTCTATTATATTTTATCCATGCGCTATGAGTCATACGATAGACTATTCTGTGTTTACCTTATCCTAACGATCATCCGTGGCTGCCTGGCACACTTTACAGCGCAATATTTCCTTGTATGGTGCGGGAGTCATGGGTGGTCGTCACACACAAAGTGGGTTATACAAACAAAAATGGTAAAGGCATGTAGGGAGAATGGATACCCAACGAATGACTAGGCACTGGGGTACCACCTGTCACATTACCTGGTCTAGATCAGCGTACCAAGGATCCACCCTAAATCCCTTACAACACAAGACTGGGACTACCCCTTACAGGATAATCTCGAGCAAGATCACCTTGTGGTAGGGATCAGCAACCGCACTACACAGCCAAAATAAAAAGGGACATCTAGACAGGGATGACCTTACCCTAATGGGTGCGACCCACTTAGCCTTGTTGCATAACCCCTGATTTTCAGTCATTCTCGATTGGTGAGGCTCGAGGCTAAGCACTACCTTTTTAGAACACTTCATTTAGTATACTCATCGTTCTCCTGACGATGTTCTGAAAGCATTCATCCATACAAGTCCGTTCCGGGTTCGAACGGAACCGTAGGCACTACTCCTACTACATCCATCAGGATTAGTAGCGATCAGCCCTTGTACTTCACTGCTCCATCTTCGACTTCCAGCTCTTGTCTTCCCACGAAAACGTTCAAACTAGATCGAAGTGGTTTTCGAAAAATAAATCCTGAACCCGGTCTCTTCGAAACGATCAACGCATTGGCCAATATTGATAGTCGGTTATTTAACTATCAATTAACATTCACAACAATCATTAAGCCATGATAATTTCTTCCAAATTATTAATAATCCTCAAAATATCTTCGCAAGATATATTTCCACTTTTCAACCCTTTGATAACTGTTTCAAACCATCTTTTTCTCACGGAATAAATTCCCCAAATATTTTCTATTTCCACTAAAATCACCAAGTACAAATACTTTATATTTTAAAAAAAAAATTAAAACACTTTGTTTTAAAATATACTTTAAAACACTTAAATTTAAAACTACTTAAACACTTTATTTTGAAAAAAAATATACTTTAAAAATATTAAAATAAAACTATTTTATAAAATATAAAACTTTTTAAAATAAAAATTAAGCCAAACTAAATCTAAATAAGAGTTTACGAAGTTCTATACAAGTTTTTAAATTAAAACTTTACCAAACTATCTTTAAAATAAAATTACTTTATAAAATATAAATGTTAATAATTACCCTTTAAATAATAATTACTTCTAAAATAAATTTTGAAAACATTTAGTTTAAAATTTAAAACGTTTAAAAATAATAAATATTCTAAAACATTTCTTTAAAACAAACTTTTAAAGCATTTCACTTATAAAAAATCTCCTTTAAAATATACTTGGCTTCCCAAGGAAATATACTTTCCATTTCCACACCCTTTAAAAATAAATCAATATTTATTTTTAAACAAATTATCCATTCTTTCTAAATTCCCATCGTGAATTTATACTCCCAAATATCCTCTGATATCCATTTCACTTTATAAACCCAGTTTATAAATCTCATCTTCCTTTTAAATTCCAATCCCAAACACTTAAATAATCTTCAAATTGATTTACAAAATTTACTTCATTTAAGTAAATTTCTTTACTTACCCAATATCATTTCAAAACTCATTGAATTCAGATTTAACTACTTAAATTTAATTCAAAATCTTATTTAAGCTGAAATACAAATCTCATACTTCTCCCAAATTTCTTCTTTGTTCTTTCCAAATCTAAACTTTAAATTTGAAAATAATTTCTTTATTTCACTAAATAAATCATTAAGTCTAAAAATTCATTTATTCCTCTTTATTCGAAATCTACTTCCCATGCTCGGAATTATTTAATCAACTTTTATCTTTTCCCAATTCATTCTTTAATAATCCAAATTCTCCAAAATTACTTTTAAAAGATTCTCTCTTTTATTTCCTTTCAAAAATCCAATCTTTATTATTATTATTATTTATTTATTGATAACTCAATACCCAAGTATATTCAATCCAAACATAGCATCCAATATTCCAATCCCCAATATAATCAATAACCTGTCACAGATTATCAAATAAAACATAGACTATAGAAATAAATTACACTACTTTGAGGAACCCAGTTGGATCCCTTTAACCTGTTTCTCTGCATCCACGGATGTTGGCACAATATAAAATACCAGTTCCACTTCGAGGTGGAATATTGCGGTATATGGGATTATTTTTATATCATCCGCTATTATGTGGCGCATAGGGCCTCATCCGCTATATAATGCGGGGGATCAATCACTCCAATATATACTACATACTACTATATAATATACCGCATCCAATCAATCCAATCATTCAACCAAATATTTAAATTTAACTATTTAAATTTAAATAAAACCCAAATGAGTGAGATTAACTCACCTTTTATTTTGCTGTTTGCAATCCATTCCAAACTGGCTGGCTTCCGTGATTTACAACCTTGTATAAACATTATATAATTTATTAATAATTTAGTTAACTTAATAATCAATTTCCATATAGAAATTTTAATTGGAAAATGATTTAATTAAACTATTAGTTTCCCTTTGATAAATTTAATTTACCCATACATTTATTTAAGCTAATTTTTCCTATAATAAATAAAATTTTAAGTTACCAAAAATAAACTTAATAAGTTGGTTGACAGGTTAATCTCTCTAATACATATTTTAAAAACAAACCAGTAAGTGAAAATATATACGTATATTTATTTTCTTTTTGAACTGCACATATATATAAAATAGTCTATAGAGATTCAAAAATCAAATTTTTAGATAAATCCTTTAAACATTTAAAATTCCTATATATATTAAATCAAGGTTAACGTAGAAATAAAAACAGCTAAACATGTCAAGCTTACTTTACTGTAAAACTCCTTTAATACACACACACACACACACACACCATATGAACCTGATTTTAAATTTCTTCTGTATGTACATTTATACACATTACCAAGTTTAAATTGGAAAAGAAAAACTGTATATATATAACTTGCTAAATCAAGTATAAATAAAAGAAAACAAACGAATACCTCGCCGTCTCAATCCAACACGCACACACCTCGAAGCCATCACGACCTCGATCCTGTGCCTCGATCTTGACTCCTACCAGGCTGCTGACAACGCCGCGTCGACTCCTCCAAGCCAGAGATAATGCCTCTCCCATTTCGAAGCCCACGTTACCCCCGATGTCGGCCTACCTTAACATCACCGAAGCCCCAAATTGCGAATGAAACACCTAATGTCACATCGGCCTTCCCCCACCACTCGACTTCCCTTACGCGACACCTGGAAACTACAAACGACGCCGCGACCCTCCTTCTACGCTCTCGACTACTCGCGAGTGCACGAGGATGGACTCATGATGGTTCGCAACTCCCCTTCCTCTTATCGACGATCGCGCTTCGCACTCCCTATTTTTTTTAAGTGAATTGATTTCGTGAAATTAATGGAAAAGAGGGCAGCCATTTATCTTAAATTTCTAATTTTTTGCTTTTGAACGAAAAGAGGGGTTTTTGTTTTTTTCTATTTCTGTCCTTTAATTTCTCTTCTCCATTTTGATTTTAGATTGAGGGAAAAATGACATCTGGTAAGAGATTAGACAGTAGAAGAGGCGTGCACAAAGGAATGAAACGTGTTGTTTTCTTTTTTCTAATTCCTTTACATATCCGTAGATTAGCAACAGTTCCTATGCAATTATATTATTTATTTGAATTTAAATTCAAATTTAAATCATCTTGGTTTCCGCACTCACAATCTCGATCTTCTATTGAGGCATGCCGCTAGGCGTTTATAATGTTAAACCCCTATTCCGGACGCAATGGAAAAGGTTTTGAGTCCTAACTCGATCATATGGAGAAGATTGTTTTTGGACCAGTTATTGTATTGAATTTCGATTAAAATTTTAGCGCGTTTATCTATCGTATGATCAAACGATCACTCCAAACACTACAAAAATTGAAATCTGATAATAATTCAATATTACGGATCCAATGAAACTAGTTCGTCGAATTCCGTGACTGTGCCTCAGAATGTTATTTTTAAATATCGATTTAAATGATATATTTTAAAAACTAAACCCAACACTTCCAATTTCAAATTTAATATTTCTATTATCTCTAGTATAATCAATATAAGTTTTATAAGTCTTTGAAATATTTTAATCCAGCTTAAAATCCAAGATTCACTATTTAAACCAATTTCAGATTATTAAATTCAATAATTTAATTATCTAATAAATGACGATATTGAAATTCAAGTTAGAAACTAACTTTAAATATTTAGAATCAATTAAATATTCCAATTTCAAACATCCAAAAATTCCAGGTCGTCACAGCTGACTCATTGTAAAGGTCATTCGAAGTGGAGTTATGGGATACTTCAAAATCAAAAGAAGATGCATAGTGGGGAACAAGGATGAATTTTGGAACCGCAGGAAGCGTTCCAAAATCAATGGAAACCGAGTCAAAAAGGAAGAGATTCAAGCTCGAATGAAAGTGATTCTGTAAATAAATTTACCATATATGTTAAGTTTGCCTAGAGCCAAAGCTCTGATACCAACTGTAACGACCCGCTATTTTGGACCATTCAAATCGACAATAAAACTACACATATCTGACTTGAATAGCTCAAAATGCCAAATTGTTAATTTAAATTTGGCAAATCTCAGAATATACAGCAAATAAATAAATCACGGAATCACATACACAGAGTAATATAATGCAGCAGAAGTAAAGAGATAGTAGTTGATAAAGCTGCTATATAAATACATCAGAGTTATACAAGATATACAGAAGTTTCAATACGATAAACAAGTAAAAATCAAAAGTATAGATCACGCGAATCATCCGGATAACTGGAATCAACTGGATAAATGAAAGCGAAACAGATAGCTGGATCTTTAAGCAAGCTCCAGCTTTGAAGGTGAGTCTCTAATGTTGTATCACTCAGTCTGAACCGAGCGTAAAGCAAATACACAGAACACTCGAGTCAGGACATACATACTTGTACAATGTAAACCAACTCAAGTGAACTGTAATATAAAGGTACAAGTAACTTAAAGGATGCTTGGGAACGCCCATCCTCTAGGGATCCGTCAAACTATTTACAATGTAGTAATATATGCTATTATAATAATGTTTATTAGTAAAATAAACTTACTTGAAAATAGCGTTAAGGAGTTACCCATATCCCCCTTAACGCATAGCAGTGCCAATAGTCTATACAGTACCATAATACCTCCTGATCGGGAGGCTACCATCGGATACTCCATAGGTACGACACAAATCAAACTCATATAAGGCGTGCCAGGGTAGGTGACACGACACAATGAGGCAATGCCAGGGTAGATATACCAATTACGCATCCGGGTTGGTGGTGACGCACAGCCGCAGCTACCGCCAACCTCGAGCCACACCCTAAAAAAATCAAAGGGCCCCAACCAATCATAAAGTAATGGAATGGTATCGAAGGAGTGTGTCCGATAAGAGGAGCTACCTCAGTGGACCGAGAATCGCTCCTGTTTTAGCCACTTATGCCAACTCACGGGAGTCGGGTCCACGTATATACCTCAATAGAACATCGCCACCATCCTACTTCATTCTGGAATCTCCACCGCGTACACGGTTGTTAAAGTGGTTTTCGGTATCGAAAGAGACTATGTCCATATCTGATCCCGGTCTCTTTAACAACCAACCGTTATTATAACCCATGGATATTTATTTCAAAACATTTCTATTCCAAAACCATTTAAAATTAAATACCATTAATTTCCAAAATAATATCCATTTCAAAACTAAATACTTTATTATTTCATTTCAAAACCAAATCAATATATCATTTCACTTTCAAAACCCAAAGTAATAATATATCATTTAAATTCCAAAACGAAATCAATATATCATTTAAATAGAACCTATAACAACCCAAAATTTTAACAAATATTTTTAATTCATTTTATTCAAAACTTTGATGTTTAATTATTTAAAAATTTTAAATTTTGAAATTTTCCAATATAAATTTTGGAGTTTGTTTATAAATTATTTTCCTAAATACAATAAATAAACAATTTCTGAAAATTTTATATTTTGGTCAAACTTTGACTTTTATTTGAAAATTTTAAATTTTAAATTTTAAAATTTTAAATTCTAATCTTTTTATTTGAAGCTGTAGATAATTCTGATGTCCATTCTGCTTTTCATTTTGTCAAATTCTGATTTATAATTTTAAAATTGGATAAAATATAGCGTTTTACACGCAACTAATTTCTGTATTTTATTTTACATTTTTCCTATGCCCATCTCTTTATTTTATTTTTCTATTTTGTCTTGTTTAGACTTTATTTTATTTATTGAATTTTACTTGTGTATATCTTTTTATTCATGGCTTGAAAAAATCAAAGAGACATACATTATATTGTTTTAACTCTTGCCTTTTTATCTGCCTACCCTCTTTGTTACTTCCTAGCCGTTCATACTCTTTTGGTTATGTATTTCCAAAGCCCTAGCCGCCACTTCATTGTGTAAATCACGTACAAAAACATCTCATCCCATCTCATATCTTATTTGCTTTCTGAAGAAAAATACTGTAAGTTCATGGCCTCCTACTTCTTCTTCTTTTTCTTCTTCTTTTTTCTTGTTCCTTTTTCTCTTCTATATTGTTTGCTCGGCCACAACCCTAGCCAACCTCATCACTCCTCTCCACCCCCAACATGCTCGGCCTCCACTACCTTATCAACTACACCACCTATGCCATGAAACCTGTAACAACCCTGTATTTTGTGATTATTTTAATTGTCTATTGTATTTATTTTAATTGAATTTCATGATTTGAAAACTTTATTTTATTTATTAAAATTAATAAATTTAGTTATTTTAAATATAAATTTTGATTGTTATGTGAATTTTAGTTCCAAACATGAATAAATAGAATATTTTTTCAAAAATGTGAATTTTGGTCAATATGGTCAAACTTTGACTTTTAAATTTTAAAATTTTATTTTTCGAATTTTATTTTTTATTATGAAAATAAACAAAATTTCAAGTATACTGCTTTTCATTTCGTTGAAATCCAATTAATATTGTGAAAGTTATGCTTTTTAAGCCATTGTATGTAAATTGTTTATTTAATAAAAAAATTATTTTAATTTATTTTAATTTATATAAATAATATTTTTGTTTGTCATATCATGTTATAATTTATGTGTATATGTGTAACATGACATGTTATGTATATATTTTATTTTTAAAACATTTTAAAGGTGTAGTTATAATTTTCCAATGTTTCTTGTATTATATTTACAATTTTTAATTCTAGTTTCAATATAATAAACTATTTTCTTTATTTACTTTTTATTTTTCCTAAGAATAATTGTTTATTTTCTTTTTCACTTTATTTTTTTGCCTTTTATTTTTATTTACTAAATTTTATTTTGTTTCTTTTGCATCAAGAATTAAGAAATTCAAAGAGTCAAAACCTTTTCATTTACTTTGACTTTTCATTTCATTTGCCTTTTCATTTCCAGCTTGGTCGTCCATTTCTTTTTGGTTAGCCTTGTATTTCATTTGCTAATTTACATGAGAAACTTCTCCTCTCTTCATTTCTCACGGCCATTCTATTTTCGAGAAAATTTTGTAAGTTTTTTTAATGGCTTTCTTTCCCACTTTTCCTCTTTATTTTTCACTTTTCCTCTTTATTTTCATTGATTTTTGCCTTACTCTCTCTTGTTCTTTGCTCGGCCTAACACTTCACCATCACCACCACCATATACGACAGCAACCTCCTCCTTCCCCCTTTTCCATATCTGGCCTGCCTACATATGAAGTCATCACCTCAAATTTTGCAAAGCTCCACCAAATACAATGCATAGCCGACCATACATCACCATTCCCCTTCACTTTCCACTTTGGCCACCACCTTTAGCCACTACCACCAGCAAGTACACCACTTATGGCCGCAGCTTTAGCAATCACCAGACCTGAACCTTGCATGGCTGAGCCCACTTGACCCATGGCCGAGCCTTGTTGTGCTCAAAATTTCACCATGTTATCTTGTCCCTTTGTATTTCCAATGTTGTAACTCATATCTCTTCACATCACTCCATGTTGCCATGTGTTTTGATGCCAAACCCGAGCCATTTACCACCAAAACATGATCATGGCCGAGGATATGTGTAACAACCCTGTATTTTGTGATTATTTTATTGTATATTTTATTTCTTTTAATTTGAATATCCAGATTTAAAACTTTATTTTATTTATTAAAAAGAATAAATTTTGTTATTTAAATATAAATTTTGATTATTATGCGAATTATATTTTCAAACTTGAATAAAATTGAATATTTCTCTAAAATTGAATTTTTGGTCAATATGGTCAAACTTTGACTTTTAAATTTTAAATTTAAATATTCAAAATTTTCAATTTTATCTTTTATTATGAAAATAGATTAAATTTTAATAATAATGCTTTTCGTTTCGTTAAAATCGGAGTTATATTATGAAAGTTATGTTTTTTCAATATTGGGTGTAAATTGTTTTATTTAACAATATTGTTTATTTTAAATTATATAAATAATATTTTTGTTTTTCATATCTTATTCAAATTTGTATTATATGCTATGTTACATATATTTTTGTCTTTTAAATATTTTTAAAGTGACAATAACAAAATTTCCAAAATTTATGGCATTTATTTTCTATTTTAAAGCCTAGTTTCCTTTTTTCTGCTATTTTCTTCATTTAAATTATATTTAATTAAAATTTATTTATTTATTTTTTGAATGCATTCTTATTTTGTGTTCTTATCTTTATTTATAAATATTTTTCAAGTACATAAAAATTTTCCAAAGTCTGTTCCATTTATTTTCAAATTTTCAAGACTAGTTTACATTTTCTTTGTTATTTTCTTAATTTAATTATATATAATTAATATTTATTTATTTATTTTTGTTTGTTTACAAAATTTTCGTATATATATTTTTCAGTTATATAAAATTTAAAAAAGAAAATATGGTAATTCGAAGAGTTTGTGACCTTTGATTTGCTTATGTCCTTTTGTATTCACACCTTTTCACTTTTCAAACCAACACTTGCCATCAATTTGAGCCGACCTTATCCTATCTTCAGCCGATCACATTTTTCATTTTCACGCAAGAGAAAAAGTTTCTCATCTCCAAAATATTTCGGCCATTACCTGAAGTAGAAGAGTTGGGTAAAAATTTTCTACTTTCTACTCATTTCCTTCTTGTTTTCCTATTTCTTTGCACATGCCTTCAACTTTATAGGCTCGGCCTTTGCTCCTCCTTTAC
The DNA here is from genome assembly GCA_030765085.1 of Allium cepa. Taxonomy (NCBI): domain Eukaryota; kingdom Viridiplantae; phylum Streptophyta; class Magnoliopsida; order Asparagales; family Amaryllidaceae; genus Allium; species Allium cepa. The sequence goes on along the minus strand of CM060941.1, from coordinate 670,972,793 downwards.
CATGGCCGCCACCACCTGAACCAACCACCACCTCCTTTAGTCCAGCCCTAAGCTAATGGTCGTGCACCTTGATGACCAAATCCAACAAAATCTCCACAAAACTTCACCCTATATGCCTAGCCGAGCACCATACATCACCACCACCTCCAAACTCCTCCTTGGTCGCCACCTACATCACCGCCACTTGCCATAGTTGACCTTGACATCACTACCACACCTGTACCTGACCTACTATAGACCTGGCCGTGACTTGTATTGCCTTGGCCGTGACCTTATGTGGCTTAGAAACCATGTAGTTTGCCTTTGTGTTGTAGTTCATGCTCATATACCTTTGCACCATCATCTCTTACATGTTTGGCCGACCATTTGAACCCAAACCAAACCCTAACACACACTTTGGCCATGCAAACCTGACCTATGGCTGAGCATTAGTGGTAGAAAGCAAGTGCAAAGACTTTGGTTTTGTTTTATGCATTTATTCCTAACATTGTTAATCGTTTTTTGGGTTAAAACTTATGTTTTTTGTATTGTCTTGTTTGAATGTGTTCAAGGCAATTGATCTTTGGCTATCTCAAACTCGAATCTTTGTCGTGCTATCGTGCTTTTGTGGATCTTAGTTGTGCATTCATTTGTTGTCATCTCCAGCTTTTACCTGTGAGTTATTCACACCAGACAGTTTTGTACTTATATAAATAGTAAATCAATCACATTTGAATCTGTAAAATGCATCACCATATTATATTTGCTATGTTATAATTATATGATGTTCACCCATGCTAAAACACCTGTTGTATCATCTGTTACTGTTATATTATGATGTTCTGTTAATTTTATCAGTTTATCACACTGCAAGCTCCTTTTAGATTAGAATCACTATGGGTTGAAATGATACATACCCGAACGGACTTTAGAATAGGGGAAAATCGTTATGGGCTGAAATGATAGGCCTGAATGATTTTCAACTATTTTCGTTTACTTGGGACTATGAGTTTGAAATGATAAAACCCGGGTTTTCTTTGTAAATTACGGGTTGAAATGATATATTACCCGTATCACTTTACTTAGGCTAGAAAATTATATACAGACCCGTGGTCAAAATATATTTTTCCAAAATTTTTAAAATATGTTTGAAATGTAAATATTGTAATATTTTGATTTAAAAATGATTTTGTAAAGTATTATTGATTTTCTGAAAATTTATAAGTGAAATAAACTAATAGTAAAGTTAGAAAATTTGAAATGTAAGTTATTTTGGAAATTATAATTTAGTGTTAAATGGAATTTAAATTAAATATGAAAATATGATAAATTTATGATAATTTGAATTAAAATGAATTTAAAATGATATTTTTATAATATATTAATGATTTTTGAATAAAGTTAAAATGTTAAATGAATGAATATTGAGTTGAATTTTGAAATGTAATTTAAATTGGAAATTTGTGAATTTTATTTAAAAGTGAAATTTTAAGTTAATGAAATAAAATGAAAATGAGTTATATTTGAAAATGTAAACTTAAATGTTAAGTTAAAATTTTATTATAAAGAATTGAAATTGAATGTGTGAATTTAATATGTGAATTATTATTAAATATTGACTTTGTTTTGAATGGAATTTTAATCTTATAAAATCATGAATATAATGATATTTAAATGATTGTTTTAAAAGTGAAATTATATGATTTTATAAGTTTAAAATGATTAAAAAAAGATTAATTGTTTGTGAAATTATTTTGAACATTGGAAATGTAATTAACAGTATTTTGAAATGCTATTATTTCTAACGTAAATGACATTACAGCGCTTTGTAAGTGCTGTGGTTGATACAAATATACTATGTATAAATTATGCCTAAGTGGTATTACAGCACTTGGTAAGTGCTGCGATAGCAGAAAGATAATTAAAATCTGAAACTAAATAAAGGGCTATAGTAGCACTTGATAAGTGTTGCGGTAGGCTAAAATGAATGTTTGAGGTTTTGTTTTAAATAAATGAGCTCAGAATTTGTCTAAAATTTTGGGAACTGAATATTTGATTTTAAATATAATGATTTCACTTTTAAATGATTTAAATGAATTGTTTTGATTTAAATATAGACTATTTAAAAGGTGATCTGAAATGATATAAATGAATGATATCTTTGAATTGAAAAGGATAATAAATGAATGATATCTTTGAATTAAAAAGGATATTTAAATGTGTATATTTGGATTTGAATTCAAATAATGATTTGAAATGAATTTTGAAAGATATGATATTTTTATATATTGAAATGGTTTGGAAATGATTAGATCTTTATTTTGATAAAGATTTGAATTTGAAATGTTAATTTATTTTGAAGTATAAACTATGATTTTTAAATTATAACTACAGGTTATAATAACGATTGGTTATTAAAGAGACCGGGATCGGATATGGACATACTCTCTACCGATACCGAAAACCACTTTAACAACTGTGTACGCGGTGGAGATTCCAGAACGAAGTAGGATGATGGCGACGTTCTTGAGGTATATTACGTGGACCCAACTCCCGTGAGTTGGCTTAAGGTGACTAAAATATGAGCGATCTCGGGCCAAAAAAGGTAGCTCCACTGGTCAGACACATTCCTTCGATACTATACTCTTACTTGTGATTGATTAGATGGCGATTTGAATGGTAACTGAGGAGCAAAAACTCATTAAAGATAGGGTACAAATACCCTAGAATGAGTGAAATCAATCTCAGAATCACTTTGTTTGTGAGAGAATGTATTTTCAAAGTAGAAAATGATTTTTCAAAATGATTTTCTAAAGATTTTTCAAGATTATTTTGATATAAAAATTTTCTTGTTTTAAAGGATTTTTCAAATGTTTTCTAACTCCCTTCCTTTCGTATCTTCCTTGATAGATTTTTCTTTCTTCAGGACATTCATCCAAGTGAATTTTCTTGTGTTATCTTAATTTATCTTTGGTTTGTCTCTATCTTGTCCTAAATTCATTCTTGGTATTTTTCAGGATGAATCGAGGAAATACCAGAGGTAGGGGTCGTGGTATTGCCCCAGCTCCTCAACCGGTTGCTCCTATTAGATTCACTGTTCTCTGTAAGGAATTCACTCAACTTGGTGGAACCCCATTCACCGGTTCGGAGAGCATCACTGAGACTCGACAATGGCTGCGGAGTCTTGAGAGGATATTTACTGGCCTTGAGAGTACTGATGCCCAAAAGCGTCAGTTAGCAGCTTGGAAGTTGCATGAGTCTGCTCTAGATTGGTGGGAGTCTGTCACGGCTAACACCGTCGAAGCTGATATTACTTGGGAGCAGTTTAGGTATCTTCTCGTGTTACTTTGAATTGTGTTTTTTTATCTTTCTGTGCTTTTCTAAGTTTATCTATCATCTTTCCAGAGAGGCTTTTGTGGCAAAATGGATGCCCGAAGACGGAAAATCTCGGCTTTACCGTGAATTTATGGATCTCAAGCAGGGTACCATGTCTTTTGCTGAGTATGAGAGGAAGTTCAACGAACTTTCTAAGTTTGGTCCTAACCTGATTGACACTCCTCTCAAGAAGAATGAGAAGTTCATATCTGGTGCTCATCCCGAGTATTATGATCGTCTCATTTCTCATGTCCATGGCACTTTCATCCAGCTTATGGATATGGCTATCCGTTATGAGAACCCTACTTCTAAGGGTCCTACTCCTACTCCTGCTCCTGCACCTAATGGTACTCCTTCATCTCAGTCTTCCTCTGCCAATTCTAGGAAGAGAAATCCTAATTTCCAGCAGCAGAAGCAGAATTGGCTCAAGAATTCGGGTTTGGGATCTTTTTCATCTCCTCCTTCTCATAGGCAACCTGTTGATCTTTCTGCCATCACTTGCTTCAGATGTGATCAGAAGGGACACTATGCCAATAGCTGTCCTACTTAGCTTGTGCAGCTGCTCCTTCTCCTGCTACTAAGCCTTCTGATATATTTGCTGTCTCATCTGCATCTTCTCCAGTTCCTCCACCTGCTTCTGCTCCTCGTGACGACCAAGGTGCTCTTCAGTGCAACCTTTCTTTATTTCTGTATCATATTCGGGTTTTATTTGATACTAGAGTTTTCCATAGTCTTATTTCTGTTAACTTGTGTGATAAGTTTGAGTATCTCCTTTCTCCTAAGTTTGCTTCTGTTCTTATATGTGTTTCAAATCCAATTGAGGCTCTGTAAACCTTAATAGGATTTGTAAGCATGTGCAACTTTTCTATTCCGATCATTGCTTTAGTGGTGATCTTCATTTGACTCCTGTAGTCAGATTCTATCCCAATATATTGGTAAAGTCACTGCTTTACCTCCTAAGCGGGAAATTCCTTTTCGTACAGACCTTATTCCTGGAACTCTGGAAATGGGTTCTATAAATGGTTAGTCATGCCTTTTGGTTTGACTAATGCCCTTGCTTTCTTTGTTGATTTGATGAATCTTTTTTTCGGGCTATGCTAAATAAATTTCCTAAATGCCATTGCTGGAAAGATGAAGTCTGATTCCTTGGGCAAATTGTTTATAGTAATGGAATTTCTGTTGATCCAGTCATGATTGATGCGATCAACAGAAATCTCTTTCTTTCTCTTTTTCTTAGTCATTCAATTATTCTATTCTGTGTTTCCCGTACTTCATTCCTTTTCGAGGACGAAAAGTTTTGAGTGGGGGAGAGTGTAACAATTCTGTATTTTATGATTATTTTATTGTATATTTTATTTATTTTAATTTGAATTTCCTGATTTAAAACTTTATTTTATTTATTAAAAAGAATAAATTTTGTTATTTGAATATAAATTTCGATTATTATGTGAATTATATTTCAAAACTTGAATAAAATTGAATATTTCTCTAGAAATTGGATTTTTGGTCAATATGTTCAAACTTTGACTTTTAAATTTAAATATTTTATCTTTATTATGAAAATAGATTAAATTTTAAGAATACTGCTTTCCGTTTCGTTGAAATCGAAGTTATATTGTGAAAGTTATATTTTTTCAATATTCGGTGTAAATTGTTTTATTTAATAATATTTTTTATTTTAAATTATATAAATAATCTTTTTATTTGTCATATCTTATTCAAATTTGTATTAAATGTTATGTTACGTATATTTTTGTCTTTTAAATATTTTTAGAGTGATAATAAATTTTTTTCCAAAATTTATTGCATTTATTTTCTATTTTTAAAGCCTAGTTTCTTTTTTCAGCTATTTTCTTCATTTAAATTATATTTAATTAAAATTTATTTATTTATTTTTGTGAATGCATTTTTATTTTGTGTTCTTATCTTTATTTATAAATATTTTTCAAGTACAAATTTTTTTTCCAAAGTTTGTTCCATTTATTTTCAAATTTTCAAGACTAGTTTATATTTTCTTTGTTATTTTCTTAATTTAATTATATATAATTAATATTTATTTATTTTTGTTTATTTACTAAATTTTCGTATTCTTATCTGAATGTATACATTTTTTTCAGTTATATAAAATTTAAAAAAGAAAATATGGTAATTCAAAGAGTTTGTGACCTTTTATTTGCTTAAGTCCTTTTGTATACACACCTTTTCACTTTTCAAACCAACACTGGCCATCAATTTGAACCGACCTTATCCTATCTTCAGCCAATCACATTTTTCATTTTCACGCAAGAGAAAAAGTTTCTCATCTCCAAAATATTTCGGCCATTACCTGAAGTAGAAGAGTTGGGTAAAAATTTTCTACTTTCTACTCATTTCCTTCTTGTTTTCCTATTTATTTGCACATGTCTTCAACTTTATAGGCTCGGCCTTTGCTCCTCCTTTACCATGGCCGCCACCACCTGAACCAACCACCACCTCCTTTAGTCCAGCCCCAAGCTAATGGTCGTGCACCTTGATGACCAAATCCAACAAAATCTCCACAAAACTTCACCATATATGCCTAGCCGAGCACCATACATAACCACCACCTCCAAACTCCTCCTTGGTCGCCATCTACATCACCACCACTTGCCATAGTTGACCCTAACATCACTACCACACCTGTACCTGACCTACTATAGACCTGTCCGTGACTTGTATTGCCTTGGCCGTGACCTTATGTGGCTTAGAAACGATGTAGTTTGCCTTTGTGTTGTAGTTCATGCTCATATACCTTTGCACCATCATCTCTTACATGTTTGGCCAACCATTTGAACCCAAACCAAACCCTAACACACACTTTGGCCATGCAAACCTGACCTATGGCTGAGCATTAGTGGTAGAAAGCAAGTGCAAAGACTTTGGTTTTGTTTTATGCATTTATTCCTAACATTGTTAATCGTTTTTTGGGTTAAAACTTATGTTTTTTGTATTGTCTTGTTTGAATGTGTTCAAGGCAATTGATCTTTGGCTCTCTCAAACTCGAATCTTTGTCGTGCTATCATGCTTTTGTGGATCTTAGTTGTGCATTCATTTGTTGTCATCTCCAGCTTTTACCTGTGAGTTATTCACACCAGACAGTTTTGTACTTATATAAATAGCAAATCAATCGCATTTGAATCTGTAAAATGCATCACCATATTATATTTGCTATGTTATAATTATATGATGTTCACCCATGCTTAAAAACCTGTTGTATTATGATGTTCTGTTAATTTTATCAGTTTATCACACTGCAAGTTCCCTTTAGATTAGAATCACTATGGGTTGAAATGATACATGCCCGAACGGACTTTAGAATAGGGGAAAATCGTTATGGGCTGAAATGATAGGCCCGAATGATTTTTAATCATTTTCATTTCCTTAGGACTGTGGGTTTGAAATGATAAAACCCGAGTTTTCTTTGTAAATTACGGGTTGAAATGATATATTACCCGTATCACCTTACTTAGGCTAGAAAATTATATACAGACCCTGGTTAAAATATATTTTTCCAATTTTTTTAAAATATGTTTGAAATGTAAATATGGTAATATTTTGATTTAAAACTTAATTAAAAATGATTTATTTTAAAGTATTATTGATTTTCTGAAAATTTATAAGTGAAATAAATTAATGGTAAAGTTAGATAATTTAAAATGTAAATTATTTTTGAAATTATAATTTAGTGATAAATGGAATTTAAATTAAATATGAAAATATGATAAATTTATGATATTTTGAATTAAAATGAATTTAAAATGATATTTTTATAATATATTAATGATTTTTGAATAAAGTTAAAATGCCAAATGAATGAATGTTGAGTTGAATTTTGAAATGTAATTTAAATTGGAAATTTGTGAATTTTGTCTAAAAGTGAAATTTTAAGTTAAGTAAATAAAATGAAAATGTGTTATATTTGAAAATGTAAACTTAAATGTTAAGTAAAATTTAATTATAAAGAATTGAAATTGAATGTGTGAATTTAATATGTGAATTATTATTAAATATTAACTTTGTTTTGAATGGAAATTTAACCTTATAAAATCATAATATAATGATATTTAAATGATTGTTTTAAAAGTGAAATTATTGATTTTATAAGTTTAAAATTATTAAAAAAAAAGATTAATTGTTCGTGAAATTATATTGAATTTCGAAAATGTAATTAACAGTATTTTGAAATGCTATTATTTCTAACGTAAATGACATTACAGCGCTTTGTAAGTGCTGTGGTTGATACAAATGAACTATGTACAAATTATAACTAAGTTGTATTACAGCACTTGGTAAGTGCTGCGATAGCATAAAGATAATTAAAATCTGAAGCTAAATAAAGGGCTACACTAGCACTTGATAAGTGTTGCGGTAGGCTGAAATGAATGTTTGAGGTTTTATTTTAAATAAATGAGCTCAGAATTTTTCTAAAATTTTGGGAACTGAATATTTGATTTCAAATATAATGATTTCACTTTTAAATGGTTTAAATGAATTGTTTTGATTTAAATATAAACTATTTAAAAGGTGATTTGAAATGATAATAAATGAATGATATCTTTGAATTAAAAAGGATAATAAATGAATGATATCTTTGAACTAAAAATGATAATAAATGAATGATATCTTTGAATTAAAAAGGATATTTAAATGTGTATATTTGGATTTGAATTCGAATAATGATTTGAAATGAATTTTGAAAGATATGATATTTTGATATTTTGAAATGGTTTGGAAATGATTAGATCTTTATTTTATAAAGATTTGGATTTGAAATGTTAATTTATTTTGAAGTATAAACTATGATTTTTAAATTATAACTACGGGTTATAATTAGGGTTGTCAATTTCCTATACGACCCGAAACACAACGCGAAACCTGCACGGAAATTAGCGGGTTAACCCGACAAATTTAAAAGGCGGGTCATTTTTGGGTCAACCCGTTTGAACCCGTTTAATAAACGGGTAGGTTTAGGGTTGACCCGTGAACTCGAATCTGACCTGACTAACCCATTTATAAGCTTGGTATTGTTGTACAATTCTTATTTTAGCTTGCACAAGAATGGTATTGTTGGTATTCACTTATTCCTACACATTTGCACTTAACCACTTCCTACGTTTTCATGCACATACCCACGTTTTCATGTTCATTTCCATGTAACAACTTCCCAAATTTTTATACCCATCTTAGCTTGCAATAAAAGAATGACAACAATACCCTTCTTTTGCTCTAAAATTCTCATCTTAGCTTTCAAAAGAAGGGTATTTTTGTCATTCACTTATTTCTACACATTCGCATTTAACAACTTCCCACATTTTCATGCCCATTTTCGTTTCTTTATACAAATATTATTCTTAACAGGTTACACGAATCAACCCGAAACCCACCCGATATATAATCGGGTCAACCCGAAACCCGCCCGTATAGTAAACGGGTTGACCCGACCCGTTTAAAAATCAACCCGCACCCGAGTTGACCCGACCCGACCCAACCCACTGACAGGCCTAGTTATAATAACGATTGGTTATAAAGAGACCGGGATCGGATATGGACATACTCTCTGTCGATACCGAAAACCACTTTAACAACTGTGTACGCGGTGGAGATTCCAAAATGAAGTAGGATGGTGGCGACGTTCTTGAGGTATATTACGTGGACCCGACTCCAGTAAGTTGGCTTAAGGTGGCTAAAACAGGAGCGATCTCAGGACAAAAGGGGTAGCTCCTCTGGTCGGACACATTCCTTCGATACTATACTCTTACTTGTGATTGGTTAGATGGCCATCCTCTGATTTTGATATGGGAGTGTGTTCCGAGGTGGGCGTATGTGGCTGCTGCGTTACCACCAGCCCATCTGCGTAATTGGTATATCTACCCTGGAATTGCCTTATGTGCTGTGTCACCTACCATACCGAGCCTTTACTACGAGTTTTTTTTTCTCCCGTAGCCCATGGAGTATTTAGGGTAGTCTCCCGATCTGGAGATACGCTGATACTGGATGGACTACTGGGACTATTATGTGTGAAGGATGATATGGGTAGCTCGGAACGCTATTTAAAAGTAAATTTATTTTACTATAGACATTATTATAATAGCGCAACATTACTACATAGTAAATAGTTCGATGGATCCTTAGAGGATGGACAGTCCCATGCATCCTTTAAGTTACTTGTACCTTATTACAGTTCACTTGAGTTGGTTTACATTATATAAGTATATATTGTCCTGACTCGAGTGTTTTGTATTTTGCTTTACGCTCGGGTCAGCCTGAGTATTCACAGCTTTGGATTCTCTTTCTGGAGCTGGTCTTTGCTGGAGATTCTGCCTATCTATATATATATATATATATATATATATATATTTCTGTTTCAGCTGTTCTAGTTTATCTCATGTATTAGTGAACTTCTATGTATTTAGGATTTCTATTATGTTGTTTCAGACTGTTATTATGTATTTGGGTTGAGACTCTGTTATAGTAGCTTCATGAACTACTATGTTATTTTTATATTCCGCAACGAGTTATTCTGATTGTCCTGTTTCTGTGATTCTGTATATTTGATTTCATCTGCTCCAAATTTATTTACAATCTGTTATTTTACATCATTCAAGTCCGACATGTGTGGATTATTGTCGATTTGAATGGTACAAAATGGTGGGTCATTAAAATATGATCCCTTAGGCCCAGCACTTGAATGGTTAAGCTATCTTGTTTCGTTGCTTTTTATTTTCCATTTTTTTCAATATAATTTTGTGTTGAAAGTATATGTTTATATTGTCCTGTTGTATTTGTTGTTTACAAGAGCAACATCTACGCTCTCCATTTATTCAAATCAAAAGTCATGATGAATCATGCTTGTCGTGCCTTTGGAATCGTTCTTGTGTTTCGTAGTGATCTATGGCTTTGATAAATGTGACTCCTTCTCACTCTAACATTATTACTTATGAAATGGTAAATTGATGACAAGTGATTAGTAATTAAAATGTTAATCAAGTAAATGATGATTATATGATATGCCATGCCATGTTATTACCATGTTGTTAATTATCACCTGACATTTGATATATGACAGTATATTGTGACATTGACATGTTAGTATAATTGTTTATATTGTTTATGTATATGTTTACACTGCAAGTTCCTTGATAGAATAGAATCACTATGGGTTGAAATGATGCATACTCGAACGGACATTATACGGAAAAATCATTATGAGCCGAAATGATAGGCTCAAGGGATTTTTATTTATTTTATTTAACTTGGGATTGCGTGTTTGAAATGATAGATCCTGGATTTTTTCTTTGTAAATTACGGATTGAAATGATATATTACCCATATCACTTGACCTAGGTTAGAAAATTACATACAGTCCTAGTAGTATATTTTTAAATGACTTTTTATATAGATATGTATCTTTAAAGTATGAATTTTGATTTAAAAAATATATTTTATGGTTTTAAGAAAGCTAAATATTAAGTTTTAAATTTCTGAACTTATGTATGTAAATTTGAAGTAAATGAGATTTTTGACATTAAATTCTATTTTTTTAAATGTAAGTAAATAATGGAAATTAAATTTAAAGTTTCAAATTGATATTTGAAGTAAAATATTAAGTTTTATTAATTTATAAGTTAAGAAAACAGTGAATTTTGACGTAACAAATAAATTGAGTTTTAAATTAGATATTTGATTTTAAAATTTTATTGTGATAAATCATATGTTAAAATTATTTAAATGTGAAATTTTGAAGTCTAGAAATATGATTTATAAGTGTAAAATAACAAAAATTTTGGAGTGTTAATGTTTCTGAAGTTATAATAAAAACTGGAATTTTGTTAATAGCATTTCCAAAAATGCTGTGGTCATATGACAACATTTTTAAGTGCTGTTGTTTTTGAATTTAACTATGATTGAAATAACTAAATATCTATTACAGCATTTTATAAATGCTGTTTTTCCTGAACTAAACTATTTTGGAAACTATAAGCTACGATAGCACTTTATAAATGCTGTCGTTGCTAAAATTTGACAATGTTTTGAAATGTTATAGATTTTAACACTATTTGAGTTACATTTAAAAGTGTTAAATGATTTAAATTTTGGAATTGATTATTTGTGAAATTTCAAGAATTTGAATATATATTTTAATATTTAAACTTGAATTTTTAAGGAATTTAAATTAAATTTGAATTAAAATAAGGTTTACTTAGTTATGTGTTAAATGGAATGAAATGGAATGAGACAAATGAAATTTTGAAATGTGTTTTGTAATGATATTTGAAATAATAAATGAATGACATATTTGATTTTAAAATGATATTTAAATTGAATATTTGAATTAAAGAATGATAATGAATTTATAATGGATTTGAAAAGGAAATGATTTTGAATGACATAATCTTTATTTTGATAAAGAATATGAATTTGGAATGATATTTGATTTTGATCTATTTGATAAATGAATATTTGAAGTTTATATTAGTATGAAGGATATTTGGTTTACTTGTAATTTGAGTTTATTTAAATGATATTGGATTTATGAAATGAACATTTCAAAACTAAGTGATAATGAAGTTAAATTTGAGATATATGCAATTATATAATTTAGTTTTGAAATGTTGGATATTAAAGCTTTGAATTATATTGAAAGATTGAATAGTTTATTTTGTGGATCAAATCAATATTTGAAATTGATAAGATTTGAAATGTTTTGTTGAGAAAATGAATTTAATTGAAACTGATGGTTTGAATTGAATTAAATTGGAAATTTGAAAATTTAGCTTCAATTAAATAAATTTGTAAAATGTAAAGAATTAAATGAATGTTTCATGATTTCAAATGTATGATTTCGAAATTTTATGATTTTCAAAGTGTAGTGATTTCAAGTATTTTGGTTTCGAAAGAGTTATAACTTTGAAAGTACTATGATTTTTGAAAGGTGAATATATGTTTGAAATGGAAATGATATCGTATTGATTTGAATATAATTTTTAAATAAAAATGGTTTTGGTTTCGAAGTACAAACTATTTTGAAAAGAATATAGTTTTGAATTGAAATGATTTGATCTTTTTGAAGTATAATCTATTTTGAAATGACCACGGCATTATAATAACGATTGTTTGTTAAAGAGAACGAGATCGGAAGTTGTCATACTCTCTGCCAACTCCGAAAACCACTTTAACAACTGTATACGCGGTCGAGATTTCAGAATGAAGTAGGATGGCGACGACGTTCTTGAGGTATATTACGTGGACCCGACTCTCGTGGGTTGGATTAAGGTGGCTAAAATAGGAGCGTTCTCGGGCCAAAAGGGGTAGTTCCTCTGGTCGGACGCACTTCTTCTATACTATACTCTTACTTGTAGTTGATTTGATGGCTATCCTCCGATTTTGATTGGGAGTGTGTTCCGAGGTGGGCGTAGTGGTGCTACGTTACCCCCAGCCCATATGCGTAATTGGTATATCTACTCTGGCATTGCCTTGTGTGCCGTGTCACCTACCATAGCGAGCCTTACTACGAGTTTGATTTGTGTCGTACCTATGAAGTATCTTCTCATAGTCTCCTAATCGGGAGATATGCAGGTACTGTATAGACTACTGGCGCTATTATGTGTTAAGGGGAATATTGGGTCACTCCTTAACGCTATTTTAAAGTAAGTTTATTTTACTGTAGACATTATTATAATAACGCAATATTATTACATAATAAATAGTTTAACGGATCCTTAAAGGATTGGTGATCCCAAGCATCCTTTAAGTTACTGATGCATTTTTTGTTACTGTTCACTTGAGTTGATTTACAGTTCATAAGTATTTATGTCCTGACTCGAGTGTTTTGTATTTTTTCTTTACGCTCGAGTCAGACTGAATGATTCAGCATTCAAGACTCACCTTCAGAGTTGGAGCTTTTCTTGAAGATCCAGCCATCTATTTTGCTTTCTGTATCCAGTGATTCCAGTGATGTATTCTGATTTGTACCTTATGTATCTTGTTACTCTTCTGTTGTATCTTGTTTAACTCTGATGTATCTTATATATAGTAGCTTCATGAACTACTATCTCTTTTACTTCCACTGTATTATTAAATACTCTGTGTCTGTGATATGTGATTATTTATTTACTGTATATTATGAGATTTACCAAATTTTATTTACAACACGGTATTTTGAGCAATTCAAGTCCGACATGTGCGGATGCGAATGGTTGAAAATATCGGGTCGTTACATGTGCTATCGGAGCTTTGATTTTAGGAAAAACTCAACATGTATGGTAAATGTATTTAAAGAATCACTTTCATTCGAGTTTGAATCTCTTCCTCTTTGACTTGATTTCTTTGAATTTTGCAACATTCCCTGCGGTTCCAAAATCCATTCGTGTCCCTCACTATTCGTCTTCTTTTGATTCTGGAGTATCCTATTACTCCACTTCGAATTATCTTTATAATGAGTCGGCGGTCTTGCCAATCTCAAATTGATTTTAAAAGGGTGAAACTCCTTTACAACAGCATCCATTCACCAAAGATTTTTATTTCCTCGGTTTAGAGCTAGTATCTCTTATGATTCCAAACTCTATCTCTTGAGACCGAATGTAGATTTACCCTAGAAATCCACATCTATCTTATTTTTAAGTTAAGGTTGACCCGGTTAAGGTTGCCCACGGTTTATATAAGCTTATCCATCTTCCTATTCTATTATTTAATCATCTCATCTTTGTTTCCGACTTATCTTCAAATCATTCTTGAAGTGTATTTGTAAACTAATATTAAAATGTTTTGTACATTGTGTTGTTTGAGTTGTTGATGTTGATTTGGGTTTTCGATCGATTCGTCTTATAACGTTATCGATAAGATTTCCAAAACATTTGAACAGAGCAAACTGACACAATATGTTTTTCAAATTTAGTAATGAAATAAATTTTGTAACTATATTACAAATCTTTTTCTGGATTTTATTGAATTGGTTGTTAAGAAATAATAATTGATTTTATATATCATTATCTCTTGTTTCATATATCAATAATCGAACTATAAAACATGGTTATAAATTTATTTAGAAACTTAAAATGAATTTAAAACAAGAATTTGAGAATTTAACTTTCGATGGTTTCAAACCTTGTATTTAAAGTTTTAAAGGATGTATTATTTAAAGTATTTTCAAATAGAATTTTTTTCCAAAGAATTTTATAGTTTAAAATAAGTGCTCTTCTCTTTGTCGCTGCAAAATAACTTCGGTGATGACTGCAGCATCATCGACATTCATTTTCGAGTTTCGAAGTGAAGAGACCGTTCTGTAGTCTTGCTACATTTTTGTTTTGGGGAATTTAATTGATTTGAACTTCTAAAATAAGACTGGATTTATAACATATGTTGATATATGATTTAAATTTGAATGGATATATATATAGTATATATGCATTTATTTATTTCTAAATAGTTTGGAATTTATCGGAAATTTAATTCCTAAATTTTACCTTGAAGGATAATTTCACGTATGATTTCAAGATTTGGATAAATATTCAAGCTTGAAATGATTAAATTAGAAAATTTTATTTGTATAATACACAATTTCATTCCAATATAACTTATCTAAATTATCAGAAGTTGAATATGTAATTGGATAATATATAATATAAAAAGGACTTTATAAATAAAATTTGAGTGGTTATATTAAATATTATACACTTAAATTTTAGTTATAAAAAGATAAACAAAGTAAATAGAAAAAAGGTAATAGAATAATTTACAATATAAAATGATGATAAAGGAACTAAGAATAAATTTAAAGCAGTTATAATATGTGTAAATATGTTTAACATAGGTGATAAAATATATTGAGAGGAATAAATTTAATTATAATTTGGAATAAAGAAGAATTAATTTTATTGAGTACATTATGAGTATAATAAATGACTTTTTTCAAATCCATGATTTTAGAGATTGTTTATTTAATATTTTTTTAACTTATGTAAAATTAATTTTCAATTTAAGTTGAAATTTTCATGGTTTCAAATTTATTATCTTATTTTGTTTTTCAAACTATCTTTTGGTTGTCCTTATTTCCCTTATCGTGCTACAGAATGGGGAGGTTATTGCTTATACCAGTCTGTTTAGAAATCTTTCTATAATCTTTGATACTCATTTTTGAATCTGGGCACTGCTTGCCATCCACAAACTGTCGGTCAAGCGGAAAGGGTGAATCAAATTCTAGAAGATCTTTTTCGTGCTTATGTTCTTGATTCTGGAGGATCTTGGGAAGATCGTCTCCACCTTGTTAAACTTACCTATAACAACAGTTATTAGGTAAAATTTTAATCTTCTTGTCATCTTGTCTTTATCCTATTTCATTCTATCTTTTTCTGTGTTTTTCCGTACCTCATTCTTTTTTGAGGACGAAAAGTTTTGAAGGGGGAAGAGTGTAACAACCCTGTATTTTGTGATTATTTTAATTGTATATTTTATTTATTTTAATTGAATTTCCTAATTTAAAAACTTTATTTTATTTGTTAAAATGAATAAATTTTGTTATTTCAAATATAAATTTTGATTTTTATGTGGATTATAATTCCAAACATGAATAAATAGAATATTTTCCAAAAATGTGAATTTTGGTCAATATGGTCAAACTTTGACTTTTAAATTTAAAAATTTAAAATTTTGACTTTTTGAATTTTATCTTCTATTATGAAAATAAACAAAATTTCAAGTATACTGCTTTTCGTCTCATTGAAATCCGATTGATATTGTGAAAGTTATGCTTTTTAAACCATTGTATGCAAATTGTTTATTTAATAAAATTGTTTATTTTAATTTATATAAATAATATTTTTGTCTGTCATATCATATTCTAATTTATGTGTATATGTGTAACACGACATGTTATGCATATATTTTATTTTTAAAACATTTTAAAGGCGTAGTTATAATTTCCAATGTTTATTGTATTTTGTTTACAATTCTTAATTCTAGTTTCAATATAATAAACTATTTTCTTTATTTACTTTGATTTTTCCTAAGAGTAATTGTTCATTTTCTTTTTCACTTTATTTTGTTTGTCTTTTATTTTTATTTACTGAATTTTATTTTGTTTGATTTGAATAAAAGAGTTAAGAAATTCAAAGAGTCAAAACCTTTTCATTTACTTTGACTTTTCATGTTCATTTGCCTTTTCATTTCTAGCTTGGCCACCCATTTCTTTTTGGGTAGCCGTGTATTTCATTTGCTACTTTACATGAGAAACTTCTCCTCTCTTCATTTCTCATGGCCATTCTATTTTATGGAAAATTTGTAAGTTTTTTTAATGGCTTTCTTTCTCACTTTTCCTCTTTATTTTCATTGATTTTTGCCTTACTCTCTCTTGTGCTTTGCTCGGCCTAACCCTTCACCATCACCACTGACTATCACCACCACCAAATGTAGTAGCAACCTCCTCCTTCCCCCTTGTCCAGATCTGACCGTGCCTACATAGGAAGCCATCACCTCAAATTTTGCAAAGCTCCACCAAAAACAATGCATAGCCGACCATACTTCACCATTCCCCTTCGCTTTCCACTTCGGCCACCACCCTTAGCCACCACCACAAGCAAGTACACCACCTATGGCCGCAGATTCTGCCATCACCAGACCTGAACCTTGCATGGCCGAGCCCACTTGACCCTTGGCCGAGCCTTGTTGTGCTTAAAACTTCACCTTTTTGCCCCGTCCCTTTATATTCCCTATGTTGTAACTCATATCTCTTCACATCACTCCATGTTGCCGTCTGTTTTGATGCCAAACCCGAGCCATTTACCACCAAAACATGATCATGGCCGAGCACATGATCCGCTAGGCCAAGCACTTGAATGGTTAAAGCAAGGTCAGGCTATCTTGTTTTGTTGCTTTTTATTTTCCATTTGTTTCAATATAATTTTGTGTTGAAAATATATGTTTATATTGTCTTGTTGTATTTGTTGTTTATAAGAGAAACATCTAGGCTCTCCATTCATTCAAATCAAAAGTCGTGATGTATCGTTCTTGTCATAATGGTCTCTAGCTTTGATAAATGTGAGTCCTTCTCACTATGACATTATTACTTATGAAATGGTAAATTGATGACAAGTGATTAGTAATTAAAATGTTATGCAAGTAAATAATGATTATATGATATGATATGCCATGTTATTACCATGTTAACTTTGTTAATTATCACCTGACATTTGATATATGACAGTATATTGTGACATTGACATGTTAGTATAATTGTTTATGTTGTTTATGTATATGTTCACACTGCAAATTCCCTGATAGAATAGAATCACTATGGGTTAAAATGATACATACCCGAACGGACATTAGAATAGAGAAAAATCATTATGAGCTGAAATGATAGGCTCAAGTGATTTTTATTTATTTTATTTAACTTGGCATTGCGGGTTTGAAATGATAGAACCCGGATTTTTTCTTTGTAAATTACGGATTGAAATGATATGTTATCTATATCACTTGACCTAGGTTAGAAAATTATATACGAACCCCGTGGTATATTTTTTAATGATTTTTTATACAGATATATATTTTTAAAGTATGAAATTTTGATTTGAAAATATATATTTTATGGTTTTGAGAAAGCTAAATATTAAGTTTTAAATTTGTGAATTTATGTATGTAAATTTGAAGTAAATGAGATTTTTGACTTTAAATTTTATCTTTAAAAATGTAAGTAAATAATGGAAATTAAATTTAAAGTTTTGAGATGATATTTGAAGTAAAATGTTAAGTTTTATTTAATTTATAAGTTAAAAAACAGTGAATTTTTACGTAACAAATGAATTGAGTTTTAAATTGGATATTTGATTTTAAAATTTTATTGTGATAAATCATATGTTAAAATTATTTAAATGTGAAATTTGGAAGTCTAGAAATATGATTTATAAGTTTAAAATAACAAAATTTTTGGAGTGTTAATGTTTCTAAAGTTATAATAAAATTTGAAATTTTATTAATAGCATTCCAAAAATGCAGTGGTCTTATGACAGCATTTTTAAGTGCTGTTGTTTTTGAATTTAACTATGTTTGAAATAACTAAATATCTATTACGGCATTTTGTAATGCCGTTATTCCTGAACTAAACTATTTTGGAAACTATAAGCTATGATAGCACTTTATAAATGCCGTCGTTGCTAAAATTTGACAATGTTTTGAACTGTTATAGATTTTAACACTTTTTGAGTTATATTTTAAAGTATTAAATGATTTAACTTTTGGAATTGATTATTTGTGAAATTTCAGGAGATGAATATATATTTTAATATTTAAATTTGAATTTTAAGGAATTTAAATTAAATTTGAATTTAAATAAGGATTAGTTGGTTATGTGTTAAATGGAATGAAATGAAATGAGAGAAATAAATTTTTGAATGAAATTTTGAAATGTGTTTTGTAATGATATTTGAAATAATAAATGAATGACATATTTGATTTTAAAATGGTATTTAAATTGAATATTTGAATTAAAGAATGATAATGAATTTATAATGGATTTAAAAAGGAAATGATTTTGAAATGGTTTTGAATGACATAATCTTTATTTTGATAAAGAATGTGAATTTTGAATGATATTTGATTTTGATCTATTTGATAAATGAATATTTGGAGTTTATATTAGTATGAAGGATATTTGGTATGCTTGTAATTTGAATTTATTTAAATGATATTGGATTTATGAAATGAACATTTCAAAACTAAATAATAATGAAGTTAAATTTGAGATATATGAAATTAGAAAATTTAGTTTTGAAATGTGGGATATTAAAGCTTTGAATTATATTGAAAGATTGAATAGTATGTTTTTTTGATAAAATCTATATTCGAAATTGATAAGATTTGAAATGTTTTGTTGGAAAACTGAATTTAATTAAAATTGATGGTTTGAATTGAATTAAATTCTAAATTTGGTTTAATTGAATAAATTTGTAAAATGTAAAGAATTAAATGAATGTTCCATGATTTCGAAATGTTATGATTTTCAAAGTGTAATGATTTCAAGTACTTTGGTTTCAAAAGAGTTAAAACTTTGAAAGTATTATGATTTTTGAAAGGTGAATATATGTTTGAAATGGAAATGATATCATATTGATTTGAGTATAGTTTGAAATAAAAATGGTTTTGGTTTCGAAGTATAAACTATTTTGAAAAGAATATAGTTTTGAATTGAAATGATGTGATCTTTTGAAGTATAAACTATTTTGAAATGATCACGATGTTATAATAACGATTAACAGTTAAAGAGACCGGGGTCGGAAGTTGTTATACTCTCTGCCAACTCCGAAAACCACTTTAAAAAACTGTATACGCGGTGGAGATTCCAGAATGAAGTAGGATGGTGGCGACGTTCTTGAGGTATATTACGTGGTCCCGACTCCAGTGGGTTGGCTTAAGGTGGCTAAAACAGGAGCGATCTCGGGCCAAAAGGGGTGGCTCCTCTGGTCGGACGCACCTCTTCGATACTATACTCTTACTTGTGGTTGATTTGATGGCCATCCTCCGATTTTGATTAGGAGTGTGTTCCGAGGTGGGAATAGTGGCTACTACGTTACCGCCAACCCGTGTGATTAATTGGTATATCTATCCTGGCATTGCCTTGTGTGCCGTTTCACCTACCTTAGCGAGCCTTACTATGAGTTTGATTTGTGTCGTGCCTATAGAGTATCCTCTCATAGTCTCCCGATTAGGAGATATGCAAGTACTGTATAGACTACTGACATATTACGTGTTAAGGAGAAATTGGGTCACTCCTTAACGCTATTTTAAAGTAAGTTTATTTTACTGTAGACATTATTATAATAACATAATATTACTACATAGTAAATAGTTTAACGGATCCTTAAAGGATGGGCAATCCCAAGCATCCTTTAAGTTACTAATGCATTTTTTTTACAATTCACTTGAGTTGGTTTACAGTTCATAAGTATTTATGTCCCGACTCGAGTGTTTTGTGTTTTTGCTTTACGCTCGAGTCAGATTGAGTGATTCAGCATTCAAGACTCACCTTCGGAATTGGAGCTTGGCTTGAAGATCCAGCCATCTATTTTGCTTTCTGTATCCCGTGATTCCAGTGATATTTTTCGATTTGTACCTGATGTATCTTGTTACCCTTCTGTTGTATCTTGTTTAACTCTGATGTATCTTGTATATATAGTAGCTTCATGAACTACTATCTCTTTTACTTCCGCTGTATTATTAAATACTCTATGTCTGTGATATGTGATTATTTATTTACTGTATATTCTGAGATTTGCCAAATTTTATTTACAACATGGTATTTTGAGCAATTCAAGTCTGACATGTGCGGATGCGAATGGTTGAAAATATCGGGTCGTTACAAAACCCTAGATCCAAAACCCTTCACCAAATTTCAAATTTAAAACTCTAGCCGAGCCAATATGCATCCCTCCTCTTTGTTTGCCTTGGCCATACCTATTTCCATCACCTACTCCTCCTCCTTGCCCTGCTCTAGGTCGTGCTCCTCTGATTTGATCAGATCTGACCCAAAGCCTAGCCATAGGCCGAGCCACATGGCCATAGGCCGAGCCTAAAGATCAACACCCCTTGCCTTTGCCTCCACTTGACTTTTGCTTGTCATTCCCTTCATATTTCATACCATAACTGTGCTTTGTGACCCCATAACCAAGCCTAGTTGCCTCTAACACAACATGGCTGAGCAAAATATGGTGATGGCCGAGCCCAATTGATGGTGGCCGAGCCCCACTTGATTGATTAAAGCAAGCTTATGTCATTTTGATTCACAATTCTCATTGTTTAATCCATATTTTTTATGTTGTTTCATTTCACAAATTTTCATTGTTTTAGTTTATTTTGTTGTGTTGAAACATATATTTATAGTTATTATATTTATTTGTTTCCAAGATTTGGATTTTGGTGCCACTTCTCTTCTAATATAGTGCGTGCTTGCCATGCCTTTCTGTGTTTGTTGTGTGCCTTTACTTCGTAATCTCTAGCTTCGAGAAGGCGACTTATTCACTCTAGACATTCCATACATATATATTTGTGAAACAATAAAAAGTGAATATGTAATGATTGATATACTATGTTCATATATGCGTGTGATCTGTTTATATGATGTATAACCTAATTTTATGCCTGTTACATCATCTGTTATAATTTATATGCTATGCTGTTATTTTATTTTCTGTGTCTCACACTGCAAGTTCCCTTATCACTATGGGTTGAAATGATACATACTCAAACGGACTTTAGAATAATGAAAAATCATTATGGGCTGAAATAATAGGCTCGAGTGATTTTTATTGTATTTGATTTACTTAGGATTGGGGGTTTGAAATGATAGAACCTGGATTTTTCTTTATAAATTACGGATTCAAATGATATATTATCCATACCATTTGACCTAGGTTAGAAAATACTATACAAACCCATGGCTAATTATATATATTTTCTGAAATTTATAAGTACTTTAAATGTAAAAATATGACATTTTAACTAAAATTGGATTTAAATAATTTAATTGAATTTATTGATTTTTTCTATAAGTTAAAATGTATAGAAAAATTAAATGGAAAGATGTATTTTAAAAATATGACTTAACTTGGAAATTGGAAATTTGGTTTTAAATGGAAATCATTAAGTTAAATAAATGAATGGAAATTTTATTTTATTTATGAAATGAGTATTTTAAAATAAAGTATTAAGTTAATTATTAAAATAAAAGATGAGGAAATAGTTTACTTTGACTTAATAAGTGAATTTTGTTTAAATTAAATATTTATTTATTAAAGGTTTATTTAATTGAATCATAAGTTAAATGATATCTAAATGAATATTTTTGAAGCGAAAAATATGATTTTTATAGGTTAAAATGGCTAAAATTGAAGTTCTAATGTTTTTGAAGTTTTATACTAAAATCTGGAATTAATAGTGGCAGCACTTCAGAAATGCTGTGGTTTTAAGACAGCATTTGTTAGGCGCTATCATTTTTGGAAATAAACTAAGTTCTGGAATAACTAAATAGGTACTCCAGCACTTTGTGAGTCCTGTTGTTGCTGAAACTAAACTATATTTTGAAATAACTAAATGCTACTGCATCACTTTGTAAGTGTTGTTGTTGCTGAAAGTAAACTGTTTTGAATAACTAAATAGCTACTGTGGCACTTGGCAAGTGCTGTTGTTGCTGAAATGATACTGAACTGTTTTAAATTACTAATACCTACTGTAGCACTTTGTACGTGCTGTTGTTTTTAAAATTGAGCTGCTTTGAAATAACTAAATACCTACCGTAGCACTTTATAAGTGCTGCTATTTTTGAATTTGATAATGTTTTTGAAATATTACTATATCTACCGTAACATTTTATAAGTATTGTTATAACTGAAATTTACAATATTTTGGAAATTTTATAACTGAATGAATGAACTTAAAAATGTTACAACTTTGAAATGAATATTATTTATTATTGAATTTAAATAGTTTAAATGAATATGTTTTGAAGTGAAAATATAAACCATTTTTGAAATTTATAACCACGGGTTATAATAACGTTGGGTTGTTAAAGAGACCGGGATCGGATATAGGCATACTCTCCGTCGATACCAAAAACCACTTTAACAACCGTGTACGCGGTGGAGATTCTAAAATGAAGTAGGATAGTGGTGATGTTCTATTGAGGTATGTTCGTGGACCCAACTCCCGTGAGTTGGCATAAGGTGGCTAAAACAGGAGCGATTCTTCGGCCAGTGAGGTAGCTTCTCTTATCGGACACGCTTTTTCGTATGTCATTCTATTACTTTGTGATTGATTGGTGCACACCTTTGGTTTGGAAGTGTGGCTCGAGGTGGGCGATAGCTGCGGCTATGCATCACCACCAGCCCGGATGTGTAATTCGTATATATACCCTTGCATTGCTTCGTTGTGCCGTGTCACCTACCCTAGCGCACCTTGTACGATTTTGGTTGTGTCATAGCCTGTGGAGTATCCTCTGGTGGCATCCCGATCAGGAGGGATTGTGATACTAGATAGACTACTGGAACTATTTATGTGTTAAGGGAGATATAGGTAACTCCTTGATGCTATTATAAAGTAAGTTTACTTTACTTTTAGACACTATAATAGCCTATATTACTACATAGTAAATAGTTTAACAGATCCTTAGAGGATGAACGGTCCAAAGCATCCTTTAAGTTACTTGTACATCTATTTTACAGTTCAGTTGAGTTGGTTTACATTGTACAAGTATGTATGTCCTGACTCGAGTGTTTGTGTTATTTCTTACGCTCGGGTTAGCCTGAGTATTCCAGCTTAGATTTATCTTCTGGAAGCTAGAGGTTCCTGGAGTTTATCTGCTTATCCACTTTTATCTATTTCAGTTCAGTCATTCTATTTCAGCTGATGTATTGGAGACTAATGTATTTGGGATTTCTACTGTATTTGTTTCAGAACTGTATTTGTTTTCCAGACTATGTATTTTGTACTTGTTTTGAGACTGATTTTGTAGTGGCTTCATGAACCGTTATAGATATTTTTATTTCCACTACGAGTATTCCAATATTCTGTGTCTGTAATTCTGTGATTGGTTTTATTTGCTCCAAATTACATTACAATCTACTGTTTTGAATTAATCAAGTCAGAAATGTGTGGTTTTGTGGTCGATTTGAATGGTCCAAAATAGTGGATCGTTACATTTGGTATCAGAGCTTTGGTTTTTGGCAAACCTTAGCCTGCGGAGCAAAAACTCATTAGAGATAGGGTAGAAATACCCTAGAATGAGTGAAATCAATCTTGGAATCCTTTCTTTACGAGAGAACGTATTTTAAAGTATAAAACGATTTTTTTCAAAGGATTTTCAAAGAGTTTTTGTATAAAAACTTTTCTTGTTTTAAAGTCAATTTTTTTTCTTAACTTCCTTCTTTTCCTTATCCACCCTGTTAATAATTTCTTTGTTCGAGATATTCAATTCTCGTTGCATCTTATCTTATCTAATCTTGTCTTTGTTTCTCAATTACCTCTGTCCTAAATTCATTCTTGATTTTTCAGGATGAGTCATAGGAACGCAAGAGGTAGGGATTTGGTATTGCCCCAGCTCCTGAGCCTGATGCACCAGTCAGGTTCACGAAATACTGTAAGGAATACACTGAGCTTGGTGGCACCAAGTTCATCGAATCTGAGAGCATTATTGAAGCTCGACAATGGTCGAAGGACTTGAAGAGAATTTTCTTCGGTCTTGAGATCACTAATGCCCAGCAGCGTCAGCTGGGAGCTTGGCAATTGAAAGGAGCAGCATTGGGTTGGTGGGAGTCTGTCACAGCTCGCACCGCTGAGGCTGACATTTCTTGGGAACAATTTAGGTATCATCTTCTGTTTGTTTCAAATTTGGTTCAATTTCTCTTTTTGAAATCTGTCTTATGCTTATTTATCGTGCTTTAGGGATGCTTTTCTTGTGAAGTGTATTCCCGAGGCAGGAAAGTCTCAACTGTATCGGGAAGTCATGGATCTGAAACAGGGTGATATGTATTTTGTTGAATATGAGAGGAAGTTCAATGAACTTTCTAAGTTTGGTCTTAATCTGATTGACGCTCCTCTCAAGAAAAATGAGAAGTTTGTTGTTGGTGCCCATCCTGAGTACTATGATCGACTCATCGCTCAAGTGCATAGTCCTTCACCACTCTGATGGACATGGCCATTAGATACGAGAATCCTACTTCTAAGGATCCTCCAGCTACCCGTTCTGCTCCTACTCAGTCCTTTTCTGGTAATCCTAGGAAGAGGAAGCCTAACTTTCGCTATCAGAAGAGGAATCGAAACAAGACTCCAGGGTTAGGATCATCTTCTTCATCTCAGAGGCAGTTGGTAGACCTATCTGCCATCACTTGTTTTAGATGCAATCAGAGGGGACACTATGCTAATAGTTGTCCTACCTCAGTTGGTGATGCTACCCCTCCTCCAGCTCAGTTGACCAGGCGTGATCTCTGCCACATTTGTCTGCAGCCTGGCCATTTCAAGAAGGACTGCCCTACTCAGCATAAGGGCAAGTCATCGGGTATTTTTGCTGTGACTTCTGCATTTTCTCCAGCTCCACCTCCTGCACCTGCTCCTGCTCCTACTCCTGCTCCTAATGATTCTCAAGGTACTCTTCAAGGCACCTTTACTTTGTTTAAATCTCATGTTCGTGTTTTATTTGATACTGGAGCATCCCATAGCTTTATTTCTGTGGATCTTTGTAATAAATTCGAGCTTCTCTTTTGCCAAAGTTTGCTTCTGAACCTTTGTGTGTTAAAAATCCTATTGGTGGTCTTGCGAATCTTAGTAGGATTTGTAAGCAAGTGAAACTTCTCTATCTTGATCACCATTTCAGTGGTGACATCTATGTTCTTGGTTTCTGTAACGACCCGTAAATTTCATGAATTTAATTTGGTTAAATGAATAAGTTTTGTAATTAAATTTAGTAGAAATAAAAACTTTATAAACAAATATTGAAATGAACGCTAAATTAAATTATCTAAATGGTGACTTAAAACCTATTTACTAGCAATTTGAATAAATTTCAATAAATGAAATGGAGTAAGTATTATACATGGATACAAATTTCATTAAAGGGAATTAACTAATATGCTAATGTAAATTAAGAAAATATTGGAATAAATGATGATTCCATTCATACTTGTAAGCAGTTATTATAAGTTGCATGTTGAAATGGTTGATTTAATTGGAATTTAAAATTTAATTTAAATGAAAAAATATAAAGGTTTACAATAACGGAAATTTAGAAAATAAGGTTAGAACAAGTTGATAAGTACTAACCAAAATAAGGGAATAGTATTAATGTAAATAAAGTTGAAACAAATTGGACATAGAGAAATAAATGCAAGCATTTAATAAATTAATTAATGTGAATTTCAATAAATGGTAATTCAATAAAAGTCAACGTTCTCTAAGTAACCATATTTCTTGCTAGAAAGTAATACGTAATTGATTTTATGTGATTACAAAATATAAAATTTGTGTATACACGGGATTTTAACGGTGATTGTTAAGTAATAAACCTATAAAGGCATATAAAGGAAATAGGTAACAATCTATATGTTATTTATTTTATTTAGTATGATGAATAAAGGTTGGAATTCAAATTTCAATTAAAGGAGAGTAGGTAGTACGTTATTAGGAAGTAAATTTAAAGGCAGATAACAACTATTATAAATTCCCTAATTAATTGGTTAATAAATTTATTTGAAATAACGATCATTTAAAATGTGAGTAATTACAATGTCGTTATTGATTATAAGCATTACTTTAATAATTATGAAAGTAACACGTTATGAATTGATTTGGACCTAAACTTAAGTGTAAGTTAAAAGTTGAAATTGAATCTAATCCGTTTAATTGGAAACTTATTAAAATAAATGGGACTCAATTTATAATAAAGGGGTTATTCTAAGAAATTGAAATAAATTCTATAATGGGTGAATTTAGTTACATTAAATTGAGATGGGAATTGGTTTAAAGCATTATAAATTTATAAGTAAATCAAGATGATAAAATTTATGAATTATAGAATTTGAATTTTAATAGTGAGTTAATTTATTTAATTTATAATAGTTGGATTTATTGCAAATGAATGAAATCAAATATTTAATTATTACGTTGAATAAAAAAAATAAAAATTAAGTTGAAATTGGGAAATACTTATGTAATAATATTAAATCCAATGGTAAACGCTTCTATTTGAAATTTATGAATGAAATAAATATGGGTTAATTCAATTTAATGGAAATTTTGCAAATTTATCTATAATTTTGAATTTTATGAAATTAAAGATTTATATTTAATAAATTGACATTTCAAATTTATTAAATCATTGTACATGTTTGAGAATTATAAAGTGATAAAGATTGCAAAGTTCAGAAATTTTTAACGCGAAAATTGATTTAATTAATTTATTTTAAATTTATTCAATTAATATAAAAATAGCCATTTTGGTCATGGACTCGGATTTTGACGAAAGTAGTTTCATCGGATCCGTAACAGTGAATTATTGCGGGGTTTCAAGTTTCGTAGCGATCGGACTTGTCGTTTGATCGTACGAACGCGAAACGCCTTGAAATCGATTTAATTGAAATCAATTTAAGAATATTGATTTCAGCATAACTTCTTCATACGATGGAATTTGGATGTGAAACCTTTTCCATTGCGTTTAGAATATTTTAAAACACCTATTGTGATATATGGGTTGACCCAATTTCGTTCCGGAGTCGGAATGGGCTTTTTGGGCCACTTTGGAGTTAGCACGTATATCTATCAACCCGATCCATCTATTTTTTAATTTGCCTATAAATACCCTACTAAACCTAGCCTCCGCTTATTCTCATTTGTCTAAGCGTAAATTTCGTCAGCTCTTCCTCTTCCTAAATGGATGTAAACCCTATATCCAGTTACAATTCAAAATCAAAAGTCAAAAGTTCAAAGTCCTCAGAAAATCTAAAAAAATTATGTTGAAGCTCTCGACGAGCGTAATTTAATGGTGTAATTCATTTTTCGATTGGAGGTGTCATTTGCTCAGAAAATTTGCCATTTATTCTCGGCCATCCGTTGCGTCGAAATCTTTTGCCGCCTGTTTGGAAATTGGTTTCTGGGTTTTGGAGAGAGTCAAGCGTGCATCGCATCTAGGTGGTTGATCTGGTGGTTCGACGGCTGGATTTGGCATATAACATGCACTAGGGTTTCTAAAAGGAACGACTGTTGGAGGCATAAATGCCGACCATAGGTGAAGGGATGACGTCGAGTCTGGACAAGGGAGGTTCGCTGGTGCTGGCGTTCGCATGGGGTGTAGTCGCGGCGTCGAAAAGGAGAGAGGCTTTGCGATTTGATGGCTCATTTTGGTTCGAACGCGGCTACAGGAAGATGAAGTTGTGTGTTTTGTTATGGGGAGAGAAGAATTTGGTGACGTGTCCTAGGTGGTTAGTTTGTCTTGTTTTTTTAAATTAAACTTTAAAGTGTTCAAATCGCAATAACTTCTTCATACAATATCCGATTTACGTGCAGTTTTTTTGTTAGGATCGTAGTAAAATTTCAGCCATTCTGACGGTAGTTTGGACGGATTTGGAGACTGTCAAATTTTTGGGTTTAAAATTGAATTTAAATTCAATTTAAATTCGAAAGATGAGCGTTTTAACCCACTCACAACTTCTAAGAGTTCTTATGTTTGTTAAATTGATTTATGATGTTTTTAAAAATTTATTTATAGTTGTTTGGCATACTTTTATTCATCATCTCAGTTAAATCGCATTTATTTAATTTAAATTGTTATTTAATTATTCATTGCATATAAACTGCCAGTAAAATTTATCATTTTATTTCATATAAACTTCCAGTTAAACAGTTATTAAATTTATTATTGGTTAATACATGTTATTCGTTACCTGTTATATTTAATATACTCTATATTGATGTTTTGTTTAAATTGAATGATTTTTGAAATAAATGGTTGATGATTGATATTTGGATGAATGGATGATGTACTTATATTGTTATTAACTGCAAGTTATTATGCATTTTCATTTCATTCGGGATTGTGGTTCGAAATGACATACAACCGCATTTTATTTTTAAATTGTGGATTGAAATGATAAATATCTGTATCACTTGACCATAGATAGAAAATTTTATACAGACACCGTCGGTCTATATATAATTATTTTGAAAATGATTTCTATGGTTTGGATAGGATACGGTGTGATGAATATTAAATTTTGATATTATATAAATATTATTTTATATATACATATATAGTTAAATTTTTTGAATTTAAGCTATGTATAAACTGTTAAATAAAAATGAATAAGTTAGAAAAATGGAGTTTGATAATTTATATTATATGTTTAAATACAGGTTTAAGATCTTGTGTATATATAGAGTTTTAAATGATTCCAATCAATTAAGATTGGAAGATAAATGGAAATTTACTTGGAATTGAGCTTATTTAAAAAATTTAACTCCATAAGTTGATGTAAAACTTATTAAAACTTGGAAATTTTAAAGATATGATATTTATAACTGAAATTTTATTTCAAGATAAATTAAATGAATATTTCTAGTATAAATAAATGGAAGAAAATATTTAGTTATAGGAAATTTGAGTTTTATATAAATGATTATGGATTTATCATGCAAATGTTCAAGATTAAATAATAGAACGGTGAATTTGTTGAAAGAATAAAATTCCAACCTTAGTTTTGAAATTTATTAATACTCAAATTTGATATATATTGAAATCGAAGTGGTTTTTGGAAACCGAAGGTGAAATTTAAATTTATGGTTTAGACTTTATCTAAAGAAAATATATTTGTAAAGTCATGGAAATTATTTTACTTTACAAAGTAAATCTAAAATTAAACCATTTTATTCTATATACCGTTGAATATCCAAACCATTCAAGTTTTTAGAAATTATGGTTTTAAAGCTATGAATTTCGAAGTATTGTGTTTTGAAAGTTATAATTTAAATGTTTGGTTTCCAGATATTATAAAATTTAAAGTAGTATGATTTGGAAAAGAAATATATTTGAAATAAAATGATATCATTGATTTGGGTTTTATAAGAATAATATCAAAATGAGTTTGTTTTGGAAATGGAAATGATATCGTATTTATGGGTTTGAAATGGTAAATTTTATTCTGGTTTTTAAAGTACAAACTATTTTTAAAGGCCGCGGTGTTATAATAACGTTTGGTTGTTGAAGAGACCGGGATCGGAAGTTGTCATACTCTTTGCCAACTCCGAAAACCACTTTAACAACCGTGTACGCGGTGGAGATTCCAGAATGAAGTAGGATGGTGGCGGCGTTTCCTTTGAGGTAAATACGTGGACCCGACTCCCGTGAGTTGACATAAGGTGGTTAAAACAAGAGCGATTCTCGGGCCAATGAGATCATTCCTCTGATCGGACACTCCTCTTCGATACTATACTTTGACTTTGGATTGATTCGGTGGCCACCTTTATTTTTGATTTTGGGGGAGTTTGTTCGAGGTGGACGGTAGCTGCGCGCTGCATGTTTCCACCAGCCCGGATGCGTAATTGGTATATCTACCCTGGCATTGCCTAGTTGTGTCGTGCCACCTACCATAACGAGTCTTTACTACTAGTTTTTATTTGTGTCGTACCTATAGAGTATCCTCTGGTAGCCT
Organism: Allium cepa; assembly: GCA_030765085.1. Lineage (NCBI taxonomy): Eukaryota > Viridiplantae > Streptophyta > Magnoliopsida > Asparagales > Amaryllidaceae > Allium > Allium cepa. The sequence continues at coordinate 670,942,245 of CM060941.1, read as the reverse complement.
CCTGATCAGGAGGTATTACGGTACTGTATAGACTATTGGCATTATTTGTGTTAAGGGCTATATGGGTAACCCCTTAACGCTATTAAAAAGTAAGTTTATTTTACAATTAGACACTATTATAATAGCAAAATATATTACATATTAAATAGTTTAACGGATCCTTAAGAGATGTAAATCCTGAGCATCTTTTGAGTTACTGCACTCATATTTATTTCAGTTAATTTAACTTACATAAGATCTTTTAGTTCTGACTCGAGTGTTTTGTATTTTCAATTCGCTCGGGTCAGTCCAAGCGTTTCGGGATCGAAGACTTTAGCCCTGGAGGACGAAGACGGAGATTTCTATTATTATTATTAATTATATTCCACTACACTTTTTAATTCCGCTGCATTGATTATTATTGGTATGTGGACTCTGATATTTATTGTATAAAGAAGAATCAAATGTTTGTAAACAGTTTATGAACTGTATATTTATTTTTATATTTTATCCTTCCGCTGTGAGATTCTATTTTTTTTCCCTGTTTTTCTTATTTACCCCATAACAATCCCCCTTCTGTATGGTTTGAATTGGCACGTGTGTCGATTTTACGCGTACGAAAAGGCAGGACGTTACAGTTGGTATCAAAGCTTTGGTTTAGCGATAAACCTTAGCTTTGTGGGGTTTGACTCTTTACTAATAGCTTAATAATACCCTATGGGAGTCGCTGAGAGTATATAATGAGAGAGCGTATTTGTTAGTGTTATAAAAAGGTTTTTTATATTGTGTTAATCTGTTCCGTTTTGTATTTATAAATTCTGGTTGGTGCATGGGACGATGTGACATCAATAGGGATTTCTAAACACTTAATAGGACAGACCGACATAATATTTGTTTTATTGCAGGCGAATGAAATAATTTTGCCTATTATATTTTCTATATATAAAATAAATTTTTAAATGATATGTGTGTGTATATATATATATATATTTGGTTGCAATATATGGGTTGTTAGGTAATAACTTTATAATTAATAGTCGAAGTAAAATTGAAATTAAAATAAAAAGGAAATTGGGAATTTAGAACGTAAATTCCAGGGTATTGAATATTTCTTTTGAGTGATTTTGAAAATATAGTAATATTATTAGAAGTATTTTGATATAAATATTTAAAAGTATTGTTTAAGAAGATTTTGGAAGAAATAAGTTTGTACTTCCCTCTCTGTCGCTGGAAAATAATTTCGGTTATGGCGACCTCATCATCGACTTTCATTTTCGAGTTTCGAAGGGGAAGGCCACTGTAGTAGTTCTACTGCGGATTCATTTTTGAAAAAAAAATATACATTGTGAATTGTTTAAATATAATTGGAGATATATAAGTTGTAAGAATATATTTATCTATTATTTTAAAATAATTTGAAATTTAACCCGGTATTAAATTCTTAAATTTCCATTAATTAATTTGTTTAAATTAGTGTAGTGAAATGAAAAGTAAGTAATTAATAATTGAAACCTCTAATTTAGGTAAGAGATTTAATACTAAGTTATAAAGGAAATAAAAAGGAAGTTGAAATTGTAACTTATAAGACAAAAGGTAAAGATTTATTGAACAATGAATTGATTAAAAGAAATGAGAAACTTGTATAACTTTCAATTACATTCTTTAAAGGCATATATATATATATATATATATATATATATATATATATATATAAGTTACCAAATATTAGAAGTTGAAATGTTTAATAAGAAATGTAATGGAAATTGTACGGTAAAATTATGTAATGAAAGGGTTCAATAAATTGCTTTTATTTATTGGTATAGAGTTATAAACTTAAGTTTAAATTGATAAATAAATGATATGAAGTAGTATTAATGAATGATAATGAACTTAAGTAAACAGTTGAAGCTATTTATAAATAAAATTAGTAGGAAAATGAATACTGTAATAAATGAAATTAAGTAATAAATAAATGAGGACATGCAATAATAGATGAATGAATAATTATAACGAAATAAAAGGAACCGGCATGATCTGAGTTAATGGAATTGAATAATTGTAAGTTATAAGTAAAAATAAATGAAGCAAACATTTAATAAGTAAATGTAAATTAAAAAGATAAATCACTATATAAATAAAAAGAAAATCAAACAACAAAGGTATGAAATGAAATTAATAATAAGTTAAGTTGATTGTTGTTTGGATTTGTTGTTGATGGTTGTTTGGGCAAGGATACTTTAAAATTGGATTTGGGGTGAATGAATGATCTATTTAGTTTTATCTAAGACTGTTGAGTAAATGATGCGCTAGTAGTTTATTCTTCATTCCGTACAATTTAAAAGTTTTGAACCCGAACAACTATTTGTTTGTTTGATTGAATGGTTGTTTTGTATTTGTTGTGTATACTGTTTGTTGAAATTGATGGTTGTTGTATTGATTTGTTGTTAGTGATTGAAACCACTTAAATATTTTACTTTACATAAATTGTTAACCCTTTGGATTTTATAAGTTAAATGCAGGTTATGGAAGCAATTGCTACTGCTTTTGGTTCCATAAATTAAGCGTAAATTGCCCGACAAATAGGTACGTTTTGGATTACGGTTTATAGCGCTATTTTATATATTTTCCCGTGTTGGGATATTATATTTTGGATAATATATGTAAAATAATTGTTATATTTTGATATTATATTTTCTCCCGAGCCTCTCCATACAAGGGAGACTCTGGCGAAATTTTTGGTAAATTTTGGACTTAGAAATTATTTTGAAATATTTTTTCTAAACTTTATTTATTCAAGTATAAATATATATAATGATTATAAAAGGGGTATATTTTATTTAAAGTAATAAATTTTGTAAATTATTGTTTATAAGTTAATATTTTGAATAAGATGTATTTTTTATTTAATTCTTCCTTCTCCCTTCTTTTTCTTTTCGGGGACGAAAGTTTTGAGTAGGGGAGAGTGTAACGACCCGTAAAGTTCATGAATTTGATTGGTTAAATTAATAAGTTTTTTAATTAAATTTAGTAGAAATAAAAACTTTACAAACAAATATTGAAATGAATGCTAAATTAAATTATCTAAATGGTGACTTAAAACCTATTTACTAGCAATTTGAATAAATTTCAATAAATGAAATGGAGTAAGTATTATACATGGATATAAATTTCATTAAAGGGAATTAACTAATATGCTAATGTAAATTAAGAAAATATTGGAATAAATGGTAATTCCATTCATACTTGTAAGCAGTTATTATAAGTTGCATGTTGAAATGGTTGATTTAATTGGAATTTAAAATTTAATTTAAATGAAAAAATATAAAGGTTTACAATAACGGAAATTTAGGAAATAAGGTTAGAACAAGTTGATAAGTAATAACCAAAATAAGCTAATAGTATTAATGTAAATAAAGTTGAAACAAATTTGATATAGAGAAATAAATGTAAGCATTTAATAAATTAATTAATGTGAATTTCAATAAATGATAATTGAATAAAAGTCAACGTTCTCTAAGTAACCATATTTCTTGCTAGAAAGTAATACGTAATTGATTTTATGTGATTACAAAATATAAAATTTGTGTATACACTGGATTTTAATGGTGATTGTTAAGTAATAAACCTATAAAGGCATATAAAGGAAATAGGTAACAATGTATATGTTATTTATTTTATTTAGCATGATGAATAAAGGTTGGAATTCAAATTTCAATTAAAGGAGAGTAGGTAGTACGTTATTAGGAAGTAAATTTAAAGGAAGATAACAACTATTATAAATTCCCTAATTAATTGGTTAATAAATTTATTTGAAATAACGATCATTTAAAATGTGAGTAATTACAATGTCATTATTGATTATAAGCATTACTTTAATAATTATGAAAGTAACACATTATGAATTGATTTGGGCCTAGACTTAAGTGTAAGTTAAAAGTTGAAATTGAATCTAATCCGTTTAATTGGAAACTTATTAAAATAAATGGGATTCAATTTATAATAAAGGGGTTATTCTAAGAAATGAAATAAATTCTATAATGGATGAATTTAGTTACTCGAAATTGAGATGGGAATTGGTTTAAAGCATTATAAATTTATAAGTAAACCAAGATGATAAAATTTATGAATTATAGAATTTGAATTTTAATAGTGAGTTATTTATTTAATTTATAATAGTTGGATTTATTGCAAATGAATGAAATCAAATATTTAATTATTACGTTGAATAAAAAAATAAAAATTAAGTTGAAATTGGGAAATACTTATGTAATAATATTAAATCCAATGGTAAACGCTTCTATTTGAAATTTATGAATGGAATAAATATGGATTAATTCAATTTAATGGAAATTTTGCAAATTTATCTATAATTTTGAATTTTATGAAATTGAAGATTTATATTTAATAAATTGACATTTCAAATTTGTTAAATCATTGTAGATGTTTGAGAATTATAAAGTGATAAAGATTGCAAAGTTCAGAAATTTTTAATGCGAAAATTGATTTAATTAATTTATTTTAAATTTGTTCAATTAATATAAAAATAGCCATTTTTGTCACGGACTCGGATTTCGACGAAAGCAGTTTCATCGGATCCGTAACAGTGAATTATTGCAGGGTTTCAAATTTCGTAGCGATCGGACTTGTCGTTTGATCGTACGAACGCGAAACGCCTTGAAATCGATTTACTTGAAATAAATTTGAAATCAATTTGAGAATATTGATTTCAGCATAACTTCTTCATACGATGGAATTTGGACGTGAAACCTTTTCCATTGCATTTAGAATATTTTAAAACACCTATTGTGATATATGGGTTGACCCAATTCGTTCCGGAGTCGGAATGGGCTTTTTGGGCCACTTTGGAGTTAGCACGTATATCTATCAACCCGATCCATCTATTTTTCAATTTTCCTATAAATACCCTACTAAACCCTAGCTTCCACCTATTCTCATTTGTCTACGCGTAAATTTCATCAGCTCTTCCTCTTCCTAAATGGATGTAAACCCTATATCCAGTTACAATTCAAAATCAAAAGTCAAAATTTCAAATTCCTCAGAAAAGTCTCAAAAAATTATATGTTGAAGCTCTCGACGAGCGTAATTTAATGGTGTAATTCGTTTTTCAATTGGAGGTGTCATTTGCTCAGAAATTTGCCATTTATTCTCGACCATCCGTTGCGTCGAAATCTTTTGTCGCCTGTTCGGAAATTGGTTTCTGGGTTTTGGAGAGAGTCAAGCGTGCATCGCATCTAGGTGGTTGATCTGGTGGTTCGACGGCTGGATTTGGCGTATAATTTGCACTAGGGTTTCTAAAAGGAACGGCGGTTGGAGGCATAAACGCCGATCATAGGTGAAGGGATAATGTCGAGTCTGGCCAAGGGAGGTTCGCTGGTGCTGGCGTTCGCATGGGGTGTAGTCGCGGCGTTGGAAAGGAGAGAGGCTTCGCGATTTGAAGGTTCATTTTGGTTCGAACGCGGCTACAGGAAGATGAAGTTGTGTGTTCTGTTATGGGGAGAGAAGAATTTGGTGACGTGTCCTAGGTGGTTAGTTTGTCTTGTTTTTTTTTAAATTAAACTTTAAAGTGTTCTAATAGCAATAACTTCTTCATACAATATCTGATTTACGTGCGGTTTATTTGTTAGGATCGTAATTAAATTTCAGTCACTCTGACGCTGGTTTCGACAGATTTGAAGACTGTTAAATTTTTGGGTTCAAAATTGAATTTAAATTCGATTTATATTCGAAAGGTGAGTGTTTTAACCCACTCACAACTTCTAAGAGTTCTTATGTTTGTTAAAATTGATTTATGATGTGTTTAAAAATTTATTTATAGCTGTGTGGCATACTTTTATTCATCATTTCAGTTAAACCGCATTTATTTAATTTAAATTGTTATTTAATTATTCATTGCATATAAACTGCCAGTAAAATTTATCATTTTATTTCATATAAACTTCCAGTTAAACAGTTATTAAATTTATTATTAGTTAATACATGTTATTTGTTACCTGTTATATTTAATATACTCTATATTGATGTTTTGTTTAAATTGAATGATGTTTGAAATAAATTGTTGATGATTGATATTTGGATGAATGGATGATATACTTACATTGTTATTAACTGCAAGTTATTATGCATTTTCATTTCATTCGGGATTGCGGTTTGAAATGATATACAACCGCATTTTATTTTTAAATTGCGGATTGAAATGATAAACATCCGTATCACTTGACCATAGGATAGAAAATTTTATACAGACACCGTCGGTCTATATATAATTATTTTGAAAATGATTTCTATGGTTTGGATAGGATACGGTTTAACGAATATTAAATTTTGATATTATATAAATATTATTTTATATATACATATATAGTTAAAAAATTTGAATTTAAGCTATGTATAATCTGTTAAATAAAAATGAATAAGTTAGAAAAATGGAGTTTGATAATTTATATTATATGTTTAAATACAGGTTTAAGATCTTGTGTATATATAGAGTTTTAAATGATTCAAATCAATTAAGATTGGAAGATAAATTGAAATTTATTTAGAATTGAGCTTATTTAAAAAATCTAACTCCCTAAGTTGATGTAAAACTTATTAAAGCTTGGAAATTTTAAAGGTATGATATTTATAACTGAAATTTTATTTCAAGATAAATTAAATGAATATTTCTAGTATAAATAAATGGAAGGAAATATTTAGTTATTGGAAATTTGAGTTTTATATAAATGATTATGGATTTATCGTGCAAATGTTCAAGACTAAATAATAGAACGGTGAATTTGTTGAAAGAAAAAAATTCCAACCTTAGTTTTGAAATTTATTAATACTCAAATTTGATATATATTGAAATTGAAGTGGTTTTGGAAACCGAAGGTGAAATTTAAATTTATGGTTTAGACTTTATCTAAAGAAAATATATTTGTAAAGTCATGGAAATTATTTTACTTTACAAAGTAAATCTAAAATTAAACCATTTTATTCTATATACCATTGAATATCCAAACCATTCAAGTTTTTAGAAATTATGGTTTTAAAGCTATGAATTTCGAAGTATTGTGTTTTGAAAGTTATAATTTAAATGTTTGGTTTCCAGATATTATAAAATTTAAAGTAGTATGATTTGGAAAAGAAATATATTTGAAATAAAATGATATCATTGATTTGGGTTTTATAAGAATAATATCAAAATGAGTTTGTTTTGAAAATGGAAATGATATCGTATTTATGGGTTTGAAATGGTAAATTTTATTCTAGTTTTTAAAGTACAAACTACTTTTAAAGACCGCGGTGTTATAATAACGTTTGGTTGTTGAAGAGACCGGGATCGGAAGTTGTCATACTCTTTGCCAACTCCGAAAACCACTTTAACAACCGTGTACGCGGTGGAGATTCCAGAATGAAGTAGGATGGTGGCGGCGTTTCCTTTGAGGTAAATACGTGGACCCGACTCCCGTGAGTTGGCATAAGGTGGTTAAAACAGGAGCGATTCTCGGGCCAACGAGATCATTCCTCTGATCGAACACTCCTCTTCGATACTATACTTTGACTTTGGATTGATTCGGTGGCCACCTTTATTTTTGATTTTGGGGGAGTTTGTTCGAGGTGGACGGTAGCTGCGCGCTGCACGTTTCCACCAGCCCGGATGCGTAATTGGTATATCTACCCTGGCATTGCCTAGTTGTGCCGTGCCACCTACCATAACGAGTCTTTACTACGAGTTTCTATTTGTGTCGTACCTATGGAGTATCCTATGGTAGCCTCCCTATGAGGAGGTATTACGGTATTGTATAGACTATTGGTATTATTTGTGTTAAGGGCTATATGGGTAACCCCTTAACGCTATTAAAAAGTAAGTTTATTTTACAATTAGACACTATTATAATAACGAAATATACTACATAGTAAATAATTTAACGGATCTTGAAGAGATGTAAATCCCGAGCATCTTTTGAGTTACTGCACTCATATTTATTTCAGTTAATTTAACTTACATAAGATCTTTTAGTTCTGACTCGAGTGCTTTGTCTTTTCAATTCGCTCGGGTCAGTCCGAGCATTTCGGGATCGAAGACTTTAGCCCTGGAGGACGAAGACGGAGATTTCTATTATTATTATTAATTATATTCCACTGCACTTTTTAATTCCGCTGCATTGATTATTATTGGTATGTGAACTCTGATATTTATTGTATAAAGAAGATTCAAATGTTTGTAAATAGTTTATGAACTGTATATTTATTTTTATATTTTTTCCTTCCGTTGTGAGATTCTATTTTGTTTTTTTTTCTTTCCCTGTTTTTCTTATTCACCCCGTAACAATCTGCCCTTCCGTATGGTTTGAATTGGCACGTGTGTCGATTTAAAGCGTACGAAAAGGCGGGACGTTACAGTTTCGATGCTTTTGATCTATTGCTTGGGGTGATTGGCTGAAGAGGCATGATGCCTTTATCTCTTGTAGTGCCCGAACTGTTCTCTTGTGGATGATCTTGGTAATTCTTTGGTAATTCAGTGTAGTTTGCCCCAGAATTTTGCTGGCAACTTTATTTATTCTCTTGATGCTTCTCCTGGTGATATTCATTCGACTCTTGTAGTCAAACTCTATCTCGATGTGTTTGGTGAAGTCACTTCTTTACCTCCAAAGCGGGAAATTGATTTTCGTATTGATCTTATTCCTAGAGCTCGACCTGTAGTTCTTCCACCCAAAAGAATGGCACCTCGTGAGAAGGTTGAGATGAGGAAGCAAATTGAGGACTTGTTCTTCAAGGGTTTGCTCAGACCTAGCCATTCAGAATGGGGAGCGGCAGTGGTTTTCGTCACTAAGTCCGATGGTTCTTTAAGGATATGTGTTAATTACAAGGAGCTGAACAAGCTCACTATGAGGAACAGGTATCCTATGCCTTACATCAATGATATGTTTGATCAGCTCCATGGAGCTACTGTTTTCTCTCAACTTGACCTTGCCACAGGTTTCCACCAGCTCAGAGTTACTGAGGAAAGTATTCCTAAGATAGCTTTCTGTATAGAGAATGGGTTTTACGAGTAGTTAGTTATGCCTTTTGGTTTGACTAATGCTCCTGCTTTCTTTGTTGATTTGATGAATCATGTCTTTCGTGATGTGCTTAACAAATTTGTTCTAGTCTTTGTTGATGATATCCTTGTTTTCTCTAAGAAAGAGATGAGCATGAGTCGCATTTGAAATTTGTTTTGGGGACTCTTAGAAATCATCAGTTGAAGGTTAAGTTCTCGAAATGCCATTTCTGGAGAGATGAAGTCTGATTTCTCGGTCATATTGTTTCTAGTGATGGAGTTTCGGTTGATCCACGATCAATGTAAGTCTTTCCCTTCTTCTCTTTCCGTAACTTGATCATTCTATCTTTTCTATGGTCCTTATTTCTCCCTATTCTGTTACAGGATTGGGAAACCCCTAGGAGTCCAACTGATATTTGCAGTTTTCTGGGCCTTGCCCGTTACTATTAGAGATTCATTGAAAACTTTGCTCGGATTTCTGCACCTCTCACTGCTTTAACTTGAACGAATGCTAAGTTTATATAGAGTGATAAGTGTGATGTTGCATTCAATGAGCCGAAGCGTAAGCTTACTTACGCGCCAGTGTTTACCGTTCCCAATGGAAATGAGAGATTAACGGTGTACACTGATGCTTGTCGTGAGGGTTTTGGGGCTATTCTGATGCAAGATAGGAAGGTGATTGCTTATGCTAGTTGCCACTGAAGACCCATGAGGCCAATTATGTAGCCCATGATCTGGAACTGCTTGCTGTAGTCTTTGCTTTGAAGCTTTGAAGGCATCATCTTTTGGGTGCTAAGTTTGATCTCTTTACTGATCATCAATCTTTGAAATATATCTTCACCCAAAAGGATTTGAATCAGCAGCTGGTTAGGTGGCTTGATTTTCTTGCTTCTTATGATCTCGACATTAGCTATACCCCTGGGAAGGCTAATGTTGTGGCTGATGCTTTGAGTCGGAAGAAGGCCATGTTGTGTCATCTTATTGTTTCTTTTCCTCTCTTGGATCGTATTATTGCTAAGTAGGATGAGGATGAGAAACTTAGACGTATGAAGGAGAGTGTTCGTAGCAGAGTTGGTGGTAGTTGTCCTGATGGTAGTGGAGCTCAGATCGATGATAGAGGTATTTTGAGGATAATAAACGGATTTGTGTCCCGAATGTTGATGGATTGAGGCAAGAGTTGCTTTGGGAACATCATCGATCTAGACTTTCTATTCATCCTGGTGTGATGAAGATGTATCAGGATATGAAGAAGCGGTATCGGTGGAAAGGTATGAGGCGGGATATCTCTATCTTTGGTTAGTAGGTGTGCGACTTGTCAGTAAGTCAGAAGACCCCTAGTTTGTTGCAGCCCCTTGAGGTTCCCAATAGGAAATGGGAATGGGTTTCCATCGATTTTATTGATGGTTTATCGAGGACTCGAAGGGGTAATGAGATCATCTGGGTTATTATGGATAAATTGACTAAATCAACTCATTTCATTCCGGTCAAAATTACCCGTTCCGCTTCCAGTCTGGCAAAGATTTGTATGAGGGTGATAGTTTGTCTCCATGGTGTTCCTATCAGCCTTGTTTGTGATCGGGATCCTATCTTCACCAGCCAGATTTGGAAAGCTTTCCAGGAATCTTTGGATACTCGTCTGAATCTGAGCACTGCTTACCATCCATAGACCAACGGTCAAACGAAAAAAGTGAATTAGATTCTAGAAGATCTTCTTCATGCTTGTGTTTTGGATTATGGAGGATCTTGGGAAGATCATCTCCATCTTGTTGAATTCACCTATAACAACAGTTATCAGGTATATTTTCAATCTTCTATTTTGATCTTATCTTAATCTTTTGTTCACCTCATTCCGCCTTTGAATTCAGGCCAGTATTGAAATGTCTCTGTTTGCTGCTCTTTATGGAAGACCTTGTAGATCTCTATCTTGCTGGATTGAATCCGGCAATCGTTTGGTTCTTGGTCCTGATGTGATTTTGGAGGCTTCTGAGAAGTTGAGGAGATTAAGAGGAAGATGAGGATTGCTTAGGATAGGCAGAAGAAGTATGTTGATCGGCGTAGGAGGAGTTTGAATTTTGCTTTGCGAGATTTGGTTTTCCTTAAGGTCTCTCCCTTAAGGAATGTGATTCGGTTTGGTCGTAGAAGGAAGCTTGCTCCTAGGTTTGTTAGTCCTTTCCGCATCTTGAAGAGGATTGGTTCTCTAGCTAATCGTCTGGATTTGCCTGAGAAGTTTTCTGGGTTACATAATGTATTCCATGTTTCGCACCTTCGTTAGTATCTGCATGATCCATCTTTGATTGTCCAGCCTTCTACACTCGAGAGTTTGGATATTGAGCCTAATCTGACTATCGAGAGGAAGCCACTTCATATTGTCGAAAGAGGTACGAAGCAGCTAAGAAGGAAAGATGTCAACCTGGTCAACGTGCAGTGGAGTACGGATGATCGGGATTGTACCTGGGAGATGGAGGAGAGCACGCGTGCTTTGAATCCGGAATTGTTTGTTTCAGGTACTATTTGCTTTTTATCTTTCCTTGTTTTCGTGCCTCGTTCCTTTTCGAGGACGAAAAGTTTTGAGTGGGGGAGAGTGTAACAACCCAAAATTTAAATAAATATTTTTATTTCATTTTATTTAAAACTTTGATGTTTAATTATTTTAAATTTTGAAATTTTGAAATTTTCTAATATAAATTTTGGAGTTTGTTTATAAATCATTTTCCTAAATACAATAAAATTAACAATTTCTGAAATTTTTATATTTTGGTCAAACTTTGACTTTTAATTGAAAATTTTGAAATTAAAATTTTAAAATTCTAATCTTTTTATTTAAAACTGGATATAATTCTGATATACTTTCTGCTTTTCGTTTCGTTAAATTCTGATTTATACTTTTAAAATTGGATAAAATACAGCGTTTTACATGCAATTAATTTTTGTATTATATTATATATTTTTCCAATGTCCATCTCTTTATTTTACTTTTCTATTTTGTCTTGTCTAGACTTTATTTTATTTATTGGATTTTACTTGTGTATATCTTTTTATTAATGGCTTGAAAAAAATCAAAGAGACATACATTACATTGTTTTAACTCTTGCTTTTTTATTTGCATACCCTCTTTATTACTTCCTAGCCATTCATACTCTTTGGCCGTGTATTTCTAAAACCCTAGCCGCCACTTCATTGTGTAAATGACATACAAAAACATCTCATCCCATCTCATATCTCATTTGCTTCCTAAAGAAAAATACTGTAAGTTCATGGCCTCCTCCTTCTTCTTTTTCTTCTTCTCTTTTCTTTTTTCTTTTTCTCTTCTATATTATTTGCCGGACCACAACCCTAGCCAACCTCATCACTCCTCTCCACCACCAACATGCTCGGCCTCCACTACCTTATCATCTCCACCACCTATGCCATGAAACCCTAGATCCAAAACCCTTCACCAAATTTCAAATTTAAAACCCTAGCCAAGCCTATATGCATCCCCCCTCTTGGTTTGCCTTGGCCACACCTATTTCCACCACCTACTCCTCCTCCTTGTCGTGCTCTAGGCCATGCTCCTCTGATTTGATCAGATATGATTCAAAGACTAGCCAAAGGCCGAGCCACATGGCAATAGGTCGAGCCTAAAGATCAACACCCCTTGCCACTTCCTCCACTTGACTTTTTCTTGCCATCCCCATCATATTTCATACCATCGCGTTCCTTGTGGCCCCATAACCAAGCCTATTTGCCTCTAACACAACATGAACGAGCAAAATATGGTGATGGCCGAGCCCAACTGATGGTGGCCGAGCCCCACTTGATTGATTAAAGCAAGCTTATGTCATTTTGATTCACAATTCTCATTGTTTAATCCATATTTGTTTATGTTGTTTCATTTCAAAAAAATTCATTGTTTTAATTTATTTTGTTATGTTGAAACATATATTTATAATTATTATATTTATTTGTTTCCAAGATTTGGATTTGGGTGCCACTTCTCTTCAAATCTAGTGCGTGCTTGTCGTGCCTTTCTGTGTTTGTTGTGTGCCTTTACTTCATAATCTCTAGCTTTAAAAAGGTGAGTTATTCACTCTAGACTCTCTGTACTTATATATTTGTGAAACGATAACAAGTGAATATGTAATGATTGATATACTATGTTCATATATGCCTGTGATCTATTTATATGATGTATAACATGATTTTATACGTTACATCATTTGTTATAATGTTATATGCTATACTGTTATTTTATTTTCTATATCCCACACTGCAAGTTCCCTTATCACCATGGGTTGAAATGATACATACCCGAACGGACTTTAGAATAAGGAAAAATCATTACGGGTTGAAATGATAGGCTCGAGTGATTTTTATTATATTTGATTTACTTGTGATTATGAATTTGAAATGATAGAACTTCGATTTTTCTTTATAAATTACGGATTGTAATGATATATTATCCGTATCACTTGACCTAGGTTAGAAAATATTATACAAACTCGTGGTTAATTATATACATTTTCTGAAATTTATAAGTATTTTAAATGTAAAAATATGATGACAACTAACCCTATATTAATTGGGTCGCTTCGACCTTGCGGGAACTTAAACTTTAACTAAAATTGGATTTAAATAATTTAATTGAATTTTAGTGATTTTTTCTATAAGTTAAAATGTATAAAAAATTAAATGGAAAGATGTATTTTAAAAATATGACTTAACTTGGAAATTGGAAATTCGGTTTTAGATGGAAATTATTAAGTTAAATAAATGAATGCAAAATTTATTTTATTTATAAAATGGGTATTTTAAAATAAAGTATTAAGTTAATTGTTAAAATTAAAGTTGAGGAAATAGTTTACTTTTGACTTAATAAGTGAATTTTGTTTAAATTGGATATTTATTTATTAAAGGTTTATTTTTTTGAATCATTAGTTAAATGATATCTAAATGAATAGCTATGGGTTTAGTTAACCCAAAAGGGTACATCTTTGGAAATGTTTTCAATTAGGGTGCATGGGAGTTCATGATATTCGGAATCCCGTGTTTGGTTGTGGACCAGCTATTTTTACCGTTGTAACATATTTTATCTAGAGATATGTGTGGTTTCAAAAGATATCTTTTGACTCCTGTGCAAGAGGCTGATTTTCGGTTTTTACCAAGGAGACCTTTAAGGAAATCCATTATGCGAACGTACCCTAGCTGTTTTAGTTATACTTCTAATGTTTTTGTGTTGTAAGATGCAAGCAGCATGGCTATTTTCTTATTTTGTATTCTTCACCCTAGATGTTATCGTCTATATCCCTTATGCACTTATTAGATGAGTTTGGTTCTTTTGTAGGGATAACCATTACGGTGATTCGAACGGTCTTAAAAGTACTATTATATGCTAGTCACATATTTCTTGAGTTTCTCATACTAGATTTATGTCTGACTCGTAGTTTTATATTTTCCTTATTTCCATGGGTACTTTCTTAAGTAGCCTGAGAAAGGCTAGTTTTCATTGATATTCTTTGGATCTTGAGGAGATGAGCTAGATGCTTTCACAAACCGTAGTTTTCTAATTTCCACTACACTACTATATTGTATATCCGCATTTTTGAGGATAGGCTGTTATAACCGTCTAAGCTGATGATAATACTTAAAAGTATAGCTCTACTACGTATATTAGAATGACAATTTGTACTACCTTTTGATATTATATTTTATCATTCTGTTGTGAGATCCTGATATTGTATTCTCTTCTTTCTTGTTCTCTTTTGTTCTCTTTTTATTTTACCCTGATAATTTATCTGAACTTGAATGTTCGGTGGATGAATATCATGGATGTATTTGTGTTGACATTTGGGGGTCCAAAGAAGAATCGTTACGATAACTATTCCTCGACCTAAAAATCAAAATAACGTGGAAGATGTGGATGTCTATATCTAAGCTTAGTTTATTCTATAAAGAGTTGTGCTCAAACCACACTTAATAAAAGTAATTAGAAAAAAATAGAAACAAATATACCTAAATTATTGTGTAAATTGGAGAAAATGTTTCCTTCTGGTGTATTTAACTACATGGAACTTCTAACCGTACATCTACCAACTTAAGCTTTAATGTGAGGAGCGGTGCAATACAGATGGATGTATCCTTTTGAGAGGTACCGAGAATACAATTAGGAGTTATATATTATTTTTGGAAAGCAACATAGTAAATGTATAAATGATAATGTTTTGATATGAAGGTACCTCCTTTACCTTAAAAAAGGTGAAATAAAAAACATGTATCGAAGGATTAATATGTCAAGCATACATTGTTGAAGAAGTATCCACACTTTTCGTTATTATTTTGAAGATCATGTTAAGATGAATTCTAACACCGGTCCTCATAATGTTATGTTATGGATGAGTCATCTGACATTTCTCTTTCCATTTTTTAAAAAACGTGGACATCCTTTAGGTAAATGGAAGGGTAGGTAAATGGAAGGATGGATGTTTTAAAGCATTTAAAGTGTTTGTCATAGCTAAAGCAATGGTGCGTCTCAATTATAAAGAATTATCATATCTTATTAAGTGATAGCATGTTTGTTTGTTTGTAATCAATACCATTTTATATAGCATAAACATGTTTATCTTAACAATTTCAGTAATTTAACAATCAATTTGAGCAACAAAATCCATGGGTTTGACCAGTAAAGGATTTAGGGCTTGTTTTCAAAAATATGTTAGCATGTATTATTATATAAACTTAGTGTGAAACTGTTCAATTATTTGCGTATATTAATATGTATTACTTTAATGAAATATATTGTTGATAATTAAATCAATGATATTGGCTATAAAAATCGTGCATTTGATCCAATGACGAAAAATATAAAATGCCCTATCATGTATTTAAACAACTTCAAATTTCACATAACTGAGTTTAGAGCTAGAAAACAACTTACAATAGTGATGCATGAATTAAAGGCAATGAATAGGGTGGTGAATTACAAAATTATTATGGTGTGTTATAGGAAATAACTAGACTCACTTGTCCTACAGTACCGAAGCTTAAAATATTTTTATTCAAATGCGATTGGTTTTGATACTACTCATGATGTAGGAGTATGTCTTATACGTAAAGATTATCCTCTTATTGAGGTAATCCGTAAAAGGAGATATAAAGGAAATGATCCATTTGTGCTATTGAGTCAAGCAATATAAGTTCATTATGCCTCTTACCATGCAATTAATAACAACAGGGATGAATGATGAGCTATCATTAAAATAAAACCTAGTTGGTCATTTTGAGGGGATATGATCATAACCCACAATTAGTTGAACTAAAATGATCCGAAGGACAACAGAATAATAAAATATAGAGATGATATAAGGCCACTTGACAATAAAGTACTTGATGGAGTTAAATTAAATGAAGATCTCGAGGTTAATGATGATGACAATGTCAAATTTAATGAACATAAATATGACGATGATATTGTAAATAATGATATTGATAATAATGCTGAAAATTGGTAGCTTATGTATAATTAACCAAAAGACTTTTTTTATATATGCATGTTATTTTCATTTTTCTCCGTTTGTTGTGCTAAATAAACATACAATTTATTAAATTTTGTGCATAGGCACATTGGTTATTGTTAGATCGTATGCATCAATAACTAACTCCATCTCTATATTATAGTTAGTCGGTAATCAATCGATTTGTATGCGCATCTTTTTTAATTAAACAGTCCCCAATTGAATAAGGGATATATCTCTAACTTGTAGATGATTTACATCCCACAAAATATTTCCAATCTAAAGAAAGCACCACGTATCTTTTTGTGATATTATAACCAACATTCTAATTTTGTCTCTATCCTGTGACTTCTAGAATAAAATAGAAATATTCTTGAGAATAGGAAACATGAATTATTGGTTATACTATTACAAAAATAGGCGTAATGCTTTCCTTAGGCTGAAAATATTTTGTTGGATGCAAATCACCTACAAGTTTTGAATATATGTCTTAATTAATTAATCAATAAATGCAAAATAAAATATATGAAGATGTGTGTAAAAATTGGTTGATGTTGCAAAGTACTATATATATCCTTCACTATATTGCATAACATAAGTTATATATCTTCTCTGTCAAGCCATAATGGTCCATCATCATCAGCTCAGGGTAGCTCCCACTCTTTATAGCATGATGATATTGATGCACGTATGATGTCTTCATTTATTCAGACCACTAATGCTCTTATCGATGTTACAAATCCATCCACTCATGCATTTGATATAGACTCTTTCTATATAATAACCTATCCTTCATAATACCTAAAAATTAATGCCTCACACCAACGCTTGACTTTTGAATACCAAAAAAGACGGGTCGTCAGGGAAAAATCAAAAACACTATACGAAGGCATCGATAGGATCTCATAGTAGAGTGGAACATATAATATACTGAATATACATGAACAAAATAGTATAAACAATATATTAGAGACTGTACTAATGGAAGTAACTAATAAATAAATATCAGTGCACAAAGTCTGAATACA
This sequence comes from Allium cepa, assembly GCA_030765085.1. Lineage (NCBI taxonomy): Eukaryota > Viridiplantae > Streptophyta > Magnoliopsida > Asparagales > Amaryllidaceae > Allium > Allium cepa. The sequence continues at coordinate 670,924,708 of CM060941.1, read as the reverse complement.
TCAACCCCATACAGATAGAGTCCTGAATAGAATATCTAATACACCAAATCTCGTATATAAATAGCATATATGTCATGTACTACAACAATATCAAGTATATATTCAAGGTATCATCACTATACCTCCATAGCGCTCCAGCTGTGCCACTCTGATAGCATATCTCCCATTGCACCTGACTCCCAAACTAAACAATCGAGTACCTAAGAGTTGTTATGATAGAAACAAACAAAGACAAAATGTAGGTCAAATTTAAAGTCTGATGTGAGGGCAACTATACCAAAATACCGTATATTAAAACTATATACAAATAAACAGGAAACTACTAAAGCACGGCCATCCTCTCTTGAAATATTGGCTTACACTACAAGAAAATAGTTTATTGATAGCATGAGAAGATTGCACCATAGCATGACTTGCTATCGTTAGCTATTTACTAGATGTTGATATTAAAATTATTACCCATTCACACGCTATTGATCAAAAAGAAAAAGCAAGCGCCTGTATTTTTACTCTCCCGGTAATATTTCATTCACACAGCGAATATCCATTTCACCCTGATTCCTAAATCCTTAAATTAATCTTGTTGTTCCTCAATTCGCTACTCGTCATTCCTCAAATTCATTGCTCGTCGCTGCTACGATCCCTCAACCTCGCCGCTGCTACGATCCCTCGATCTCGCCTTCCTCGACTTCCCCTAGCTATATATCCCTTGACTTGACCTTGCCACTGCTACGTTCCATCGAGTTCGCCGCTGCTACGATCCCTACGTAGTGTTTCGATTCCTCAACTGCCGTGAACTTTGACCATTTTTTAGGTATGTATTTTTCAACTTTTATGCATATCTCCATGTTTGATTTTGCTTTGCCTATGAATAATCTATTTTCTAAGCTGAAAGTTACTTTTTTATTAGTAGATGAATTGTTGTTTCTTATTTTGTTATATTCGTTCTTAGCCAGTTTAGCTTTAAACTTTTGGTTTCCACTATTACTATTGTTGTTAAAAATTCGCTATGGTGAGGAACAGTTAAATTTTTATGTGATGTTCATGCTTAGCCAATAGATGATATGAATATAAAAGGTCGAGAAATTATAGCAGCCAGGTTCTAGGAATATGAATATAAAAGATCTATCAGCATGAAGAGCCAGGTTTCCACAATTAGCATGTAATATATGTAATATATGTAAGAAATATACTAATATGATATGAATATAAAAGGTCTATACGAAAATTAGTACAAAGAGCCAGGTTCCATGTCAAGATTCTAGGAAAAATTAGTATAAGGAGCCAGGTTCAATCTTAAAGTTATGGATAAATAGTTATGAGTATACAAGGTCCATAAGAAAAATAGTGTAAAGAGCCTAGTTCCATGTCACATTTTTGGTGTATAAGTGATTTCTGAATAAGTAAATGGGTTTATTGTTTTTTTTTTTTTTTGAAATTATGGAGCAAAGTGTGAAACCAAATCAATCAATTTAAATAAACAAGTGAGTTTGTGTATCATTTTTTGGGATATAGAAGTCATTTCTAATCCAATTTGTCCAACTAAATTAGTAGCTGAAATTAAACTGGTCTTCTATGATTCAGGCTTTTGCAAACTATGACCAAACTTAGAACATTTGATACTAGCTTTTATTTTCTAAATTTTGTAAGCTAAAGTTTATGTGTGTATACAAAATGTGGTAATAAAGGGGATGGCCAAGATGTAGTTGTGTGTGTATAAAAAATGTAGTTGTGTAGGTTTGTTCTGGTAATACACACAATATGATATCTTGTTTTTGCGTTTTATTTTGTATTTTTTAGGTAATTGACAATAATGGGGATGACCCAGATGCAGTTGTTCCTAGACTTATAGCTGTTGGAGAAGAAACTTATGCATCTGTTGATGGAGCAAACCGCCTTGGTGCAAATCCTCTTCTCGGCATTGTAGTCTTTCGAAGAGCTTGTGCAAACAGAGTGCCAGAAATTAGTAGGCTAGGTAAGTTTTGCCGTTGTCGACAGGATCTTTTCAATTTACTATTAACTAACAACTTTGCATTGTTGTGGTTTCATCTAATTGCAACACCCATTATATTTCAATGTGTAAAATCAGGGATGCATTTACCGAGAAATCAGAATTTTCTATTCTGGCAACATATATTTAAATTTGTATGATCAAAGTCTCTTAATGTACTTTGGTCATAGGCTTACCTTATTCTTTCATTGAGCTTGATTTCAGACCCAGTATATCCATGATGGTGATTTAATGAACTCAAATAAAAAACTGTCAAACCAATCTATATTGTAGACATATTAAAGTACAGTTATTTTTCTGAGGGATGTTGAGTAACTATAATTGTAAGGTAGGATGAGTTGTACGTTGAGAGAAATGTGAATGTATTACAAGTATCTTTATAAATGAACATGACAAAGGAATGCATCAACATCGTTCTTTGATGTAAAAACACGACTAGTGGCCACTGGTATTAACTATCAATTACCGAGGAGGAGTTTGAAAGTAACTAAAACAGGAGATATAACTATACTGCAAAATTGATGGTGTATAAATGTGACATATCCTAATAAAAGAAGAAAGGATTAATCATTATAGGTCACAACAAATTGCATACAAGTATTATTTATGATATGATTTTTAGGTAAGCAATAATTTAAATGCAATAACTAAAGTCATTCATAGATAGAGTAAATTTTTCTCAAGGGGAAAAGAATCAAGAGATTATTCTACATGCTGTAAATAGTACAGTAGATGCATACAGTAAATTTTGCAGGCAGTAGATGTTTCTTAAGGGAATAGAAGTTTTTATTATACTGAAGAGTAAATGTTTGAGTTCTACAACATTCATATGAACTCCACTGTAAGAAAAATCCCTTTTATAAGATATTGGTGCTAAATATAGACAATTGGCTTGGTAGCCTGGGCAGTTGCAACATCTTCCTCTGCCCATTTGTGTATATGGGTTGAAATAGTTGATTATAAATAATTTTGAAGTTGGATTTATCTTTCCCATTCTGTTTCAGTCTTGTCTCTTATTCATAATAAAAACAATCCGTTATGTTGTTGGTAAATTTTAATTGCCTTTACAGGTGAATGGTTGTTTATCATTTTCTGATACAATAACAGGTGGCTTATACAACATTATGGGAATGGATCCATTTTTATGGACAATGTGAAATGAAGTAGAAGAAGGGAGAAAACTACCCAGCTTAAATGCACTTAAAGAAGTCAATCCAAGGGACTCTTCTGTGGAAGTAGTCCTTATTGATAAATCTACCGATTATGGCCTAAAAATGCTCGAAGACAAAGCTTTAGAATATTATTACACATCTGGATGTAAATTAGAGCTAGCTAATAGTCTTGCCAAGCTTGTTGCAAATTTTATGGAATATTTGATGTTTCCCTTTTCTTTTATCATTGCCATTTTTTGTTTGATTTCGTGAACATACAAAAAAAATTGTTTGAAGGAGTGCATTTGAAACTGAACAAGGAGATCTTTACAAACAGTGCAAATCATTTAACAAGCAATTAAAGAAGCGCCACAAATGCATCGTTATCCTATAGGCAGCCTGTCTTTTGGGCTTTGCAGGCATCGTGCAATTCTTTTCAAGGTGTCATTATTTTTTGCAATTATTTTATCACCATTTCATGACATAGTATGCACTTCACGTTGCATTTGATCGCTATGAAATTATCTGTATTTTATTAGATGTATATTAAAGTTATATTAAAACTATTGGTAGAGGATTTTTTTCTTACCGTAATGAAGATCATAAAAACTCAGCCAATTCGAACTTAAACTTATCTTTGATTTTTCTTTCATATGTTTTTCTGATCATATTCCCCTCCCCCCCCCCCCCAACGTTTTCTTATTTCTACTTGTGCCCGTATATAAATCCAGCCAACAAAATATAATATCTTATTACTGAATAACATATTTAGTTACAAAAGATGAATATTCTAGATTAACGCTTAAATGTATTCTATGCAAAAATGAAAAATTGGATAGAAAATGTTAAATTTGGAAATGGATACTTAGACTCAAATTGTACACATAAAATTTACACTTAAACTATTATTCATCATTGGGTCTACTTTTACGCCCACATGTCCAACGACTTAAACATTAAATCCACCAACCGTACATGCGCATGTGCACACATACACGCATCAAATGAATTTCTCTAATGGTTGTAACAAAAATATCTATCAGATAGTGCATTTATGACTCACATTCCTAATTAAATTACTTTAAAAATGCAATCTTTGTTTTTTTTTAAAATTGCTGCATTAAAGGTTTTTTATCAAATTTAATAAGTTTATAAAATTTAATGAAATTTGATAAAAATTAAAAAGTTTATAACGATACACATGCAATTGTTGAATAAAGTATTTGAAACAAAATTTACATCCATTTCAGAAAATTCCATATGTTATTGATATCGTTCCCTTATGATATGAAAAAGGCGATCATTCACTTATATATCTCAATTCCAAGTTATTGCATTCTCATATTTATGATATGAAAAAGTTAGGCGATCATTCACTTATTATATCTCAACATTTATGATATGAAATATGAAAAATTATGTTATATACATAGTATATATTTATGGTAATATGTTAAGAGAGCGAGAAAATGCCAAAGTTGTACGGATGTGAGGTCATACTGTAGTAATAAATACAAAGATACACTACAAGAAAATGATAGAATTTGATAGCTAAGCTGTTATTTATACAAGAATATGATAGAATTTGATAGAATATGATAGAATTTTAGTCTGCTATTTTTGTGGCAAATAAGAGGTGCAGAGCATATGTAGTGGTGCAGTAAAGTAGTACAGAGAGGTGCAAAACACATATGAATATCCAAGAAATGAAGTTGAAGTGTTAGGGCAGGCATGGGTTCTGTCAGAACTGAGATCTAATGGCAGTGAAACTGCAACAAAGCAGGAGTGAGAATAGTTGCAAGGAGTGATCTTGACAGAATTGGCATTGATGCTGAAACATACAAAACTACAGCAAGAAGGACAGAGTTGAGTTATGCACATGAAGGCTACAATATGAAGCAACCGAGCGGCTATATGATAGGGATGTGCTGAGTTCATGCAAATATCTTTTATTGTAGATCTTTGTTATTCATTTTTGGGAGCCATTGTTAATGTTACTGTACTTTTACTAATTTTTTGATATATTTTCAGTTAATCTAGTCGCTCAGCTGCTGGAGAGAGGATGAACCCATTCAGAGAACAAGAAGCTTAAGAGGAACATCGACACTGGATAAGAAAGCGAGTTACAAAATTAAATTGCAAACTTGCAATGTTTTCTTACGTTTAATTTTGAGTTTTTCAAAGGTTAGTTTGGGCGATGAGTTGCTTGGCTAGCAAAACACAGGAAATCTGTTGGAACTGTATTATATTAATATTTTTGGTTTTGATATAGCATCACTGTTTATGGAATTTATGATCCTCAACTAATTTTTCACTTTTATACCTAACTTTTTTATTTGTAGAATTTCGTTAGCTTCATTTTTATTTATTTATTTTGCAGACAATTAGCATGGACAGAGGACTTGAGCACATAGTATCTGAGTTGGGACCTAAGATTGAGGCTGAAGGAGGTTTTAATTAGTGCATTAATGTATTGCACATGCTGCAGGGGGGAAGTAGTCAATTAATAGCTTTAAATTACATATTGATAAAATCAAGAACTGAACTTTATTTATTGAAACTGCTACATACAGCAATAGATTTACCTCTCTTAAAACTTTCAGATTCCTTCTTTATCACTACTGATTTGGAATAAATTTCTATAATATTACTTGTTGTATAGCGTAAATCAACTCCAACTGGATAACTTTACCCAGTAACTTTAGCAGTATTTCTGCCCATTGTATTTAAAGTAATGGTATCTAATGGATTTTTTTCTTGTGCATGGAAGAATGATATGATTTTGAATCTTTTATATCTTAAGGATGTTTGATTCTTTCTAGGACATCATAAGCTAAAGGCATCCAACTTTTCAAGAAATTTTGATTTAGGGAGCGCTTTTGCTTTTGGAGCTTAACAGGTTCGATTTTTTCTAAAACAACTTCCAACCATTGACAAGCACCTTTGTCCAAGTGGTTAATTGATTCGGCTTTGGTGCAGGATGTCACAAGTTCGAAACTTTCTTTTGAACGTTTATTTTACATGGGATATGTTGTCCCAATGATTTATTGTATATAAAGTACCAGTTCAAAAAAACTTCCAACCATTTCGATTGTCATTTTATACCAAACAGTTGTTACCACCTCTTAGCTAAATTTCTGAACACGGTATTTGCATACAAACAATAATGTCATTGTTAATGCGATATGTTTCTATTAGCAATAAACTAGTAATCGATGCACAACCATAAATCTGTATAACTTGTTTATACTGAAGCGATGTATGATGTATGCGTCAAAATAGGCATACCTCATAGCACGCTCTCATAAGCACATGTCCTTTAACCGCGCATGTTTACACTACCATCATTTTGGACCAAGCAATTTTTATAACTCCACTTATTTTCATCACTTAAACATGTACTGTATGTTTGTATCACATATTATGCATGATTGGATAAATGCCAAGCTTTTCTATACAAATGTAGAAGTCATTTTCCTTTTATGTATCATAGACCCATATTTTGTTGGATTGGTTTAAATGGGTTTTCACTATTATTATGTCAAAATTTGATGTTACTAGACTCAAATCCTTTGCTCTAGTTGTATCCAGTATAGGAATACGTAATCAATTTTGGTGCCATGAATCAATTTCCTATCCTTTAAAATCGAGTATGATTGTAGTCTATCTGTTGTATTTCAGTTAAATCCAATATTCACGGTTCATATGCTGACTTACTAGTCTAGTGATTGATTAAAGCATTACATATAGTAGTATTATACCGTGTTTCATTTAGTTATTTGATACTAGCATTATTATTAAGGAAACAATTATTATGAACTGTTCATAAATATTACTTTTCAAACTTGTTATAGTTTTTTTATAAAAAAACATCAAAATTAACAACTAGCCTAGGTTAACCTAGGCTTGTAATTCTTGACATTGCCACATAGTTTTATTGATTCGTTAATAAATTCATAAAAATTAACTAAGTTTTTTTAAATTTTAATAAAGTTAACTAAATTTATAAGAATTATCCAAGTTAAAAAAATTATAAAAATTAACTAAATTTTATTAAAGAAACTAAGTTTATAAGAATTAACTTTTAAAAGTTAAGTAATTTTTTAAAAAAACTAACTAGGTCTATAAAAATTAACTGATTTAGTTAATTTGTATAAAAGTTAACTAAGTTTTATGAAATTAACCAAGTTTTACAAAATTAGCTATGTTAACTAAGTATTATAATGACTAAGCTTATGAAAATTAACTATGAAAAACAATTAAGTTTATGTATGTAAATATATACTATTACAAATTATATTACATAGATTATATCTTTGTAAATTACACAAGTATATATTATATCAATTATACATATTAAATTATGTATGAATTAGTTATGCTATGTATGAATTATACCATGTGAAGTACGAATGAATAATAATCATAATATCTTAGCATCTTAGCTTATTTAGAAATGAATTATATATGAATTAATATATAATAATTATAATATAAATATATATATATAATAAATGAGCATACGAATAAATATAAACTACATATTTAAATGTAAATCATATAAACTATATTAAATTGTCCATCCAGACACACATACTATAAATAGCAACAGTAATAGTAGTACGAGTAATAATAATATCTTGATAAACTTAACAAAGCTTGAAAAGTTATTATAGAATTTTACGTACTAGTTAATATAAATTATATATGAATTAATATAACAAATAATATAAGAAATGTATATAATAAGCATATGAATTAATATGAATTATATATTTAATAAATAAATATAATATAATATAATATAAAAGATACATATATACATATACATGCAAATCATATAAACTATATTCGTAAATTGCATATACACTCAACAGACAAGTAATAGTGGGTGGCGGTGGTAATAATAATAATAATGGATAAACTCATTAAACTAGAGAATATAAACGTATCATTGAATTATATATATGCAAACAATACAAAATTATAAATGAATTATTATAAAACAAATTATAAATATATTAAATGATATCATATAAACAATACCATCACTCTTCACTCGTTCTAGACTGCATTTCATGTTACTGCTGCTTGCATTAGCTATGTTTCAGATTGTGTTTATTGTATTAATTATTTATTTTTGCTAATTTTTAAACTTTTACTTTACAGGTAAATAGGTATCTTTGATACAAAAAAGTGCCACAGCATGTTATAGATTCAAATCTACTTTTGATGCCAAAACTACATTTTGGTTTGTATGCTTTTTGTGCGACTACTTTTGGTCGCTAGCTACTATTTGTTTTACATTGTTTATGAATATTATGGTCATATTATATATTTTTTGATGTCAGAATATGGCGTGTTTTGATTATGAAATGTGTGGTTAATATATTATGTGATTATGAAATGTGTGTGTTGATTTTAACTGCGTTGGTATATAAATTATGATTGATATGCATAGAAATAGAACCACTGAAAGGGAAAACCCAAAAACAGTAAACGATAGCATTTGCAAATTGCTATGTACACTTCAACAGCATTATAAAAATGTTGTGGCACACTTCAACAGCGTTTTAAAAATGCTATGGTACACTTCCATAGCATTTTTAAAATGTCATAAAAGGGTTCTTAACAATGGTAAACGTAGTAAAAAGATCATTCATAGCAATAAATTAAACGCTACGAATAAATTTGACTGCAAAGATAAACGACGTTAAATATAGTTGACATCGGAATTTAAACGCTATGAAAAGGTTTCAGCACTTCAGCATAGATGCTGTAAAATGCATTAATAACAACCAAAAAAGCTATTAAAAATGGGCTTTTTACAGCGTTTACTCTATTGCTATGGTATGTTCCTGACTTATAACTGCATGTTGTTACATAGCGTAGTTAAAAACGCTGTTAAAGGCTTCTACAGCGTTTTATAAACGCTGTTAAATGTCCAGTTTATTGTAGTGTTAGGAATAATTTGAACTGCGCATAAACAAGTATAGTAAACCCATCTAAAAAGGGTATCATACCATAATATGCTCTTCTCCAGTAATCAACGAATCAACACAACTAACATAATGTGATAGATACGGAATAAATATCACAATATGAGTCAATCGCAAAATGCACTATAATACCATCAACCAACTAATAAACTACACCTAACATAGTGACATGAGACAAATAGACAATATCTACCATCATCCCATACTGAATGAAATATCAATGGAGTAACTACACTTTATGTGATCTTTGGATTTATATACAATCCAACCCTTTGAGAGTCCGCGAACTGAACTGAGCGTCCTCATACGATCTCTTTGATGTATAAGTATCCCAATGTTGACCTAGAACGCTCCCTTGGCAATAATGAAAACCCCTACAACTGTAGCGCTCCTTAGCATCTATATCCACGCCCACTACTGGGTACAGTACCCCTTAAGCGTTGCTCCAAACCCTCCTAAAGGCTTGGTCCAGAACCATAAAACAACAAATAAATGGATATGTAGCACTGGAATTGTAGTACGACCCGAATCTTATAGCCTACTCCATGACTCTTGTTGAATATGCGCTTATATGATTCTTTGTTTAATGATAACAAACATATATTACATTCATTTAAATGTATTTGTTAATTACTATTTTATTTTTTCACAAATAAAATAAATATTTGCTGAATAAAATAAATAACATGGAATTTGAATTCAAACGAATATTTTATTCAAACAAATATTTATTACAATTTTGATAGTACATTTTCAAGCTCTCACTATAACTATACATTTTAAATTACAATACATTTCTGATTACATCACAATTCATTTTTACAACTTGACCTCACTACATATCACTCACACTCGTATTTATCTTCAACTTTATTCCAGTTAGAATCCAGCATCTGAGCAATCTGCAAAAATATTCACTAACGCGGTAAAATTGAAAAAGAAATATTTTTGCAATATAAAATAAAATGTGAATTTTGAAAATAATATTTGCCTCAGTTATTTGGGTTGTTCGGCATCATTTATATTTGAATCCATCATACACGAACAATGTGACATGCATCGTGTATCACTGTACAGGCCACAAGGCCGTGCACATCGATATACACTTGATAATGCTACAGGGACAGGTGAGCACAGGTCAAACCCAAATGAAAAGCCAGGTTCAACTCACGTGCAATAACATAAATGTCACAACTCTCAGCACAAGGTCAAACCCGAGTTTTAAAACTAGATTCAACTCAGGTGAAAATCAAAAGTACACATGAATGCTATGTTCAAACATGAAACAGCCTCAAACCAGCATCAAAGCAAGTACAACTGCAATGCAAACAGAAGTGCACCAGTACAAAACAACTCGATGCAACTGACACAAACAACTACAAAACCATCAAGCTACAACTCAGATGAAACAACTCCACTGAGTCAAATGAACATACCAAATGGCACAATAAACTAAATACAAATGGCAAGACCAAGCTGCAGCATACCAGTGGTGCAGACGGTCAAGTGGACATATACAGACTTTAAACTCACAAGCATGGCCGTGCATGCCACAAGCAATCAGACCAAATGCAGAGAGATGAATCAACAGCCCAAGTCAAGATGGAGCTACAGGAATGTACCAAGCTAACTACATTGAAGAATGCAAATAAACTCGACCAAGTACACATTACAACAGACTCAAGGCAACAAAGAATGGCCAGACACAAGGCATGGGGGCACTGGACTACAGCACAACCAAACCAACATGATGACAACACAGCAAGCATGTGAATGCACAATGCAAATCATCACAATATCATATAATCAAATACTAGACACCACAATGCATCAACCACTGACTCCAGTAAACAGCAAGAGGGATGCAAGCATCAAGCTGCAGTTTTCAAAACAAATTACCAAAGTCGAATATGATACAAAAATAGCAAATCAATTTTATCAAGGCCAGAATCAAAGCCGAGGTTAAACAAGTCAATGACAACGAAGCAAGAAAGTGTGCAGTTTCGATTAATATCCAGAAGTTTAGTTCAAGAAATCAAATGGCTGGAGTAAACATGATCAGTAAAGACCGAGTTCAACATCAAGTACGAATACACAAAAACACAGCAACTACAAACTACTCATAACAGTGCACCACTGACCATGAATGCAGACATATTCAAGTTGAAGCCGTGTAAGTCCAGAATGACACAAATACAAGCAGTGAAGAATCTCAAGTCAAGGCCGCAGAGGTACAAGAAAATTCATGATGACCAAAAATTCACGTAATTCATGAAACCAGTCAATGCCGAAATACTGCAGATATATGGTGATACATAACCAAGAATGTAACCAGTATGCATACACATATATGAGGATCACAAAATCAAAGCCGTGTTTTTTTAACAAGTCAACAGAAAAAGGAACGGAGTGGATGCCGTGACCATCAAGTAACAAAAAATATACGTTTTTGAACAAGTCGAAATCATCTCAAACGTCCAAGCATGATCAAGCGGCAGTACAAAGGATTTGACAAATTCAAATAAATATATACGATCGAAGATTCAGGGAATCGAACGCATATATAACCCAATCATCATCGGCAATCAATGCATCGAATTCAAGCATACAAATCAGTAAAGCAAAAGCATATAATTACATACCAAAGCAAGGAAAGAATTCGATCAAGGAAGCAGCCGTGAGCAAAACAGTGAGGCAAATGATAACATATATTCGATCGAACAAAAGTCGGCTCTTCGAAAGCCCTAATTTGGATCAAGGAGGAAAGCCCTAATTTCGCAAGGAGGAACGAACGAGAGAACAACGGCCGCCATCTCCAAATAAAGGAACGAGCCGATGATAATAAGAAGATAAAGAGAAAAGAAAGCGTGGGCCGGCCTTAATTTAGATTTGGGGTTTTAAAATTTATAATAAGGGTTTTATTTTAAAATTAGGGTTATTTTATTTTACATTGCTTTTAATTTGCATTTCATTTTTTTAAACCGTTTATTTTTCTAGTCGTGTGACTAGGGGACAAGCTACGTGGCGTAGCTTGAGAATTCGCAACTCAGTGGCTGAGTTGTGGCAGGGTTTTGAGCGTAGAGTTAGATTTAGTCGATAGCGGGTGTCGCGAGTTTACGTGTGTAAGCGAGGGACTGTCTAATTTCTAGTAGAAACCTTGGGGGTAGCATGTAGGCAGAGTTTTGCCGAAGCTGGGTAAATTCTGTGTCATTCTATTTCTGCATTTATTATTCTGCTATTATCTGTGCTGCTATTGTTCTGTGATCTGTGTTGAAACTAATTTATAAGCTTCCGCGATTAGTTTTAATAATTTATACCATCACCCTATTCACCCCCCCTCTAGGGTGAAATCGATCCTACAAGTGGTATCAGAGCTAGGAACAAAAGCCGTTTTTGTTTTAAAAATATGATTTTACAAAAACCAATTTTTGTTTTAAAAATTAGTGTTTCAAAAATCAGTTTTTGTTTTAAAAATTTGAATTTTTAAAATGGATTCTTTTAATACTGCTTTTGCTGAGGGTCAATCGATAGTTAGACCACCAATGTTCAATGGTGAATATGCTTATTGGAAAAATAGAATGAAATTTTTTATGAAAACCATTGACGCTTGGAATATTGTTGAGATAGGTTATAGAACACCAACTATAACTGTAGATAATCAGGAAATAGAGAAACCAAAAGATCAATGGACAGAACTAGAAAATAGATTACAAAATGCTAATGCTAGAGCTAAATTCTATTATCTATTCATTGGATCAATTTGAATTTAATCGTGTCTCACATTGTCTAACTGCACAGGAAATATGGCACACACTTGAAGTGACTCACGAAGGAACATCTCAAATCAAAGAATCTCGCCTTGCCATGCTAAGCAGCGAATACGAGAACTTCACAATGGCGAAGGAAGAAAATGTCAAAGAGATGCATGGACGACTTTCCAATATCGTTTAGAAATCAAAAGCTCTTGGAAAATCATACACAGAGTTGGAGATAGTCCCAAAAATCCTTAGAATCCTTCCACGAAAATTTGAAGCAAAAGTGACTGCCATTCAAGAATCAAAAGATTTGAAACAAATGAAATTCGAAGAACTCATCAGAAATCTCACCACTTATGAGCTAGAAATGAAATTCAAGGAAGAGCGTGAAGGAGGAGATACTCGAAAGAAATCAATAGCGCTCAAAGGAACAACCGAAAGTGATGATGATGATAACGACGATGATGATGATGGAGCAGCAGAGCTGGTGCTACTAATAAAGAAATTCAAAAGGTGGAATCGCAAATACGGAAATCCAGCTCGAAATCATGAATTGAAAAGCAGAATAGGCAAAGCACTTGACTACTCAGAAGAACAGGAGATCATCTGTCATAAGTGCAACCAACCCGGACACATCAAGCCCAATTGTCCTCGAAATCTACGCGACTTTGGAAAGAAACAGAAAAAAGAAAAGTTTTGCAGCCACTTGGGATGAAATGGATGAGAATGATAAAAGTACTAGCAGTGAGAGTGAGAAAGCAGATATGTGCCTTCAAGGAAATATAACTGATAGCGACGATGACGAGCCAAGTGAGGTATCAAAACTTACTCACTCTGAATTACTTATTTATTTCCACGAAGTAAATGGCTGTTTTGAACGACTTAGGGAAAAATACGCCAAACTTGAATCTCAAAAGGATACTTTGATAGAATGCAATGAACAACTTGATCAATTAGTTAAGAACTATCAACGTAGAATCCCTAAGTGTGATAAGTGTCCAACATTCGAAGAGGAAATTAAAAAATCAGAAATCAATATAAAATCACTTGAAAATGAAATTCTGATTTTAAAGGAGAATGAAAATACTAGGAGAGAGAATTCTATTAAAAAGTGCACACAATTGTTAAACGAAAATGAATCTCTCAAATCACAAGTCCAACAATTGTCTACTACTTTAGATAAATTTTCCAAAAGTGAAAAATCGTTGAATATGCTATTAGGAAAGTAAACGGTTAATTCGGTTAGACAAGGACTTGGATATAATAGTTCGAAAATTGTTGAAAGCAATATTAATCAAGTTAATTCTATGTGCACAATTTGTAGAAAATATGGACACAATCACAATAATTGTTGGTATAGACCCAAACATGTGAAAACTATACCGATTTGGGTTCCAAAAGGCACAAATATAAAATCTCTCAAAGTTAAACAAATTTGGGTGCCGAAGGGAACAATTATTAATAGTTTTGGGTCTTTACAAAATTGTTTTTCAAAATTTTCTGCCACTAACAACCATGGACCTATAAAAATGAATAGGTCACATAAATCTTTCATTGTGTAGGTGTGGTGGCAGGCTAAGGAACAACAATAGTGTTCTCTGGATTTTTGGCTGTTCCAGAAACACAACGGACGACGAAGCAAAGTTCCTTAGCCTAGTTCAAAGGTGACAGAATCACAATAGACAACATCGAAAAATATCGTAAAGGTAAAATAGGTAATGGTATGTTTTAAACGATATATTAAATGTGATAATCTGCACTGTATTCTGAATTAAAATCAGCCAATATTGAGATGATGAAAAGATGATGATTCTGACTTATTCAAAATAGTTGGCCAATTATATTCTTATGCCAAAAACACTATAAAAATCTCTGCTTGAAGCAACAGCTATTAGCCCCTTGCTTTGGAATTCGATTTCGAACCTACCTTTTCCAACTCAATTCGAGCCATGTAGTTAATGAGGAATCCGGGCAAAGAGTCAACCCTCTGTCATTCAGTCAAAAAATCAATCAGCTAGATTCTTTGAATTATTTCATATATATCAGTTTGGATTAAAAATAGTGTTTTGTTGGATAATACAATTGGTTATAATACGGCTGACACTATATTCACGGTTTTTTGATTATTTACACGGCTTCATTTCAAATTCAAAAGAATGTCATTTAAATTGCTGTAAAAATTGAGTTTGAAATTTTTGGTGTACACTTCATGTTTTGGTCTATAAAATTCAATTGATGATAATTTTGAGTGAAAGAGAAATTCAGATGCAGATTACATTGGTAATCTAGTTGATAGAAAAAATCACTAGTGAAACGTGATTTTTGTTGAGACATTTAGTAACTGCATCGTTTTTCAAAGAAAATATCTGCATATTTTTCATTTCAAATAATTTTCAAATAGCAGAAAATTTTTCTTTTTTAAAACCCCCTAGAGAAAATCATTTTTGACCATATTTTCAGATTAGTCATTTTTTGAAAAATTGATTTCATAATTATTTTTGAATTTGATTTTAAATGACTATATTGACTAATCTGACTCCCAAATGATTATCGAAAAGAAAAATAGTGATTGAAAAAGTGATGAGTGTTGATATTGATCATATATTATAACTCGAGAAAGTATAATTAGAAAATTTCTTTAGAGATTTAAACAAGAGTTATAAAACTTTTTGTTGGTAAAAATTCCATGACCATCTCTATATCTATCATATTTCTAACGACCATCACTCATCAAAATTCTATATAGTTTGTCAATATGTGGTACTTTAAACAGGAATCGTTCGTTTTTCATTTTCACATTTTTAAAAAAAAATTAATAATAATAATAAATAAATACCAAAGTATTCACTCTCATTTAAAAGTCCTCACAGTTATGCATGGGTGAATTACTTGGAATTTATTATGCGCTTCCATGCTCATTTAAAAGTCCTCACGGTTATGCATGTATGGAACGCATATCAAAAGTTGATTTTTAAAATAAACAAGTTGATTCTAATCCCATTTAAAAGTCCTCACGGTTATGCGTGGTTAGAAGATACTTGAATTCACTTTTTAAAAATAAAATAAAATTGGAATACTGCTAATCTCATTTAAAAGTCCTAACGGTTATGCATGGTTAGTAGATATTCAAATTCCTGATATAAATATGCCACAAATAGACACAATTGTATGATTTTATATGATGACATCGTTCCCATCATTCTAAAAGTGGAATATGCGCCTAACAAAATATTTATGATTTTTGTTTGATTTTTTATTGAAATTTAATATTTATATTCGATTGAGTTTTAATGTTGAATTAATATTGATCACTTTATCTCTATTTTCTCTAACACTATTATTCTTTTGCTGATAACAAAAGGGGGAGAGAAAAGTTAAGATTTTGTCAAATAAAATCAAGCAAAGGTCAAATAATTTTCTATTTGCATCTAGGCTCATTTGCATATTTTTATTTGTATGCATATATGTAGGGGGAGCTTTGTATAGAGAGGAAGCATTTAAATAGGGGGAGCAATGCATTTCCATGATCAAATACATTTAACATATTCAAAATCTTAAATATATGTTTGTTATCATCAAAAGGAGGAGATTGTTGAATATGCTCTTATATGATTTTTTGTTTGATGATAATAAACATATATTACATTCATTTAAATGTATTTGTTAATTACTATTTTATTTTTTCACAAATTAAATAAATATTTGCTGAATAAAATAAATAACACGGAATTTGATTCAAACGAATATTTTATTCAAACAAATATATATTACAATTTTGATAGTACATTTTCAAGCTCTCACTATAACTATACATTTTAAATTACAATATATTTCTGATTACATCACAATTCATTTTTACATCTTGACCTCACTACATATCACTCACACTCGTATTTATCTTCAACTTCATTCCAGTTAGAATCCAGCATCTGAGCAATCTGCAAAAATATTCACTAACGCAGTAAAATTGAAAAAGAAATATTTTTGCAATATAAAATAAAATGTGAATTTTGAGAATAATATTTGCCTCAGTTATTTGGGTTGTTCGGCATCATTTATATTTGAATCCATCATACACGAACAATGTGACATGCACAGTGTATCACTGTACATGCCAAAAGGCCGTGCACATCGACATACACTTGATAATGCTACAGGGACAGGTGAGCACAGGTCAAACCCAAATGAAAAGCCGGGTTCAACTCACGTGCAATAACATAAATGTCACAACTCTCAGCACAAGGTCAAACCTTAGTTTTAAAACTGGATTCAACTCAGGTGAAAATCAAAAGTACACATGAATGCTATGTTCAAACATGAAACAGCATCAAAGCAAGTACAACTGCAATGCAAACAGAAGTGCACCAGTACAAAACAACTCGATGCAACTGACACAAACAACTACAAAACCATCAACCTACAACTCAAATGAAACAACTCCACTAAATCAAACGAACATACCAAATGGCACAATAAACTAAATACAAATGGCAAGACCAAGCTGCTGCATACCAGTGGTGCAGACGATCAAGTGGACATATACAGACTTTAAACTCACAAGCATGGCCGTCCATGCCACAAGCAATCAGACCAAATGCAGAGAGATGAATCAACAGCCCAAGTCAAGATGGAGCTACAGGAATGTACCAAGCTAACTACACTGAAGAATGCAAATAAACTCAACCAAGTACACATTACAACAGACTCAAGGCAACAAAGAATGGCCAGACACAAGGCATGGGGGCACTGGACTACAGCACAACCAAACCAACATGATGACAACACAACAAGCATGTGAATGCATAATGCAAATCATCACAATATCATATAATCAAATACTAGATACCACAATGCATCAAGCACTGACTCCAGTAAACAACAAGAGGGATGCAAGCATCAAGCTGTAGTTTTCAAAACAAATGACCAAAGTCGAGTATGATACAAAAATAGAAAATCAATTTTATCAAGGCCAGAATCAAAGCCGAGGTTAAACAAGTCAATGACAACGAAGCAAGCAAGTGTGCGGTTTCGATTAATATCCAGAAGTTTAGTTCAAGAAATCAATTGGCTGGAGTAAACATGATCAGTGAAGACCGAGTTCAACATCAAGTACGAATACACAAAAACACGGCAACTACAAACTACTCATAACAGTGCACCACTGACCATGAATGCAGACATATTCAAGTTGAAGCCGTGTAAGTCCAGAATGACACAAATACAGGCAGTGAAGAATCTCAAGTCAAGGCCGCAGAGGTACAAGAAAATTCACGATGACCAAAAATTCACGTAATTCATGAAACCGGCCAATGCCGAAGTACTGCAGATATATGGTGATACATAACCAAGAATGTAACCAGTATGCATACACATATATGAGGGTCACAAAATCAAAATCGTTATTTTTTTAACAAGTCAACAGAAAAAGGAACGGAGTGGATGCCGTGACCATCAAGTAACAAAAAATATACGTTTTTGAACAAGTCAAAATCATCTCAAACGTCCAAGCATGATCAAGCGGCAGTACAAAGGATTTGACAAATTCAAATAAATATATACGATCGAAGATTCCGGGAATCGAACGCATATATAACCCAATCATCATCGGCAATCAATGCATCGAATTCAAGCATACAAATCAGTAAAGCAAAAGCATATAATTACATACCGAAGCAAGGAAAGAATTCGATCAACGAAGCAGCCGTGAGCAAAACAGTGAGGCAAACGATAACATATATTCGATCGAATAAAAATCAGCTCTTCGAAAGCCCTAATTTGGATCAAGGAGGAAAGCCCTAATTTCGCAAGGAGGAACGAACGAGAGAACAACGGCCGCCATCTCCAAATAAAGGAACGAGCCGATGATAATAAGAAGATAAAGAGAAAAGAAAGCGTGGGCCGGCCTTAATTTAGATTTGGGGTTTTAAAATTTATAATAAGGGTTTTATTTTAAAATTACGGTTATTTTATTTTACATTGCTTTTAATTTGTATTTCATTTTTTTTAAACCGTTTATTTTTCTAGTCGTGTGACTAGGGGACAAGCTACGTGGCGTAGCTTGAGAATTCGCAACTCAGTGGCTGAGTTGTGGCAGGTTTTGAGCGTAGAGTTAGATTTAGTCGATAGCGGGTGTCGCGAGTTTACGTGTGTAAGCGAGGGACTATCTAATTTCTAGTAGAAACCATGGGGGCAGCACGTAGGCAGGGTTTTGCCGAAGCTGGGTAAATTCTGTGTCGTTCTATTTCTGCATTTATTATTCTGCTATTATCTGTGCTGCTATTGTTTTGTGATCTGTGTTGAAATTAATTTATAAGCTTCCGCGATTAATTTTAATAATTTATACCATCACCCTATTCACCCCCCCCCCTCTAGGGTGAAATCGATCCTACAACTCTCTCTCTCTGTGTGCACTTGCTATCACCCCAACAAATCACTCAAGCACAAAAATGCTTCGAACCATGGAATCCATGCTAACGATATGTCTAAACGTCTACTGGATCTCATACCGATCGTTATCATCATGCAATTGCATATCTGCTTGAGTTGGGAACCGACTCCTTGCCATTACGTACTCTCAGCAATCGTATATGCTCATCTTATGTTGCAATGAATCCAATCACCACCCTGATCTAGTATCCGATTAGCACTCGGTTATTATCATGATCTCTTACTATTCCTACGTAAGAATGGTCTATGCCCTGCATCCCCCCCCCCCCCCCGCCTTGATCGCTTCCTCAACCGCTTACCCGAAAGCTTGGGTGATTGTTGCCACTACTTATGCATCTGAATCCCAAGCCTTGCCTTGCATTCCACTTTCTCGAGTAGCTCGAAGCTTTCCCGAAGTCGCACATCTATTTGCTTCCAAATCCAGGGAAAAAACACCTTTAGTTGGAACCTGGCTGGGCTTACTGCCCAGGTCCATGCACTACCAATGCATCGGTGGTCTACCACCGATGGACCGGTGGTAGGCTATCCCAAGTAGTAAGCCTGAGGCTGGTACCATCTTCCTACAATGGTCATTGATTTACAACGTTTCTTTTCATTGCTTCGCCCGATACACCGCCTAGCTTCCCAAGCCTACCTTTACCATATCAGACCTCCTTTGGAGTTCATTGGTTAGTATTTTAGAAATGGTTCCTTATGTGTTTGAAAACCGATTTCGAAACAAAATCTACTCTTTGCATGCGTAGAGTTCAATGGGTGACTCTAGTGACATGGCTTCCTTTAATCATGCAAAAACGAACTCAACCGACCATCTTGCCTCATGTGATTCCTACGCATGCCAATACACTCATTTGTGCACATTCACATATGCGTACACAAAAGGCATCACTACACAAATCACGTTTAGGACTTCATCGGAGCAATTACTCAAGTCGGTATACTCTCGTGTAATTTAGCGCTTATGATAGTTTTTATAGCTAAGTGATATGCCCCCAACATACTTATATATATATATATATTAATTCAATTGTGCACATATATTTGTACACACATACATACCAAACGATTCTAATTACAATATACAAATTGTTTTGATTGTTATATATCTTCAAATACACGTATACATATACTTACCTATACACACACACACATATATTCAAATAAGTGACTCAATTATTAGTTAATCTAATCTTATTTTTATTTACTAAACCTTTTTTGTAAAAGTCCTATATCTATTTCTACTATTTTATAAAATTATTCCATTATTTTATAAAATACAAAACTGGCTTATAAATCATTTATCCTTTATAATACTTAACTTCTTCATTAAAATTAAGTATACATCTCGTAATTATTTATAAAAAATTATAAACATTTTATAGAATAATTACTTCATACTATTTTATAAATTGTCATACTTTCATAAAATATTTATTTTATGCTATTTTATAAAATCATATTCATAATAATCATTTGTACTGTATTTTAAATCTCATTCTATATATAAAATATATCATTCTCTTATAAAATTATTATTTTATTTCAATAATATTTATTAGTACTAATCAAGCTTTGTTAAACTACTAACCACTTTAATAATATGTGTAAAGCCCATAATTTAATTAATTTACCGACTTCATTCCATAAAATATTCCATATACTTATAAAACCATTAATTCTCTTAGATAATATTTATAAATACTAATTGAGCTCATTATGCTTCTAATCACTTTAATAATAAGTGTAGATCTCCAACCTCACTTAATTAGCTTACTAACTTTTCAAAAATCACTTCAGACAGCTTAATTAATACTAACTAATGATATGCACATAATCATGTCACCTAATTAGCCTCAAATCAATCACAATATTATTTAAAATAAATACTTAATCCATTTCTAGGCTTTCTAAATTTTTCAAAAGTAGTGATTAAGGTATCTAATAAATAACGAATTAGCAAAATCATGTTTATAAACAAACAAAAACCTAAATCATAACATAGTATTCTCTAAATCATTTCATAAAACTTCATAATCATTAGTGATGAATTGTAACGACCCGTAATTTTGTTACTTCGAAAATGAGAAATTTCATTCGTTTTAAATTTAAAATGAATTTAAATCTTAAATAAAAATGTTATATATAGTAGTAAATTATCTATTCATATAGTTAATAATATTAAAGTATAAATTTGGATTTTAGAACAAATCGACAAAAGTAAAGTTCTGTTAATAATAAATAAAAGCTTAAATAAATGGATTTAAATATCTATTTAAAAAGATAAATCTTATTTAAAACATCTAATAAAGATAATAAAAGTATGTTAAAAGATTTAGAAGTTTGTTAATAATCATTTTACAAAAATAACCAAAATTTGTCGCATTTTGTAAGTTTTACATACACTGTAAAATTTGAGATTTTGATATTAATTGAATATGATTTTTAAATATAAAGAAACTTGTTTTATTTTATTTAAAGAAGTAAAAAGTTCATTTTAAAGTTTGGTTTACTTCAATATATAGCTTAATAAAAAAGTCAAATTTTGACTGTAAACTTTATCGTCAAAAACTCCGTTTTCAACCAAAACAAGTTGTCGACAAGTTGTTGCAACTTGATACATTTTCTAACTTATAAATACAAGTTTACAAACTATATAAATATTCTACATTTAGCACTAAAAATAAAAAGAGCTTACTTTTGAAAATATTTACATAAATGTATAAAAAGTAAAAAGTATAATTTGATAAATTCAAAAATTATTAAAGCTTTTATAAAACAACATCATTACTCTACTTCACATCTCATTAATATAATGTTATGCTTATACATAGAAAAGGAGCAAATGAAAAAGTGAAAAGAAAGCTAATTTAAGGTATTAATGACACATACATCCATGCATTTAATGCAAATCAGATCAATGCAAAGTCTTCTCTTTAAATACAAAATATAAGAAAGTAATCATTTCTATTTCTTACCATCACCATTAATACATAACACATCACTTGTTTTCACATAAAAGAAAAGTATATTTAAATCCAAAAATGAAGAGGGTACTAATATCATTTACCACTAAAGATGTTCACTTATAAATACAATCACACCTCTCTTCATTTCCACTACATTTTCATTTCATAAAAATTTCCAAAAACCTTCTCTACTTCCACCATTTCCCTTCTACCTTCAAGCTATCACCTCCATACTTCAAACCATCACCTTACAAAAGCCAAACTACCACCTACACACCTCCTCCTCATCCAAAACCCACGCCTACACCCTACACCCCCACGGCCGAGCCCAAACACCCTACCATACACTCCTACCCCTTCCTACACGCCTAAACCCCAAGGCCACACCCTCTCCTCCTTCCAAAAACTCACGTCCTCTATATAAAATAAAAAAGAAAAAAAGAGAGAGAAGAAAAGAAAAAAAGCAGAGAAAGAAAGCAAAACAAAAGCATTCGGAAAGGAAGCGATAAAGGCGAGACGTTGGAAATAGCACGTTAGCGAGAAACGCGTATCTCACATTAAAGATTGACGGAGTGGATATGAAGGTGGGAAATTCTCACCGCTTTTGAAATTATATTGATTATCATGCTTAATTGTTATGTTAGATAATCACTATTTGATGATATGGATGTTTGATGATAGTTTGAATATGTTGGATAATCCGTAGTAATGTTATGACATTTACCGTATGGAAAATATTGATGTTATGACTGTTGTATGGTTGTGATGATAATTTGAACATCAAATTCCTATTAATTAAGTAATCCCTTTGTTTAGTAAGACCATATTTTAGTAATATGATAAATTGTTGAAAAATAAATCTCTTTCCATCTAAAAGTAAAATTAAAGTTAAAATGAAAGAGAATTTGAATTTTGAAGTGAAATGGATTTGAAAAGGATAGTTAATTAGAAATTGAAATTAAGATGAACAGTGAAATTGAAACTGAAATCGATTTTGAAAAAGTGAAGTATAGTTTGAGGTTGAATGGAAGTTTTAAATTGAAATTAGATTTGAAATCTAAGTTTTAAATGTGTTTAATTTGAGATTAGAATTGAAATTGAGTTGAAATTGGAATTTAAAATTTAATATTAAAATAATGGAAATATAATAATATTATAATTATGGTAATAGTGAAAATATATTTTAAAAGCTTTAAAAAGTGAGAATATTGATTTAAAATAATTTGTAAGAAATCCAATTTAAATGGATTATTTCAAATATTGAAAAATAAAGTTAAAATTAGATGTGTCGCGCAAAGGTAGTTCGCGATTTCGCATCGAAAAGTTCAAATGAATGTGTTAAATAACATCGTTTTTGACCCGCCCTAAAGTTAAGAAATTTGGATCAAGAATTAAGTAAGGAAATCTGAGATATTTTCCAAATCAAAAGAATGAATTACTTAGAATTACTCTAAGTCGAAAGAAAGAGATTTCGAAATCATCCAAAAAGAATTAAAGTGAAAAGAGACTTAATAAATCCTATATACTCGTATTCACTTTTATCGATGATTGGATTTCGAAGGAACCGGAGTCGGATTTGGTTAATTCCTATCTGTAAACCACTTCGAACTAATGTATACGTTCGAACGTGAAGACATGTTGAAGATGGTGGTTGAAGACCGTAGATCTTCCTAGCATGAAGACTGCTTGTTGAACATGCTCTGGTTGGCCCCCATTATAGAGTTATTTATAGCAGTGGTCTACTCGTGATGGAGATTTTGCGGACTGCAAAGGCTTCTCGCCTAGTAATGGCGGAGGAAAGTGCCTTCGATTTGTCCTGTTCCTAGACAACTTCTATGGATGTTTGTCTGACATTGCATTTCTAACGATTACGTACATCGGTTTTGCTTGATTATGTTCAGCCTGATAGGGGGTCCTCGCTTCTTGTTAGGTAGCGAACGGATGACTCTTGCCCCTACATGTTCCTAGAGTGAAAGGGTTGGTTGCAGTCGAGAGGTTGGCCGTAAAAGCAAAGCGCGAGGCATCAGTGTGAGCTACGGTGGGTATTACCCACTGGTTGCGTCCCGTTACATTTGGTATCAGAGCTGAAGGTTAAGCGAGAACCTTGGCTCTATTATGGGTAAAGTCTCATCAGAGATAGGATTAATAATATCCTAGGATGAGTAACTCGTTAGAGATAGGGTTAGTAACACCTTAGAATGAGTTATGAGAGTATTATATATATGAGAGCGTATTAACATATAAAAATGGTTTTGTTTTTAAAAGAAATTAGTAAATGAAATAATTTTACCTTGGGTTTATATTATAAATATCAAAGGGGAATTATTATTTTTGGGTTAGAAATTAAGGATTGATTGTAATTTTGCTTAGCAAAAATAAAATATGAATATCTTGTGATTAGAATTGCACAATTTGACTATAAGATATTCCATATAGAATCAATTAGTTGAGAGCTAGAATTTAGAACTTTAATCATATGCCCTTAGATATTTAGTATTAAGAGATAATAATGATTAAGTGATTATCATAATGGATAGATCTAAAAGCTAAGTACAATATCTTGTGAAGTAAAATTCATAATTTGACTGTAAGATATTTGATGATAATATTGAAACTACAAGTTGTAACTAGAGAAAGTAAAGAGAAAATGTGCACAGAAAAAAAAATTGTTATCAATAAAATATAAAAGGATAAGCCAAAATTGAAATTTTGGGTAAATATAATATGAAAGGGTAAGCTCTATAACTTATAAAGGAGTTAAGTTAATTTGAAATTTAGACACTTTGACTAGGTTAAAATCAAAGTGAAATTTAGAAATAAGAGGTATAAGAAATATCATCCTAATATAAAAATTTGAACTAGTGATACATTTAGGGTAACATTTGTAATTCAAAATGAAGTAAGAATAGAAGTGGATATTTTTGAATAATATGGTTAGTAGGGTGATTATTGGACGAAAAAGGTTAATAACAAATACCATGAGAATTAAGTTTCACAACTTGACAGTAAAGTATTTGATTGATTTAAGACTAAGAAATTTGATTTAGAAAATAGATAGGTAAATAAGTTAAGTAGTTAATCATAGAATTAGTGAGGAAAAGATGTACACTTAGAAAAGTAGTCCTATTAATATATGGATAAGATAAACAATGTTAGCTAAATCAAGACCTTAGGTAAATAAAACTAAGGATTAAGTTTTATAACTTATTTATTTGGAATAATAGAATTCCACACTTGTTGAAGACCCTAATTGAAGTAATGACGATTTGAAGTTTGGAGATATGTATATATACTCTTAGGAAGTAAAGGTATATTATACAAGTTTAAGTCATATTTGAATGCTTAAGTAATAATGTATTTAGAAGAAAGTAAATGGTTGTGAAATAAACTTAGACTAATAGATTTTTTTTTTTAAAAAGGAATGTATTAGGTAAAGATGAATGTGAATAAGTACATAAGTTAAACGTAGATCATTTCAGCACATAAATTTTGATCTAAGATTTGAGTACAGGATTTTGAGGTGTTTACACCAATCCGAAAAAGGATTTCTCACTCGATTCTTGACGGCGAGCATTGATGAGAGTTTATGACTATGTACACAAGTTTTTTATCATAGTTGAGAGCTATGCAAGGGAAGCAAGGGTTTGTGATCGAGACGTCTGATCAAAGTGCGCACTAGAAAATCGGTGGATCGATACTAGTTCGGAAGTAAAGTTGTGGATTCGAATAATAGATCGAATCAAATATCACATATAGTATGATGTTTTGGGTCTATTTATATAGTAGTTAGATAGTCATCTTAGACACTAAGATATAGTGGTTGGACTGATGTTTTGGTATTCGTATATATAGACCTCGGGTATAGTACATGCTCAGGTCAGGGAATGAGTTACATGGATGTATTTATAGTATCTGTTTGGTTGTTTTTGGATGTATATTCTTATTTGGTTGTTGTATATTCTATCTTAAGTGTGAAGTACGCACTAGGATGGGTAGGATAGAAGTTTGAGTTGATGTATGTATATATAACCGTAAGTACGTGATAGATACTCAGGTTAATGTGGGGAATCTTTATATGTATGTTTGGCATCATTTGTTTGTGTTGTTATGATATCGACCTTTTTTTATCATCGATAGTGATAAGACAAATTATTTGAGGATATGAGTATGAGAAAGAATCCTTTATCTAACTTTCATTTCGAGGACGAAATGCTTTTAAGTAGGGGAGAATGTAACGATCCGTAATTTCGCTACTTCAAAAATGAGAGATTTCGTTCGTTCTAAATTTAAAAGGAATTTAAATCTTAAAAAAAATTGTTATATGTAGTAAATAAATTATCTATTCTTATAGTTAATAAATTTAAAAGTATAAATTTGGATTTTAGAACAAATCGACAAAAGTTAAGTTCTGGTAATAATAAATAAAGGCTTAAATAAATGGATTTAAATATCTGTTTAAAAAGATAAATCTTATTTAAAACATCTAATAAAGATAATAAAAGTATGTTAAAAGATTTAGAAGTTTGTTAATAATCGTTTTACAAAAATAATCAAAATTTGTCGCATTTTGTATGTTTTACATACACTGTAAAATTTGAGATTTTAATATTAATTAAATATGATTTTTAAATATAAAGAGACTTGTTTTGTTTTATTTAAAGAAGTAAAAGTTCATTTTAAAGTTTGGTTTACTTCAATATATAGCTTAATAAAAATGTCAAATTTTGACTGTAAACTTTGTCGTCAAAAACACCGTTTTCAACCAAAACAAGTTGTCGACAAGTTGTCGCAACTTGATACATTTTCTAACTTATAAATATAAGTTTAAAAACTATATAAATATTCTACATTTAGCACTAAAAACAAAAGGAGCTTACTTTTGAAAATATTTACATAAATGTATAAAAAGTAAAAAGTATGATTTGACAAACTTAAAAATTATTAAAGCTTTTATAAAACAACATCATTACTCTACTACACATCTCATTAATAAGATGTTATACTTATACATAGAAAAGGAGCAAATGGAAAAGTGAAAAGAAAGCTAATTTAAGGTATTAATGACACATACATCCATGCATTTAATGCAAATCAAATCAATGCAAAGTCTCCTCTTTAAACACAAAATTTAAGAAAGTAATCATTTCTATTTCTTACCATCACCATTAATACATATCAAATCACTCTTTTTCACATAAAAGAAAAGTATATTTAAATCCAAAAATGAAGAGCGTATTAATGTCATTTACCACTAAAGATGTTCACTTATAAATACAACCACACCTCTCTTCATTTCCACTACGCTTTCATTTCATAAAAATTTCCAAAAACCTTCTCTACTTTCACCCTTCTACCTTCAAGCTATCACCTCCATACTCCAAACCATCACCTTACACAAGCCAAACTACCACCTACACACCTCCTCCTCACCCAAAACCCACGCCTACACCCCTACACCCCCACGGCCGAGCCCAAACATCATACCACACACTCATACTCCTTCCTACACACCTAAACCCTAAGGCCACACCCTCTCCTCCTCTCAAAAACTCACGTCCTCTATATTAAAAAAAGGAAAAAAAGAGAGAGAAGAAAAGAAAAAAAACAAAAGCATTCAGAAAGGAAGCGATAAAGGCGAGACGTTGGAAATAGCACGTTAGCAAGAAACGCGTATCTCACATTAAAGATTGACGGAGTGGATATGAAGGTGAGAAATTCTCATCGCTTTTTAAATTATATTGATTATCATGCTTAATTATTATGTTAGATAATCACTATTTGATGATATGGATGTTTGATTGATTGTTTGAATATGTTGGATAATCCGTAGTAATGTTATGATATTTACCGTATGGAAAATATTGATGTTATATGATTATTGTATAGTTGTGATGATAATTTGGACATCAAATTCCTATTAATTAAGTATCTCTTTGTTTAGTAAGACCATATTTTAGTAATATGGAAAATTGTGGAAAAATAAGTCTCTTTCCATTTAAAAGTGAAATTAAAGTTAAAATGAAAGTGAATTTGAAATTTTAAGTGAAACGGATTTGAAAAGGATAGTTAATTAGAAATTGAAATTAAGATGAATAGTGAAGTTGAAATTGAAATCGATTTTGCAAAAGTGAAGTTTAGTTTGAGGTTGAATGGAAGTTTAAATTGAAATTAGATTTGAAATCTAAATTTTAAATGTGTTTAGTTTGAGATTAGAATTGAAACTGAGTTGAAATTGGAATTTAAAATTTAATATTAAAATAATGGAAATATAATAATATTATAATTATGGTAATAGTAAAAATTTATTTTAAAAGCTTTAAAAAGTGAGAATATTGATTTAGAATGATTCGTAATGATTTTATAAGTGTTGAAATCCAATTTGAATGTATTATTTCAAATATTGAAAAATAAAGTTAAAACTAGACGCGTCGCGTAATGGTAGTTCGCGATTTCGCGACGAAAAGTTCAAATGAATATGTAGCATGGAATATGGCTCAGAATTCTTCGAAATAAGAAAATTTCGGACTATTTTATCCATATCTTCTAAACGAAGAAAGAAAATCAAAGTTTCGTTGAGTAGATTTTGAAATAAGTCCAAATCAATTTTCTAGAAAAATCGCACTAGTGCAGTTTAGTGACCATAACAGAAAATCTGCTTAAATGAACGTTTTAATTATGGAAAAATATGGAATACATTTGATAAATCTATTTAAATGATTTAAAAGAGAGTTGGATCAGAAAATATGAATTTTCAAATATTTAAAAGTTTTTTAATTCAAATAAGCTTATTTAGCACTTTCCGCAGCATTTTTCTGCTGCGAATTGTATAACTTTTGGAATATGAGTTTAAATGTAATGAGCTTTCCCAGAATAATTGTGAATGTTTTGAAGAGGATAATTAAGCGTTTTGAAAGATAATTTGGAATATTTATAAGCAATTACAAAATAAAGTTGAAAATCTGAGTATGCGGATACGACTAGTACATTTGTCCCGTTTGTGAGATCTGAGAAGATAAAACAAGGTGTTTAACTAAGGTTATAAATGGAGCAACCAGTGCCCTGAACTTACCTGGCCTATGTTTTCTTTCCTTAGGCGAGGGGTGGAACAGATCGAAAGGAAAGCCCGGATGCTCTTAAATAAGAAGAATCTGTATTAAGTTTTTGAATTTAAAAGAAGATTGGTATTATCCAAAATTTAAGCAATCTCCAAAATGAATGATTTCTATGATCCTATTTACTCAAAAATATTTTCTAAGATTGATTTAAGGTTTGTCGTAAACGATGTCTTAAATAACATTGTTTTTGACCCGCCCTAAAGTTAAGAAGTTTGGATCAAGAATTAAGTAAGAAAATCTGTGATATTTTCCAAAGCAAAAGAATGAATTACTTAAAATTACTCTAGGTCAAAAGAAAGAGATTTTGTAATCATCCGAAAAGAATTAAAGTGAAAAGAGACTTAATAAATCCTATATACTCGTATTCACTTTTATCGATGATTGGATTTTGAAGGAACCGGAGTCAGATTTGGTTAATTCATATCCGAAAACCACTTCGAACCAATGTATACATTCGAACGTGAAGACATGTTGAAGATGGTGATTGAAGACCGTGGATCTTCCTAGCGTGAAGACTACTTGTTGAACATGCTCTAGTTGGCCACCGTTATAGAGTTATTTATAGCAGTGGTCATCCTCTTTTAGATATATTTCTTCCCGCTATGACGTTCGGGATGTAAATTAATGTGGTGTATGGAATACGAGCGCTCGGTTAAAGGTCGGTAACGACCGAGGGATGACATATTCGGTACCATCTAGTTAAGAGGTGGGTCGGTCTTGTGTTGGTAGAGGAGCTTTGTGATGGTTTTTCGAGACATCCATCTAGAGGTGTACCCATTCAGAAGGTAGATCCTGCGCCTGGTCATTTGTATGGAAATCCATTCTCCATTAAGAACCTACGGTTTTGTTTGTATTGGCATAGTGAATAGCCTCGAAATGCTATATGGGTAACCATTTCAGATAAGATTAATAAGTTTATTTGCAAATGTTTTCAAAGAGATGTCATTAGAAATAATATCAAATGTTTTGATATATATAAAAATGTTTTAGTTATCATAAGGTAAAAACCCGTCCGTGTTTATGTGTTGGCGTGGTCTTATGAGATACTCTTTGTTTCCAAGAATTTAATCCAAAGGCTGATATATGACACTTTCATTTATTATTGAGTTTTTCTCACGCTGGTTTATCAAGCCTAATCCGGGTATTTTCAATACTCGGGTCAGATCCGAGTAGTTTTAGGATACTCGAAGACAGTTGGAGTTTCCAGAGGAGAGCTGGAGATATTCATCGACGTATGCAGATATTCTATTATCCGCTGTACTTAGTGTATTTTGTTTGATGTTTATCAACATTTGTAAGGGCAGGTTTTATAACTGTCCAAGATGAAATTAGATTAGACTCTGATATTGTATTTTAAAAGTTTTCCGCTGTAAAATATTTGTTCAATATTATATGTTATTCCATTCATGTGAGATTCTGTTCTGTCTACTTTTCTTTATTACCCTTAAAGATCCGCCTTTTCGTGCAGTTTGAGTTGGATATGTGTGGTTTATTGTCGATTCAAAGAGTACGGAAAAATGAGACTTACATGAATTCTATTAAGATAACAAGTAAACATGGTAAGAGAATTATCTCACTCACATTCTTCTTCATCAAATCAAGCTCTAATCACCAACACTCATTCTCTAGCTCTCTTATAATCTTGGATAAAACTCCAAACTTTAATCCAAGCTAATTCCTTCATAGGTTATGTAAGGAATTGGATGAGAGAAATTATGGCAATCGTTTCATGAATTTAGGAATTTTCTTTGAAGGGATTAGAGTGGATTTACGGTTTAGGCTTAAGGAAAATTAGGAAAGTGATTAGGAGATAGAAATTAAAAGTAACGTGAAATGAAAATGAATGAAGAGTAAGCTAGCTTATGGGCCTTACCTAAATTCACTTTCATTCCTTTCTAAAAATCACTATTTACTCCAAAAACTTAATGACTTCAAAATACACTAGCTTATACTCATTTTTCCCATGTAGGAATTACGGTCTCAATGACGGGTTTCTAGAGTCCAAATTCATCCATCTTTGAAAAATCGAGTATAATGGACATTCCATTAATTAATTATAAAATATTTAAATTAATTATTTAAATATTCAATCGTTAAAACTATCAGGTGTTACATCCTCCATCCGTTGATTGATGTCTTCCCAGGAGAATGAGGGTTAGACTGATTAAATGTGCATATATATACATTAATTTACTAATTAAACATGTACAAACGCACGCACCATAGATATATGTGTGTGTGTGTGAGTGTGTATGTATATATGTATTAATATATTTACACATGTGTGTACATATATGTGTATATATGTGTATATACATATACATATATTACATATGCAAGTATGATTTCATCAGGGCGCCACATTCGTTGCAGTTAGTGATGGCATGCTTGGTGACATTCCTGATGACGTAAAGAAACTCATGTTTGGGAATTTATGGTAAAATAATTTTATTACATAATGTGCATGTATATACATCAATTTACTAATTATATGTGCACAAATACATGCACAGATATGCATACATATATGTATGTATGTATGCAAGAATGGTTTCATTAGGCGCCGCACTCGTTGCCATTCGTGATGGCATGCTTGCACGGATCATGATATTCTAGCCTATATTTAGTGACATTCCTGGTGTAAAGAAAGTTATATTTGGGAATTTATGTCATATATATATATATGTGTGTGTGTGTGTGTGTGTGTGTGTGCAAGTAAGATTTCATCAGGGCTGGCACAGATCACGATATGTATATAGATATGCATGAGTATGTGTGTATGCAAGTATGATTTCATCAAGCGCCGCATTCGTTGCCCTTCGTGATGGTTTGCACGTATCACTATATTTTGGCCTATATTTAGTCATATTCCTAATGATGTAAAGAAAGTCATGTTCAAGAATTTATGTAAAATGATTTTATTACACAACAAAATATAGAAATATGTATATCATTTTGTTCATAATATATTCAATTTGTAATTGCAAAGGAAATTTTCTTGAAGAGAGGGCATTTTTGAAGAACTCATGAGAAGGGCTTAGGCAATCGCATCATCAAAAAAATACCGTGAATGGACATATGGTATGCAAGTACTAGAAAAAAAAGCATCCATCTCTTGTGAGGAGATAAAAGAGCAGTTCTTGAAGTATTGGGAGACATATAAGAGTTTAAGAAGATACCAAAACAAAATGCCGAAGTTAGGAATAGAAATCCTAGATAGTATAGTGGCATCTCCAAATCATATGTAGGTCATCATAGCGCTCTAGTATATATTTATTTGTTAAATTTATTGACGTTTTAAATAAATTAAACTAGGCTTATGTATATGATAGTGTACTTAATTCAAATTTTAGAGTGAAGAGTGGAAAAGTGAGCCTAAATCTTGGCAAGTTTATTGCAGGGCTCATATGATTTTGTCATCAAATGGGTCCACTGCTAATAGCTGGGTAGATAATGCTTCCACTAAGTTTGTGGTATGTTATCCATAAAACTTCATTTACATAATTTATGTATATACATCTATAAAATTCTAATTAATTATACAATTCAAAATAGGCAAAATAACAGGCTATGATTGAGGAGTTTCAGAGTCAACGTATGGATAAAACAAGAGATGTGGGCAAAGATGTAATCCACACACTCAATGGAGCAGCTGCCAAAAGGGCAGATCATAAGCCTAGCTATGGCAATATTCCAAAGGTAATAGCTAAAACATTTGTTATATACACATGATATTAAGTACATATGTATACAAAACCATATACATATACATAGATATATATACGTATGTATGTATGTATGTATATGTGTATATGTATATGTATGTATATGTGTATATGTATATATGTATATATGTCTGTATGTATAGCATACTATATGTATGTATACACTAGTTATAAATCCTAATAACCATGTGTGTGTGTGTGTGTATTTTATACGAGTGCTTAATATAATTATTAACCCTAATCCTCATTTTCTACTAGGTGTAAAAAATCGTCATTTTAAAAGTAAATTGTCATAATTTGAAATATATATTTTAAGTCACTCAATAAATTAAACAAATATATAACTCTATTAAATTAGGAATTTTGTTCTAATAAATTAAACATATTTATTTAATTTAAAATATAGATCTTGTTAGATCACCCAATAGATTAAACAAATATATAAGTTAAATCACTCAATGAATTAAAAAATATATATCATTAACTTACAATATAAATTTTGTTTTAATAAATTAAATAAGAGTTTACTCGAATTAAAATAATTTTTCTTAATCACACAGTAAATTAAACAAATATTTAAGTTAAATAACTCGATAAATTAAACAAATAAATATATAATTAAGTTAAATTATAAATTTTGTTTGAGTAAGTTAAACAAGAATTATTTGAGATAAAATATAGATTTTGTTAAATCACAAAATAAATTAATCAAATGCATAACAACTCAAAGAGAAAAAATGAACTTTCATATGCCCTTCCTCAAAGACCAATTGTCATCCATCAATTAATGATTCTATCTCGAGATCAATCCTACGTGATGAGCTAGACCTTGAATCATTGTCGAGAACCTTGATCATGTCATCGTACAAAATCAAGACTAAGGTAATGTGATAAGTCCACGCTTGATTATGCTTTCGCATGCACTTAAATCAAGATCTAACCTATCACAAGAAGCATTTGAAGTGTTATACCAATTTTTGGTCTAACAGATGTTATCCGAGAACCATTTCGAACCGCCATAAGCGTTCGATTTGGAGATATCTTGAAGATGATTGAAGGTGGAGCCTTTTGAAGTGCAAGGGCTACTCACTATTAATCGTAAGAGTGATTCCAAAATGGATGTAATAGAAGTAGTACCTTCGGTTTTTTCATATCTTAAACAATCTATATGAATGAATGTTGGCACTGCATTACTGCTTGGAGGTTAGTGTTAGCATTTCAAGTGGGATTGCTATTAAAAGGGCAAAACGTAGCCTCAATTCTCATCAATCGGGAATGACTAAAATATGAGATATGTGTAACAACTCGGTATTTCGCGTCTGTTTATAATCGACATTTAAACGATTAATATTTTCGCTAATTACCAATTGAAGTTTTTAAATTTGAATTAAAATTCTTTTCATAAATTTGTTTAAGAATTTTATTGGGCTTTAAAAATTGTTTTGGCCCATTTCTTTTGTTGCCGTGATGGGTAACAAAGCAAAATGACCGGCCCCCCTTTTCTTTATTTTTTTTCGTTCGAAACCTAAAACCATTAAAAGAGAATAATGGTTGCTCGATTCTCGTTCATCCCCCCCCTTTCAAAAATTAGAGCTTTCGTCCTTCGATTCAAATTAAGGTTTTGCGAAGCGCCTCCGTTGATCGATTCGTGTGGATACTTGCGAGTAGCTTGGATCGTTCGTGGCTTCCCCATTAGTCGACTTCGTCTCCTTGCTTGGGTCTCGGCCGCTTCGAACAAAGGTGAGTAATTTATACTTACTCACATCTAATTCGAGTTGGTTGAATTCGTTTGCTTAATTCTGTTTTCGTTGTCTTCGTCTTCGACTTGATTTTATCGATGTTGATAATTTCTGACTTGTTTTCGATTTGGTTCGATTTCTTGTTTACTTCTGCTTTGACTACGAACTTGTCTTCTTGCCTCTGGTTGATTTCGACTTGGTCGTTGTGATGATTTTCTCGGCTAAGATAATTTGATTTTTGAACTGTCCTGGACTTGTTCGATCTTCTGGCTTTGACTTGGTCGACATTGTCGAACCCTGTTCTGCCTTCTAACTTGTACATGTTGATGCTCGATTATTGTTAGTGTTATTGATGCGTTGGTCTTACCATGTTGTATCATTGAGTAAATTTGCACTGTGTCTTGTTTAAGCCACTGATGTTGTTTCTTTTTACTGTTGCATTACCCACTGCATAGTATATTGGTTCATCTCCTTGTAGTCCTCATTACACTGTATATTTATCGTGACCTGATCGAGTTGCTGCCATTATTGTTGGCACTGACTTCCTCAGGTTTGCATTCTTTAATCTGGTGGTTGTTGACCCTATGTGCTTCGACTCTAGCACTTAAGTCTTGTTCTAAACTGATACTTGAAGTTGACTTTGGTCACCTGACATTTTTGATTGATTCATTTGTGAATTTTTCACCCCTGTTCATGTGGAATATTTACTAGTTCCTGCTGGTTTTGTTATTAATTCTTTCGAACTACTTTTGGCACTCATTTATACTAAGTGCTGTTTATTTGATTTAGACATGTATGTGCATTCATACATGTTCATACGAGCACTCTCTGTAGCCTTTATTTGATACTTGCTTGTACTTTGGGCTTGTCTCAATGATGCACTATGTTGTTTCATTTATTGATGTTAGTGTTGCTTTGCATCACTGCTAGTTCCTGTATCACTGTATGGTTTGTAGTTACACATGTTCATATGGGCACTGCCTATGAATGTTTCACTGCGTTCATTTGTATTGATCATGCTCGTGCCTGCACCTCTCTAACCTATCTGGTGCAGTTGCATTTTGGTCTGTGCAATTGCATTTTGGTCTTGCATTGCTCATATCTTACCATTGACTGTTGCATTATGTTGCACCATTTTGTAGCAAGTATTCATATGCATTACCAACTATTTGAAGCTCTATCTTGTTCAATGGCATGTCTGCACTTAGATGTAGATTGTCAATGCATGCATATTCCTTGTTGCCTGCATCACTTGTTTACTACATTTGCTAGTCTGGTCATTGAATTACACTTTTTTTATGTGCACTTGTATATGCACAGTACTTGTTCATGTGCATTTATACGTTTCTTGATTTTGTTTTGGTGAACATGACTTGATACTTTAATCATCGCCTTGAGTTGAGCCTAAAATTCATTGGGCTTGACCTCGCATTTGTCTCTGCAATTTAATCGAAACTCGCCCTTATGACATTCACAGCGATGCTTGTGAATTTTCATTGGGTACATCATCACTGTAGTGGCAAGGCAGTGCATGCAAGCGTGAACTGCAGCCACACGGTTTTCATTGGGTACATCATCACTGTAGTGGCAGGCAGTGCACGTAAGCGTGAACAGCAGCCACACGGTTTTCATTGGGTACATCATCACTGTGGTGGCAGGGCAGTGCACGCAAGCGTGAACTGCAGCCACACGGTTTTCATTGGGTACATCATCACTCTGGTGGCAAGGCAGTGCACGCAAGCGTGAACTACAGCCACACGGTATTGCTTTTCTTGATATTCTAATTGCTTTTGTTGCATATTTCCATATGCTGTTATGGCGGGGCAGTACACGCGTGCGTGTACTGCAGCCCTACCAGATTGATGTTTAATTGATGTTTTCAATTGTTGGGTTTGTTTCGTGTTGCCAATTCAATATTTTGAATCGTATTTTTGATTTGCTTTAATCTGCTGATTTACTGTTTAAGACTGATACGTGTTATATTTATCGTTATCCAATTTCTTATTAAAGGGATTGGATATGCGAGATTTCTGTGACTGTCATCTATTCGTTGTTTAATTATTATTGCTTCTGTGCATTAATAACTGAGTTTGAATTAGACTGACCCGGGTATTATTTTCTTTTGAATTTAATACTCGGGTCAGACCGAGTATTTCAGGTTGTAGATATTCTGCTTTGGGTTGCTGCTAGAGCTATGAAGTTCTTCCATATCTTTTGGAGTAGTCGTCGTCATTTGTAGTAGTCAGTATAATTGTATAGGAAGATATGTATTCATGTATATTATATACGTTAATGTACTTGTATATGTAACTTCCTGAGTCGACTGTAGTAGTTGTATCATATGTACCGTGTCAAATGTATTGTAACTGACATCAGTTATTGTATATATGAGACTTTCTGTTTTATCTGTGTTCCGCATTTATATTATCTGTGTTATTAGTTTATAAATTGTCCTAAACTATTATAGCCACTGTGTAGTAGCTTTGAGTTTGCATCAGTATGTCGGATTTCCTCCTGAAATAAAATCCATGTTTCACTATCTGACATATCAGTGCTCGCACAAGACAATTACACGGATGGTCGCTCCTCAACAGCCTTATTCTCCGTGCTAGTCGACAGCACTACATCATAGTGTTCTTGGCTAGCGTGGGCTTAGAGGTAGGGCTTTACAGCTTGGTATCAAAGCCTGGGGTTTAGGACGAACATAAAACATAACTTAGATGGAACATGTGTTACAACTATTTGTCGATGTTTTATCTCACATCTTTATCTAAGATCATCTTTGATTGTTAGGTATGAATTCCTAACGCTTATTCATGAGCATTGCTGCTATTCTCTGTCGCACTTGCTCATTTGAGTTTGCACTGCTAAGTATCATTGTGTATATGCTATACCAAGTTGCATATTGCTGCAACTCGTACTCACTTCGATTTGAGCTCGCATTGTTTATTCGAACTGTTGTATATATGCATTCTTATCTCTGATTCGTGTACTTGATGGAGTCTCCATACAATTGGGTTTTGGGTATCAATCTTTGAGACAGATTGCATTTCAATTGTCGACTCTGTCTGTTTATCCATGGTTCGTTGGTTTTCATGTGCCTCTCTCTGATACTTTTAAAATTTCTTTGGTATAAAAGAAATTGACTTGGACTTTGCCTTGTCGATATTGACATTGACTTGACTTTTACTTTTGTTAAAGTCATTCATGCATTTATGCTCGTTTTGCTTTGTATTTCCAATTGTCGATCGATTCTTCTTTTCCGATTAGTTGTTATCACCTTTGTCGACTTTGATAACTTCAATTTCAGGAATTTTTGGGTATTCCTACTTTGATGGATTTGGAATCGAATTCTTTGGGTTTTATTCACGTCTTCGAATGTAAATTTTAGTGAATTGATGTGGTTTCCAAATTTAATCGATCCTTGATTATTTTTCGATTTGTTGCTATCATTTATTAGCAACTTTGATAACCTTTTCTTCGGGATTTTTGTGAACATACCTTTCGATGAATTCGGTATCGATTTCTTTGGATTCTATTCACGTCTTTGTATGTGAATTCTTGTGATTGATTGTTTCTACAATCATTTTTGTGATTTGTCACTTTAAAAATATAAAGGTTTCAATACTAGTAATAAATATCAAAACTCTTTCATCAAAACGAATTTAACTCTATTATCAATACCAAAGCTCTTTTCTTAAACCGTTTTCCAATCTACTAGAATATACAAATCTTTACCTCACTCGGATGAGAAATCTAATTAAACGGCTTAGTAAAACAAGTGGTATGAAACGCTTGCGTTTGCTTCGTCGGTTAATTCTTGTACTTGTTCGATTGAACCACTTGTGACATTTTTCTAGTGAAGATCTATAGTTTGTTCGTAAATATTTAAGTTAAGCTAGTGGTTATGGGACATGAAACTAAACTTTTATATTCACTAACTTAGTGTAATTGACACTTCTCGTTGATCATGACGATCATTCTTATGATTTAGACTAGCAATTGTGCGATGTCTCCTGTTGGTTAGGCTAGACATCACTTGTGTGATTCCATTCACACATACCTCTTTGCTTTTTGGTTAGCCTAGACACCACTTGTGTGATTCCACTCACACATACTTTCTTTTTGTTTGCTAGGTTAGTCTAGACCTCAATCTGTGTGATTCCGACTCACACATGTGGGGTAGCGCCCCACGGTCTTCGGGCCATTCGTGTGTCAAAATTAATGGCTTGCAACCATGAGATAGCGTCTCGCTTTGCGTTACACGTGTTGATGAGTTTTCATGCTCGCGTGTAGGTGAGTTTTCATGCTCCTGTTCTCGCTCTACGTTACACGTGCTGATGAGTTTTCATGCTCACGTGTAGGTGAGTTTTCATGCTCCCGTTCTCGCTTTGCGTTACACGTGCTGATGAGTTTTCATGCTCGCGTGTAGGTGAGTTTTCATGCTCCCGTTCTCGCTTCGCGTTACATGTGCTGATGAGTTTTCACGCTCGCGTGTAGGTGAGTTTTCATGCTCCCATTCTCGCTTTGCGTTACACGTGCTGATGAGTTTTCATGCTCGCATGTAGGTGAGTTTTCATGCTCCCGTTCTCTCTTTGCGTTACACGTGCTGATGAGTTTTCATGCTCGCGTGTAGGTGAGTTTTCATGCTCCCGTTCTCGCTTTGCGTTACACATGTTGATGAGTTTTCATGCTCGCGTGTAGGTGAGTTTTCATACTCCCCATTCGAGTTTTCATACTCTCATCTTGTGACTTCTGGATTTCTTGTGTAGTCTTCTGGAATTTGTGCTTCACCAATTTTCGTGATTTCTATTGATAAGTTTTATCAATTTTTATGTATTGGTGAATTCGTGTGTCATTGACTTGTTATGAATACAAGTTTAGGGTATGATATCCTTTTCTATCTTTGAGAAGATTCTTGTGACATTTTTGATAAATGAAAATCCATAGGTATTATGTTTTGATGCCATTTATTTTTGATGGGATTTTGACGTATAAAAATTACTGTCGCTTTGATTTCAGTAACCGTCAACTTTAAAGTGGATTTTCAAGCGGTTATTCCGCAATGCTGATTTTGATGTCCGTTTTTATGGAATTTTGAGAAGTGCAAATCCCTTGTCGAAGTTGCTACTGATGTTGATGTTTTAATCACGAGTTTTAAAAATTGTTTCAAAATAAAAATTGTTTTCAAATTTTTTATAATTTACGCTTTCAAAAGAATGAGGAAGCGATTTAAACGTTTCAGCAAAATCGAGGACTATGACCCCTTTCTTTTACTGATTCGTTTAATTCCGGACTTGTCCATTTGAGATTGAAAATTTGTGAATTCCTTTTATGAAATTAAAAGAATATTTTGTGATTGTATTGCCTATTGAGTGCTTTAAGAATTCTAGTCGATGCGCTTGATCAACGTTATCGATAGGAATCTCTTAGACGCTTTGATGAGACAATCAGACACAGTAAATTGAATTTTAAAATGTAAATTTGTTTGAAAAGATAATTACATAAAGTAAATTGTAAATTTCGAAAGTTTTAGATTTTCGGGAAAGAATATTATTTAAAACAATTCTTTTCCGATACTTCTATTCTTGAGATTCCCGAGGGGAATCAAGACTTTATCTTGTGTACCAATGCTAATCGTATTGGTTTGCATGCCATTCTCTTGCAAAAGAGAACGTGCTGTCTCTTGTGTTTCTAAATCATTAATGCCTATTGAGACTAGATATGCCACTCATGATCTAGTGCTCTTAGCTATTGATTTCGCTCTTAAAAACTTGGGCATCAATATTTTTGGGTGAGAAACTTGTTCTCTACCCTGATCATGAATCTTTGGATTATTTATTTTCTCATAAGGAACTTAATTTACGTCGACCACGTTGACTCGAGTTCCTTATATCTTATGATCTTGATATTCTTTACACTTCCGGAGGGGAAATCGTGTTGCCGATGCACTTAGTCGTAGGCAACAAGTGGTTGTTTCTTTGATGATGTCCGAATGGAATCATCTTTTTACCAAGTTCATCAGACGTTTCGATGTACTTCGTTTTATTGAGCTTCGTCTCATTCCTTTTATGGACTTGCGTATGATGTTCTTTTATGGTGATCGGTTCATCGGATGTACCGTTATTGTACTATATCGATGTCCCGACTTTTCGGTCCATTGGACGTACCGTTTTTGTACTACGTCGACGTTCCGAATTAATTTAGCTTTAGTTCATCTGGCGTACCGTTATTGCATTACGCCGTTGTTCCAAATTATTCATGTTTCACCAATGAAAGGTGTTGTACGTTTGAGTCGATCGAGAAAGTTAGCGCCTCGATATATTGGGCCATTTCCTATCACTAAACGTATTGGTTCCGTGGCTTATCGCCTCTTATTACCGGCTCAGTTTTTCGTTATTTATGACGTTTTCTCACGCGTCTTCCTTCTACGGAAATGCCTTAGGGATTCTGATTTTTATTCTTAAGCCCGGTGTTGTTGAAGAAATTGAAGTTTCACCAGATTTGACTTTGAGCAACATTTTATTCACTTCAATGCTTTGGGGGTTCAGCACCTTCGAAATGAAGATGTCTTCTTGTGGAAGTTCGGTGGTTCTCAAATCCTAAGGATTTCTCTTAGGAATCCAGAGAATTCATCGAGCAAACACATTCAGGCTTACTCTATCATGCTCTTTATGGTGAACTTCCTATTTCGAATTTCTTCATCTTGTGATGATATGCTTTTATGGTTGTTACCTTTTGTCCATTTATTCCTTACGATTGCGAGGACGCAATTTCTTTAAGGAGGGGAGTCTGTAACAACCCGATATTTCGCGTCTGTTTATAATCGACATTTAAACGATTAATATTTTCGCTAATTACCAATTGAAGTTTTTAAATTTGAATTAAAATTCTTTTCATAAATTTTTTTTAAGAATTTTATTGGGCTTTAAAAATTGTTTTGGCCCATTTCTTTTGTTGCCGTGATAGGTAACAAAGCAAAATAACCGGCCCCTCTTTTCTTTATTTTTTTTCGTCCGAAACCTAAAACCATCAAAAGAGAATAATGGCTGCTCGATTCTCGTCCGTCCCCCCTTTCAAAAATTAGAGCTTTCGTCCTTCGATTCAAATTAGGGTTTTGCGAAGCGCCTCCGTTGATCGATTCGCGTGGATACTCACGAGTAACTTGGATCATTCGTGGCTTCCCCGTAGTCGACTTCGTCTCCTTGCTTGGGTCTCGGCCGCTTCGAACAAAGGTGAGTAATTTATACTTACTCACATCTAATTCGAGTTGGTTGAATTCGTTTGCTTAATTCTGTTTTCGTGGTCTTCGTCTTCGACTTGATTTTATCGATGTTGATAATTTCTGACTTGTTCTCGATTTGGTTCGATTTCTTGTTTACTTCTGCTTTGACTACAAACTTGTCTTCTTGCCTCTAGTTGATTTCGACTTGGTCGTTGTGATGATTTTCTCGGCTAAGATAATTTGATTTTTGAACTGTCCTGGACTTGTTCGATCTTCTGGCTTTGACTTGGTCGACATTGTCGAACCCTGTTCTGCCTTCTAACCTGTACATGTTGATGCTCGATTATTGTTAGTGTTATTGATGCGTTGGTCTTACCATGTTGTATCATTGAGTAAATTTGCACTGTGTCTTGTTTAAGCCACTGATGTTGTTTCTTTTTACTGTTGCATTACCCACTGCATAGTATATTGGTTCATCTCCTTGTAGCCCTCATTACACTGTATATTTATCGTGACCTGATCGAGTTGCTGCCATTATTGTTGGCACTGACTTCCTCAGGTTTGCATTCTTTAATCTGATGGTTGTTGACCTATGTGCTTCGACTCTAGCACTTAAGTCTTGTTCTAAACTGATACTTGAAGTTGACTTTAGTCACCTAACATTTTTGATTGATTCATTTGTGAATTTTTCACCCCTGTTCATGTGGAATATTTACTAGTTCCTGCTGGTTTTCTTATTAATTCCTTCGAACTACTTTTGGCACTCATTTATACTAAGTGCTGTTTCATTTGATTTAGACATGTATGTGCATTCATACATGTGCATACGAGCACTCTCTATAGCCTTTATTTAATACTTGCCTGTACTTTGGGCTTGTCTCAATGATGCACTATGTTGTTTCATTTATTGATGTTAGTGTTGCTTTGCATCACTGCTAGTTCCTGTATCACTGTATGGTTTGTAGTTACACATGTTCATATGGGCACTGCCTATGAATGTTTCACTGCGTTCATTTGTATTGATCATGCTCGTGCCTGAACCTTTCTAACCTATCTGGTGCAGTTGCATTTTGGTCTGTGCAGTTGCATTTTGGTCTTGCATTGCTCATATCTTACCATTGACTGTTGCATTATGTTGCACCATTTTGTAGCAAGTATTCATATGAATTAACAACTATTTGAAGCTCTGTCTTGTTCAATGGCATGTCTGCACTTAGATGTAGATTGTCAATGCATGCATATTCCTTGTTGCCTGCATCACTTGTTTACTACATTTGCTAGTCTGGTCATTGAATTGCACTTTTTTTTTATGTGCACTTGTATATGCACAGTACTAGTTCATGTGCATTTATACGTTTCTTGATTTTGTTTTGGTGAACATGACTTGATACTTTAATCATCGCCTTGAGTTGAGCCTAAAATTCATTGGGCTTGACCTCGCATTTGTCTCTGCAATTTAATCGACACTCCCCCTTATGACATTCACAGCGATGCTTGTGAATTTTTATTGGGTACATCATCACTGTAGTGGCAAGGCAGTGCACGCAAGCGCGAACTGCAGCCACACGGTTTTCATTGGGTACATCATCACTGTAGTGGCAGGGCAGTGCACGCAAGCGTGAACTGCAGCCACACGGTTTTCATTGGGCACATCATCACTGTGGTGGCAGGGCAGTGCACGCAAGCATGAACTACAGCCACACGGTATTGCTTTTCTTGATATTCTAATTGCTTTTGTTGCGTATTTCCATATGCTGTAGTGGCGGGGCAGTACACGCGTGTGTGTACTGCAGCCCTACCAGATTGCTGTTTAATTGATGTTTTCAATTGCTGGGTTTGTTTCGTGTTGCCAATTCAATATTTTGAATCGTATTTTTGATTTGCTTTAATCTGCTGATTTACTGTTTAACACTGATACGTGTTATATTTATCGTTATCCAATTTCTTATTAAAGGGATTGGATATGCGAGATTTCTGTGATTGTCATCTATTCGTTGTTTAATTATTATTGCTTTTGTGCATTAATAACTGAGTTTGAATTAGACTGACCCGGGTATTATTTTCTTTTGAATTTAATACTCGGGTCAGACCGAGTATTTCAGGTTGTAGATATTCTGCTTTGGGTTGC
Organism: Allium cepa; assembly: GCA_030765085.1. NCBI lineage: Eukaryota > Viridiplantae > Streptophyta > Magnoliopsida > Asparagales > Amaryllidaceae > Allium > Allium cepa. Next base: position 670,880,450 of record CM060941.1, on the reverse strand, counting down.
TGTTAGAGCTATGAAGTTCTTTCATATCTTTTGGAGTAGTCGTCGTCATTTGTAGTAGTCAGTATAATTGTATAGGAAGATATGTATTCATGTATATAATATACGTTAATGTACTTGTATATGTAACTTCCTGAGTCGACTGCAGTAGTTGTATCATATGTACCGTGTCAAATGTATTGTAACTGACATCAGTTATTGTATATATGAGACTTTCTGTTTTATCTGTGTTCTGCATTTATATTATCTGTGTTATTAGTTTATATTTTGTCTAAACTATTATAGCCACTGTGTAGTAGCTTTGAGTTTGCATCGGTATGTCGGATTTCCTCCTGAAATCAAATCCATGTTTCACTATCTGACATATCAGTGCTCGCACAAGGTAATTACACGGATGGTCGCTCCTCAACAGCCTTATTCTCCGTGCTAGTCGACAGCACTACATCGTAGTGTTCTTGGCTAACGTGGGCTTAGAGGTGGGGCGTTACAATATGCTTTAGGGCTATGTGGGCGACACTTATTAGGGTATAGTCATCACCCTTTCTAGATATGGATTTGGTTGTGCATGAGTGCTCTCAAAAAAGTTGCAAAGCACCCGGGGTAATGAAATATTCAAAACTATCTAGTAAGGGGTAGGGTCGGTCCTGATTCATAGAAGGTCCATGTGAGGCCCTCGGTACATTTTTTAGAGGTGTATTGTGGCAGGCAGTACCCGGTGCCTTGTCATTATCTGGAATCTATTCTCCAATAAGTGTCGCATGGACCTAGTTGTGCCCAACTATGCCGGTATGTGAGATGCAAGCATTCTAGTTATTTTATATATTTAGTTTCAATCCTAGACATTATTATAATATCATTGGAACTTATATAGAAATGTTTCGATTATCATAAGGAAAAAACTCGTTTGTGTTTATGTGCGACATGGTCTTATAGATACCTTTATTTTAAAAGTTTTTATAGCACTAAAATCCATTTGAGGTGTGTTTCTCACGTTGGTTTATCAGAATGACTAGGGCGTTATATTACTATAAAACTCGAGTCAAACCGAGCATATTTTTAAATTTATCTTGGATGCTTTGGACCTTCAGGAGACGAATAAGACGCCTCTAAGATGTACTCACATATATTTTATCTTCCATTGCTTTTGTTGGTTGTATTTATCATCAATTGTTAGGACATGTTGTTATAGTTGTCTAGGCTGATGATAGATTAATATACTCTAATTCGATGTATGTATAATAAGTTTTCTTTCTCTTGTAAAGATCTATTTCATACTATATGTTACTCGTCACAGTGTGAGATTCTATTTTGTCTTTCCTTTCTTTTCGCCAACAATCTGTCTTTCCAGCACTTGGATGCTCAGGACATGGATATCGTGGATGTATTAATGTCAACTTCCGAGGATCGAAAAGTTGGGTCATACGAATGATTTTAATATGACGTTCAAATCTTAAACCATAAAGTTCAAAATTTGAATTGAAATGGGATCTGAATCATCAATCATTGATCTGAGGGGGATTCAAATTAAAAGTTATAAAAATAGAGTGTTCTTGTTTGTGATATTCTACACTCTTTTTTTAATGGAATAACATTTGTAACAATAGAGTGTACTCTTTAATAAAAATTATACAGCCTATTTTTGCATTATGAAAGAAGAAATATAAACATATTTGGTTGTCTTGAGAAATTGGATATATGGCCCGTAGCTAAATAAATACAACATTAAATCGCTTAGCCATAGAAAAATTAACTAATTTTTTTATGTAATATTATGTATCTACATGCATTTATGTTACATTAATATGTGCACTAATTATATAAAACTTAATAAATGCCGATGTTATAAAAAAAATTCTATTCGTTAATCATCCAAACATAATGAGAGTAGCTATCAACCATGCTAAGGGCAAAGCTATTAGAAGTATAACTTCAGTAGTTATCGAAAACATGAAAAGTGTTGGATCTGGTCCATTTGGCAACGATTGAAACGGGTGAATTTCGGAAAAAAATCCTTACACTGGATCTATATGGCCCTACGAAATCTAATATTTAACATTAGATTCAATCTGGTTGTTTCTAATAAAATCATATTCTATTTATTATTTCAATTTATTTAATTGATATGTAATAATTAAATATAATATGTGTATAATTATTAATGTATCAATATATATGTATGTATATGTGTATGTGTATGTGTATGTGTATGTGTATGTGTATGCATATGTATATGCATATCCATGCATGTGTGAGATGATATATATATGTGTAATGTTTATAATATCAGAAAAAAGCACTGTAAAATATATAAATGTGTAGATAATGAGATTTATATCTACCATGTGTGTGTGTATTGCCATGATTAAATTGTCTAATATAAAAGTATATTTAATATATATTATATATGTAATTATATATATATATTATTTAATAAATAATAAATATAATTTTATAAACATCATGTATAATTTGACTAAGTCAAGAGTTTCAAATTTGAATTTTAAATAAAATATCTAATTTTGACTTGGTAAACAAAAATTCAAATTAAAATTCAGATCAAGTATTAATTCAAAATTGTAAAATACCCTATATTTGACTAAGTAAAGTTATTACAAAATAAATATATTGATTTAAATATAATGCGATTGAAAATAACCCTTTTTAACCAATTTTAAAATTTATATATTGTATTTAAACTGAGTATTAATAAATATTATGAAAATTATATGTATATATATACTCAATAATATTTTTTATAATTGTATAAAGTTATTTAATATATATGTGTGTGTACACACACAAACATTAACATATAATTTAAAAGTACACTTTTAATTATATTATGAAACATATATAAATATCTTTTGCCCTAATCTTTTTTTTAATTATAGAGAGCAATTTAATTTTAAATGGTATATATCATTTTAATTTGAATCTGACATAATATTGTAATTTAATTGATTTAAATAATGTATAATAATTTAAAAGTTGTAAAAGCTACATTTCAAGATCAAAAAATTATTTTACATACTTTGGAATGATTATATGGGCGAAACATAAATATACATATATATTTTTTATTTATATTATAGTGTTAAAATGAAAAATGCATTTAACTTATTACTAGATTAATATATTGAATTATAACTAAAGCATGGAAATCAATGTACATAAAAATGATTCTAAATAACATATAATAATGATACATATGTAAGTTAGAATATACCTGATTGAGATGCAGTCAATTTTGAACGTCTCACAAATATCTTAGATCCTTACGCAAAGTTGTTAGTTTTGGTGTATCGCCACTTGATTTGAATTGTTTGATGTTTTAAGGTCAAATGGAGATCGACTACGATGAGGAAGGATAGGTGTAAATGGAGGCTAAGAATGGGAGAAAGTGGGAACCAAAACAATTTAGGTTTAAGCTGCTTATATAGAGGAACAAGTAAAAAAAAAGATCTTCCATTCTCCACTCTTACTAAGTCCGACTCCTAAGACCTTTTTTTATTCCCTTATCTTCAACCCCAAATGGGTCCCTTAATGGCTTAATAAACAACAAACCGAATTGTAACCAGTTTAATTTAAATTCAAATTAAATGTACAATGATATTGTATATTAATACGTACATATATAAATTTTATATATGTATTAATTATTGTTAGTGTAACGACCCACCTTTTCGATCCTTAGAAGTCGACAATTAATACACCCATGGATTCATGTGCCGAACATCCAAGTGCTGGAAAGATAGATTGTTGGGTGAAAAAAAAAGAAAAGACAGAACACAATCTCACATCGCGATGAGTAATATAATACATCCAAATTATCTTTACAAAAGAAACTTTAATTTCAAACACATCAAGGTCTAACCTATCACCAGCCTGGACAGTTACAGTAGTATGTCTTTATAAATGTTGATAAATACAAACAAAAAATACAATGGAAATAAAAATACAGCAATGTGTCTCGGAACCATCCTGCTCCTGTCTTGAAGCTCCAAAGCATCAAAAGTTAATTCCGAAAAAATACTCTGGTGTGACCCGAGCATTGTAAGAATATAACATCCAGATCAGTCTGGTAAACTAGCATAAGAAACTCAAATCACAAGGGTTGATACATCGTATAAAACCTTTTTAAAATAAAGGACTCTTGTAAGACATGGTGTACATAAACACGAACTGGTTTTTATCTTACGATAACCAAAGTATTTTTATAGAAAATCCAGTGATATTATAATAATCTCTAAGTTTTAAAATAAATTATGAATATAGTTGGAATACTTGCATCTCCGTTCCAACATAGTTGGGTACAACTAAGTCCGTACGGCGTTAATTGGAGAGTGGATTCCATTTAACAACAAGGCTACTGGGGTATCGCCTGCCATAGTACACCTCCAGATGAAATATACCGAGGGCCACACATCGACCCCCGCTACACATCACCCGGTTATTTTGCAACCTTCTCTCTCTTGAGCTTATATGCACATAACTAATCCATAAATATTAATCTAGAAGGGTGATGACAATACCCTAATGAGTGTGAAACATATAACCCTACCACATATCTTCTGTTTTAGTTATTACCGATTGTGAGGCTTAAGGCAAAATTTTACTTTTTCATAAAGCAACCCCATTTTGAATAATAGTGCACTCCAGGCAATAATGCAATGCCATCATTCGTCTACACAAGTTGTTCAGGATATGAACTACCCGAAGTCGTTACTTCTACTACATCCATTTGGATATCACCCTCAGGATTAGTAGCAAGTAGCCCTTACATTTCAAAGAGCTCTATCTTCGATTCCATCATCTTCAAGATGCCTTTAATTCGAACGCTTGAGTTGGTCCGAATTGGTTTTCAAATAACTCATACTTTTTCGGTTCTAGTCTCTTCGAATCAACATTTGATAGTTTTCAATAAACTCGACTCTGATTCTTTCAGAAATAAATAGACAATACATAAGAGCGGAGATCACCTCCAAACCGTTTAAGCGAATGGATTTCCCAACCATTTGTTCTAGAAGAACACACGAGTCTACACGTATAATATAGAATCTTAGAAGATAACAGTACCATATAATTCTCATGTTTTCTTCTAGACATTTCTAGAGTTAAAATTTGATCTAGATTTGATAGTTGATTATTTTACTCTCAAATAAAAAACAATCCAACATAGGTTTAATTTCCTATAGGATCCACTAAGCCTCTTTAACTAATCTTCATTATATAAATCACTCCTATTATTTACAAAAATATTAATATACTTATTTCACAGGTATAAGTATATTCTCAAGCCATATACTTATTTCACCAGTATAAGTATATTCTCAAGCCATTTTACTTTCTATACTTAAAAGACTTTACCATATACTTAGAACATTCACAAAGCATTTAAGATAGGTTTCTTATTTCAAACTCTTATTAAATGGATCAAAACAATGGCATTCAAAACATTGTTTACTATAGATGCAAAACATTTATCATTCAGTGCTAAGTATGGAAAAAGGATTGCATACCACCATAATTAAAAAGGATTATTTATTTATTTTCATAAACATGAATTTTATAATTGATCAAATTCATAAATGGAAATAATACCTTTTTGATGAAAGAGCGATCCTCTAAAAGTGGAGAGCACTCAAAAGATAATGCATTATACACCGAACATTAATCTTTGATTTCAAACTTAGACTATCCTTCGGATAACAATGAAGTCGTTGTAGTTAGGATATTTTTACATCCCACCTAGACTCAACAACATTCTTACTTCTTAGAATAAGTAGAAGTTTCCCTACTGTGAAGTTTAACATCAAGTATACGATTTCCAAAATCTCTGTATATTATTCCTTTAAATCCAAAGTTTTATAAACCAAACTTCTTTTCCAATTCCCAAGATCTCTTTCCAATTTATAAACTCTTTCTATTTAATCTTTCATTTAAAAATAATTTTCTTTTATAAACCAATTTTATAAATTTAAACCACCTTTTATAAAACAATATTATGATTTAAAACACATTGTTAATTAATTATGTTAACTTAAACACCATCATTACATATTTTAATTAAGTTAAACATTATTAGTAAATGGATTAATTAACTTTAGACATCATTAATAAAATAATTAATTAACTTTAAACGTCTTTAATAAATGACTAATTAACCTTAAAAGATCATTACTAAAAAGGTAAATTAACCTTAGAATATCATTAGTAAAATAATTAATTATCTTAAAAATATCATTAATTAAACAATTAATTAAATTTGAAATATAATCACTCAAATAATTAATTTACTTTAAAATATCATTATTAAAATAATAAACTAACTTAATCATTTAAATATCGAAACACTTTACTTCAAAATGTTTTAAAGTTAAGGAAATTTTTAAAATCCATTTCTTTTCAAATTTAGGATGAGTTTAGTGACCACAATGACATTTAAACAAGCAACCATTTATTTTCAACTCAACATTCCAAGTTATCGCTGATATTTGCATAAGCAACATATGTAAACAAAATCTATAATTATTAATCTTAGATAACACATCATTTTTCCAAGTCAAGTGGCATATAATTAAAAGTCCTAACTAATAAAATAGTATATTCTGCTAAATGGACATCCAGTACAATCAATTCAATTTAAATATAGCAGAATGAGGATTTATTCTATTAACAAAATATTAGTGCTGAAATGTAATTATTTAACTCTATAATCGTAACTAATTTCTATTACTAATAACTTATCATTATTTTTCACTTCATCAAATTTCTCGATAACTATACTGAAGTGTTCTACAAGTCAATACGAATCAGGATTTGAAACCTGCGGGTTAAATAGATCTAAAGTTAGTGAGTTATAAGTTTTCAAAGTTAACCATTTAAAACTAAATAATTTTAATCAACTAAATTATTATAAAACTTCTCCCACTTCATAACCCAATCCCGCTTAATAACCCATACCCAAACCCACAGCTTCTTCCCTAAACTCATTCTCAAATCAAAATTTCAATTCCAAAATGCCTAGATTCAAAATCATATTGTGCATGAACATGCACGCATTACGTGCATGCTGCCTCCAACCTCTGCCACCCACCAACCACACCCACAATCCCAAATTGCCTCAATAGAGTCGACCATACCTTGCCTTTGCCTTCGGTCGCCTTAAAACAATTTGACCCTTGGACTCAAAATTGAAACAAATCCAGTCATGTTCCACCCCATGTCACTGTAGCCACATCCACTTCTAGCCTTGCCACCACTGCCGTTGAACCCTCACACGCGTCCTCACCTCCAGCCCTAAATCTGGCCCACTTGGTGGCCCACGATGTTGCCTACAACCCCATATTTGAGTGCCAATAAATAGTTTTCTTAAACCCTAACTCGAGCTCGTCTAACCACCACCACTGACCAGAAGTCCCACGATCACCACCACAGCTCCGCCATTACCTAAGGCTGCTCTAGCTCCAATCGCTCCAACCCAAAACCCTTAAATCGTTGAAAACTTCCAATTGATGAAAACCGATCAACTTACCTCCGCGACAAAACCCCAAGTCCTAAAATTATACGACTTGCTTTAAAAAAATCATGCTTTTCCAACACGAACATGATTGTATAATACATTCATCCATTCAAGCTCGGTGAAAAACTAACACCATACGACCACTTATTGTTCTCGACCAATATCTCACACACCCTACCAACGAAACAACCCTCGGCTATTTTGAAAAAAAAAAACTAGAGACCAAACCTTACAACTTTATAGTTGAAATCTTTGGCTAATTCTAAATAAGGAAACATATGTTGATTTTTGAAGGTGAGATGGAGGAAGTTTTCACTTCATTTCCAAAGAACAGGAAAGGAATAAGAGATGGAACAGTGTTTGTATGTGTATGTTTATATTTACAATAAGCATATTCCTTTATTCTAAAGAAAATATCACTAAAAATATAATTTTTAAGACAATTACTTAAAAACGAGATTCAAATGAAAATCATAAACCTAGCTACAAATAAATTTTCACAACATTCCTTTCATAAAAATATTTAAACAAGATTTGAATATCTCACCTCCACAATCCAAGCTTAACTTTAAATCCTTTTGAGTAAAGTAAAAGTTTGAGTTTAAAAAAGATGGGACTTTTGAAAATTTTAAAAAGTAGAGAAATTGAAAAATAAAGTTAAGAGGTGAAAATTAAATAAAAGAAAACGAAGTTCGTATAAAAAATATATAAAGAAGGCTAAAAGACCAAAATGCCTTAAATCAAAATTGCTCTCACATCTTGTCATAGGCCACAAAATGTAAATCCGCATAAAAATATATTGGGTTTAGAGTGAGTCATGTACTTTTATTCAATTGTTCACTTAAGGAATCTTAACATCATTTCATATCCATTTTTTCACTTTCAAATTTTAAAAATATATTTGTATATTTATCAATTCTCATCATTATTTAATTCATTATTCATTTCAAAATAAAATGTTTTAGGCAATTTAAATGTTTTTTAGGGTATATGCAAGGGTATTACAGCTTTCTCAAATTTATCTTCGATAAAAAGCTAAAAATCCGAAAAGTAGGTTTTGTCACATATTTAGTTTTCCAACGGACTACCTATTTATGTAAACATAGTTCGATAATAGATTTTCTATCGTTAGTTGTAAATTTAAGAGGGTTATTTAATTATTACCATTAATCAAATATTTAAAATAACTTAACTATTCAGACATTAAAATAATAAAATTTTGGGTCGTTACATTCTTCCCCCATAAAAGAATTTCGATCTCAAAATTTCACCAAAACCCAAACTCGATAAGAGCAAGGCTAAAAAAAATCATTAACCCCTTACTAACAATTTACTAAGAAAAAGAAAACCTTTCAAGCTAATAATTACCAGAATATGTTCAAACACAAGTACTAGGAATATCGAATACATAACAAAGGTGTCTATTAAGATACCCAACCCGACAGATAGTCAAAATATAGATGCGATAATACCTAGATACTACAAATACACCATAACTAGACATGATACAAATATCTTAAAGGAACCGAGCAAATGGAATGACCCTAGACTCTAAGAGAGCTTTCCTCATCAGGGTCCCCCTTTAGGGGACCGACGGCCCAAGGGATTCTGCATTCTCATTGAAGATCCAACCATTTATGCCATGCTGTCAAAGCTTTACTAACTCCTCGAGTTATCCCTTTGGGTCTTCCTCTTCCATACCTGCCACTTCCTCATCCTGGTGTTCTAGAATAATCTCACCCATCCCCCAAAAATCATTATTATCTCTGACTCCAGCTCTTCCTCCTCCATGGGCTCCTCCTCTTCTCCTTCCGATCTCTAGAGGCCAAGAACCTCTGTGTCATGCCTAGCTATGGCTTTCCCCAACCTCTCTCTCAACCTCCGTCGCTCCTTCCCTATCTTACCCTCCTCATCAAAAATAGGAAGGTCAAAAATCCCTTGCCTCTCAACCTGCCTACGCACTAGACTAGACCTCGTCATCAAGTCTTCTATGATAGCTCTAGATACCATATCCTAAAACCAACACAATAAGAAACATTAGAATCACATACTAATCTCTACTAAGTTTTTAACAATAGAATATATTTATCTTATAAACATATGAAATAGCCTAAGCACTTTATTTACTAAGACATGTCTTGGGTTCATTCGAACTTGAACTTGTTCGATTGTATAATGATAAAGGGAATAATTTACTAAGTGTACTACAACATTCGCCTAAGCAAACTTTTGATCATTACTTAGAAGATTATTCAGATCACCACAAAACTAATCGAGACGTTTTCCTGAACTATCCAACGAAAATTTATATTACTAAAAATTCTTTTTGAATATACTCCTAAACACCTTTTTAAGTAATACTATTATTACCTCTTCCCAAAAGTCACTTTGAAATCTTTTTCAAAAGCAATGGAGTTTAAATCCTCAAAAATTCTCTTTAATTTATAAATCACATTTTTATAAACCAAATGTATAAAATCATCTTTATATAACAACTTCCTTAATTAGTAATCCCTTTATCTAAGTAAACTTGTTAGACCTACCTTATTAATGAATGCCTTATTGTCAAATCGTGAAACTGGATTCACAAGGTGTTCGTGTCAAATTCAATTAAACAACAGACGCTCATAAACTAGCTGAGCACAAGTAAGAAACCAATAAAAATGATGATGATTAAATACCATCATTCCCTAATAACAATTACCAAAAATAACTATATCGATTTTGAAAATTATCCCTTTTACATATAAAATATATTCCTAACTAAAATTTATTTCATATTCCAAACACTAAAACAATAATGCATCGGCTTATCTTGTCCAAGTGTTTAGAAATCCATATCAATAAATTTGATCAGGCGCATCGACCAGAATCCATTAGCCACTCAATAGACCAATCAACACAAAATAAAATATATTTTTATAGCACTAACAAATATGCGCTCATACACACACACACACACACAGTTAAACTCATTTTAGGGTGTCACTTATCCTATATTTACTAAGTTTACCCCACTAGGGCCAATGTTCTGGCTTAACCTTCGAGTCTAATACCACATGTGACGACCCGCTTTTTCGATCCTCAAAAGTCGACACTAATACGTTTGTGGTATTCACACGCCGAACATCCAAGTACTAGAAAGATAGATTGTTGGAGTGAAAGAAAAGAAAATATAGAATAGAATTTCACATCATAATGAGTAATATATAATATCCAATTTATCTTTACAAAAGAAACTTTAATATTTAAAAGCATCCTAGTCTAGCCTATCATCTGGCTAGAGAGTTATAATAGTATGTCCTTACAAATGTTGATGAATACAAATAAGAAATACAGTGGAAATAAAATATGGCAATGCGTCTCAGAGGCATTCAGCTCATCTCCTGAAGCTCCAAAGCTTCTGAAGCTAATTTTGAAAAAATACTCGGGTCTGATCCGAGTAATTTAAGAAAATAACATCTTGATCATTCTAGTAAACCAGCATGAGAAATTTAAATCACAAGGGTTGATATATCTTATAAAACCTTTTTTAAAATAAAGACACCTCCTAAGACCATGCCACTTACAAATAAGGACGGGTTTTTACCTTATGTTAACCAAAGTATTTTTTATAGAAAATCCAATGATATTATAATAATGTCCAGGGTTTAAAATGAATTATGAATATAGATGGAACGCTTGCATCTCACATTCTAGCATAGTTGAGAACAATTAAGTCCGTGCGGCGCTTATTAGAGAATGTATTCTATACAATGACAAGGCTACTAGAGTATCATCTGTCATAATACATCTCTAGGTAAAACGCATCGAGAGCCATACATGGACCCTCGACCAATCCAGGACCGACCTACCCCTTATTGCATAATACCAAATTTTTTATCACCCCGGTTGCTCTACAACCTTCTCTCTCATAAGCTCACATGCACATACCAAATCCATAAACATTAATCTAGAAGTATGATGAAAATACCTTAATGGATGCAACCTACATAGCTCTGCCGCATATCCTGTATTTTAATCATTCCCAGTGTGAGACATGAGGCTACGTTTTACCTTTTTATAAAGCAATCCCACTTGGAAGGATAACACCGCCCTCCAAACGACAATGCAATGCCAGCATTCGTCTATACAAGTTGTTCAGTATGTGAACAAACCAAAGGCACCACTTCTACTACATCCATTTGGAATCACCCTTGGGATTAGTAGCAAGTAGCCCTTGCACTTCAAAAAACTCTATCTTCGATTCCATCATCTTCAAGATGCCTTCAATTCGAACAATTGAATTGGTCCGAAGTTGTTTTCAGATAACTCGTACTTATTCGGTCCTGGTCTCTTACAACCAACATTTGATTGTTTCCGGTAAACTCAAATCCGATTCTTCCAAAAATAAATAGACAATACATAAGAGCGGAGATCACCTCCTAAACGTTTAAGCGAAAAGATTTCCTTATCATTTGTCCTAGAAGAACACAAGAGTTTAAACGTATAATACAGAATCTTCGAAGATAACAGTACCATATAACTCTCATGTTTTCTTTTGGATATTTCCAGAGTTAAAAGTTGGGTCAGATTTGATAGTCGGTTATTTAACTATCAAATAAAAAACAATCCAACGTAGATTTGAATTCCTATAGGATCCACTAAGCCTCTTTAATTAATCTTTATTAATTAAATCACTCCTACTATTTACAAAAACATTAATATACTTATCTCAACAGTATAAGTATATTCTCAAGCCATACTTTCTATACTTAAAAGACTTTACCATATACTTATACAATGGTATAAGAACATTCACACATTCAAGAAAGATTTCTTATTTCAAACTCTTATTAAATGGATCAAAACATTATCATTCAAAACATTGTTTACTATAAAACAAACCATTTATCATTCGGTGTTAAGTGTAGAAAAAGGCTTCCATACCACCATAATTAAAAAGGATTATCTACTTATGTTCATAAACAAGAATTTTACAATTGATCCAATTCGTAAACGGAAATATACCTTTTTTTTATGACAGAGTGATCCTCTAAAAGAGGAGAGCATTTAAAAGACAATACTTTATACACCGAACATCAATCTTTGGTTTCAAACATAGACGATCCTTCATATAACAATGAAGTCGTTCAAGTTGGGATATTATACCTCGAAGTTTCCCTACCTCGAATTGGATCAATTATAGAACAATAAAGTCGTTCATGCTGGGATATACAAACTTAGATTATCATTTGGATAACAATGAAGTCGTTCTAGTTAGGGTATTATGCCTCAAGGTTTCCCTAGCTCGAAGTTTAACGTCAAACATATGGTTTCCAAAATCTTCGTATATTATACGCTTAAAACCAAAGTTTTATAAAACAAAACTTCTTTTCCAATTCCCAAGATCTCTTCCCAATTTATAAACTCTTATTATTTAATCCTTAATTAAAAAATAATTCTCTTTTATAAATTTAAAACACCTTTTATAAAACAATATTATAATCTAAAACACATTACTAGATAAATTAAATTAACTTAAACACCGTCGTTAAATAAATTAATTAACTTAAACACTATTACTAAAAGGATTAACTAACTTTAGACATCATTAATAAAATAAATAATTAACTTTAAACATCATTAATAAAATGACTAATTTACCTTAAATTACCATTACTGAAATTGTAAACTAACCTTAGAATATCATTAATAAAATAATTACTTATCTTAAAAATATCGTTAATTAAACAATTAATTAACTTTAAAATATCATTACTGATATAATTCGTTTACTTTAAAATATCATTATTAAAATTAAATTAACTTAATAATTAAAACATCGAAAACACTTTACTTTAAAATATATTAAAGCTAAAGTAAATTTTAATGTCTGCTTTTTTCAAATTTGGGAAGAGGCTTAGTGATCACAATGACACTTAAACAAGCAACTAATTATTTTTAGTTTAACATTTCAAGTCATTACTGATATTTACATAAGCAACATATATGTAAATAAATCCATAATTACCAATCAATAAATAACACATCATTTGTCCAAGTCAACTAACATACAATTAAAAGTCCAAACTAATAACAAAGCAGAATGATGATTTATTCTGCTAAATGGATGTCCATTATAATCAATTCAATTTAAATATAGCAAACATGAGATTTATTCTGCTAATGGAATGTTAGTGCTGAAATTTAATTATATAATTCCACAATCGTAATTAAATACTGGCACTAATAATTTATCACTATTTTTCACTTCATCAAGTTTCTTAAATAATTATACAGAAGTGTTCTACTAGTTAATATGAATCAAGAGTCGAATCCATGGGTTAAACGGATCTAAACTAAGCGAGCTATAAATTTTCAAAGTTAATTATTTAAAACTAAATAATTTAAATCACCTAAATTATTATCAAACTCCTCCCACTTCACAATCCAACCCGGTCCAATAACCCATAACCAAACCCATTGCTTCTTCCACAAACCTATTCTCAAATCAAAATTCTAATTTCAAAATGCTTGGAGCAAAAATCATAGTGTACGAACATGCACGCATGCACGTGCACGCTGCCTCCAACCTTCAGCCACCGCGCTGACCACCCTCATAAACCCTAGTTACCTAACTCGAATCAACCACCACCTCGCCTTCGCCTATAGCCGCCTCAAACCCAATTTGACACTTCGACCCAAAATTCAAACAAACCCAATTGCGTTCCACCCCACATCACCTCTACCACACCTACTTCCAGGCTTCAACACCACTGCCGTTGGAATCCTCAGATGCCTCCTTAACTCTAGCCCTGAACATGGCCTACTTAGTGGCCCACAATGCCGCCCGTGACTCACATTTGAATCCCAAAACAAAGTTTTACTAAACCCTAACTCGAGCTCGCCTGGCCACCACCATCGACCAGAAGTACTACGATCACCACCACAGCTCCGCCATAACCCAAGGCTGCTCCAGCCCTAATCACTCCGACCTAAAACCCTTAGAACGCCGAAAACTATCAAATGATCGAAAACAATCAACTCACCACCACGACACAACCTCAAGTCCAAAAATCATACAATTTGCTTTAAAAATCATAATTTTTTCGGTATGAACGCGATTGTATAGTCCATTCATTAATTCAAGCTTAATGAAAAGCTTACACCATTCGACCACTTACTATGCTCGACCACTATCTCACACACCACTCGACGAAACAACCCTTGGCGATTTAAAAAATAGAGACAGGATGCTACGAATTTACAGTTGAAACCTTTGGGTAATGGTAAACGAGGAAGGAGATGTTGATTTTTGAAGGTGAGACGGAGGAAGTTTTTCACTTCATTTTCACAGAACAAGAAAGGAAAAAGAGATGGAACAATGCAGCATGTGTATGTTTGTATTTACAGTAAGCTTGTTTCTTTATTCTAAAGCAAATATCAATAAATATATAATTTTTAAAATAATTTCTTGAACATGAGATCCAAATGAAAATCACAATCCAAGCTATAAATAAATTTTCACAACATTCCTTTCATAAAAATATTTAAATAAGATTTGAATATCTCACCTTCACAATCCAGGCTTAACTTTTAAACCTTCTCGAGTGAAGTAGAAACTATCTATTTTGAGTTTAAAAAAATGGGACTTTTCAAAATTTGTAAAAAGTAGAGAAGTTGAAAAACAAAGTTAAGAAGTGAAAATGCAATAAAAGAAAACGAAGTGCATATATAAGAGAAAGTAACAAAAATATAAACAAGACTAAAAACCTAAAATACCTTTAAATTAAAATTTTAAACTCTCACATTTTATCACAGGCTACTAAATGTCATCCACACAAAAATAGTTAGGTTTTAGAGCAATTCAAGTACTTTTATTCAATTGTTTACTTAAGGAATCTTGACATCATTTCATATCCAACTTTTCATTTTCAAATTTTAGAATACATTTGTATACTTACTAATTCTCATCATTATTTGTTCCATTCTTCATTTTAAAATAAAATGTTTAGGACATTTAAATGTTGTTGAAGGTATATGCAAGCGTATTACAACTTTCTATAACTTATCGTTTGATAAAAAGCTGAAAATCCGAAAAGCGGGTTTTGGTCACATTTTTAATTTTCCATCGAACTACTTATTTATTAAACATAATTCAATAATGAATTTTATATTATTAGTTAAAGATTAAAAGAGGGTTATTTAATTACTAAAAACCATTAATCAAATATTTAAAATAACTTAAATATTCACACATTAAAATGATAAAATTCTGGGTAGTTACAATTAGTACCCAAAATACTTCTAAAGACTGTTGCATTTACAAAATACACCCCAAACATAAAATACAACAATAATTAATATTTCTTAAATCTTAGTTAATTTATAAATGTTATAAACTAATTAAATCAGGTGGTATTTCGAAGACCGAACGAATTCAATCATGCAACTCACAAGCATGAATACAGTCAGCAATTAATAACCGAATAATCCAAATATTAAATTCACATATCACATTAGCTAATGGTGTAACAGTTAGGCTTAGCTCATTACTTATTGATTTCACCGGTAAAATCAAATTTTATAACTTCTCAATGTTACCATTTAAACGATTATTTACACATATTCTCGTCACAAAAAATATATCACTGTAGAATGTATGAAATTTGGTATTGGTCAAATTCCAATATTATTCATAATCAACTCAATTAGTACATTAAAAAGTCCTTGCTTCAGTAATAACATTTACTATTAACTATGTTTCTCTAATTAGAGATTTTAACTTTGAGTTGACCATGATACCAAACTTAAACAATCGAGAAGACGAGTTCCCTATTGAGTACTATTTTAATTTCGCTGCTTCAACTCAGACCGAACAATAGTTGTTCGATGGTCACCATGCCATGATTTAAGTGCAATCAAAGTGAAGCGTCCACATTGAAGTTCAATGGTATTCTTAAGTCAAAAGAACTTTGTAATACAATCACTTTAAGATTTCATGTTTGACCTAAATGTTATTAACTAACAGAAAACTCTTGAACAATTATTCAATTCCATAATTATCCAATAACTATGAGTTTATAACTCTTTTGTGAACTAGTAGTCATGATTAATGCACTACCCAACATTTGGAGAGCTTTATGAACTCTGGCCTTAATGGATGTGCAATGGCCCTACTTTAATGCCGTCAAAATAAATTAAATCAAATTATCGTCAAGTTTCAAATACAATTTTGGACAATATTTTATTATAAAATGAACTAAATTGTTTCGATGATAAATTGAATCATTTAACAGGTCTTTTTCAAAAGATCTTTTGAATTAGAACAAAATATTTATAGTGGAAATAAATTAATTTTGTATTGTAAATAATTTTCATATGATTGAAATAAATCAAAAGAAATATGATTTGATATTAATAAAATCAATAAATCGACGAAGATGAATAATTTCTAAATTTTGTAAAATTACCAAAAAAATTTGTAAATAAATGATAGATCAATTTAAATCAAAATGAATCTATAATTCGATGATAAAATTATTTATTTGTGAACAATGAGGTTTTAATTTGCAATTAAATAGATGAAATGGAATTGATTAATCTAAGGGTTAACTGAGGAAAAAAGATTAACTTCTAAGTTCCTTTTCATTTTTCAAAAGCCTAAGTCCATTTAAAAATTCATCCCCTTTTATTTAACTACCTTTGACTCATTTTTTCCTCTCCTCCACAATAATCAAAGCCCGTAACCCTTTAATGCCCCTCAATCTCTAATTTACCAAATCGACTCGAAATCAAGGAAAATTCGCCTATATGTAGAGTTGAATGGCGTTGTCGAAAGAGATGGAAAGGGATTTGGCCATGTGTGCGACAAAGGAAAGGAAGATGGTGGTTAGTTGCGCGCATGACAAGAGTTGGGTGTTAGGGTTTGGTGATGCACACGATTGACATTTTGTTGAGTGTAGGGAACTAGCGGTGGTGACATCACAAGGTGCGCGTCTACGTATGATGACTTGGATTCGACGCCATGCTTGCACGCATGATAGAAGACGCGTGTGCAAGTGATAACTGCTGCCATGGATGAGATGGTGTTGGGCTTGAAGGTGGAAGGGTATGTGATAGAGTAAGGGTGGTGTTATGATTAGGCGGTCGCTGAGCTAGTATTGGATGCTAGGGCAAAGAGTGTTCTTTCATTGTTCTTTATTTCTACGAGTTATTTCAACATATCACATCCATTTTATCTTTTTGATCGATTGTCGTTGCATTACATGCTATGTTGAGTGAATATTGTGATGAATTATGGTTATTATTAATCAATTTGGGTTGGAAATTTATTGAATTTGGCTGAAATAACATTGTTAAATTTATTTTCAACCATATACGAATATTTTCTTTTGATAATAGATGTGAACCCATATTTGTGTAGTATAAATTGGTTTGGAATTGTATATATGATGCTTGCATGTCCTTGCTTTTCTTTTATAACGGGAACATTGCATTTGAAATTGATTGAAAGGGGAAATTTTCAATTAAATACTTTTGGAAGTAATCATAAAGTAAGAATTTGCTTGAATTATATTGTTTTTGAAGTTGATAATTTTAAAATTTGGTTATATAAAAGAATTTTATAAAAGAGAAGATCTATCTTTTAAAATGAATATATTTAGAATTTTTTAAAAGAAATAAATTTTAAAAGTTGAAATTATGGTATGTGTTTCGTAAATTTATTTTCTTTAAATAGATATTTTACTTATCCGTGTTTATAAAATGTTTCATGGATTTCTATACATATTTGATGTTTTGCTCAAGAAGAAAGAACATTGCATTTTTTCATTCCAGATTTGCTAATGCAATAGCTAAAACAATGATCAAAATGATGGTTGATGATCATGGTAACCGGATGAATGCGAACGAGGAATTGAACAGAGAAGCAATTCAGTATTTTTATTATTTATTCAATTCTCCCTCATTAAATTCTAATTTTCACATATTACCTTTAAAAAATCCTTTCAGGCAATGCAAGACAAGCTTTGGATAAACCGTCTTAGGTAGAGGAAGATAAAGATGTAGTGTTTCAAATTGATGATAACAGGTCTCCAGGCTCAGATTTCAACTCAAAATCTTACAGAATACATCATGAGCTAAATAAAAATGACATTTTTCAAAAGCATTGGGAATCCAATGATCGGGTAGGATTATCAGGAGATTAATCATCCATTTCTATGTTTAATCCCTAAAAGTGATAACCCAGAGATATCATATTACAGCTAATTTCACTATGTAACGTAGTATACAAAATTTTGGCCGATCTACTTTGTAATAAAAACGAAATAATATCTTAGTAAACTGATATCAATAAATCAAAATGCGATCATACCACGGAGAATCATCACTAATAATTCTTTTATAGCTTATGAAACGGTGAGGGGTTTTGAAAGGAAATTGGCCAACAGTATATGCATGAAAGTTGATTTACACAAAGCACATGACAAAATAGCAAAGAATTCATATATCATATGCTGATATGTATGGAATTTTCTAACAAATTTGCTCAAGACATATGAATGTATATTCACTCCTACCTTTTCAATATTATTGGATGGTAACCTTATAAGATTCTATAGCAGTAACAGGGAATTAGACAGGGTGGTCCTTTATCTACTTTTCTTTTCTCAATTGCAATGGAATATCCCACTATTCTATTTAATATGAAATACCATAAGCGAACCGTTAGTCCGATTTCTCCAATTGAACCAACCCTCACTCATTTACTATACACATATGCCATCTTAATGTTCACAAAAGCTGGCATTACTAATGTAAAATGCATAACAAAAATTATGAAAACCATAAAAGATTATGTGGATATAGCGCTGAATAAACAGAAATCTTAGGCTTCGTTTGTTAAAATGACTGAACACTTAATGCTAAAGGTTGAACGCTGCAAGCTGAAAGCTGAAGGCTGAATGCTGAATAATAGATGCTTAATGCTGATTGCTGAATGTTGAAATATTGTTTGATTTGTTGCTGATTATAAATATGTTTTATTGTAGTAACTTGTTAGTTGACATATTCGCCCTTTATTGCTAATATAATTTATTATCTAAATAGTACAATGGAAACGAAAGTACATCCATTAAAAGACATGGAAATTTTTAAATATCTAATGTGGAAAACATCGTAATTGCATGCACAGAATTATCACATATACTTGGATAGAATTTTGATGTCTACATTTTATATATCCAGTTAAACCAAAATAGTACTAGAGTTGTGTAATAATGCATGTTATGACGCGTAAAACTTTTCAAAGCTTTGCAATGTGTTCTGCTCATTATGACATGTCAGGCTGATCAACTATAGAACAGAGAATAAAACAGATGTTATTTTAGAAATTTATTACACTGATTTACCTGTAAAAAAAATGGGTATATAACACAATTTTAGACCTCATTCGCAATAAAAATTGTATAAAACAATTTAGTGTTATGCTATATTGGTTATATATCTTCTAAGTTCAGTATGCTAATAGACATCATAATCGTTGTAAGAATAATATTGTAAGCTTTCAGACAGACAATCTTAGTAATCAAAATTTCAGCGATCTAAATTCGAATCAATAAAATGATGTAGCTATTTTTGTGAAACACTATTTGTTTATCTCAAAGAAATACAATATCAAATCAAAAGAAAAGAGCTGTGCTTGCACTGCTGTTACAGCTACTATTTATCACATATGAAATTAAACAATCCATAATCTATGTTATAAAACAACGTGTCACGCCCCGTTGAAATAAAAATATCAAACCTTACGTACCTTACATTATTAAAAAATGCATATCATCATACATACAATGCTGCTACCTTGGAATATGATGTTAAACCTGCTGCACAGAAGAATAAAATATATGCTCTGGAGCTGCATTGTATGTAAAAAAGAAAATCTGTGTTATTTAAAATATAAGGGTATCCGTTGAAAAACATCTATATACTGGTTCAGATTTCAAAAAGCATTACAAATGAGCTGAATGAGTATTTGCTGGTTTGACTTGATAAGACTGAATGAAATGTTAAAACAAACAACTACATAAATGCTGAATTGAATCAGCACTTCCAATCAGTGCTTCAACAAGTGCTTTTCACTCAAAACAAACACTGCCTTAAACTTTATTTTAGCAAAGGGGCAGAATCCAAACATCAAATTCTTGATATTCTAAAAGTTCAAGCAGGGAACCTCCTAGTTACATACCTGGTAACACCCAGCGAATTGAAAACTAGAGATTTCAAAGTGTTGTTAGACAAAATCCATAAAATATTTAATAATTGAAAAAATAGGATGCTGAACATAGTTGGAAGAATTGAACTTATCAAAACTGTGATCTATCCAATGATCACATTTTAGGCTCAATTCTGTCAGATACCAACATCGATGATAAAAAGTTCTATATGTGCTAATTTCGTTTGAAAGAATAAGAAATATTGCATGAGTTTGGGATGACTTATGTCAACCAAAATTGGAAGGTGGCATGGGGTTGAGGAAATTACAAGATATAATGAAGGCAACAACGTTAAAGCTTACATAGCGATATTTACAAGGCGATTGTCTATGGTTACGGTGGACGAAAAATCGACACTGTAAAGAGAAAATTTTCTAAGAAATTAATGTTAACAATAATGCTCGTATACCTTTTATCAAAGCTAGAGCAAAATCCAAAGAAACAACAGAAAGGAAGGTGGTAAATGGAGATAACATTAGCCTCTGGTATGACCTATAGGTTAATGGTTAGTCTATATCAGATTTGATGGGAGGGGAGTATGTTTTGATTATTAGAGGCTATAATAGGAAGGTACTTCCCTCATCTCAAATAAATAATGGAGAATAAAAAATTCCTATTTTCCCCCACAAATCATACAGCAGATTAGTAATATTTCTCTTGTTCACAACATATCCGATGACTATTGGACATGGAAATCAAATAAAAATGAGGATTTTTCATTTAAGTTGGTGTGGAATCAGGTCAGGGAAAGTAACAACAAGATTTCATGGTGTAGGCATATATAGAACACAACGTGCTCTCAAAAAATGTCTTTATGTGTGCTATTAGCTAAATCAAACAAATTACAGGCCAAACTCCAAATTTCTAGATGGAATAATTCAATCAATGGAGAGTGTGTCTTATGCAAACGAGTTAGAATCCAACATTCATCTATTTTCAGGTGTTCATACTCAAATCGACTGTGGGGAAAATTAGAAACAAACTATAATTACCAGGAGGTATAACAAATGACATACATGACATCTTCGATGTAATATTTAATGGAAACAATGGTAATAGATCAACTAATAAACCTAACAATATTGTAATTACAACTGTAATCTAGCACATATGGCAAGAATGCAACATGATAATATTTCGGTCTATTATAATACCAACTCATATCATATCAGAACAGATAGTGACAGACAGCAAGTAATTAATTACTGATACAAGGATTAAAGCAGACGAGATAAGAGGTTTTGAAAATATCTTTGAAGAGTTCGAGGTGTAAACACCTTGCTCCATCCCAAAGTGGTGCATGAACAGAGATGCTTTGAATCACCATGTCGGACCGATTGACACTGATTGAAGGAAGCTTCTTTGGTTCTGAACTAGTAATCGGTAGCATGAGATTGATTATGTTTCAATTGGTTAGCTGTAGCAGAGGATTGATTTCGACATTCATTAATCTTGAAGAGGAGCACTATTTATTTAATGAATCATATTAACAGTAGACTTTGTGCAATGATATTGGTGACCATGAAATACAAATAGACAAGTGCAAATGGTCCTGCTTTTTATTATTTTGTTTCTTATGTCTTTATTTAATTTCAAACAGTTGCTAAGGAGTGTGTTTTAGTCATGGTTTGGTCTTTGGCTCTTGGGATACATACAGTGGCTTTTGAGTGCAAATTTCTTGTGATACTCCTGTCATAGTTTGTTCCTTAAGTGCTTTATAACTGTAACCCTGTTTTATTTTCGGTAAATAAAGTACCAGTTCCAAAAAGTTATATTCTAAAATTGATGAGTTTATTTTTATATAAATGGAAATGAAGCTAAGCTTTATGAAATAATATTATTGAAATATAAAATGTTTAAACATGATTTATTTATTGTATGAAAAATATTATTAATCAAAATTTGTTATTATACTATGTAAAGTGCGATCTTTGAAAGTAATTTAACTAAGTAGTATTTGATTATCTATTTATTAAGGTAATCAATTTATAAACAATTTGAAAATACTATAAAAGTGATTTAATTGTATTTACCTTAGAAAGGGATGTTTGGAAAGTTGGTTATAAAAGCGAATCGTATACCTTGATGTTTTAATGTAACAAATTTGGACAACTTTATAAAAAGGCATTTTTGTTTTATAGATAACTCTACCAAAGTGTTTTAAGAGAAATTCAAAGAAAATAACGATTTAAATTTTATTTTGAAATTAAATATTTGATTTGGAAATATTTATCTAATTGGAAATAAAATGTTTTGAATTTAATTATAAATGCTGTTTGAAAGTTTCAAAACTTCTTTATAACATTTTCATGGTATTAGGAAATTATGATAATATTAATTATTTATTTTAAAGGTAATAGTGGGTATGAAGTTTATAATTAAACAAGAGGTTTTCAAATAAAGACTTCGAAAAATTATACATACAAGAATTTTACAAAATTAACCACTTTAGTGTCTATAGTGATTTTGGAATCAAAATGAAGATTTGAAAAATAAGAATTATTAATAATATCTCCTTGGAATCAATTTTGATTGTGTTGGATGTTGAATCGTGCTTAAAAAAACCCTTAGCAACTTTGGGTTCAATGACGCTTAGGCGAGTTACTAGTGTAAATATGAATATGTAGAATGAATAAACAAAAATTCAATCGAAGTGATACAGACACTAGATAAGCTATATATATATATATATCCTAGCTGGACTGACTTTGAGGTAGAGCCCTAAGTCATAACAATCTAACCCTATTGTCAAGGTCTTACGATCTGCTGCATGGGTAGAACAAGTGGGGATAAGCAAATATGACGTGGTTGATGAATAGTGAGGATTTCCAGTGAGGACTGGAGAGGTATTTCAGCCAACAGATCATTTGGGGGCACCCATAATTTCTGAGTCGAGAGGGATGTCGCAACTAGGCGACATCACTTGGTGTTGATTTGGATTTTGATGGAGAGAAAATGACTAGGGTGCACTAGTTATTTATATATAGATACCTATCGATTAAACTTAAAACGATGTGCACTTAATAATAAATGTGATGGTAAATAATTAAAAGTAGAAGTGAATCACCGTTGAGTAGATTTGCAATTATGAGTCACATTATTATAGACATAACAAGGGGTTATGACATTGTGTGCTTGAGATACTAGATGGGTAGATTTACCTATATTTATTTACAAATATTATCATCATGCTACTGTATTGCCCATGAATAAACTCACAGCTAGTTCTAACCTAGCCTAGATTGTGTTATTTGTTTAACAATCTTGGATCAGACCGAGATTGTTTTTGATAGGATATGTTATTGTGATTATATATTTCCTTTGGTACTCAAGTTGATGATTGAGCAAAAGACGATATTGATGCTTGTTGTTTCGTATTTAGTCATATTGATATGATGATTTCATGTATACAGTGTAGTGCATATATATGGATTATGGTTTATATCATTATGTGGAGATATACTCTGTACTATTTTGTGATACATACATACATACACACACACACATACATACACACACACACACATATATTGATACTGTTTGTTTCACTGCGTTCTGAGGCTTTGCGTTCTTTGTTACATTATATATTTTTCGATTATGGAAACTCCACATATTTATTAATTTGTTCAGATATTGAGTACGTATATTTAATGTATTATATGAGGTAAGAATACATACCAATGCTAGCCCAAGGGAGTATTTACGTGTGGTTGCCCTAACAATCCTTATTCTCTGTATTACTGGATGATATTACTATGTAATATTCTTTGGTAGTATGGGTATAGAGGTGGAGAGTTATAGGATATATTAATGTCCTTTCTCGAAACACTTGACCAGAAATATTTACAACAAAATGCTATTTTGTGTTGTGATTTATTATTCACGATTTCAATCAATTGCAGTTGCAATCACATAACAGTTTATTTAAGAAATTTCTTATTTATATGCATATAATTAATTACTTTACATCACAATATAATAAATCATATGAAATAAATCAAACACCTTTTATTTTGAATGAGATTTATTACAGAGTTGGATAATTTATAATAAATTACACAATTACAGTGTTAGGTATCTACCCGCAGTATTAAGATAAGTCCTCTTTGGGGTCTCAGTCAACTCAATGTGAGAGGAAAAAATACAGTTCCCTCTTTTATCGCTTCGACCATCTAAAGCCATCACCAACTTTTCTTTTTTCCCTTGTCTTCTCCAGATCCTACCTTGGATGGTCCTCCATCATCAATAGTGTTAACTTCACCGCTCCCGGCTTCTATGTCCTCTTAGCATAAATATCCCTCGGCTTGATTATAAAAGTCAACGGGATCCACTAGCAGATCGCTTTCCAATGCTTTCTTAAAATTAGCCTTATTAGTGACTCCAAAAACTATCGTCATCAATATTATCGACGAATATGGTTTATAAAATGCAATGGCTACCGTGTTTAGTCTAATCAAGTAACTATGCAAAGCTCATTCTCACTATGCTTTACACTTGAAAGTGCCATCATATTTTTTGATCAAACTATATGAACTCTGAATGGGCTCATGAACGTTTCCACTAATGGTCCACGTACTAATGATGGGTTCATTATCTAGTTGGCAAAACCACATGACATCCAAATTAAGCAAGTACAATGAGAGCGTTGTCCTATCACCTCTTTCGAAGCTACTAACACTCTCATACGTTGGATGTATCTCATTAAGTGAACAGTTACATCCATCATTCATCATATAGCTTCAGAGTAGGTAACTTGATATCAGGTGGATTCCTGGCATATCAGGTGGATTCCTGGCATATCAGGTGTTTGCGTTGAGATGGTTTCCATTCACATTCTCCAAACATCGATCTATAACTTCACCTCAAAGTATGTAATAGTCCGCAAATCCGTACCCCTTGAGTCGACACTATTCTCTATCATTCAGCTCAAGATGAACGGAAATACGAACCATTTGGGTTAAAGAAGAAGAGGTAGAAGAAGAAAATAGAAACAACATCAGAATTTAACCATCCAAGCGGAATAAAATATAATAGATAATAAATGATCCTTACACAAAAACAAATCTGTTTATACATTACATCATCGGAACATACATAACATACAACTGGACAGTAATCATAACATGTCCTCACAATCTGAATACACAGTTAATCAACACAGCGGAATATCTAAAACAAGTACGGGAGTACGTATCGCCATCTAGCTCCACGGCATCCTTTCCTGTAATCTATAATACTCGGTCTGACTCGAGCATTATAGTTAAATAACACCCGAGTCAATCTGGAAAACCAGCGTGAGAAAACCACACTCAATTGATTATTAAAGTTTCAAAATCCTTTGAAATCAATAGCATCTCGTAAAGCCACGCCACAAATAAACATGTCGGGTTTTTACCTTACGATAGCCAAATCACTTTTTATCAAAATCCGTCTGATATTATAATAGTGTCTATAGAAAGTAAAATAGAATCTAGCTGAAATGCTTACATCTCACGTTTCAGCAATAGTTGGGCACAATCAAAACCGTACAGGCGCGTAGGGAAAATGGATTTCCAACTAATGACTAGGCACTGTGGTACTACCTGTCACAGTACGTGGCTTAGATCACCGTACCGAGGATTGCTCCCAATCCCCTGCAACACAAGACCGGGACTACCCGTTACTGGATAATCCCGAGTAAGATCACCCCACGGTTGGGATCGGCAACCGCACCACTAAGCCGAATAAAAGGGACATCTAGACAGGGATGACCTCACCCTAATGGGTGCTGCCCACTTAGCCTTGTTGCATATCCCCTGATTTCAGTCATTCCCGGTTGATGAGGCTTGAGGCTAAGCGTTACCTTTTTAGAACATATCACTTAGAATGCCCATTGTCCACGTGACGATGTTCTGAAATCATTCATCCATACAAGTCCGTCCCGGGTTTGAACGGAACTGAAGGCACTACTCCTACTACATCCATTTTGAAATCACCTCATGATTAGTAGCGACTAGCCCTTGCACTTCACTGCCCATCTTCGACTCCGAACTCTTGTTTTCCACACGAAAATGTTCAAACCGGATCGAAGTGGTTTTCAGGAAATAAATCCTAATCCCGGTCTCTTCGAACCGATCAGCGCATTGGCCAATATTGATAGTCGGTTATTTAACTATCAAATAACATTCACAAACAACCATCAACCATAAATAATTTCACCAAATTATTTATTAACCTTAAAATATCTTCGCAAAATATATTTCCATTTTCAACCCTTTTGAAAACAGTTTTCAAACCACACTTTTCTCATGAAATAAATTTCCAAATATTTATTTCCACTGAAAACACCAAGCACAAAAACTTTAGCTTTTTAAAAATAATTTAAATCTCTTTATTATAAAATATCCTTTAAAACATTTAAATTAGAATTACTTCAACACGTATTCAAAATATATACTTTAAGGATATTCAAAATAAAACAACTTTGTACAATATAAAACAGAATTTCTAACTTTTAAAACATAATACCAAGTCACCTTTAAATAATTACTGCTATAATAGATTAAAAGAAAATACTTACTTTAGAATTTAAACATTTAGAAATAATAATTTTCTAAACATACTTTTTAAACAACTTAAAACTCTTTGACTTATACTTAAAATTTGTTTGAAACATACTTGTCTATTCAGGGAAACACACTTTCCTTCCATGTAACGACCCGATTTTTTCGACGCCCGAAAGTGGAAATCGATACGTCCACTGTATTCAATGCCGCATAGTCGAATGTTGAAAAACCGAACCGTTATGGTTTAAGAAGAAGAAGATAGAAGAAGAAAATAGAACAATAACAGAATCTCACATATTGCAGCGGAACAAATATAATAGATAAATGAATATCTTTAAAACAAAGAACTATATCGGTTATTACATTACATTATATTACATTATCAGAGTGTTACAACAACAAAACAGCGGAAAAGAATATAACATATACTAGTGATACGCTTCGCCATCCAGCTTGCTCCTGATCTCCACAGCATCTCTTTTCTGACTTCGCTCCAGAATAATGATAACCTGACTCTAGGCTGCCCATGTGGAAAATTATAGGCATCCGGAGTTTGAAAAGGGTACAATAAACACCAGGTCAGTCATGGGACTGGTGTGAGATCTTAAAACAGTTATTTTCACAAAGAAAATAAAAAGAAATCCACTATGCTTTTGGAAAATGAAACTACCACAAGGCCTCCCGGCATACACATAATGCAATCGCAGACTTGGGGAAGATTTCTCCTTATGATAGTCAAACATGTTTGATACGCAAAATCCTTTTTAATATTATCATTAGTGCATAGTGTGGAAAACATTTCGAAAGTATAATATTAATCTTAGCCAGCATACGTACTATTATAGTATGCCTACCATAGCTACCATGTTAAATGGCAGGTTCTACAACTAAAACTGTATAAGGCGCGTATTGGAGATTGGATTTCCAACAAATGGTCAGGCTAAGGAACTTCCTACTGCCACATGGGTACGCCTTTGGTGGGACGTCCCAGGAACCTACCCGGATCTCTGCCAACAAAAGGCCGGGTTACCTCTGTAACTAGGTAACTACTACTCGAGTATACCATCCCTCGGTCGTTTGCGACCTTTATCCAAGGATCCTCAACCACAAAGCAACAACCACAAAGAGTAATAGATTTGCAGCAACCACATAGGTTAAATATCTGGCTACATACCATGAAACCACCCTTTTCCCAGAAGGAAATGACATACCCTAAAGGGCGCGACCCTCATAACCTTGCCGCATTATTCCCGTTTGACCATTTCTGAGGTGTGAGGTCCGACGAAGTCTCGTCCACAAAGCTATACTTTTCACAAAGTCGTGCTTTGATCAATAAATGATCAGCAGCACTTTATATGCCACATTACCAAGTTGGGAGTATATCACTAATAACTATCAACTACATAACCTCTGAGCTCGTACGTCTCAGAGAAGGGTGTTAAGCTAAGAGAATAAATTCTCCGCCACCAACAGAAATGTATGATAGAAATCAGCTTTATATCTCGAAGTGTAATGTAAAACACACATCCATGCAAGTTCGTTCCATGATCGAACGGAACCAAAGGCACTTCAAAGAAGCCCTTGCAAATCCGGATATTCACAAATCACGTCCAGAATCCCCATCACAAAGTGTGATAAAAATCTCTATACCGGAGCAACCCGATACAGAGACATTCGACAGGTAATCCTTTCATTTTCGAAAATACCTGGTCTTTAACACCATCTACAAATGCAATCTCATTTCGTCGTATCGTTATTTGAAATGGGTTTATGACACAAGGTCCTCTCCCGGCTAATCCGAATAATGAGCGCTTATTTTTAAAAATAAGTGTTCAATCACATTTCAAACAAATCACAACAAATTTCCACTTTGATCTTTTAAACAAAAGATCAATCACAATCACAAAGGTTCGATGTGGTTTTCGGATATCCATTTAGAATTCGACCCCCGGTCGCATCGAAATTCAAATGTCGTTTAAAGGCAAATATTGATAGCTGGTTATTTTACTATCAATCAACATTCACAACAATTACCAAATTTAAATAATTTTCCCCAAATTATTATTTTCAAAATATCTTCGCAAGATAAAATCTTAACACTTCAACCATTTGAAAAACAAATTTCAAATCACTTTTCACTCGCTAAATAAGATTTTCGATATTACTTATTTCCACTGAAAGTCTACCGAGTTCAAATACTTTAAAATACTTTAAATCACTTATCCAAGATATATACTTGGAAACATTTAGATAAAATTATTTTAAAACATTTATTTAAATATTAGTTATGAAAATATTATACCAATATCTCATATAAAACTTCAAGTCCAAACTAACTTTAAAATAAATGAGTAGATAGGGTATAACTATTTTAAATAACCATTTTCTAAACAAATATCAATTTAATCTTTAAATAACCACTTCTATATTAAAATAAATCTTTACTTTAAAGGTTTTCAAAATAACCCAAGTAAATAATTTCTCCAAAATAATCTTTCCTTAAACCATCTACACAACTTCAATTTCATATTTATAGACTATATTGAAAACATTCTCGGCTTTCCAGGGAAAGTACACCCTCCATTCTATAATGGTTCACTCAAATCAATTTATAAACCCTTCTGGATTTACTTTAAATTTACGTTCCAAATCCACAAATTCCTTTCCACGCTTTTAAAAATAAAACAATATTTATTTTTAAAACAAATTTTCCTTTCCTTTATAAAATTCCCATTGTTAATTTAAATTTCCAAATATCCACTGATATATGATTTTTTATAAATCGATTTCAAAAAAAACCGTATACAAACACCAAATCAGTTTCCAATTTGATTTTCAAATTTCATTTTTTAAACACCATATCAAATTCCAAATTAATTTCCTAAAAATTTATTTTAAAACACCAAATCAATTTTTTATTTGATTTACAAATTTATTGCCTTTAAAAATAAATTCCTTTATTAATTCCTTTCCCCCTTTTTTTGGAATTTATTCAGTAGGATTCACTATAGACTTTCCACTTAAAATTAAAAATCCAATTTTTATTTATTTCTGGTATCTTAGGATACCAAAAATATATTCGGCTAAATTTTAGCCTACAATGATTTAATCACAATATAATCACACACAGATTATAAATAAATAAACACACACATATGAAACAAAATCAAATGTTTGAGGAATCCAGTTGGATCCCTCCAACCTGTTTCCCTACATCCACATACGTTAGAACAACAATTAAATACCAATTCCACTTTCAGGTGGAATATCGCGGTATATGAGATTTATAAAATATCTTCCGCTATTATGCGGCGCATAGGGTCTCATCCGCTATATAATGCGGAAAATCAACAACTCCAAATACATATATAATACCAATTCCATTTCGAGGTGGAATATCGTGGTATATGGGTTTAAATTTAATATCATCCGCTATTATACGGCATATAGGGTCTAAACTAATATAACGAATAATAAATCAATCATCCAAGCACACAGTCAACCAATTTTAAATCTAACTATTCAAAATTTAAATCAGAAAAATATTTGATTGAGTGAGAAGATCTCACCTTTAATTTTCAATCCATTCCTACTCATTTCCATTACGGCTTGTTTCTTCATTTTAGACCTTGTATCAAACAATTATATAATTTATTAATGTCCGAATAAATTGAACAATTTATTTCCTTTTAACAAATTTAATCAACCAGTGATTTTTATTTTAAACTATACTTTTTATTTTAAATCAATTCCTTTTAATAATTTATTTAACAAAAATTTAAAATAAAAACTAAATTTCCTTTCAATAAATTAATCAACTAAAAATTTAGTTTAAACAATTTTTTTCCTTTTGAAACTACCTAAAATTAGAACTTAATTTATCGATTCAAAGATCCATTTTTTTTTATATATAACTTTTCAAAATCTTCTGTATGAATTTCCTGTCTTTCTACAATTAAAATGGGCATGCATATATATATATATATATATATACATACATACATACATATATATATATATATATATATTTATTAAATCAGAAATAAATAAAAAAGTTCGAACCTTACTGCCATACCCTTCTCGATCATGACTAGATTCCCTTCATTGCTATCGTGACCCAATCCACGCACCCCGAGCTTCGCCACTTCCCTTCGTAGGCAACGAAACCCTAGCCTCGACGTTTCGCACGAGAGCGCTCACGGCTCTCAATCTCGAATACGACCATGCCTTCTGATATCCCTCCTCGACGTCGACGAATAGGCAAAATCGCACCTCTTGTTTGCTCGACATCGCACGCCACACGGTCGTGATGAGTCACCAAAAATCATCGTGCTTGAGAACGGCCCCGTGATAAGGTCGCAATCCCCTTTTTGAATTCTTCCTCCCACATGCGCGCGATGTCCAGACAAAATCGATTGATTCGATCAATTTCGAGCGAAGTCGATCTCTGTTATTTTTTTTATTTGGTTTGCGCGACTTCGACAGGAAGAAGAAGATCGAGCGCGGCCATTAATTTTGCTAAGGAAGATATGGAATTAAGTATTGATTTTGGGTTTCCTTTTTGTTATTTCTGTTTTGAAATCAACGAGGCAAAGATAAGTAAGACACACTTTTAATCTGAGCGAGAATAGCTTCACAAGGAAGATGAGTACGCAACTTATACTGGAAGCGTCTCGAGTATGGATAATACGTTTGACTTCAAATTTTGTTATATTCTAAAATTTTCAAAATATCTTGTTATATATATAACTTAAAATCCCGATCTCCAATTCAGGTAAGCCGCCAGGCGTTTATAATATTATACGCCTATTCTGAACGCAATGGAAAAGGTTTCGGGTCCAAATTCGATCATATGGAGAAGATGGCTTTTTGAACCCAGCTATTAAATTAAATTTTCGATTTAATTTTCAACGCGTTTGCTTATCGTATGGCCAAACGACAACTCCAAACATTACGAAAATTGAAATCCGATAATAATACAATATTACGAATCCAATGGAACTAGTTTCGTTGAATTCCTAGACTGTGCATCGGAAGGCTATTTTTAAATATCGATTTAAACGATATAAATTCAAAACTGAACAAAACAGTTCCAAATCAAATTCTGAAGCTTCCATTATCTCCAGTATTATCGATATGAATTTTCGAAGCCTTTAAATTATTTTTTAATAAGCTTAAAAATCAAGATTCAAATTTTTACCCAACTTCAGTAAATTAAATTCAATAATTTAATTGTCAAATTCATATTTATAATTAAAATTCAAGTTAAACTAATCTCCAAATATTTGAAATCAACTAAATATTCCATTTCAAATGTTAAAAATTTCCGGGTCGTCACATCCTTCCCCCTTAAAAGAATTTCGTTCTGAAATTACTAGTTAAGAAGAATGATCCTTAACCCGTTTAATATTTTCCAAACCTAAACAATTTCAACTTTCCAAAATAAATCTTTCTATTAGAGACCCATTATCAAATTAACTAACTTTCTAAAACCTTCTATATCTTCCAAAAATATTATTTTCTTAACAATTCAAATTTAAATCTAAATTCAAATTTTAAAATTTTAAAATTTTCTCAAAATTTTTCAACTCCCTAAATTCTCGAAAAATTTCGCCAGCGTCTCCTTTGCGTGGCTAGCTCGGTACGACTACAAAATGGCACCACAGGCCCTCAGATTTCAAAAGAAAACAAAAGGCCAAGTGGCTGGACAAGAAAATCATCAAATTCCATATAAAATTTAAATACATAACTTTTGTCGAGCAATTCAAATTTATCTTCGAAAATCAAATCCCAATTCCTTTGTCTTTAACACACCTGTATATCCGATATCCATAATGTCCAATTTCAACATTCAAAAATAATTTTTGCACATTTCTTTACAAAAGTTTGAATCCTTCTTATACCATTTTTACTTCACTATTGAAGTTATATATCCACTATCATTCAATCTTGCATTTTCAATTTCCTTTGAATTCAATTCGCAATTTTAATTCAATTTGGATTCAATTTACCTTCTGAATATTGAATTTTATCAACTATCGTTCATTCACATTTGATTCCTCTCAATATTTTAAATTAATTTCATTTACTAATTCATTACAAATTCCAATTCATGTTATCTCAAACCATCTTTTATTTTATTTCTACCTTTATTAACTTAAGTTCACTTCGAATTAATTCTACAACTTCATTTTATTTCACAGAATTCAAATTGGTTTTCAATATTTAGTTTCAATTCCAGTTTTAATCTTTTATTCATTCCCAAACACAATTCAATTTCAATTCACCATTTTGGTATACAACCGCTTGCATTTAAACTGGATTTCAAATTACATATGAATTTAATTCACCTTTCATTCATAATTATTGAATTCAGTTCATTCCAAACCATATCTATTTGGTCATTTCTTCAATTAATTTCACTTACTAATTTTATTTTAATACTTTGCTCTACAAATAAAATTCAATTCCAATTCCAGTTCTATTTACTTTCAAATTCGAAATAAATTTCAACATTCAATTTCCCTTTCATTTACTTGCAATTGTAAATTTATTTATTCATTCACAACCTAATTTTCCACCTTAATAAATTTTATTCCAATCATTTAGTCTATAAGACCTCTCAAATTCACCTTTATTCAAATTAACTCAAGTTAATTTCAGTTTAAATCTGAATTTTTCAAGTTTTCAAACTTATTATTCCGTAACAATTTTTTATAATTCCAGAGTCTTTTCAACATTTCAAAACCATTTTTGAAATAAATTCAAATTATCCCTTTAAATTTCTAAAACCAACCCAGTTTTCCAAACAACTTCAATTTAAAACAATTTGGCAGCAATTCCTCTCTTGGAAACTCGAAAATAAACACCGATGATGTCGCGATCATCATCGAAATTATTTTCCAGCGGCCGAAAAGAGTTTAGAGCTTTTTTATCCCTTTAAAACATTTTTTCCAAAACCTTTGAAAAACGTTTTCAAACCAAAAGGAATTAAAAAAAAATTCCCAAATCTCAAGAATTTTCAAATTCTTTTCGAAACATTTCTCTGGAATTCCATTTCAAATTACAAATCGCATTTACAATTTATATTTACAAATCTCATTTGTATATGGATTTTTTCTCTCTTAGCTTTTGAGTTACGATTTCAATTTCTTATTCAACAATCAATGATAATAGTTTAATATTATCACTTCCTAACATCCAAGCAGCCATATACTACTATGATAATTTACGGATTTCTTTCATACACGAAAATAGTTTGGGTAAAATTATTCCATTTACCCGATTTTTAAAACAATATCGTGCCGAATTATTCTGTACAAGTGTTTAGAGATCCCTATCGGTAGAATTGTACGGACTATACCGACCAGAATCCATATACCACTCAACAAACCAATCATCACAATATAAAATAATTTTTATATTCACTAACAAATACGCGCTCATATCTACTAATACACTCAAACTCATTCTAGAGTACTGCTGACTCTATCTCTAATGAGTAACACCCAACAGAGCCAAGGTTATCGCTTAACCAAATGCTCTGATACCAAATGTAACGGTCTAGGCTTGTCAACCATCGACAGCGGCCAATCTCGACTGGTAGGCTTTTCAACCATCCCAGCCCTGCCGTGGCTTACAATGGTACCCTGCCTTGCTTTTATGGCCAGCCTTTCGACTATCACGCCTTACGGCTAACCAACCCCTTAAAGAGGATGTGTAGGGGGTAAGAGTCTCCTGCTCGCCACCAAACAAAAAGCGAGAACCCCCATCACG
Source organism: Allium cepa (assembly GCA_030765085.1). Taxonomy (NCBI): domain Eukaryota; kingdom Viridiplantae; phylum Streptophyta; class Magnoliopsida; order Asparagales; family Amaryllidaceae; genus Allium; species Allium cepa. Next base: position 670,845,351 of record CM060941.1, on the reverse strand, counting down.
TTTCACAAAGATAAGCAAGGTCAGTCATGGGACTGGTGTGAGTCTTAAAAATAATTATTTTCACAAAGAAAATAAAAAGAAATTCACTATGCTTATGGAAAATGAAACTACCATAAAGTCTCCCGGCACACACACGATGCAATCGAAGACTTGGGGGAGATTTCTCCTTATGATAGTCAAACATGCTTGATACGCACAATCCTTTTTAATATTATCATTAGTGCATAGTGTGGAAAACATTTCGAAAGTATAATATTAATCTTAGCCAGCATACGAACCATTATAGTATGCCTACAATAGCTACCATGTTAAATGGCAGGTTCTACAACTAAAACTGTACAAGGCGCGTATATCACTAATAACTATCAACTACATAACGTCTGAGCTCGTACGTCTCAGAGAAGGGTGTTAAGCTAAGAGAATAAATTCTCCGCCACCATCAGAAATGTATTTGATAGAAATCATCTTTGTATCTCAAAGTTTAATGTCAAACACATATCCATACAAGTCCGTTCCATGATCGAACGGAAACGAAGGCACTTCAAAGAAGCCCTTATAAATCCGGATATTCACAAATCACGTCCAGAATCCCCATCACAAAGTGTGATAAAAATCTCTATACCGGAGCAACCCGGTGCAGAGACATTCGATAGGTAATCCTTTCGTTTTCAAAAATACCCGGTCTTCAACACCATCTTCAAATGCATTCCCATTTCGTCGTATCATTATTAGGAATGGGTTTTATGACTCAAGGTCCTCTCCCGGCTAATCCGAATAATGAGTGCTTATTTTTAAAAATAAGCGTTCAATCAGATTTCAAACAAATCATAACAAATTTCCACTTTGATCTTTTAAACAAAAGATCAATCACAATCACAAAGGTTCGATGTGGTTTTCAGATATCCATTTGGAATCCGACCCTCGGCCGCATCAAAATTCAAATGTCGTTTAAAGGCAAATATTGATAGTTGGTTATTTAAATATCAATCAACATTCACAACAATTACCAAATTTAAATAATTTTCCCCAAATTATAATTTTCAAAATATCTTCGCAAGATATAATCTTAACACTTCAACCATTTGAAAAACAAATTTCAAATCACTTTTCACTCGCTAAATAAGATTTTCGATATTATTTATTTCCACTGAAAGTCTACCGAGTTCAAATACTTTAAAATACTTTAAATCACTTATCCAAGATATATACTTGGAAACATTTAGATAAAATTATTTTAAATCATTATTTAAATATTAGTTATGAAAATATTATACCAATATCTCATATAAAACTTCAAGTCCAAACTAACTTTAAAATAAAATTAGTAGATAGGGTATAACTATTTTAAATAACCATTTTCTAAACAAATATCAATTTAATCTTTAAATAACCACTTCTATATTAAAATAAATCTTTACTTTAAAGGTTTTCAAAATAACCCAAGTAAATAATTTCTCCAAAATAATCTTTCCTTAAACCATCTACACAATTTCAATTTCATATTTATAGACTATATTGAAAACATTCTCGGCTTTCCAAGGAAAGTACACCTTCCATTCTATAATGGTTCACTCAAATCAATTTATAAATCCTTCTGGATTTACTTTAAATTTACGTTCCAAATCCATAAATTCCTTTCCACACTTTTAAAAATAAAACAATATTTATTTTTAAAACAAATTTCCCTTTCCTTTATAAAATTCCCATTGTGAATTTAAATTCCCAAATATCCACTGATATATGATTTTTTATAAATCGATTTCAAAAAAAACCGTATACAAACACCAAATCAGTTTCCAATTTGATTTTCAAATTTCATTTTTTAAACACCAAATCAAATTCCAAATTAATTTTCCAAAAATTTATTTTAAAACACCAAATCAATTTTTTATTTGATTTACAAATTTATTGCCTTTAAAAATAAATTCCTTTATTAATTCCTTTTCCCTTTTTTTGGAATTTATTCAATAGGATTCACTATAGATTTTCTACTTAAATTTAAAAATCCAATTATTATTTATTTCTGGTATCTTACGATACCAAAAATATATTCGGCTAAATTTTAGGCTACAATGATTCAATCACAATATAATCACACACAGATTATAAATAAATAAACACACACATATGAAACAAAATCAAATGTTTGAGGAATCCAGTTGGATCCCTCCAACCTGTTTCCCAACATCCACATACGTTAGCACAACAATTAAATACCAATTCCACTTTCAGATAGAATATCGCGGTATATGGGATTTATAAAATATCTTCTGCTATTATGCGGCGCATAGGGTCTCATCTGCTATATAATGCGGGAAATCAACAACTCCAAATACATATATAATACCAATTCCACTTCGAGGTGGAATATCGCGGTATATGGGTTTAAATATAATATCATCCGCTATTATGCGACATATATGGTCTAAACTAATATAACGAATAATAAATCAATCATCCAAGCACACAGTCAACCAATTTTAAATCTGACTATTCAAAATTTAAATCAGAAAAATATTTGATTGAGTGAGAAGATCTCACCTTTAATTTCCAATCCATTCCTACTCATTTCCATTATGGCTTGTTTCTTCATTTTAGACCTTGTATCAAACAATTATATAATTTATTAATGTCCGAATAAATTGAACATTTTATTTCCTTTTAACAAATTTAATCAACTAGTGATTTTTATTTTAAACTATACTTTTTATTTTAAATCAATTCCTTTTAATAATTTATTTAACAAAAATTTAAAATTAAAACTAAATTTCCTTTCAATAAATTAATCAACTAAAAATTTAGTTTAAACAATTTTTTCCTTTTGAAACTACCTATAATTAGAAATTAATTTATTGATTCAAAGATCCAACTTTTTTTTGTATATAACTTTTCAAAATCTTCTGTATCAATTTCCTGTCTTTCTACAATTAAAATAGACATGCATATATATACATATATATATATATATTAAATCATAAATAACAAAAAAAAAATCGAACCTTACTGCCATACCCTTCTCGATCATGACTAGAGTCCCTTCATTGCTGTTGCGACCCAATCCACGTACCCCGAGCTTCGCCACTTCCCTTCACGGGCAACGAAACCCTAGCCTCGATGTTTCGCACGAGAACGCTCACGGCTCTCAATCTCGAATACGACCATGCCTTCTGATATCCCTCCTCGACGTCGACAAATAGGCAAAATCGCACCTCTTGTTTACCCGACATCGCACGCCACACGGTCGCGATGATTCACCAAAAATCGCCATGCTTGAGAACGGCCCCGTGATAAGGTCGCGATCCCATTTTTGAATTCTTCCTCCCACATGCACGCGATGTCCACACAAAATCGATTTCATATTTCTCCAAAATAATCTTTCCTTAAACCATCTACACACCTTCAATTTCATATTTATAGACTATATTGAAAACATACTCGGCTTTCCAGGGAAAGTACAACCTCCATTCTAAAATGGTTTACTCAAATCAATTTATAAATCCTTCTGGATTTACTTTAAATTTACGTTTCAAATCCGTAAAATCCTTTCCACACTTTTAAAAGTAAAACAATATTTATTTGTAAAACAAATTTACCTTTCCTTTATAAAATTCCCATTGTGAATTTAAATCCCCAAATATCCACTGATATATGATTTTTTTTAAATCGATTTCAAAAAAAAATCGTATGCAAACACCAAATCACAAACACCAAATCACTTTCCAATTTGATTTTCAAATTTCATTTTTTAAACACCAAATCAAATTCCAAATTGATTTCCCAAAGATTTATTTCAAAACACCAAATTAATTTTTTATTTGATTTACAAATTTATTGCCTTTAAAAATAAATTCCTTTAAAAATTCCTTTCCCATTTTTTTGGGAATTTATACAATAGGATTCACTATAGATTTTCTACTTAATTTAAAAATCCAATTTTTATTTATTTCTGCTATCTTACGATACCAAAAATATATTCGGCTAAATTTTAGCCTATAATGATTCGATCACAATATAATCACACACGGATTATAAATAAATAAACACACATATGAAACAAAATCAAATGTTTGAGGAATCCGGTTGGATCCCCCATACCTGTTTTCCTACATCCACATACGTTGGCACAACAATTAAATACCAATTCCACTTCGAGGTGGAATATCACGGTATATGGGATTTATAAAATATCTTCCGCTATTATGCGGCGCATAGGGTCTCATCCGCTATATAATGCGGGAAATCAACAACTCCAAATACATATATAATACCAATTCCACTTCGAGGTGGAATATCGCGGTATATGGGTTTAAATATAATATCATCCGCTATTATGCGGCGTATAGGGTCTAAACTAATATAACGAATAATAAATCAATCATCCAAGCACACAGTCAACCAATTTTAAATTTAACTATTCAAAATTTAAATCAGAAAAATATTTGATTGAGTGAGAAGATCTCACCTTTATTTTCCAATCCATTCCTACTCATTTCCATTCTGACTTGTTTCTTCATATTTTAGACCTTGTATCAAATAATTATATAATTTATTAATGTCCGAATAAATTGAACATTTTATTTCCCTTTAACAAATTTAATCAACCAGTGATTTTTATTTTAAACTATACTTTTTATTTTAAATCAATTCCATTTAATAATTAATTTAACAAAAATTTAAAATTAAATTCCTTTCAATAAATTAATCAACTAAAAATCTAGTTTAAACAATTTTTTCCCTTTTGAAACTACCTAAAATTAAAACTTAATTTATCGATTCAAAAATCCAATTTTTTTTACATATAACTTTTCAAAATCTTCTGTATGAATTTCCTGTCTTTCTACAATTAAAATGGGCATATATATACATCTACATTTTTTTTATTAAATCAAAAATAACAAAAAAAATTCGAACCTTACTGCCATACCTTTCTCGATCACGACCAGAGTCCCTTCATTGCTGTCGCGACCCAATCCACGCACCCCGAGCACCGCCACTTCCCTTCACAGGCAACGAAACCCTAGCATCGACGTTCGCACGAGAACACTCACGACTCTCAATCTCGAATACGACTACGCCTTCTAATATCCCTCCTCGACGTCGACGAATAGGCAAAATTGCACCTCTTGTTTACCCGACATCGCACGCCACACAGTCGCGATGAGTCACCAAAAATCGCCGTGCTTGAGAAGGCCCTCGTAATATGGTCGCGATCCCCTTTTTGAATTCTTCGTCCCACATGCGCGAGATGTCCAGAAAAATCGATTGATTCGATCAATTTCGAACGAAGTCGATCTCTTTTAATTTTTTTTATTTGGTTTGCGCGACTTCGACAGGAAGAAGAAGATCGAGCTCGGCCATTAATTTTGCTGAGGAAGATATGGAATTAAGTATTGATTTTGAGTTTCCTTTTTGTTATTTTTGTTTTGAAACCAACGAAGCAAAGATAAGTAAGTCACGCTTTTAATCTAAGCGAGGATAGCTTCACAAGGAAGATGAATATGCAACTTATACCGGAAGCTTCTCGAGTATGGATAATACGTTTGACTTCAAATTTTATTATATTCTAAAATTTCCAAAATATCTTGTTATATATATAACTTAAAATCCCGATCTCCAATCGAGGCATGCCGCCAGGCGTTTATAATGTTATACGCCTATTCCGAACGCAGTGGAAAAGGTTCAGGGTCCAAATTCGATCATATGGAGAAGATGACTTTTTGAACCCAGCTATTAAATTAAATTTTCGATTTAATTTTCAACGCGTTTGCTTATCGTACGGCCAAACGACAACGCCAAACATTACGAAAATTGAAATCCCACAATAATACAATATTACGGATCCAATGGAACTGGTTTCGTCGAATTCCGAGATTGTGCCTCGGAAGGCTATTTTTAAATATCGATTTAAACGATATAAATTCAAAACTGAACAAAACAGTTCCAAATCAAATTCTGAAGCTTACATTATCGATATGAATTTTCGAAGCCTTTAAATTATTTTTTAATAAGCTTAAAAATCAAGATTCAAATTTTTACCCAACTTCAGTAAATTAAGTTCAATAATTTAATTGTCAAATTCATATTTATAATTAAAATTCAAGTTAAACTAATCTCCAAATATTTAAAATCAATTAAATATTCCATATCAAATGTTAAAAATTTCCGGGTCGTCACATTCCACATCTTTTTAAAAATAAATCACTACTTATTTTTAAACAAATTTACCCATTCCTTTTAATAAATTCCCACCGTGAATTTATTCTTTCAAATATCCACTGATATATTACTTCACTTTTATAAACCCAGTTTATAAATTCCAAAGTCTCGTTTCTCTTTTAAAAATCCTGGTTTTAAACACTTAATAAACCTCAAATTGATCTCCAAATTACTTCACTTTTAAATAAATTTCCTTACTTGCTCCATTTATTCCAAAATTCATTAACTTCAAATTTTATTCCTTCATTATGATTTAAAATCTTTTAACTGAAAATACCAATTACAGATTTTTCCAAGTTCCTTCTTTATCCTTTTAAATAAATTCAAACCTTGAATTTTAAAATAAATTCTTTATTTTTTGATATAACATCACTTGAGTTTAAAATTCATTATTTCTTTGTTTATTCAAAATCCCCTTTTCATACCTGGAATTTATTAGGATTTAAAAATCACTTTTATTCCTTTCTAATTCATTCTTATTTTTATTCAAATTCTCTATAATTATTTTACTTAAAATTTTACTCTTTTATCTTCTTTCAAAAATCCAATTCTATATAATTTGTTAACTCAGTGTACCGAAATATATTCTAGCAAACCATAGCATTCATTATTCCAATTATCAATATAATTCATCATAGAATTTCAAATGTTCATAACACAGAATATTAAACAATCTAAATAATTTTAAGGAATCCAGTTGGATCCCTCTAACCTGTTTCCCCGTATCCACAGATGTTAGCACAATACAATAATAACAATTCCACTTCGAGGTGGAATATCACGGTATATGGGCTTTAAATATAATATTATCCACTATTATTCGGCGCATAGGGTCTCATCCGCAATATAATGCGGGAAATCAGTCACTCCAATATAAACTATATACTACTATATATAATATAGCACATCAAGTCAATTCAATCATCCAACCAATTATTTAAATTTAACCATTTAAATTTAAATATTAATCCAGAAGAGTGAGATTAACTCACTTTTGTTTTTAATTTGCAATCTGATCCAAACCAGCTTGTTTTCTCCACGGTTCAGACCTTGTATAACATTTACGATTTTATAAATACCTTCAATGAATTGAACAATTCGTTACCATTTTGATAATTTATTAATATACGAATTAATTGGACAATTAGTTTCCATAGATTTAATTAACAAATTATTTAATTTACAACGAATTCCTGAAAAGCAAATAAGTTTATTAACCACATTAATCACTAATATACATTATTAAAATAAACTGATAGATTTCCATTTCTAAACTGTATATAAAAAATATTTATAAGGGCTTCAAAATTCTAACTTTTATATACTAACTATAATAAAATTTCTGCTTCTGAATATATATCTTGAAAACTGCATATGCCTTATTGCTGTTATAATTTCTAATGTTATATTCATCAGAATATACGGAATCAAAACCGACAATAAGAATTACCTTACTGCAAATTCCGATACCTTCAGGCATCTATCTTCGAAAACAAGCCGTCGCCATCCACTATCTCTGCTCCTCCGCGCGAAGACAGAGACGATCGGTCATCACCCAAGCTAACCCCAAAATCGCGACTGGAATACCATCATGAATCTACCCCCTTCGAGCTCGACTATGCTGACGCGTACGTACGTGCGAAAACGACGCCTTTCCCAAGCTACCAATCCCCGCGACTTCCTCCAGATCTCGCCACCGAACCCGTCATTCGAAGTTCGCGACTGCTACCCTGCCCTTTCCGTCGCGACGACGCTGCCTCAAACGCACGAGAGACCCTCGACCCCCAAGTCTAACGATCCGTAGTTCGAAGACGCGACTCTTTCCCCTTTTCCAATGTTGGCGTACTTGAGTACAGCTCGCGATTTCGAGCCGAAATCGAATTCGATTTCGCTGCTCTTATTTTTTTGAAGATTAACTTATTCGATTTTTGAGAAAAGAAAACGAGGGAGAAAGACGTTCGAACTGACTCCGGTTCGAATGAAGAAAGAGGCTAAGTTTTCATTCTTGTTTAAACAGCTTGCGTTTGAAAAATGCAGAGGAAGATTGCGTGTTATCAGTTGGAAAGGGAACAAGGAAAAGATGTTTACGTGATCCACTCAACTTGCTACAGTAGCCTGAAGTGAAAAAAAAAGACAACTGATGTGAAGGAATTTTAACTGATGTCTGACCAGGATATAAATATAAATTAGTTCAAATTCAAATCCAAATTGTCTTGATTTACGTAGCTTAAAATCTTTGACATCCTATCGAGGCGTGCCGCTAGACGTTTATAATGTTATACCCTTATTCCGAACACAATGGAACAGATTTCGAGTCCAAGTTTGATCGTATGAAGAAGATAGCTTTTTAGACGCAGTTATTATATTAAATTTCGATATAAATTCAACATGTTTATATATCGTACGGCCAAATGATCACTCCAAACACTACGAAAATTTAAATTCGATAGTAATATAATATTACGGATCCAATGGAACTGGTTTCGTCAAATTCTGAGACTGTGCCTCGGAAGCTATTTTTAAATATCAATTTAAACGATATATTTTCGAAACTTAACAAAACATTCTCGAATTCAATTTCAACACTTTTACTATCTTCAGTACCAACGATATAAATTTTACAAACCCTTAAATTATTTTTAACAGGCTTAAAATTTCAGATTCAACATTTTACCCAATTTTCAGTAATTAAATCCAATAATTAAATTTCCAAATAATGGTGATAATTGAAATTTAAGTTACAACTAGCTTAAATATATTAAAATCAATCAAATATCCCAATTTAAATTGTCCAAAATTCCGAGTCGTCGCATTCCTCCCCCTTAAAAGAATTTCGTGCTCGAAATTACTAGTTAGGAAGAATGGTCCAATACCCGTTTACTATTTTCCCATAACCAAATAGTTTTTAACAACAACCAAACAATCTTTATTAAAGACACACTATCCATCTTACTAACTTTCCAAATTTTTCCATAGCCCCCAAACAACTTTATTTACCATTCAAATTATAATTCAAAACCAAGTTTTTAAATTTCAAAATTTCTCAAAAATTTTCTAACTTCCTAAATTTTTGAAAAATTTCGTCAACGTCTCCTTTGTGCGGCTAGCTCGGTACAACTAAAAATGCCTCTACGGGCTCCCAAATTTCAAAAGAAAACAAAAGCCAAGTGGCTAGACTAGAAAATCATCAAATTTCATACAGAAATTTAAATACATACCTTTGCCGAGCAAATTTCTATTTATCCTCTGAAATCAAAAGTCCCAAATTCACTTTCCTAATCCTTTAGTTCCAACTAAACAATGAGCTTAAATTTTTATTTTCAAAATCGCTTATTTCAATTAAAATTTGAAATCGTTTTGTCGCTAACAAAAATTTTCCAAAAAATTTCAAAAAATTTCTAACTCCCCAAAATTTTTGGAAAATTTTGATAGAGTCTCCTTTGTATGGAGGAGCTTTTGTAATTTGACAAGAGATATAAATATATATACATCGACTCACACGGTCGGAAAAACAAAAACAGTTCATATTCCTATTTTTATTGCATATGCGTACCTTTATTTAGCATTTTTAAGCAAGCGGCTTATTATTTAGCAATTAGCGCGACCAAAATCCTGCCAAACGGCCTTTAGGTACCTGTACTTACTCAATTTAAACATGTAAGTACTAAATATACGAAATTTATTAACATTTTACTTACTTTCAATAGCTAAACACATGCATTTCATAAGCAACATGCACCAAACACTTTCCATGAGCAATTTATATGATTTCAAAACTAATTCAATTGCTTTCAACCAATTCATGTGCCATTCCATTCAATTATAATGGTTTACACTTCAATTTCTTACGTTCAATTTATTTTTAATCCAAATAAGCTCATATTCAACTCAATTGATTTCAAAATCAATTTTATTTCACTTCTATCAATACATAGAATTTTAATTACCTTCGTTTACGTCAAACGACAATTCATTTTATGCAATTTGATAATATCCATGTGAATAAATAATTACTTAAGTTTTACTACCAATTTAAATTGATTCCGACTTAATTTATATTTAATTCCTTCCATTATAATTCACTCACAACCATTTTATTTAGCTCGACACATTTCATGCTTGTATACTACTAACCATTCCCAAATTAATTCAACCCAAGCTTTTATTTAATGGTCTACCCTTCCTACTCGAAGTCGAGCTTCTCATTATTCTTAACTTAAGTTAATTTACTTCAACTTATTCCAACTTCAAGCTTAAGTTCATTTTTATTTGATTTGATTCTCATCAAATCAAATTCCATTTAATTCAGTTAGCCCATCCACTTTAATTTTAATTCACCTTCTCAATTTATCAAAATAATTTCCAAGCACATACTTAACTCATTTATACTCGGATTGGATTTTATTTGTAACTCAAATCATTTCTATTATAATCCAATTCCAATTTATTTTTACAACATCTCCACTTATTTTAATTCATTATCAATCCAAGTCGAATTCCATTTATAATTCGAGTTTACTTCCAAACTTCATTATTAACTTACAATCCATTTTATTTAACCGAGTTAAATTTTATTAACATACTCTATCAAATAATTTATTTAGCTAATTAGCTTACTTCCAACTTTTAAATCAATATTCGATTTAATTACGAAAATCACTTCATTATATTTTCCTGAATTCAAATTTTTTTCCAATGCTTTTCAATTCTTTTATAAGCTTCCAAAGCTTATTTATCCCAATTCAGTAGTTACTTAGTTTACGCTTATTTATTTAAGTAAGAATTTTATTCCATTCAATATTATTTATAACTCAACTGAATTTATTTCAATTCAATTTTATTTAACTTAACTTCAGTTAAATCTAGCATTATACCATTCTCTTTAATCCACTCAATCCACTTGAATTTAAATTAAGTAAGAACTTACTTTCACTTAATATCATCTACGTCTCAATTTATTACATTTCAATTCAATTTCAACTTACTTCAAATCCAACTCATCATCATTATTAACTTTGCTTAAGTTAAATTAATTCTAATTAATTTTATTTCTCAATCCAAAAATAATTTTTATTTTTCCATTCCAATCACATTTAAGATTTACTAATTATTTCTTCCAATCATCCATTAAATTTTCCATTCAAGCCGAAATAAATTAAACTTTCAACAATTCAATCCCTTCACCATTATCCAAGTTAAATTTATTTTAACTCTCTTCTTTTTTCCACTTTTAAATTTTGATTACAACATTCACATCTCTTATTTTCCTTCCTTATTTAAAAAAAATCATCTCAATTTGTATGTTTATAACTTATCTCATCAGGATTTTCAATTCAAATAAGGATTCAGGATTTTTAAACACCCGGCTTTTGGTTTTCAAATCATTTTGAAATTATCTCAAAATCACACTTCTCAAAATTTTAAACCAAATCCTGGTTTTTATCCCCAACAAATTTCCTTTAAAATTTCAAAAACAAAACTAGTTCTTCTGAACAAATAAATTTGGCAGTAATCCGTCGCTTAGAAACTTGAAAATGAACATCGATGATGCTGCAGTCACCGTCGAAATTATTTTCCAACGACTAAAGTGAGTTCAATGCTATATCTCTTCCCAAAATTTATTTGAAATAATTTCCTTTAAGAAATACTTCTAAAACAATAATACTATTATTTATCTTCAAAACACTTCTAAAAACACTTCCAAAATCTCCAGGGTTTTAAATTTACAGATTTAATTTAAATCAAATTTAACTATAATTCATTTGTATAATTTATGCTCATACAAATTCCCCTTTGATTATTCAAGTCATTCCAATTTTTATAATCTTATTTGTTTAAAATATTATCATCCAAACATCCAAGTTATATAACGATTTAAGAAAATATTTCTTTTATATCAAAATATATTTTGGGTAAAATTATTTCATTAACCCACCTTCAAAAACAATATTGTGTCGAATTGTTCTATTCAAGTGTTTAGAAACCCCTTCGATACAGTTGTCCAGACTGTGCCAACGAAGGTTTATATGCCACTCAATAAATCAATCAACACAATATAAAACCATTTTTATATCCACTAATAAATACGCGTATCTGTTAATACGCTCAAACTCATTCTAGAGTACTACGGACTCTATTTTCAATGAGTAATCCCCACTAGAGCCAAGGTTCTCGCTTAACCTTCTGCTCTGATACCAACTGTAATAACCCGTAAATCCGTACCCCTTGAGTCGATACTATTCTCCATCATTCAACTCAAGATGAACGGAAATACGAACCATTTGGGTTAAAGAAGAAGAGGTAGAAGAAGAAAATAGACAACATCAGAATCTAACCATCGCAGCAGAATAAAATATAATAAATAATAAATGATCCTTACACAAAAACAAATCTGTTTATACATTACATCATCAGAATATACATAGCACACAACTGGACAGTAATCATAACCTGTCCTCATAATCTGAATACACAGCTAATCAACATAGCGGAATATCTAAAACAAGTACGGGAGTACGTATCGCCATCCAGCTCAACAGCATCCTTTCCTGTAATCTATAATACTCGGTCTGACCCGAGCATTATAGTTAAATAACACCCGAGTCAGTCTGGAAAACCAGCGTGAGAAAACTACACTCAATTGATTATTAAAGTTTCAAAATCCTTTGAAATCAAAAGCATCTCGTAAGACCATGCCACAAATAAACATGTCAGGTTTTTACCTTACGATAGCCAAATCACTTTTTATCAAAATCCGACTGATATTATAATAGTATCTATAGAAAGTAAAATAGAATCTAGCTGAAATGCTTACATCTCACGTTTCAGCAATAGTTGGGCACAATCAAAACTGTACAGGCGCGTGGGGAAAATGGATTTCCCACTAATGACTAGGCACTGGGGTACCATCTGTCACAGTACGTGGCCTAGATCGCCATACCGAGGATTACTCCCAATCCCCTGCAACACAAGACCAGGACTACCCCTTACTGGATAATCCCAAGTAAGATCACCCCACGGTTGGGATCAACAACCGCACCACTAAGCCGAATAAAAGGGACATCTAGACAGGGATGACCTCACCCTAATGGGTGCTACCCACTTAGCCTTGTTACACATCCCTTGATTTTCAGTTATTCTCGGTTGATGAGACTTGAGGCTAAGCGTTACCTTTTTAGAACATATCACTTAGAATGCCCATCGTCCACTTGACGATGTTCTGAAAGCATTCATCCATACAAGTCCATCCCGGGTTCGAACGGAACCGAAGGCACTACTCCTACTACATCCATTTTGGAATCACCTTAGGATTAGTAGCGACCATCCCTTGCACTTCACTGCTCCATCTTCGACTCCGAACTCTTGTTTTCCTTACGAAAACGTTCAAACCGGATTGAAGTGGTTTTCAGAAAATAAATCCCAATCCTGGTCTCTTCGAACCGATCAGCGCATTGGCCAATATTGATAGTCGATTATTTAACTATCAAATAACATTCACAAACAACCATCAACCAAAAATAATTTCACCAAATTATTTATTAACCTCAAAATATCTTCGCAAGTTATATTTCCATTTTCAACCCTTCTGAAAACAGTTTTCAAACCACACTTTTCTCATGAAATAAATTTTCAAATATTTATTTCCACTGAAATCACCAATCACAAAAACTTTAGCTTTTTAAAAAAAATTAAAGCTCTTTATTATAAAATATCCTTTAAAACATTTAAATTAGAAATTACTTCAATACTTATTCAAAATATATACTTTAAGAATATTTAAAATAAAACTACTTTGTACAATATAAAACTGAATTTCTAACTTTTAAAACATAATACCATGCCACCTTTAAATAATTACCGCTATAATAGATTAAAAGAAAATACTTACTTTAGAATTTAAACATTTAGAAATAATAAATTTTCTAAACATACTTTTTAAACAACTTAAAACTCTTTTACTTATACTTAAAATTTGTTTGAAACGTACTTGGCTATTCAGGGAAACACGCTTTCCTTCCACATCTTTCTCAAAAAAATCATTACTTATTTTTAAACAAATTTACCCATTCCTTTTAATAAATTCTCACTGTGAATTTATTCTTTCAAATATTCACTGATATATTACTTCACTTTTATAAACCCAGTTTATAAGTTTCAATGTCTCATTTCTCCTTTAAAAATCTCGGTTTTAAACACTTAATCAACCTCAAATTGATCTCCAAATTGCTTCACTTTTAAATAAATTTCCTTACTTCCTCCATTTACTCCAAAATCCATTAACTTCGGATTTTATTCCTTCATTATGATTTAAAATTTTTTGACTGAAAATACCAATTTCAAATTTTCTCAAATTCCTTCTTTATCCTTTTAAATAAATTCAAACCTTGAATTTTAAAATAAATTCTTTATTTCTTGATATAACATCACTTGAGTTTAAAATCCATTATTTCTTTGTTTATTCAAAATCCCCTTTTCATACCTAGAATTTATTAGGATTTAAAAATCACTTTTATTCCTTTCCAATTCATTCTTATTTTTATTCAAATTCTCTATAATTATTTTACTTAAAAATTTACTCTTTTATCTTCTTTCAAAAATCCAATTCTACATAATTTGATAACTCGGTGTACCGAAATATATTCAAGCAAACCATAACATTCAATATTCCAATTATCAATATAATTCATCATAGAATATCAAATATTCATAACACAGAATATTAAACAATCTAAATAATTTTGAGGAATCCAGTTGGATCCCTCCAACCCGTTTCCCTGCATCCACAGATGTTAGCACAATACAATAATACCAATTCCACTTCGAGGTGGAATATCGCGGTATATGAGTTTTAAATATAATATCATCCGCCATTATGCGGCGCATAGGGTCACACCCGCTATATAATGCGGGAAATCAATCACTCCAATATATACTATATACTACTATATATAATCTAGCACATCAAGTCAATTCAATCATCTAACCAATTATCTAAATTTAACCATTTAAATTTAAATAGTAATCCAGAAGAGTGAGATTAACTCACCTTTGTTTTTTAATTTGTAATCTGATCCAAACCAGCTTGTTTTCTCCACGGTTCAGACCTTCTACAACATTTACGGTTTTATAAATACCTTGAATGAATTGAACAATTCGTTACCATTTTGATAATTTATTAATATATGAATTAATTGGACAATTAATTTCCATAGATTTAATTAACAAATTATTTAATTTACAACGAATTCTCGAAAAGTAAATAAGTCTATTAACCACATTAATCACTAATATACATTATTAAAATAAACTGGTAGATTTCCATTTCTAAACTGTATATAATTTTTTTTTATAAGGGCTTAAAAAATCTAACTTTTATATACTAACTGTAATAAAATTTCTGCTTCTGAATATATATCTTGAAAACTGCATACACCTTATTGTTGTTATAATTTCTAATGTTATATTCATCAGTATATACGGAATCAAAACCGACAATAGGAATTTCCTTACTGCAATTTCCGATACCTTCAGGCATCTATCTTCGAAAACAAGCCGTCGCCATCCACTATCTCTGCTCCTTCGCGCGAAGACAGAGACGATCAGTCACCACCCAAGCTAACCCCAAAATCGCGACTGAAATACCATCACGATCTACCCCCTTCGACCTCGACTATGCTGATGCGTACGCACGCGCGAAAATGTCGCCTCGCCCCAGCTACCAATCCCCGCGACCTCCTCCAGATCTCGCCACCTAACCCGTCATTCGAAGTTCGTGACTACTGCCCTGCCCTTTCCGTCGCGACGACGCTGCCTCAAACGCAGGAGCGACCCTCGACCCCCAAGTCTAACGAACCCTAGCTCGAAGATGCGACTCTTTCCCCATTTTCCAATGTTGGCGCACTCGAGTACGGCTCGCGATTTCGAGTCGAAATCGAATTCGATTTCGCTGCTCTTTTTTTTAGAAGATTAACTTATTCGATTTTTGAGAAAGGAAAACGAGGGAGGAAGACGTTCGAACTGACTCCAATTCGAATGAAGAAAGAGGCTAGGTTTTCATTCTTGTTTAAACAGCTTGCGTGAAGATTGCGTGTTATCAGCTGGAAAGGGGAACAAGGAAAAGATGTTTATGTGATCCACTCAACTTGCTACAGTAGCCTGAAGTGAAAAAAAAGGACAACTGATGTGAAGGAATTTCAACTGATGTCTGACCAGGATATAAATATAAATTAATTCAAATTAAAATCCAAATTATCTCGATTTACGTAGCTTAAAATCTTTGACATCCTATCGAGGCATGCCGCTAGGCGATTATAAAGTTATACCCCTATTCTGAACGCAATGGAACAGATTTCGAGTCCGAATTCGATCGTATGAAGAAGATAGCTTTTTGGACCCAGTTATTATATAAATTTCGATATAAATTCAGCGTGTTTATATATCGTACGGCCAAACGATCACTCCAAACACTACGAAAATTGAAATCCGATAATAATATAATATTACGCATCCAATTGAACTGGTTTCATCGAATTCCGAGACTGTGCCTTGGAAGACTATTTTTAAATATCAATTTAAACGATATATTTTCAAAACTTAACAAAACATTCTCAAATTCAATTTCAACACTTAACTATCTCCAGTACTATCGATATAAATTTTACAAACCCTTAAACTATTTTTAACAGGCTTAAAATTTCAGATTCAACATTTTACCGAATTTTCAGTAATTAAATCCAATAATTAAATTTCCAAATAATGGTGATAATTGAAATTTAAGTTACAACTAACTTTTAAATATTAAAATCAATTATATATTCCAATTTAAATTGTCTGAAATTCCGGGTCGTTACAAAGTAGCTATCTTACCATCTCAAATAAGTGATCATTTAGATTCAACTAAAATCTCTTCGCATGCCTTTGATTCAAATCTTCTTCATTCCCTTTCTTTGAGGAACTTCCAATTTTAATCCCTGCAGTCATAAGTTTGCATTCTGATCTTGCTTTCGAGGCTTGACATCATCCATCTAACGTGCCATTCCATACTCAATATTCAGACCGACCATGCCTCCTTGTATAAACATATCAGTATCGAATGGTACGAACCTCTTAGTACTGACTTGTTGACGTGCTGAGGGATGGTTCCAGTTTATTTCCACTTTATTTTGTTGTGTATTTGCTCCGCCTTGTAGCCTCCGTTTCTGATATCCAACAACTCCAACTGCTATTTATTATTCCATCCTTTGGAAGAATCCATTCATCATCTTTTCTTATCGAGCTATCAATCTCTTTTGCAAACTTGTCACCGTCTCTTCCATCTTCTCTATAGTCACATAGATAAAATATGGATTTGAACTAGCGGATACACCCTGCCTGCCCCATGTTCTGGTTGAATTGGTCTAACAATGACTCTTATAGCATGCCTCTTCATCTTCTCTAATATTAGATCTAAGTTCTTCTTAGTGGAAGCATCAAAAATATTTCCCAACAAACTGATACAACACCTAATATCACTAAAAACGAATTCAAACAAATATTAAAATGAAGAAATAAAAAGAGAACGAAGAAGAGACATAAGATTTTTATAGTTCTTCGGCAAAATCTTCGACCTACATCCACTCATTCGATATTATTTATGAATTCTCTCCGAAATACACAATTTACGATCAAACCCAAGTTATAGTCTAACATATCTCAGTTTTTAAGAGTCTTATAATAGAAGATGGAGAAGATTGTTCCTCTTTCTAGTTGAAGATAGATTTATATTTATAGACGAGATTTAGCATGAATTTCACCCTTCCCGGCTTGAATAAGTCATTTCTTCCAAATTTGAACTTCCAGCATGAAGAATTGGTCGTTGCATGCGTTTTCCAAGGTAACCAAACATATTGGTAGCGACATGTTTTTGTGCATCAAACTTTATTTTTTCTTCGTCGCTTGAGTCCCAAGCCTCCAAAGTAACTAAATCAAGATCCAAAATCATGTCGGAACCAACCAAATCATGTCGGTACCGAGATGTTTTTGTTGTCCAAAACTTGATCAAATGTTGTGTACTTCTTCCTTTTATTCTTGATGGTTCTCAAACTATATCGATACTAAATATATCGGTAACAATTATGGCAGCACAAAATATATCGGTGTCAACATGTTTTGCATTTTAGAACTTGGTCCAATCTTAACATCTTTCAATCTTCTTGACTAATTCCTTCATCATTTTGTAGTCTATTTTTTTGTCTAAGTTAATTCCAAGACTATATTAAATTGTTCGAAAACAACCGCCAACTCGAATATCTAGTAATCGATGAACAAAAATTGAATAACGAAAAGAATAGTGCTCGAGAAGATTTTGCGTTCAAAATTGATACCAAATGCCTACGAATCAACGAAGTGATGCATAAATGCGGTTTACGAATTTTTAGTGGAAAGAAGTAAAAATTCGATGCGTGTACAAGAAAATAAAATAAAACAAAACTATGGGGATGCAGATGGTTGCATGAAGTATTTGGATGGTTGGGAGGACAAATGCGCTTATGTGATAATTTGGTCTGTGAAGTTAAACACCAACCTAATTTTAGAGTATCTCCAACGGAGACCTTTATAGGGGAGAAGTAGAAAAAAGAAACACTTTGATGTCTCTCACTACTTCCCCATTTGAGGGGAAGCAAACTCATTTTTTACTGTAGTGTTTAGTTTGCCGTTTATGAACCAAGTTCAAAATAAAAATAAATTTGGAGAATTTTTTTTTTCTTTTCTTTTCCCCTCTCAAATTGACTTTGCTGTAGTGTGGAAAAAACCGGCGATTCCCCCACTTTTTTTTATCCAATTCGTTCTGCTGAGGATGCTTTTGGCACTTCCAAGCAATCATCTTCCTCCCTAAAGGTTAGGGTTTTAAAAAAAAAATCTGAAATAGAAACGAAAAATAAATCAGTTTGCCTCCGAATCCTTCATTTTTCAATTCAGGTTTGCTGCTGCCGCTTCGTCCTATTCCTCCTCTTTTTTTTTTCTCACTTTTTAGTGGAATCCAGATCGCTGAACTAAATCTCTTCTGATTTTGTTTCAATTCGATGTTTAAATCGAAATCGCGATTCAGTATTGGACTCCAATATTTTCGTTCTGAAATAGGATTGTACATTTTACACGGTTTGCGATCCAATTTAACTCTTGGATCGGGAAGGTTGCGATTCCTTCAAAATCGCGCTTTGGAACTTACGATCTCGCGATTTTTGCAATCACTGCATGTTGTATATCTTTTATTAGTCGATTGATTTCCTCTTAGTTTTGTGCTAAATTAACTGTGAAAGCCATGTTTGTTCTTATCAAAACTACACTAAACAAAATATCACTGATCTTTACAGCTTTTTCTTGCATGATCAGTAGACAGATTCACATTGGGAGTTTTGGAATTTTTTTTTAAAGATAAACGATGAGCCGCTATAAGATGGTATTATTATTTTGTAATCAACATCATTTCTGAGTAAATTAAGATGTACACAGCTACAATTGTACTAAAAGAGTTATTTGATCAGGATGACGAAGAAAGATATGAACATGGTTACTATGATGACTATCAAGAAGAGGAGGAAGTGGGGGAAGAGGAGGAGGTAGAGGAGGAAGTACCAACCAAGGAAGAACATGACTTTCTTAAATTGAGGGAAGAGCTGAAAGAAAAGTTTAGAAAGCAATTGAAGCTGCAAGCCAGTAGTGGTTCCAAATCACAAGTCAAGAAGGGGACAATAAAGAATGATAGGTTAGTTGCTAATTTTGCTATCTTGGTAGTTATGTACTAGGATGGTCATTGACTACTCAGTAGATTATCTATTACTTTTTTGTGGATTGTAGAAATCGAATTAGACATGGATTTATAGTTCAACAACGTTACTGAATTCGGAGACGAAAGGATCACTGAACTGAAGAACATGAGCATCTGCATATGACCATATATGATCTACTGGAGGAAGAGTTGTTTGAAATATTGAGTTGTCAAGAGCTGATAATGTTACTGGATTTTACTTGCAAAACAAAATAGAATATATCAAATTCCCATTAGATAATGTAATGTAGTTTTGCATTCAGACATGAAATAAATCATGACATTTTGATGATTTGCAGTTTCGGATCTTTCTTTGGTCCTTCAAAGCCTGTTATTGCCTCCCGAGTTCTTGATGAGAGCCGCTCTATAAGAGAGACACAACATATTTTGTCTAAAAATGCAAAATCATTGTCTAATCATGTGAAGGATTATTCATCTTCAGATAAAAAGACTACTGTTAGTAAACCACAACCCGTAGTCAATGAGGTAACGAGCAAAATTTTCTTTTGTACCTCTTCAGTCATCATGTTATTCACATGCATATGTCTTATGTGATATTTTGCAGGCTAAGAGGAAAGCCCAAACGCTTAAAGACATGCGCGATTACTCGTTTTTGCTGTCTGATGATGCTGATATCCCTGATGCTAAGGAAGAGTCAAAACATCCTGTTCGGAAGCCTTCTGTATCTGGTTGGTCATTTTGGATCATATAACTAAAAATTAAATGCACTATCAGTTTATTGAGGAAAAACCAAGGTTCAAAATCACTTTTTCGTTTCCGTTTTGGTCATTGGCACAGTCCGAAATTTCAGTTATGTTTCGAAAATTTCAAAAACTCGCCTTAATTCCGGTTTGCGAATTTCAGTACTTTTTGTAAAACACTAGTAAATATGTAATGCTAATATTAATTTAATGTAAACTCTTCGAATTACATAGAAGATACAAAACACACAACGTAAATAGTACAATACCAAAAACCATTTCTTTGAGCATCGTATGAATTGTGGTCATCGTCGTCTTCATCTTGCATCAGATTATAATACGTAGGAAAAACGTATGCTGCATCTTATTTGGAGTTCATCATATTGTCAAATGGTGAGGTTTATCTTGGCCGATTGACGTTTCAACAGTATATGGTTGATTAATCCACAATACAAACAACCTTCCAATGTAGTCAGATGTAGAATACCTATAATCTTGGGATATTATTTGAAGCGTGCACGTCATCATACTTATGTTGATCTCCATGTTCAATGTTTGGATGTTTCTCTTCGTCCGCTATAATTATCTACATCTCTAATAGAACAATTTTGGGCTGACCTTTTAGAATCACCAAAAGCGGAACTAACACCATAACCATTAGGGCTGCACAAAATATGGTTGGGTCGGATTTGACCAAATACTTCACCCGACCCGTATAGGTATGAGTTAAAGGTAGCTCAATCCGTATCCGATCCTATATGAGGTTGGATATGGGTCAGGTTGAAGTATGAGTTGGGTTAGGTTGAAGTATGAGTTGGGTCGGATTTAGTAGGGCTGGATTACATTAATCTAATACAAAAATAAGAATATAAAAAAGAAATTAAAATATAGTATTAAAATATTAAGCTTAAAATATCAAATTTTAGCTAGCATAAATATAACCGATTCACCACAACATATATTTATTAGAATTTCATTATAAAATACATCGTACGAAATTAATTCATTACATACTAGATTAAGAATTCGATTTTAAAATACATTAAAATGCTCTTCGAAATCTCCTAGTCAATCCTATGTATTTTGGACTGACATCAAATATTTTTTTTTGCGGTATACTTATTCGAGAATACATAAATTTTATTTTATATTTTGACTAGTGTGTAACTCGTGCGTTGCACACGGTAATATTGTAAAAGAAATTGTCAAATATACATAGTTAAATAGTCAACGTACAATGTAATATGCTAATGTTAAACATATATTTTTTGATTTTAGCATGTTAAAATGTTATGTATTCATAGTAAAATATATTCAAAAATTATTTTCGAATAGCTAAAAATAATCATATATTCATTATTTTCATATTCTAACTATTTAAAATGATAGATTTTGTTTCAAATTAGTTTTACGATAATATTTCTAAAGTTTAAGAAATTATATGTTAAACATAATATTTTATTGATTTATACGTTTAATATATATATATATATACACACTATTGTTATTTCCAAAATTTTAAATTTTAAAATATTTTATATAATTTTAAAATAAGTGTAATTTATATTTTGAAATTAAGAAAATATACGTTAAATATGACAGATATAACGATGCATGTGAAACAATTTTTAGTGTTTATGTATATGATAAATTTCAAAGAAAAATATAGATGTATAATATGTTCCTTTTTGAAGTAATATTTAGTAAATTCATGATCATGTGTGTTTTGATGCGCATGCGCACCCGCACATGTGCATGATGATGAGTTTTAGACGTCAAATTGCAAATCTGTATTGATATGAATTTTAAATGTAACATGAGATGTTAAGGGTAAAACTATTTTTTTTTAATTTACTAAAATTGTGGATAATAATAATAATAAAGTAGTAGAATGTATCTCATGCATTGCACACGTTAATTTTGTAAAAACATGATACTCATACTATAAATGTTGTGAAAATAAAATTTTGTTATGCAATGTTCGATATATCAATCATAAATTAAACGTTTTATTATTGTTTATGCCTATATTTTTTGTTAAGTGATTCAGATATTTTAATATTTGAAAGAAATATCTACCATGTGTTACTACTAATGCGGTATATAAATTGAAATTGTCATTTTGTTTAGAAATTATCAAAGAATTTAATGAGTATTAATTACTTGAATTTATTTATATAGTATAGATTTATAGTGTTTGGTTAATTTAAATACATAGATTTGAATGTAAAATAATAAAAGAAAATTGACGAAAACTTTGTAAATGACTTTATAAATTATAAAATCTGGGTATATATGAATATAAAATCATGGAAAAAATTAACATAATATTTTGGGTAACTATAAAATAATGATTTATATGCATTCAAAAACAACGAAGAGAATTAATGAGTAGGGGTGATTTTTTTTAATTATTGTAACGATTTATGATCTTTAAACTTCAATCATTTAACTAATAGTTTATTAAAATAAATAATTATACATTAAAGTTGTTCGTATTGTTTTTTATGTGATCCATATTTATACTGTTTTGTTACAATGAGCGTGATATTTTATTGGCATGGTTAACTATATTATTTATTAGACAAATTAATAAATAGTGGTTAGCTAATTTTTTAAAATAATTTATAATGAAATTATTTAATTAATTTAAATATACGGACTTAAATGTAAATTGTACATGAAAATTGAGGACTTTAAAATAATTGTAGAAAGCAGAAAATGTAGATTTTTGAATATAAAACAATAGTGTAAAATTAATAAAATCTTATAAACAATTCAAAACTAATGCATTGTATTAGGTCTTTAAAATAAAATTTAAATAAATATCTCGAGAAAATTAAGGAGAGGTGAGAAAAATGATAGAATTAACGTGAGAGGTAGAATTTCTTCTGCTTTACTATTATTTAATAGATTGTTCTAATTTTACATGGGCTGATGTTAAATTAGTTTTTTTTTATATATAGGATTGGGTTGGGTTAAAATAGGGTTGGGTTGAACAAAATATTTCCATCCGATCCGTGTATAGTATGAATTACAAATTGTAATCCACATCTGACCTGAATTAAGATGGGTTGTGTTGGGTTTATGTGGGTTGGGTTGGTGGGTTGGGTCGGGTTGGGTATGAGTTGTGTGCACCTCTAATAACCATTAGAACCAATGCCATTACTTGAGTTATCATTTGATGATTACTTGGCTGTTTTTTAAATCTTTAGGACCAAGTCTATGAACCTTTGCGCTCCACTCCCTCTTACTTGAGTTATCATTTGATGACTACTTGGCTGTTTTTCTTAAATCTTTAGGACTAAGTTTAGGAAACTTGTGCTCTACTCCCTTAAAGAAATCATTCTTCTTAAATTATCGTTATGTGTGCGTATGGATTCTAATGCAATAACGTGAGTGACAGTCGTCAATAAAACACATCTGAAAATTATTGTTTTGTAAGGCACAGTAATACTGTTTTTATTTTAATGATATTGTTAATGTTTGCCCTTTAAGGACACATGTTATATTAATAATGATGGTTATATGCTAAAGGACATTTTTTTTTAAATTTCAAATACATATTTTATCTTACACCATAAAAAATAGGTGGAATTCAGGATGGCTGTTTGGATAATTTAACAACCTAACATTTCCCTTCATTTTATATCGACAGTCAGTCCTTTAAGAATCTAGCAATGCACTCTACATTATTATTATTTTCCTTCTAAAATTAGTGCTGTGTTCATATTCTTCACCTATGGATGTGACAACAATAAATTAGTTTGATATTATGAGTGAAAAGGGGTATGTTAAAATGAAAACTTAAGATTTTTTTTTTCCTGCAAGTTTTTACATTTGTTTGACTCATATTGATTGCTTATTCGGGTTATATACGAAGATGCCCGTTCAAGTCAAGAGCAAATAAGGAGCAAGCAACAATCAAGCAAGCCCACAAGACCGATCCCTAATGGTAATACGTTGAAGAATCCTGTGCCAAGGAATCCACAATCACAGTCCAGAATGGCTCCTGCTAAGGGAACACTGTTGAACAATCTGAGACCTATCACTGCCCCTAAAAGACCCGATGAACCTAGAAATGGTTCAAGCCGACCCCTGGTGCAAAAAAGGGTTATACAATCCAAGCCTTCTTCACAACCTATGGTGAGTAATAGACCTCAAGCAAACTCTTCTAAAACGATTCCAATGAGAAATAAGCCGGCACCAGTTGTATCGCATTCTTCCGCTCAAAAGAATCGCATGCCTGAACACCAACCGAAAAGACCGATCCAGAGTGTAAATAATAGGCCAATGGTCTCATCAAAATCTCAGGTGCTTCCTTTAGTTTGTATTTTCTGATCAATTACTTTATATGTGCGTGTGTGATGATACCAGTATTTTTAATCCTTTCTGACTTAAAAAATTAAAATTGATGAAGCCTCCGAAGAATATCCCACCACAGCATAGACGTGAAGACAGAGTAGTTAGTAAGCAGCCAATGAAAAGAAGATTAGATGATGACGATGACGAAGGCGAGGCTGCGATCTCTATGATACGACAGATGTTTAAGTATGCGTTATTTCTATTATTTTCCTTCTACTTATAGTTATCTGGGCATCAGACTGCCTTCTATTTTTCTTTGCTCTCCATTTTCAAATTTTTTAATGGACCAAGACAGTAAATTCTTATGTCAATTCTGCCCATTTTGAAGTACAATAATAGGATCAACAATTTACAAATATTGGAGATAGTTATTCAACTTCTTTATGTTTTGTTATTATGTTATATACTAGTGTGTTACCCGTGCGTTGCACTTCGGTGTGTTGTAGAAAAATAATATTTTAACTATATTTGAAGAATATAATTTATTATGCAACATTTCATGAATTTGTTAAAATAAATGAATTATAAAATGAAATTACTATATTATAAATGTGTATGTTTTATGAGATTCATATATTTTAATAAAAATGAAATTATCATTTTTGCTGATAAAAATGAATAATATATTAATTTATTATTTTTTAGAATTCATTATTTATTAATCAAATAAATGAAAATAAACATTCTTAATAAATTTTGAAATTAATATTTTTATAAAATTTCATAAATAAATATTCATGTACATATATCCTGAAATTGACATTTAGCTTTTGATACATTTGGCTAAAAGATAAATGATGTATATATTAGATATCAAATATTACTTGAGAGAATGACGACTATTACCTAAAAATAAAAGTGTAATACCAAATACTCAATGCATTTGTATGCATTTAAAATTCTTGCAGCACACATTTATAAATATTTATTTATATTAAAAGAAATATTAAGCGAAAATTAGTCTAAAACGTTACAAATCATATTGTTTCATGCCTTACTATTTTTATTTTATCGTAAAACTTTTCAATTTTTTTTAACATTCATGTAAAAAAGATAATAAAATATGAAAGAAAAATATTTCTAATCAAAATATGGTATAATGTTTGTCCATTGATCAACTCATATTACGAATATAAATAATCAAGTTGTTACTTTTTGTACAAAAAACATACTAATTGAAAATATTTATTCTTTTTTCAATAATACAAAATACAAACATTCATTAATTATCATTAATTATAACATTATTCTTCATAAAATATAATTTAATAATGATAAAGAGTCCATTTGATTTACCAATTTTAGGAAGAAAAAACGTTGTATATGTTTGTAATCATGTACCAATTTGGAAGAAAAATTTGTATATAATTTTTCTGTATTGAAATAACAAATTTAAAAAGAAATAATTATGTATATTTTTATTTGTATTAAATAACTAATTTTAGAAAGAAAAAACTATGCATGTATTTCTTTGTATTAAATAAGTAATTTTAGAAAGAAATTTATGAACTTAAATGTAGAAAAATGTAAAAGTATCAAAGATAATTTTGTATATAATTATGAAAATATTAGATCATACCGACTTGAGTGAAAAAATAGTTTTACCATTTATATCAGTGCAAATGCGGTATACACATTGAATTATCATTTTTTATGATTTATTAGATCAATCAATAAATATTTGTTAATTGGAATTAGTTAAGAATTTTAAATTCAAGATCAATTAATAAATTCAAAATACGGAGTTAAATGTAAAATAATATAGGAAAATTTAGGAGAAATTCGTAAATAATTGTAAAAATTATTGAATGTTGGTATTTAAATGCAAAATAATAGGAGAGAATATTAGTAGAACATTGTATAATTTGTATATAGTTGTGGAAAATTAAAACTATATGGACTTGAATAAAAAAACTAATTTTACCATTTTTATCAATATGAATGCAGTACGCATGTAGAATTGTTATTTTTCAAAATTTATTAGATCAACTAATGAATATTCGTTAATTGTATTTATTTAAAAACTTAAATTTAAGATCATCTAACTAAATTTAATATATATGGACTTAAATGAAAAAATAACAGAAAAAACTTGCAAGAAATATGCAAACAATTGTAAAAATTAGTATTAAATTTTAATAGTAGAAAAGAGAACCAATAATTATAATAACAATAAATTGTGAGACGGGGAAATAAAATATCTGGAGTGAATTAAGGAGAGAGGAGGAAATACCTAGAATTAATAAGAGAGCTTTAAATTCTTCCGCTTTACTATTATTTAATAGATTAAGCTTGCATCATCTGTATTTTTCAACATTATTCGAGCCTTTGCTTATGTGTGCGCACATATCTTGTATACCATGCCCACCACAACTTTTACATATTTGAATGTGTAAATCAATCATTATGTTGTAACTGTATGATATCATCTATTTAGAAGAGCTTCAGATGTTCATGAAATCATCAAATGCAAACTATCTCAGGATTCATTTTAAAATTTTATGTAAACTATTTTGTGTGAAATTTTTTATGTTAAATAATTTTATAATATAAAGTTACGACGTGCATGGTCAATTTTAGCAATGAGGTTAACATTTTTTTGTAATGCAGGTACAATCCTAGAAAGTATGCAGACGACGACGATGATAGCGACATGGAAGCAGATTTTCATGAAATTGAAAGAGAGGAGAGGAGAAGGTAACTCAAATCGATTGATAGCATTTCTGTTTACACTGACAATTGCTCTTTCCATATGAGGTGTTTTAATATGGGAAATATTAAAGTATTTCTGCATTTGTATTTTATTGTACAGTGCAAAGATTGCTCAAATGGAAGATGAAGAGCAGGCTCGTTTGATTGAAGAAGAAGAGAGACGAGAGAGAATGAGAAAGAAGCAAAAACTAAAGCGTGGTTGAATGGATGGATAAAAACATGTTTATTTTTTGCGCTACTTGTAACAAATTCAACTTTGGCGCTGAACTGTTGTATACAATCGATGGAGACGTTAGAAAAAAGAAGAAAAAAAGATAAAGCCGTCAATGCTTGTGATTTTAACGTTTATGCTGTCCATGATAGTTGCCTAAATTTGAATCACTAATGCACAGATGGAAGATTATCCGAATCAAGCAATAGCTGCCTTGGGAATAAACTTCTACGGATGTCTGCTATTAAATATGAGGAATTGTCATTTAGTTATTAAAGATTATTGATTTAGTTATTGAGTTTTGCCTAAAATGATGCTGTTTTCTGCCTGAATTTTACTATGTTTTAACTCTTGATGGTTGTATGCATATGCTGCTCCAAATATTAGTATTTCACATTGACGGTTTTATCTTTCTTCTTCTTCTTTTTTAACGTGAAAATGGTTTTCAAAAGTCATGGATTTGATTCATTGAAGCATCATAATGATTACCCTACTTGAATACAATATTACTATCGTTATAAATAAATAAATGGTATCTAAAATAAGCCCAATATTCAAGTGGTTTAGGCAGTATGACACTCAATTGATTTTCAAATAGGTTAATTAATTTATTGATGACGTAACTGGTGATGTGACATACATAATATATGTATTTGGTGCTTTCAGAGATTGAATTGTAGAAATAACAAAATTGTTATTCTTGTTGTTTGTTAATTTGGATTTCAACATTTAAGTTGTATTTAACTTGTCATGCATCATAATCCACATGTGCACTTTGTCTTTAGGAGGTGCACGTGTCTTATAGAGAGATTTAAAATGTTTCGATTTGATACTAGAAAAGTTCACAAAACTATACGTAAATTTTAATGTGAACTTTTTGTACTTGTTCCAACCCACGTTTCAAGATATTAGGTTGATAGTTCAAATTAAATATTCAACTTTTGTTATGAGCATTTGAAAGTGTATTTAGAGCGAGATTCTTAGTAAATGAAATATCCATTTAAATTCTTTGAGTGGTCTGAAGATATCAATGATGCGATCTTTTTACTACCAGAAGTAAGAAATAGATCGGGTGATTCCTATTTTAGAGCAATAGCCAAGGGTCAAGGATCATGCTAAAAAGAAGTTATATCTTCTAATTGGATGATGAAGTTGAGGCCAAGTCTAAAAATATGAAATATGCTTGAGACATCCTTCTAAAACTATAGTAGTTGTGATTAAAGGGTTTGTATAAGTTAGAAGTGCAATTGTAATAAGAGTTTGAAAATATTTCTTCCCGTGTTGCACTATTATTTATCTAGAAATTTCCATTTCCACTTAGATAAAAGCGAGATGTTCAGGTATTTCAGATCAATAATTTCTAATCCATCTTGATTTTTTTGGTTTACAGACCAGTTCTCAATCAACAAGACAGTTCAAACTAGGATATTCCATTCTTCCTTTCCAAAGGAAGTTTATTCTTATCTTATCAATTTTACTAATCACCCAGTTTGGAAATCACAGTTTGGAAATCGGTAATAGGAAAACCAATAAGTTGGTATAGCCGATAAATCAAAGTTATTCAAAACTATTCTACTCACTCTCGATAGGCAATTGTATTTTCAATAAGTTGATATCTTTATTAACCTTATCAATAATAATGTTCTAATCTTCATTTGTTATTTTAACTTGTCTAATGAAGAATCCTACTTAAGGGCAGTTGCATAATGTAACCATTTAAAGTCTCAACAACTTTATTTGTAACATTCATGTTGTTATTCATATTAGAATTGAACTTTTATGGAAGGTATACTATGTCCTGAAAGCAGTTCAAAATTATATAAGGTTAGTTTTAAGGAAGTAATATGGTGAGATAGGTGGGAACACAATAGAATAGTGTCGTATGTGTAATGGAAGGTGGAAACACTATTGCTTGTAGTTAATTTAATTTGAGGAATGTATAGGTGATTTTATTCTTTTGGCAGTAGCTAATGTATTCTTGAGTGGTAGCCATGCCATATAATATGTATCTATCTTGTATAAATGCCGATTGTGATTTACTGATTGGTTTGCCCATTTATTTTCAACATATTAGCTATCACTTTGGTGATTATTTTAATGAAGCGATTGATTAATATATAGGACTGAAGTTAGAATGTTTATCTGGATTTTATTTTTCTGGGATAGTGGTAATATCTGCAAAATTGAATCTACTGAATTTGTTTTCTCTAGAATATAGCTCATCAAACAAGCTCATATTATCAGTCTTTGAGAGCATGCCTGAATTTTTGATTAAAAAACATTGAAAATCCATCTAGATATGGGCTTTATCATTCGACATCTCCTTAATTGCTTACCAAACGTCATGCTCAGTGAATTGTATGCCTAATTTACCTAGGAAGGGTTTATTACAAGGTATAATGATGCCCAGTCACTATTGATTTTGTATTTACTAGTCCTACCATAAATTTCTTTGAAATGCTTGGTAAATAAGTTGTTTATATCTTGTTTTTCTTGATATTCATTACCATTACCGTTAAAAATCTTAATTGAATTTTATCTTCTTCGACCATTAGCCGTACAATGAATCTTTTTGATGTTGTCATCTCCTTCTTTCATCCATTGTATACGAGATCTTTGTTTCCACATGATTTGTTCTTTATCCATACCTTTATATAGTTTCTTTTGTGGATTCACTAATATATATATATATATATATATATATATATATATATATATGAAAGAAACTCACAGGATTAAAATTTTGACTTCTAGGATAATTCCTCATAGCAAGCTAGAGTAGTATAAGTACCCAAGAACTCCAAGAGAAAATGAGACTAGTGAGATTGAAAAAGAGAGAGAAAAAGGAGCCTAAAAGTCATCATCTTGCATAAAATTCTTTGTTTTCTTTATGTGATATATATATATGAAAGGCATTGCGATCGAATTCCTCAATAATCAACTAGTAAAGTGGATGTTGGCATCAATTTTGTTACATCAAGTGCATTGGCAGTAAGGTAAACATAACGATCCGTAACTTTCGATAATTAAATTTGTTAATTTAATAAGATTTTGGTAATTAAATTTGGGAGAAATAAAAAAAAAATCTGTAATTTAATAATGAAATGGGCATTAAAATAAAGTGTACCAATGTTAATGTAAGTTGATTATTAATAATGTGTATGAAATTCCAATTCATTGTAATTTAAATGCCATGCTTGGTTATAAATTAAATATAAGAACATAAAAGTAAATATTCAATTAACCAAGAAAATAATACATTGATTAATAGTAATTGAATGAGATTTGTGTTATGAAATTAATTGTAACATTTGTTTGTTAATAATAACCTATAGGTGTAATTGAAAGTTGATGGTAACAATTATTGTATATTACCTATTTATTTAGCCTGATATTTTAAATTGGAAATAAATTTCAATAAATGTAATTAAATATTATGTTAATGTAAACTAAGTTAATTTTTGAAAATAATGTCAATTCTATTCATAATATGACAATTGGTTGAGTAAAAGAATGGAAATCAAGATTTATTATTTTATTTGAATTCAAATTATAGTACTTGAATTTATTACAAATAAATGAAATTAAATATTTAAATATTACGTTAATAGCAAATTAAGATGAAATTTGAGAATATTAATGTAATAAATCATGAACCAATGTAAATTTCATCCATCTGATAATAATGGATTGGATAATAGGATGAAAGGTCAATTAAGTGGAATTATTGGACATTTGATTTATAATTTCTGGATTTATTGAAATTGGAAGTAAAGATGAAATTATTGAAATAATTAACATGGAATTAACCTGAAAATTTGTTTTAAATTATTATAAATGTCTAAGCGGCCAAAAGTGATAAAATTTGTTAATTATAGAATGAGGGTTGAAAATTTGATTTAATTAATTTGATATTACTTAATTTAATTAATTGAAAAATAGCCATTTTGGCCATTGATTCGGATTTCGACGAAACCAGTTTTATCGAATCCATAACGGTGAATTATTGTAGGATTTCAAGTTTCATAACGATTGAACTTGTCGCTCGATCGTACGGACTCGAAACGCCTTGAAATAAATTAAATTGAAATTAATTTGAAATAAGCTGATTTTGGCATAACTTCTTCATATGACGGAATTAGGACTTGAAACCTGTTCCATTGAGTTTAAAATATTTAAAAACATCCATTTTGATATATGGGTTGGTCCATTTTCGTTCTGAAGTCGAAATGGGCTTTCCACGTCGGTATCGTTCAACTTTCCAAACCAATTGAGCCATTCAGTTCTATTTTGTTCTGCCTATAAATATATCGTTATAAATCATATGTCATATCTTATTCCTCATCTCTGTACGTATATAAATTTCTGTTGCTCCTCTTTCTCAATGGCTGAAAACCTTAATTTTCCCAATCCAATTTCAATTCAATTTCAACTTCAAAATTTAAACCCCTCAATATATATCGAATTATACATCGATTCGAAGCTGTCGATGAGCGTAATTACTGGTGTAATTCATTTCTCAAACCCAATCACCGTTTTTTCCAGAAATCGAGGTTGAACCTCTGCCGTCCATATTGGATTTTTGACGATCCAACGGTTGATCGCAGTCCGATCGACGATCGAGAAGCACCGTTGCGTAGAGCAT
This sequence comes from Allium cepa, assembly GCA_030765085.1. Taxonomy (NCBI): domain Eukaryota; kingdom Viridiplantae; phylum Streptophyta; class Magnoliopsida; order Asparagales; family Amaryllidaceae; genus Allium; species Allium cepa. The sequence continues at coordinate 670,812,694 of CM060941.1, read as the reverse complement.
GGATAGCAGGCCCTGTAGTTGTCATAGTTCGTCGTATCACAGCATTGATTCGCTAGAATCTGCCTGGAATTCGATCGACTTTTCATTGATTTTCGTGCAAACGGCGGAGGCAAGAAGGGCGCGATTCCTAGCATAGGTGGAGATAGTCATGGCGCACCTGATGATCATCCTCAATCGGGCTCAAGACGGAAGATGGTGCGTGCGTTTTTGATGGAGGCAGGTAGATGTTGGGTTTCGATGCATCCAATCGCTGCTTGGGTGAAGTTACGTAAATTAGATGTTGACGACGTAGTGGCTTCATTTTGGATCATATTGAAATTCCATACATTATGACGCTGGTTTGGACGAATTCGGAGACCGTTTAAATTTTGGGTCTAATTTGGATTTAAATTCGATTTAAATTCAAAGGTGAGTGTTTTAACCCACTCACAACTTCTAAAATTTCTTATGTTTGTTAAATTTAATTCTTGATGCGATTAGGAATTTATTTATGACTGTCTGGTATATTTTTAATCATCATCTCAGTTAAATTGATTTTATTCGAATTAAATTGTTATTTAATTTATTATTGCATATAAACTGCCAGTTAAATACTTGTTATTTATTATCAGTTTCTATATTGATATTTATGGACTGTTTTGGACGATGATTGTGATGGATGTTGATTGTTGATATTGGTTGAATAGATGTTAAGCTTATATCGTTATAAACTACAAGTTCGTTATGGATTATTATTAATTCGGGATTGCAGTTTGAAATGATATACAACCGTAAATATTAAACTGCGGATTGAAATGATAAATATCCATATCACTTGACCATAGGATAGAAAATTATATACAGATACCGTGGTATATATATAAAATTATTTTTGAAATGATTTCTTTGGTTTTGTAAAGAATGTATGGTTTTATATAAATATTAATTTAAGATATTATATAAATGTTATTTTATTCTTGATTTTAAGCTATGTACAAATTTGTTTGAATATAGAATAAGCTAAATAATAAGTTTGATTTTTATTGAAGATAATATGGTTAAGTATTTAAATTATATTTTAATATAGAGTTTATAATGATTTAAATAAATTAAGGTTAGAAGATAAATTTGAAATTTATTTGAAATTGAATTTATTTAAGAATTAAACTCAAATAAGTTTGATGTGAAGTTTATTAAATTTGAAATTTTAAAAGGTATGATATTTATAACTTGATTTTGGTTTAAGATGAATTAAATGAATATTTCAAGTATAAATAAGTTGAAGGAAATATTTAGTTATTTGTAATTTTAGTTTTATTTAAATGATAATGGATTGATTAAGTAAAATATTTCAAAACTAAATAATAGAAAATTGTATTTGACGTATATATACACACACACACACACACACACACACACACACACACACACGAAATATTTCAAAACTAAGTAATAGAAAATTGAATTTGATATATATATATATATATATATATATATATATATGTACGTACATATGTATGTATGTATGTATGATTACCAAACTTAGTTTTGAAATTGTTGAATACTTAAAGTTTGAAATATATTGAATTTGAAACGGTTTATTCTATGGATCAAATATGTTTTGAAATCGATATAACTTGGAATAGTTTATTTGAAAACTGAATTGTATTGAAATTTATGATTTGGGATTTGGTTAACTTTAAATTTAGAAATTCGAGTTGTTTTGGAATTGATTTGTGAACTTTAAGAAGCTATTTTATTATATAAAGTATTTTAATATTTAAACCATTTAAGTGATGGAAGTTATGTTTCAAAGTTATGAGTTTCAAAGTACTACGATTTGAAAGTGTTATATTTCAAATGTTTTGATTTCGAGGTGTTATAACTTTGAAAGAGCTATGATTTTGGAAAAGGATATATTTGAAATGAAAATGATATTGTATTGATTTGGTTTTTGAAAAGGCAATGATATTTGGTTTTAAAGTACAAACTATTTTGAAAATGACCGCGGTGTTATAGTAAAGTTTGGTTGTTAAAGAGACCGAGATCGTAAGTTGTCATACTCTCTTCCAACTCCGAAAACCACTTTAACAACCGTGCACGCAGTGGAGATTCCAGAATGAAGTAGGGTGACGGCGGCGTTCCTTGAGGTATATATGTGGACCCGACTCCCGCGAGTTGGCATAAGGTGGCTAAAACAGGAGCGATTCTCAGGCCGATGAGGTAGCCCCTCTTATCAGACACACTCCTTCGATACCATTCTATTACTTTGTGATTGATTGGGGCCCTTTGATTTTTGGGGGTATGGCTCGAGGTTGGCGGTAGCTGCGCTCTATGCATCACCACCAGCCCGTATGCGTAATTGGTATATCTACCCTAGCATTGCCTTGTTGTGCCATGTCACCTACCCTAGCGTGCCTTGTTCGAGTTTGATTTTCTCTCGTAGTCCATGGAGAATCCTCTGGTGGCTTCCCGATCAGAAGGGACTATGATACTGGATGGACTACTGGGACTATTACGTGTTAAGGGCTATATGGGTAACCCCTTAACGCTATTTAAAGTTAAGTTTATTTTACTATCGACATTATTATAATAGCGTATATTACTACATAGTAGATAGTTTAACGGATCCTTAGGAGATGTAAATCCCAAACATCTCTTAAGTTACTGCATTCACGTTAGAAACTGGATATGAGATGTCAACTCCCGTAAACATCTCTGACGCCGTTCCACTCATAGTATTTACAGTTGATTTAACTTACATAAGATCTTTTAGTTATGACTCGAGTGTTTTGTCCTTTCAATTCGCTCGGGTCAGCCTGAGCATTTCAGGGTTTGAATACCATACTTCTGGAGGATGAAGACGAAGATTGTATTACTATTATATACTATATTGTTCCACTGTATCACATTGTTCCGTTGCATTATTTATTATTCTCTGGAATGTGTAACTCTGATCTGTGTTGTATAAGTATAATCAAATGTTTTGTAAAACAACTTCATGAACTGTTATTTGATTATTACATTTTGTCATTCCGCTGTGAGATTCTGTTTTGTTTTATTTATTGCTCTGCTTTTCTTATTCACCCCAATAACAATCCGCTCTTTTATATGGTTTGAGTCTGACGTTTGTGGTTTATCTTCGATTTAAAGGGTACAAAAAGGTGGATGTTACATTTGGTATCAGATCTTTGGTTTAGCAAAACCTTAGCTTTGTGGGGTCTAACTCTTTACTAATAGGGTAGTAATACCCTATCATGAGTCACTGAGCGTATATATATATGAGAGAGCGTATTTGTTAGTGTTATAAGAAGTTTTGACATTGTGTTAATTTGTTCCGTTTGGTATTTATAAATTCTAGTTGGTGCATAGGACGCTATGACATCGATAGGGATTTCTAAACACTTAATAAGACAGACCGACACAATATTTGTTTTGAAATATAGGTAAATGAAATAATTTTGCCTATTGTATATTTTTATGTATAACATAATATATTTGGTTGTAATATATTGGTTGCTAGGTAGTGAAATTTATAAATATTGGTTGGAAATAAGATTTAAAATAAAAATAAATGAAATTGGAAATTTAGAACCTAAGTCCTAGGGTTTTTGAAAATTTATTTTGAATGATTTTGGCATATTATAATAATATTGGTTAGATGTATTTTCTGATATAAATATTTCAATATAATTTGAAAGAATTGTTTTAAAGAAACTTTAGAAAGAAAAAAGTTATGTACTCCCCTCTATGTCGCTGGGATCTAATATCAGTGATGGGTGCATGCATCATCGACATTCATTTTTGAGTTTCAAAGTGGGAAGGCTACTGTAGTAGTTTTACTGCAGATTTATGTTGATAAACAAATATAAATTTTAAATTGTTTCAAATATATTTGGATATATAAGTTGTAAGTGTATACATTTATCTATTATTTTAAAATGATTTGAGATTTAACCCGGTATTTAGTTCTTAAGTCTCCGTTAATTAATAGTTTCAATTATTGTAGTGAAATGGAATGTAGCTAATTAATAATTGGAACCTCTGATTAAAATAAAAGAATTAAATGCTAGGTTATAAATGAAATTTCCAAAATTTTGAAATATGTAAACTATAAAAACAAAAGATATGATTATTGAACGTTTGATTTATTAAAAGAAATAAGATAAACTTGTATAATTTTCAATTGCATTCTTAAAAAGCATATATATAACTTACCAAAAGATTTAAAAGTCGAAATGTCTGATAAGAAAATGTAATGGAAAAATTTATAAGTAAAACTTATGTAATATAAAGGTTCAATGAATTACTTTTATAAATAAGAATTTGATGTTATAGTGGTTATAAACTTAAGTTATGATTGAAATGCTACTAATTTAATAGAAATATAAGTATTATAAGTAATGATAATAAACTTAAGTAAATGGTTGAAGCTATTTATAAATAAAATAAGTAGAAAAGATAAGTACCGAAAATATATAATGTAGGCTTAAGTTGATGTATTGATATGCTAAGTAATTGAATTGCACATGAATACTATAAATAAATGAATAAATGAAATTATGTAATAAATGAATGAATGGAAATTGATTTTTTCCAAGAAATAAATGTAAACTAAAGAAATGATCATTTAGAAATGAAATTTAAAAAGAATGAACTTGATTTATTGCTTGGAATTGGACGTTTGTTTAGCTTTTGGGTTGTTTGGGATATGATACTTCTAATTGATAAGATGTATGAATAATCTGTTGAGTTTATCTAAGGCTGTTGAGTAAATGGTATACTTAATGGTTTATTTGTCATTTTATATGATTTAAAGTGTCTGAACCCGAACAAAACATTTGTTTTGCTTGCTTTGTATGAATGATTGATTACTTTGATTCCTTGTGATGATTATATGCTTGTTGTAAGTGATTGTTGCTATGTTGTAGTATTTTTTTTTGTTATTGGTTGAAACTTTAAATATTTCATTTTATATAATTATTAACTCTTTTTGGATTATATAAGAGAAATACAGGTTATGGAAGCAATTCCCACTGCTTTTGGTTTCATAAAATAAGCATTAATTGCTCGACAAATAGGTACGTGCTTGGATTACGGTCTTTCTAGCGGTATTATAATATTTTTCCCTTTGCTGGGATATACTATTTTGAGATATTGTGATATATATTGTTATATTTGATATTATATTTTCTCCCGAGCCTCTCTGTACAAAGGAGACTCTACCGAAATTTTCGTAAATATTGGACTTAGAAAATATTATGTAATATTTTCCAAACTTTTGTTACTAGAATATAAAAAGGATTTAATTATTATAAATTGATATATTTATTCAAATTATTTTATTTTTGTAAATTTATTGTTTATGAATTAATATTTTGAATAAGATATATTGATTGCTTAACTCCTTCTTTTTCCTACTTTTTCCTTTTCGGTGATGAAAAGTTTTGAGTGGGGGAAAGTGTAACGACCCGTAATTTTCGATAACTAATTTTTTTAATTTAATAAGATTTTGGTAATAAAATTTGGGAGAAATAAAAAAAAATCTGTAACTTAATAAAGAAATGAACACTAAAATAAAGTGTATCAATGTTAAAGTAAGTTGATTATTAACAAAGTATATGAAATTCTAATTCATTGTAATTTAAATGCTATGCTTGGTTATAAATTAAGTATAAGAAAATAAAAGTAAATATTTAATTAACCAAGGAAATAATACATTAATAATAGTAATTGAACGAGATTTGTGTTATGAAACTAATTGTAACATTTGTTTGCTAATAATAACTTATAGGTGTAATCGAAAGTTGATGGTAACAATTATTGCATATTACCTATTTATTTAGCCTGATATTTTAAATTGGAAATAAATTTCAGTAAATGTAATTAAATATTATGTTAATGTAAATTAAGTTAATATTTGAAAATAATATTAATTCTATTCATAATATGACAATTGGTTGATTAAAAGAATGGAAATCAAGATTTTTTAATTTATTTGAATTTAAATTATAGTAGTTGGATTTATTGCAAATAAATGAAATTAAATATTTAAATATTATATTAATGGGAAATTAAGATGAAATTTGAGAATATTAATGTAATAAATCATGAACCAATGTAAATTTCATCCATCTGATAACAATGGATTGAATAATAGGATGAAAGGTCAATTAAGTGGAATTATTGGACATTTGATTTATAATTTCTAGATTTATTGAAATTGGAAGTAAGGATGGAAATTATTGAAATAATTAACATTGAATTACCCTGAAAATTTGTTTTAAATTGTTATAAATGTCTAAGTTACCAAAAGTGATAAATTTGTTAATTATAGAATTAGTGTTGAAAATTTGATTTAATTAATTTAATATTAATTAATTTAATAAATTGAAAAATAGCCATTTTTTCCACTGATTCGGATTTCGACGAAACTAGTTTCATTGGATCCGTAATTGTGAATTATTGTAGGATTTCAAATTTCATAACGATCGGACGTGTCATTTGATCGTATGGACTCGAAACGTCTTGAAATAAATTTAATTGAAATCAATTTGAAATAAGCTGATTTTGGCATAACTTTTTCATACGATGGAATTAGGACTTGAAACCTACTCCACTGAGTTTAAAATATTTAAAAACATCTATTTTGATATATGGGTTGACCCATTTTGGTTCCGGAGTCGAAACGGACTTTCAGGTCAGTATCGTTCCAAACAAATCGAGCCATTCGATTCTATTTTGTTTTGCCTATAAATATATCGTTATAAACCCTACGTCGTTTCTTATTCCTCATCTCTGTACGTACAGAAATTTCTATTGCTTCTCTTTCTCAATGGCCGAAAACCCTAATTTTCCCAATCTAATTTCAATTCAATTTCAACTTTAAAATTTAAACCCCTCAATATATATCGAATTATACATCAATTCGAAGCTCTTGATGAATGTAATTTACTGGTGTAATTCATTTCTCAAACCGAATCATCGTTTGTCCAAAAACTGAGGTTGAACCTCGGCCGTCCATATTGGATTTTTGATGATCCAACGGTTGATCGTCGTCCGATCGACGATCGGGAAGCACCGTTGCGTAGAGCTTGGATAGCAGGCCTTGCAGTTGTCATAGTTCTTCGTATCACAACCTTGATTTTCCAGAATCTGGCCTAGAAGCCGATCGTCTTTTCATCGATTTTCGTGCAAACGGCGGAGGCAGGAGGGGCGTGACTCCTGGCATAGGTGGAGATAGTCATGGCGCACCCGATGCTGTCCTCGATCGGGCTCAAGACAGAAGATGGTGTGTGCGTTTTTGATGGAGGCGGGTAGATGTTGGGTTTCGGTGCATCCGATCGCTCCTGGGTGAAGTTACGTAAATTAGATGTTGACGACGTGGCGACTTCATTTTGGATCGTATTGAAATTCCGGACATTATGATGCTGGTTTGGACGAATTCAGAGACCGTTTAAATTTTAGGTCTAATTTGGATTTAAATTCGATTTAAATTCAAAGGTGAGTGTTTCAACCCACTCACAACTCCTAAAATTTCTTATGTTTCTTAAATTTAATTCTTGATGTGATTAGAAATTTATTTATGACTGTTTGGTATATTTTTAATCATCATCTCAGTTAAATTGAATTTATTTGAATTAAATTATTATTTAATTTATTATTGAACATAAACTACCAGTTAAATACATGTTATTTATTATCAGTTTCTATATTGATATTTATGGACTATTTTGGATGATGATTGTGATGGATGTTGATTGCTGATATTAGTTGAATGGATGCTTGGTTTATATCATTATAAACTATAAGTTCGTTATGGATTATTATTAATTCGGGATTGCGGTGTGAAATGATATACAACCATAAAATATTAAATTGCGAATTGAAATGATAAATATCCGTATCATTTGACCATAGGATAGAAAATTGTATACAGACACCATGGTCTATATATTTAAAAATATTTTTGAAATGATTTGTATGGTTTTGTAAAGAATATGTAGCTTTATATAAATATTGATTTTATATATTATATAAATGTTATTTTATTCTTGATTTTAAGCTATGTATAAATTTGTTTGAATATAGAATAAGCTTAATAATAAGTTTGATTTTTATTCAAGATAATATGGTCAAGTATTTAAATTATATTTTAATATAAAGTTTATAATGATTTAAATAAATTAAGATTGGAAGATAAATTTGAAATTTATTTGAAATTGAATTTATTTAAGAATTAAACTCAAATAAGTTTGATGTAAAATTTATTAAATTGGAAAATTTAAAAGGTATGATTTTTATGACTTGATTTTGGTTTAAGATGAATTAAATGAATATTTCAAGTATAAATAAATTGAAGGAAATATTTAGTTATTTGTAATTTCAGTTTTATTTAAATGATAATGGATTTATTAAGTAAAATATTTCAAAACTCAATAGTAGAAAATTGAATTAGATATATATATATATATATATATATATATATATATATGAAATATTTCAAAACTAAATAATAGAAAATTGAATTTGATATACATATGAAACTACCAAACTTAGTTTTGAAATTGTTGAATACTTAAAGTTTGAAATATATTGAATTTGAAACGGTTTATTCTGTGGATCAAATATGTTTTGAAATTGATATAACTTGGAATAGTTTATTTGGAAACTAAATTGTATTGAAATTTATGATTTAGGATTGGTTAAATTTAAATTTAGAAATTCGAGTTCTTTTGGAATTTATTTGTGAAATTTAAGAAGCTATTTTATTATATAAAGTATTTTAATATTGAAACCATTTAAGTGGTGGAAGTTATATTTCAAAGTTATGAGTTTCAAAGTACTACGATTTGAAGGTGTTATATTTCAAGTGTTTTGATTTCGAAGTGTTATAACTTTGAAAGAGCTATGATTTTGGAAAAGGATATATTTGAAATGAAAATGATATTGTATTGATTTGGTTTTTGAAAAGGCAATGATATTTGGTTTTAAAGTACAAACTATTTTGAAAATGACCGCGGTGTTATAGTAAAGTTTGGTTGTTAAAGAGATCGGGATCGAAAGTTGTCATACTCTCTACCAACTCCGAAAACCACTTTAACAACCGTGTACGCGGTGGAGATTTCAGAATGAAGTAGGATGGTGGTGGCGTTCTTTGAGGTATATACATGGACCCGACTCTCATGAGTTGGCATATGGTTGCTAAAACAGGAGCGATTCTCGGGCCAGTGAGGTAGCTCCTCTTATCGGACATACTCCTTCGATACAATTCTATTACTTTGTGATTGATTGGGGCCCTTTAATTTCTGGGGGTGTGGCTCAAGGTGGGCGGTAGCTGTGCGCTATGCGTCACCGCCAGTCCAGATGCGTAATTGGTATATCTACCCTGGCATTGCCTTGTTGTGCCGTGTCACCTACCCTAGCGTGCCTTGTACGAGTTTGGTTTTCTCCCGTAGCCCATGGAGAATCCTCTGGTGGCTTCCCGATCAGGAGGGACTATGATACTGGATGGACTAATGGGACTATTACGTGTTAAGGGCTATATGGGTAACCCCTTAACGCTATTTAAAAGTAAGTTTATTTTACTATCAACATTATTATAATAGCGTATATTACTATATAGTAGATAGTTTAACGGATCCTTAGGAGATGTATATCCCGAACATCTCTTAAGTTACCGCACTCATGTTAGATACTGGATAGAAGATGTCAAATCCCATAAACATCTCTGACGCCGGTCCACTCATAGTATTTACAGTTGATTTAACTTACATAAGATCTTTTAGTTCTGACTCGAGTGTTTTGTCCTTTCAATTCGCTCGGGTCAGCCTGAGCATTTCAGGGTTTGAAGACCATACTTCTGGAGGACGAAGACGAAGATTGTATTACTATTATATATATTGTTCCACTGCAACACATTGTTCCGTTGCGTTATTTATTATTCTCTGGCATGTGTAACCCTGATCTGTGTTGTATAAGTATAATCAAATGTTTTGTAAAACAGCTTCATGAACTGTTATTTGAATATTATATTTTGTCATTCCGCTGTGAGATTCTATTTTGTTTTATTTATTTCTCTTTTTTTCTTATTCACCCCATTAACAATCCGCTCTTTTGTACGATTTGAGTCTGACGTGTGTGGTTTATCGTCGATTTATAGTGTACTAAAAGGCGGGATGTTATAGTAAATGAAAGAAATTTAGAAAAAAAAGTCCATTTATTAATTCCACTAGGTCTTCTTTTGTGTTTACATAAACAATTCAGCCGCACAAAATAATATTTTAAGGGTAACTAGTAAAGGAGATTGTTGGTTTGATTTATTTTAACTAATTTTATTTTAAACTTTAATGCACATATACTTGTATATTATGTATCAAATTTATGTACATGTTATATGTACTATTTAGTTCAACTTTAATTTTGATTTATCAATTTTAATTTATTAAGTGTATGCATTCATAATGCAAACACTATAATATTATAAACAAACATTATAAACCATCTTAGGATAGGTATAAATAAGCATAGTGATATATGGTTATATCTAAGGCCATAATGTTAAGGATTTGATATAATGATTTTATCATGAAAAGTGATGTCATACATAAACGCATACATGCATGCATGCATACATACATACATTTGTTTTCGGCCATTAATAAAGGAATATATGTATTTACACATTATTTATATATTGATATATATATATATATATATATATATATATATATTTGGTTTTATTACATAGACATTACAAAATCCAAAGCATATTTTATATATGTTTATTTATATTTATCTGTGTGTGTTTTTTTTTAAATTTAAAACCATAAACATACATATGTGTATTAAAACCAAAAAAAATGCTTTTAATCTCGAGCATACAAAACATTTTTTTAAACTAGTGGGGAGATTATTATATGAACATATTATTTTTAATTAAACCGAAACCAATTTAATTTGTACATATGCATACATAAATACACATACACACACACACATATATATACATATATATGCCATGAGGAAAAAACAATTTCTTTATAAAATTATGCAAGTATAATTAATTATATATAATCTCTATTTCAAATATTTTAAATATTTATAATATTAATTTTAGTTTCAAACTTTTTTATGTCATGGTTGGAAATGGTTTATGATGTAAGAATGAAAATTATTTTTTAGTACATAAAGAAAATGTGTAACTTTCAAGAATTGCTGGTTATCAACATGTCGGTTGCTAGCCTTTCCTCTTCGGGTCACCTTTCCTTGTCCTAGAACTCGATGCAAATCCCAGCTTGAAGGGTTCCATCAATTCTCTAATGAAGATTAGGTTTTATAATTTATTTGTGTGCTGCAAATGGGAGATGATGGGGCTATTTATAACCAACATAAGATCATATATCTTCCATTGTTCTCTTGATGTGCACGTAATTGTGCATAATTTTACCACCATATTTATTCTTTCTAAATTAAATAAATGATCATATTGGGTATTTTAACTTGTTTAAACCAAAATCCATATTAATTCCAAATTGTCACATATTCGTTTTCATATAGGGGCAAAACGGTCATTTGTGTGCACATATATCTTTGATAAAAATTAATTGGAAATTTTTATATATTTTTGTAGGAATTTGGTCTCAAATAGGAGTGGTTTCATGAAGGAATATGCATGCACAAAGAATATAAAGGAATGAAGGTGGAAATAATTCAAAGTGAAGATCATGGAGGACCCCACCTACCCACCACCTTAATGTATAAATTAGAGGCTAATGAACATGCTTATGGAATTAATGGCTTCATGTACACTTAAATAATGATTAGTAGAAGCTAATGATTACTTGGCCTCCACACTTTCTCAAGGGTAGTTTGGTCATTCCCCAAATTATGGATTAGGGTTTCATGCATGTATAAATAACCCATTATGTTTCATGTAACCTCCTCTCTTACTTAGTCTCTTTTTAGTTAGTTTTAGGCTCAAAATAAAACCAAGCTCTCTTCTTTCTTTTCTTGGCTACTTAGCCGTTTCTCTTTTATGTAATTTTTTTATGCAACTTCAATACATGTTCTTTTTCTTTTCATGCTTATTTACTTTCATGTTGCAGTGTAGATTTATTTTTCATGCAAGTAGAATAGTTTTTCTTTATCTTGCTTTCCTTTTCTTTTTCTTTTTCTTTTTCTTTTTCTCTGATGTTGCAAGCTACATTTGTTCATATGATAACAAATATGAGAGGCTAAACCCCTTCAATTTAGGGGGTAATGAAGCTCTCTAATCATGTATCTTCAACTTAATTTGATGTTTATGCTCTCTTTTTGTGCTTGATGAGAATGATCGAAGTGGTTTAATGATGTTGTTTAGCTTTGAATTTGATAGTCTATGTTGTTCGTAACAAATAGGCTATGCTTAAACAAACAAAACACAGATTGCCTCTTCATTTACATATGATTATGGCAAAGAATTGATTGTTGAAATTAAAATTTGATGGCTTATATTTCTAATTAATAGTTAATAGGCCATGCTTAAAATAAATTTTGCTTTCAACTTTGTCGTCATATTTTACGAGATTTAAAAGTGTATTAGTGGTTGTGTTATAGTTTGATGGTTTATATTGAGCTAATTAATAACACAAATATACTGTACTTATGATAAGCACATCAACTAATTCACTAATGACAAGAAAAGAGAGATCATAACTTCATTTTGTTGATTTATGTGATCTAGAGAGTGGAAATTGCCTCTAAATTTTCTTAACACTCATATTTTTATCAATTTTCTTTTGCTTGTTTTTCTTTTTTTCTAGTTTAACATTCTTTTCAACCTTGGTTTAATTTGATTGAACAGATTTTTAAAATCATCAGTTCCCTATGGATCGACCAGTATTCGCCACGTGTTATATTCGTACACCGTGCGCTTGCGGTTATTTTTAAATTTAAATTCGTTGACGGTTTTCTAAACCAATAGAATTTTGTCGACGACCAAGTTTTTCGCACCGTTGCCGGAGAATTGTTTTGATTTTTATATTCTATTCTTCGAATTATTTTTATTTGATTTTTGTGTTTTTTATTTTGCGTGTTTGATTGCATTAAAAAAAATTGTGTTGTGTGATTATTGTTTACATTGTGTTTGTGTGTTGTTTTCTAGTTCTAGTTGCATTTTGCATTTGAAAAAAAAACTCCACAAACATTTCTTCAAATTTACATTGCATTTCATTTTTTGTTGTACAAACTTGCATTTCATTTACATTGCATTTCTATTTCACATTGCATTTCTGCAGTCCATAAACCTCTGTTGCATTGCCTCAGTGCACAGTGTTTCCTCTCTGTCACAAAACTGTGCCATACTCTTCACTAGAGTGCACATAACTCTGCACATCAGTGCACTCATATCATCAACCACATCTCCAGACCTCACTATTTCCACAACACTGCCACAAACAACCATAGCCTCCTCTACACCTGCCTGTCAACCGACTTGCTTCCACCATTTCACACTTCAAATACCACTGCCTCCATATACTGTTGCACACTTCTTCACTGCCTCAGTACATCCTATCCTCTACATCCACTCACAACAAACCACTCTTACATACCCACCTCTCGACAAACCTGACCACATTGCCTACTTCATTTCAACCATAACTTCCATTTGAAACTACCCCATTTCAACATCATCTCATTTATCTGTTAATCACATCAATATCAAGTTACTGCATTTCAACATCATTCCATTGCCCTTCCATACCATTCCACAGTCACAATTCTCCACCACCAATAGACTCTACAGCAAGTAACTTTAACACCCTTCCACCTTCTGCTTATAAAAACTTCACATCTCCCTTTCACCCGCCATCACCACACAACCATCCATTGTAAACACTGTTACCCAGTGTATTCAGCTCATCCCTGCTCATACATACTGCAGTTCCCACCTTCACATACTTAGTTGCAACTGTGCCAACTTCATACTTACAACTCATCACGGTGCTTTGACATCTCAGCTACAAACTATTACCAAACATTCATCTGCCTGCATTCACCACCTTAAAACTTCATCACCAAACAACTTCTCCACAACTTCAACTTACTTCTCGACCACTTTTGTCCACCATCCCCCTTCAATACATAACCCAACAGTCCCCATAGTCATCAAGCTACAATAGTGCCACCAACATAACTTTCTGACTAAAGCCACCATTTCATCAACCTAATATACTGCCATTCAAATCATTGCCGCCATAATTGTCACTGCACTTGATAACCTCTGTTCAACTCCTTTACCACTTTGTCACACAACTACCATCGACATCACCCAATTCACATACCACTGAAACACCAGATTGCACAACACCACCATCCCCAAAAAAATCGCCAGCGACTATCCTATGATCAATCAATTCGCGACATCAAAGTACCCCATGGCCATCATCCTCCTTACTGCCGCCTCAATCACCTGAAGACCGTCCTCCTCCGCCAACCTAATCGCCTGCAAAAATTCCAACAACTCGAGCATCTTAACCAACCACCAAGACCTACTCACTCAATTCGAATAGCTCTATCGCCTCCAATTGCAAATACCTCACCGTCATCTCTCAAACCAAAACTCATTCACCTGCCTCTGCCTTTGATTCAGGATCTTTATCTTTGATTTGGATTAAGTGTTTTGGGATTAGTTGTTTGATTTCGTTATCAGATATCGCAAACGAAAATTCGATTTTTGAATTTGAATTTGGAACGTGGAGTTTTGATTGAGTATGTTGGATTTTTGAAACGAGAATTGGGTGAAATTTTCTACGGCGGTATTTCATCTTTCTTGCTTTTGTTTTGATTCAATTTTTAGGCTGGGCGCGTGCTGTATATGTAAAATAAAATATTCAAATTTTGTTTTAGTTTTAGTTTTGGTTTTAGTTTTAATTTTAGTTTGAGTTTGAGTTTGATTCTAAGTTTGAGTTTAAACAAAAGAAAAAGAGTTTGCTCAATTTGTTTTTTTTAAGTTTTGCTTTAACTTATTCTTAAAAAAAGAAAAAAAAATTGTTTGTTTTATTGTTTTAATTTATTTTAATTTCCATCCCTCTATGTATAATGTATATATTTGGTGTTTAATTTCTTTTCAGGTTGCCGTACTAGAAGAAGAAAGCCCGCTTGCAAAAAAAAAACTGCTTTCTTGTTTACAATTTTCTTTCTATTTGCCCTGCATTGTATATATCTATTATTTTTGTTTGAATTGCATTGTTGATTGCTTTCATTTGAGAAAAAAATTCAAAAATCGAAAACAAAAACAAAAATTCATTGTAGTTACATTGTTAATACAGGTTTACTTTCTGCTTTTCATTTCATCTTACAATTTGATTAATAATGACGGTTAGACATCAATAACACTTAATTAAGTTGTCTTCTTAGAACAATTTAAATTCTTGGTGTCCAGGCTATGGTAGAGAAATAACCATTTATAAATATTACGTTGATTCGTAAATATATAGTGGTTGTTTCTTTGAAGGTACTTAAACCTTCGGCTGCATTGCTACGGTGATTCGTGGTGCACCGATAAATCCTGTCCGTTACCTGGCTGAGAACTATCTTGTTTATTTAAGACAATTTGTGATTATACAATTTTAGGTCAACTTAGAATGAATCATTTGTAATTAAAACCTTGCATTCATTTTGTTGCATTAGTTCATGCATATTTAAAAAAAAAATTCAAAATCCAAAACAAAAAAAATTGTAAATATTTCTTAACTCGGTTTTTTTCTTTTCCTTTGAAATTTTCAAATGATAATTCTAAAAAATAAAAAAAAAATTTACTTAGTTTTTTTTAGAAAATCCAAAATCCAAAAAAATATATAAAATCTTTTCAAAAAAAACAAAAAAAAAAGTTTGAAAAAAAATAAAAATCAATTTCCCTTTTGAAAAATAAATTCTATTTGTAAATTATTTTTATAACAGAAAAATTCTTGAAAATGTCCAAGTTTCTCCACTTACGTGAATTTTACAATAGTTGTGATAATCAATATAATCCATACAATTTCACTCAAAATTCTTGTGGATATTTTAACGACAACTATTTTGTAAATAATTCAAATTTTGAACAACAAAGTTTTCAAAACGATGATCAACCCTCGAATCTCGAAAAAAGCATTTTATCTTTACTTGAACTCTCTACACAACAAAATCAAAATATAAACGGTTTGTATAACTCATATTTGTGCAATAGTTCAAGTCAAAATAATCAAAATTTGAATTCGCTTCAAAATTCAAATGATTTCGAGTATAACCCATACCAATTCAATTTCGAGCTTCAAAATAAATTTCAAAATCAAGATGAAAATGTGAAGCAATTTTCAAATAATTTTGGGAATGGGAATAGTTTCAATAACGATACGATTGAAAATTTTGGTTATCAACAAATTCAAAATGAAAATTTTCAAATTAATAATCATGAATTTGATTTTGTTGACCAATTGGAAAAAGATAACGGGGATTTATTGCTTGAAAAATACAATTCATGAAAATCATAATCAAATCTCAACTTGCAAAGAATCAAATAATAATCTACCGTTTATCAAAATTGACAATTCTTGTTCTCAAGAAGTCCAAATCGAAAATTTTCAAGTTAATATTTACAAATTTGATTTTATTGAACAAATGAATGAAATTTACGATGATTACACGGATTTGTTGTTTGAAACATATATGAAACAATGTGAAAAACAAAATCAAATTTCAACGTGTGACGAGTTAAGTGATAATCCATCTTTTACCACAATTGACGATTTTCAGATAACAACTTTTGAAACTGAAAATGATGATCTTAATGAAGTTGTTGAAAACACAGTAATTGAGTTGGATTCAATTCTTTTAAGGGTGTGGAACCAAATTTAAAATTCGATCTTCCTTTTCTCGATTTTGAAAATTTGAATACAACAACTTTGAATTTTGAACTTGAGACAGGTAATAAAGTTGTTGATAATCCAACAAAGGAAGACGAATTTAATGAACACGAATTTTTTGGACTTTTGGACGACGAGTTGTTGAATTCCGACGGAGACGATGACAATCACCATTTTGATTTTGAAATCAATTACTCTGAAAATGTTTTCAATGGTATGCTTGAATTTCAAATTGGTGAAAATAAACTTGAACTTCAATCAATTGTTTTATCGACCCCAAAAATCATCGAAAACAAAACAACTTGTATAATTTTCAATAAAACAATATTCGTTTTTTCAAATCAGCGTTCAACTTCGAAATCTTTTATGATTTGGTTTTCTGCGCTTAAGCTGTATCTTACATACTTGGTGAGACAAATGAATCGGTACTTGGAAGACCGGTCCATTTACTCTTTAACGGCATATTTTCTGATGACTTGTAAATAATCATCTTTACATTTTTATTTAAATAAAGGTTATGTTTTTATATTTTCTCCTTCCAATTGGGTTGATTGTGGGGACACAGTCAAAATCAAGTGTGGGGGAGACTCATCTTCATTTTTTATTTTTTTATGGTTTATTTTTGCCTTTTCTTTTAAAAAACTCAAACTTTTTTTCAAAAAAATCCCAAAAACATATTTTCTTTTGATTTAGTTTTAAAGAAACATTATAGGATAAATATATGGTTTTGGTTTATTAAATTGGAATCTTTGAAAATTTATTTGTCTTAACAAAAATAAAAATGAAGTTTGATTTCAAATAATAATGGTTTAACTAGAATATAGAAAGATTCATATGTGTTAATTATGAAGTATATCCTAATTGAAAATCTTCGTTTTAAAAAGTGGTTGATTTAAAGTAAAGGATATAACATTTTTTTGTCTTATAAGTTAAATGGTGCTAAGATGATTTTGGAAAACTCTCTCTCTCTTAAAAAAAATAAAAAAATAACATCCAAGTATTCAATCTCATTTAAAAGTCCTCACGGTTATGCATGGGTGAATTACTTGGAATCTTTGATTATGTGCTTTCATACTCATTTAAAAGTCCTCACGGTTATGCATGTATGGAACACATGTAAAAAAAACAGACTTAATAAAACCCACCTACGGTCGATAGGTGTGTGCACGAAAGTGTGTGCACTCGCCATGCTCTGTACTCCCCTCACATATGCCCGAAAGGCAGTGCGTGGGTGGTATTTCTGGCCTCAGTTTACCTGAGCTAGGTGTGTAATTTTTCTTGCAAATAATGAGAGAGCAAGCAATTGAAATTCTAGCTCTATTTTTACTTAGTTGATTTGATTTGTTATTGAAAAGAAATGAAAATACCACTTTGATAAATTTTGATAATCAACTAAGGATCCTTTTCATAATTACACTTTGTTATCAACTGAAATAACGAATTAAACTATAATCAATTTGCTATGATAACTTGATTTTTGTTGGAAATTTTGATGAGTAAGTAACATAAATTTTCAAGATAATAGCCAAAACCTATATTTAACTTATCGTGTCGATTTAAAAATAAACCCTTCGTTTGTAAATATTTTCAAAAACTTGCATTCATCTCTTTGTAAATAAATCTTGAATTTTGTAAATATTTTCATCCTACATTTGGATTTTGTGGGTAGTATCCGCTGAAAATGCTCACGAGACAACACTCGTCCTACTGGGGACACCCAGAGGTTTAACGGCTTGTTGCATACGCTCAATGAAATCGTGCTTCCTTCGAAAACGGATTTACCTTTGTTTCCCTTTATTCGAGGATGAATAAAAAGATAAGTGTAGGGGTATTTGATGTGCACGTAAATATGCATATTTTTACCACCATATTTATTCTTTTTAAATCAAATAAATGATCATATTAGGTATTTTAACTTGTTTTAACCAAAATCCATATTAATTCCAAATTGTCACATATCCATCTTCATATAGGGGCAAAACGGTCATTTGTGTAAATATATTTCTTTTAGAAAAATTAATTGGAAATTTATACATATTTTTGTAGGAATTTGGTCTCAAATAGGAGTGGTTTCATGAAGGAATATGCATGGACAAAGAATATAAAGTTATGAAGGTGGAAATAATTCAAAGTGAAGATCATGGAGGACCCCGCCTACTCACCACCTTAATGTACAAATTAGAGGCTAATGCACTTGCTTATGGAATTAATTTCTTCATGTACACTTAAATAATGATTAGTAGAAGTTAATGATTACTTGGCCTTCACACTTTCTCAAGGGTAGTTTGGTCATTCCCCAAATTATGGATTAGGGTTTCATGCATGTATAAATAGCCCCGTATGTTTCATGTAACCTCCTCTCTTGCTTAGTCTCTTTTTAGTTAGTTTTAGGCTCAAAATAAAACCAAGCTCTCTTCTTTCTTTTCATGGCTACTTAGCTATTTATCTTTTATGTAATTTTTTTATGCAACTTCAATACATGTTCTTTTTCTTTTCATGCTTATTTACTTTCATGTTGGAGTGTAGATTTATTTTTCATGCAAGTAGAATAGTTTTTCTTTATCTTGCTTTCCTTTTCTTTTTCTTTTTCTCTCATATTGCAAGCTACATTTGTTCATATGATAACAAATATGAGAGGCCAATCCCCTTCAATTTAGGGGTAATGAAGCTCTCTAATCGTGTAGCTTCAACTTAATTTGATGTTTATGCTCTCTTTTTGTGCTTAATGAGAATGATTGAAGTGGTTTAATGATGTTGTTTAGCTTTGAATTTGATAGTCTATGTTGTTCATAACAAATAGGCTATGCTTAAACAAACAAAACACAAATTGCCTCTTCATTTTCATATGATTATGGCAAAGAAGTGATTGTTGAAATTAAAATTTGATGCCTTATATTTCTAATTAATAGTTAATAGGCCATGCTTAAAATAGATTTTGCTTTCAACTTTGTTGTCATATTTTATGAGATTTAAAAGTGTATTAATGGTTGTGTTATAGTTTGATGGTTTATATTAAGCTAATTAATAGCACAAATATACCATACTTATGATTAGAACATCAACTAATTCACTAATGACAATAAAAGAGAGATCATAACTCTATTTTATTGATTTATGTGATCCAGAGAGTGAAAATTGCCTCTAAATTGTCTTAACACTGATTTTTTTATCAATTTTCTTTTGCTTGTTTTTCTTCTTTTCTAGTTTAACATTCTCTTCAACCTTGATTTAATTTGATTGAATATATTTTTAAAATCATCAATTCCCTGTGGATTGTCCCATATTCGCCACGTGCTACATTCGTATACCGTGCGCTTGCGGTTATTTTTAAATTTAAATTCGTTCGACGGTTTTATAAACCGATAGAATTTTGTCGACGAACATCTCTCACATGTCACAAAGACCAAGTCAAATGTTCCCCTAAACCCCTTTGTATAGTCGGCCATGCCTTATCCGAGCTTCCAAACTTCGCGCCTAAAATAATGTATCATATTTATTAATTATTTAAGCTTATATATTTAATTAGATCATCATATAACAATTATATATTATTTTAATTAATTTTACGGCCTCAAATAAATAATAAAAAACACAAACAAATTGAATACAACATTTTTATTAATTTATAATATTTACAAATTAATTTCAAATCCGTTGAACCCGAAAAGTAGGTAACAAAACAGTTGCTGGCTCCTTAGTGAAAAATCGATTAACGGGAATTATTTAAAAAAATTAAGATACTGAAGCCCGTAAGGACTTTGTTGAAGTACAATATCGGGCACAAGTTCTATTGTTATGGATCATTTAGACCAAATCCAGTTTCTAATCTTCATTATGTTACAACTTGTAACGATATCATGTGCATGTTCTTTTTCATCATTAATATATCAAGAGTTTGGTCAATGGTCAAAAACTCTAATAATACTTAGTGTTAATTGGTTATACCACTTCAAAGCCCTTGGTTCAATATTGTAACATTTATCGACTAACCATTTTCCTCATACCAGAGGTTTTGACTTAAAACTGATTACTAATTACGGTGATACTAACCTTCTATAATGAAAGAGATAACCTCTCTTGAGTAGTGTTTCACTCTAAGTAGTTCAATGCATACCCAACTATGGTCGTGATGTGATCATGATGTGATGCGTTTAACCATAATTATGTACAGTCTAGTTACTTGTGATCCATTATACTCTCAAGTCTAAAGACTATTTATAATGACCCGGAATTTCACCGCTTTGATTTATGAATATTTAATTTATTTTAAATATTTAAATAATAGATTTTATAACTAAAATGAAATTTTTTTGAATGATAACTATAGATGGTGAAATGGTTTTCAAAATTTGTTTACAAAAATAATTAGTTCGAAGAAAAATAAAAAATGTGGCCAGAATTCGTTTTCCAAATTTTCGACTTTTTATCATCTAAAAGTTATCGATAATGCTGTAAACACTTTAGTATTAACATATATACATATTTTAACATAAGTATGGTTAGTATATATTTTGGTGTATATATATAAAGACAATGTGACTTTCTTTTTTATGAAAATAGAATAAAATTTTGAAAAGACTTTAAGGAAGAAATTTTGTTAAACATTAAGTACATGAGAACTAAATGCATGTTGCATCTAAGTGGTGAAAGGGGGGATAAGGTCCCTTGCATAAGGAATAAGGTGGAGGAAGGTGTTGGAATAGGATGTGGTGGCAAGCATTTGTAGAGAGTAGTGTA
Organism: Allium cepa; assembly: GCA_030765085.1. Lineage (NCBI taxonomy): Eukaryota > Viridiplantae > Streptophyta > Magnoliopsida > Asparagales > Amaryllidaceae > Allium > Allium cepa. The sequence goes on along the minus strand of CM060941.1, from coordinate 670,791,092 downwards.
CAAAGTGGTATTTAGGTAATTTTCTGGTTTCATTTTATATAAAACCTATTTTCTAATTTTATTCTATTTTTTCATTTCCTTTTCCTACTTTCCAAAAATTCCTCCAAGTTCCTAAACTACTCTTATGGCATTTATATTTAAGAAGCTAAAAAACTTCACATTTTTCAATTTTAAATCCACAAAACATTGTTTCAACACCTCCTTCTTCCAAAAACAAAGCCACACCACCCTTTTACCACCATGGCTGAACCATTCACCTCCATTGCTGAACTATGTGATCCACTTAGGCCACCAAAATCTCATTTTTCTAAAAGCAAAGCTAAGGCCTATGTCCGATTCAAGTTCTAGTAAAAGATCACATTGAGTTAGTAAGCTTTTGGATAGTTTTTGGTGAGTAAAGCTAACTATTTTGTCTAAAGTTACCAACTTAAATTATGATGTATATTTTGTTGTTAAATCATTGCTTGATTGGTTGGATAGGGTGTTGGTTTGGTTATATATATGTATGCTTGGATGTTGGTTTGACTTGTAAATAAAAGGAAAACTAGGTTGCAAGTTAAGACCTTTGCTTATGTCATGATATTATGGCCTATATATATGTTTGTAATCGTACATACAATGTTGTACACTAAAGAAAAGTTACATTTAAGTCGCTTGATATGCAACATTGAAATCCCTTGTTTAAATCGTGTTTCTTTACTTATTTTTTTAGAAAAGTTTATAAAAGTTTCAAAAACTTTACTTTCAGTTTTCAAAACTTTATTAAAACTTTATAAAAGTAAATTAAAATATACAAGAAAGAGTTTTGAAAGCTATTTGGAGTATGAAACAAGTTTTGAAATTATGGGCCATATAGCAATAGTCGCTATGGACGCAGTTCGTGAAAACAAACTCTTTTTGCATTTAAAAGTATTTTCACTTAAGTATCTTTTTGAAAAGTGTTTTGAAAACAATTTATAAGTAATAAAAAGTATTTATTTGTTTATATTATTAATGATTATTAAATTAATAAATTATGTAAGGTTATTAGTAATCATTAGTTAACAAAGGAGATTAGTACTTAATTATAAATTAAGTAAATTATAATTAGTTAGTTAATTAAAGATTAATTATTAATTAATGATTTATTTAAGGGTTAATTTTTATTTAATTATTAACTAAGGGTTAATTATTATTTAAGAAAGGTTTAAACATTTACTAAATTACTAATTAAGTTAAGATTTAAATCTTTATTAGATGAAGGTTTAATTTATTACTTAGTTATTAATTAATATTTAACTTCGTTTTAATTATTTATTTAAGGATTACTTATAATTTAATTATTTATTTAAAGTTTTAATCTATTATTTAATTATTAATTAAAGATTAATTATGGTTTAATTATTTATTTGAAGGCATATTATTATTTTATTATTTATTTCAAGGTCAATTTGGATTTTGTTACCCCGCCTTTTGATTAAGGCCGGGATACCAAAAGATTGGCTAAAAAAGTGGATATCAGGACTGGAGATCGATTGTGGACAAGGCTGTGATCGATATCGTCAAAATTGGACCATGCTCCAATCAAGGTGAGATCGATTGGGAATGATAAACAAGCTCGATGAGGCTACACTTCAAATTTCAGGTCAAATAGAGTTCGTATGCTCAAGTTATGGATTGATCGATGTTCATGGAAATCCGGTTCGTATCGATACTTTCATATCAATCGGAATGGAAAAGGAGAGCATACTTTGGATCGATGCTTTCCTATTAATCGAGATGGTTATGGTTATGGATTTCTTCGGATCAATCATAGTGCGCATCGATTGGATGGAGATGGCAGAACATGTTGGTGTGCTTCGTATGGATCAAGGCCGAATCGATACAAGAACAACCGAGGGATATAGACTTCATAGATACGAAGGATGAAGCAGACTTGATAGAGTTTTTGAAAAGCATTACATATCGATCCCTTATTGACCAATACGAAAGGCACACACAAAGGATGGTAGTATTGGATTGATTTGGAGTCTTGCATCAATCGTGTTCCAATCAATCGATACGAAGTGGTCAAGATGGGATGCAAAGCTTGGATTGATACGAACATCACGGATACTGATCTATACGAAAAGAGTATTCAGGGTGGAGCGTAAAGCATGGATCACGTGGATGGTAATCTGTGGATACGAAAGCTATGGATTGATGGATACGAAGTGACTTAAGCTACAAGTCCAAGCGCTATGAAATTTTCATCGAAGCTTTCTTTTTTACTCAAGAACGTCCTTGATCGATTCCAGCTCCATTGGGCTACTTTTGGATCGATACAAAATGCACTTGGATCGATCAAAATTGATCCCAAACCACTCAGATCGATCTGATGGGCCCACCTTCATGTGAGAAGAGGTATTCCAAGGTTTGAGGAAGATATTTCCAGACCTACTCCTATAAATAGCAACTCCGTGTCAATTAAAAAGGGATCTTCTTCTTCTCTTTTGGTGAAACCTTGGCATTTTGGTTATTGATTTCAAAGGCTTGTAACTGTAATCGTAGTATAAAAGGAATAAAAGGATTAATTCCAAGTGGAAATAGGCCGGAGATAGCCGAGCCACCATAAATTTCGTATCTTCTCTTATTTTCTTTCATTTTAATTTTGCTATTTCTTCATTTTTATTCTGCACACCATCTAGATCTGAGACTTTTGTTTGGATATTGAGGATTTGTGTGTAAACACTGGTGCTTTAACTACTTTTGGGGTTTTTGACCATTTTTGGCGCAAATACTTTGGTGCTTCCACCAAGAACAACGACACTCGCTACATAAGATTTGGAGTTCGGATTGGTAAAGCTAAAAGATCTGATCTAGGAGGAACCATGGCTAAGCATTCGACAAGGAGATAGAGAATGGAGAGGAGTCAGCATGAAATAAGTCATGAGTCTTCCTCTAGAGCTAATCAGGCTTCAATCTTCATCACTAGAGACGAGATGGAAACAATGCTGAAAGGCAAGAGGATATGGTACAGAACCTACTCCGACAGGTTGGACGAGCTGAAGTGTAAAACCGGAGGAGTGAAGTTGTACGGAATGCTAGAAATGAGGATCACGAAGATGGAGCAGCAGAAATAGAGGCAATCTAGAATCAAGACTGACGAAACGAAACAAACAGGATGCGAGATAGAGCGGGACCATCGGGAGAGATCCCTGAACTAGGGGGCATGCCCCTGAATCATGCTGGCTCAACTCCAGGGAGGATACCTGGCGGCGATGTGTAGTTTGGCATTGGTCGGGATATGGATGCTCGTCCAGAAGGGTGGGTTTCAGGATTCCTTCATGGACTCGAGGGGCAGGATGGAGATAGCAGACAGAGGCTACCACTTGATGACAACGATAGGTTAGAGGACATGATCAGACGGGCTATGAGGGGGGGATGGGTGAATAGAGATTTGAAGGATGTGAATAGGCGCCTCTTTGCTCCTACGTTCAGGCAAGCTAGGAATCTACCAGATTTCAAACTACCAACGTTGGAGATGTATGATAGGATAACGGATCCCACTGTTCACTTGACAAGGTATATGAGGCAAATGGAAGTGCTAGGGGCATCAGAAGAAGTCATAGCATGGTGCTTCCCTTTGTATTTGATGGATATAGCAGCATTATGATTCAGACAACTAGAAAGCAGTTCTATTGGCACATTGACCGAGTTGATCGAGAGGTTTATGAGGCAATTTCGGGTCCACATCGTGAGACCCAAGAATGTGATGAATTTAACATCGATGAAACAGTGGAAGGGAGAGTCATTTAGAGATTTCTTACCCAGATTCAATGCAGCAATGGCTTTGATGGATTTACCTGATCCTTCGATGGTTTTGATGATAGCAGTTTCAGGGATTGCCGATAATTTAGAATTTAAGATATCGTTGGAGTAGGATCCACCAATGGATCTCCGGGAGTTATACCATAAAGCGGAGAGGTTTCTTTGATAGGAAGATGCAAAGGCTGAAAGAGAGGGGAGAGAGGTTGAAGTTTATACAGTAAAAGGTGGAGGTCCACCAAGGGAGGATTCAAACAAGGACAATAGAGGCAAAAGGAAAATGAATAACAATGATAACACATCGCAAATGCAATGAAGGGAATCTAAATTTTCTTCATACATGGATTTGACTGAAATCTGGAAAGGATTTACTTGGATACACGAGGGCACCTCCAGTGTCTAAGGCCGAAAAATGGGAACCCTCTGAATATGAGCGGGCTTTAGGAAAGCATTGCATATTCCATGAGCTGGATGGGCACAACGCGAACGACTGCATGCATCTGAAGGATATTATTGAGGAACATATGAGGAATGGTCATTTGCAACAATACATAACGAATCGAGCTGTGACAGTGGAATAGGAACGACCACCGACCACCTCAAATGAAGATGGCATTGAATCTAGACATCGTCATAAGCTCATTATCCGCTGATTGGATTTATGGCATGGAATAAGTGATAAACCCCAAGGTAATACGGTTAAGTCACTTACACATGTATGGGATCGAGGACGGTCCCTAGGCATGCTCTGAGATGATGATAAACGCGATGCTTGGATTTATAAAATCTTGGTTTTCTATTTTCTACAAACTCTAGTTTCCTTTTTGGTACTATGGTTATTTAGTTTTTTGGTTTTTATGAACTTTTATTTTGTCAATTGAACTATGTGATGATTGGATTTGGATTAATATAATAGATATTACATGTCATGCGTGTATGGTCCCGATTGGAGAGACGAGGCAATAACCACGAGTTACTTCGTAGGAGAGCGATGGAACGGACTCAAACATTGAATAAAAAGAGTTCTTGAATGAAGAGTCGAGGCCGAAGGATACAAGTCCTCGACTAGGGAGTCGAGGCTAGAGATTATAATTCCTTGACTAGAGAGTCGAGGTCGGAGAATACAAGTCCTTGACCAGAGAGTCGAGGCCAGAGAATATAGGTCCTTGACCAGAGAGTCGATGCTAGAGAAGGAAAACCATGGATGGGCCCTCGATTGGTTATTCGAGGCCAGAGTAGGATAAAATGACCCAGCAAGGTCTATGGAATTCTTATTTACACCTTTAGAGGTCCTGGCTTTGGATAAGGGCCCGGAGCGGCCTTGGATTTTGGACATCAACTCGAAGAGGTCATGGATTTGGTTATTGGTTACTGGATATGGTTGGATTAGGAGTCGATTGTCGGGTTTGGATGAGTATGGAATTGGCTAAAGATTTGGTTACTGGATTCGGATACGGATATCGCCTCTAAACCGTCGTGGATTTGTATAAGGACATGGCACATGGCTAGAATGGCTTGGTAATGGATTGGATTATGGTTTGAATGATATGGCTATGGATGGAATATGGACTTCGGATGTCGGATTTAAAGCAATTCAAAACACGCCTTCTTACATAAGGCATGTTTTGGGTGGCAATTGTTACCCCACCTTTTGGTCAAGGCCGGATATCAACCACTTGGCTAAAAAAAGGATATCAGGATTGGAGATCGATTAAGGACAAGGCTGTGATCGATACCATCAAAATTGGACCAAGCTCCAATTAAGGTGGGATCGTTGGGAATGATAAAAAAGCTCGATGAGGCTACACTTAAAATTTCAGGTCAAATGGAGCTCGTATGCTCAAGTTATGGATGGATCAATGTTCATGGAAACCCGGTTCATATTGATACTTTCATACCGATCAAAATGGATAAGGAGAGTATCTTTTATCTATGCTTTCCTATCGGTCGAGATGGGTATGGTTATGGATTGCTTCCGATCGATCACAATGCGTATCGATTGGATGGAGATGGCAAAACATGTTGGTGCGCTTTATATCTATCAAGGCCAGATCGATACAAGAGAAACCGAGGGATATGGACTTCATGGATGCGAAGGATGAAGCAGACTTGATAGGGGTTTGGAAAAGCATTTCATATTGATCCCTTATTGATCAATACGAAGGGCACACATAAAGGGTGTAACGACCCAACTTCCTACGCCCAGGAAGAAGTATCGTTATTAAGAAAAGAAAGAGGTGAGAAAGTAGAAAAGATAGAAAAGAAAAGAAAGAAAGAACAACAACATCAGAATCTCACAGCAGAATGGAATAAAATATAATACATCAACATAAATATTACATAGTTATATATACATTAGAGTTATCCAATATCATACAACATGACTATCATATACATATCTGTCAGGACATACATCTCAAATACATCATAAACTAACTAACACAGCGGAACTATAAAGATATGTATGCCTACAACGCTGAAGCCTCCTGCTCCATTGCTCCTCCAGAAGTCATCAAAGCTAACCTGAATCCCTTGGCTACCCGTAAAAATTTGGGTACCCGAAAGTTTATGAAAAACAAAAAATAAACTCCGGGTCAGACATGGGTCTGGTATGAGTAAACGGGTTAAAGTTGTTTAACTTTGAAAATCATTTAAAAGAAAGGTATCACGTAAGACTCCCCACAAATAAATACGGGTAAGTTTTTACCTTACGCTAACCGAAACATTTCATAGGAAATCCAGTGATATTATAATAGTGTCTAGGGTTTTCAAGTAAACTACAGAAATAGCTGAAATGCTTACATCTCACATTCCAACATAGTTGGGCACAACTAATTCGTACGGCACTTATTGGATTTTGGATTCCATACAATGGCAGGGCTACTGGGGTACCGCCCGTCACAGTACGTGGCCTAGATCAACGTACCGAGGATTACTCCCTTCATCCCCTGCAACACAAGGCCGGAACCATTCCTTACTGAACAGTCCCAAACAAGATAACCCCGCAGTTGGTGTACATCCAACCGCCCACAAAGCCGAATAAAAAGGGACATCTAGACAGGGGAAAATCTTGTCCTGCTTGGGCATGACCCACCTAACCTTGCTGCACCTCCCCTGTTTTAGCCATTCCCGGTTGATGAGGCTTGAGGCTACGATTACCTTTATAGAACATATCGCTTAGAATGCTCATCGTCCGCCTGACGATGTGCTGAAAGCATTCAATCCATACAAGTTCGTTCCGGGTTCGAACGAAACCGAAGGCATTATCTCGTTACACTCGTTTTGGAATCACCCTCAGAGTTAACGACGATAACCCTTGCATTCTGAAAGCACCATCTCGATCTTCACTTCAGAATTTACGACCTAACGTTTAATTTGGATCGATGTGTTTTTCGGAATATCAATTGGATACCCGATCCCGGTCTCATCGAAATCCAAACGCCATTTTAAAGTACAAGTTGTCTAATTAACTTAACAATTTAAATTTAACAATTGAATTCATATAGCAATTTAACACAGATAAATAACATCAGATAATTCATATAGCAATTTAACACAGATAAATCATACACACTCATCACAGGTATAAACAGAATATCACAGAACATCACAGATATAAATAAACATCGGATGCAATCAATATAATCATCGATTCATATCAACAAGTGTGATTCGTTTTAAACTTAATTGCATACTTAAACATAAATTATATTTTATTCATGCTTAACCAATTACGATTAATTAACTTATTTCAATTTATTAATTATTCCTTAATTAATGAATTAATTCTTAATTACAAATCAATAACCTTAATTATTGATTTATAAAACTTAATCACACAATTAATTATTATTAATTGCTTAATTAATCATTTGTTATTAATTTACTTAATCGTTCAATCATTAATTATTTATTTAATCAGTTATCTTTGATTTGTTAATTAACCAACTTCAATTGATTAACTAAAATCTTGATTTCAAATGATTTTATACATGATTATCATTAAATGCTTTAATTACAAATTCATTTAAGTTTTAAACTACTTAAGAAATTTTCATTCTAAATTTTATTACATACATAATTAACTTCTATTTTAAATTAATTGCTCAATTTTGTTTCTGCAAAGTTTCAGAGTTCATCAACGTTTTAAACAGTTTGTTTAACACCTAATAACAATGTTCTCGTGTTAAAACACTGAATTCCATTATTATCATTAATTATTAATTATCTTTCACTTTAAATTAATTTCCCAATTTTGTTTTAGCAAAACTTCAAGATCATCAGAGTTCAAAACAAATGGTCTAATACTTAATAACATAGTTTAGGCTTAACCTAATTACTTATACTATCACATTACAGTTAGCCCAATTTCTGCAAATTCAAACCCGAACACCCACGCGCATGCCTCGAGTAGAACTCGAGACTTTCTTGCAATTTCACGCAATCCTCCCCTGCCTCTCTTCTTCTCCCCTGTTTCTCAATTTAACTGTTTCTCTTTCTCTTCTTTTAAAAACTAAAGTTTAATTTTATAAACTGTTAAAACGTAAAACCCACGCGCGTACTCAACACACAACTCAGCAAAACCCCGAAGCAAAGGATGATAATACTCGAGTTTTCCTCGAGTCGACTCAAAACACGACCATCTCCGCCGCCGTGCACGTGCACGGCGGTCCACCACCGCACCAACTCCTTGCGACGCCACCAGCAAGTGGCAAAACCTCCCCTTACTCCATTACAAAACCCAGATCCACATAAATCTTACGAAAACGAAATTCGACTAAAAAGTCGAACTGTCACTCAAACACAGTAGACAAAATTCGCCTCGTCCATGCGATTGCGATCACCAGAAATTCCAAGACTTCGGCCATAGCTTGCCGACACCACCCCCTAACTTCTCCCAAACCCACGCGACACTCGGTTGCGCCATCGTGTCACAATCATCAAGAAACCGAACCCAAAACATACAGTACCCAAAACCCTACCTTTGCTTTTTCCCATCAAAACTTGCATTCGAAAATTATTTCAACAATTTTCTGTTAATCTCCTACCCATATACTAGCTACATGCAAATTTTCATCAATAATTATGGGATGAAACACCTGATATTCACATATATACAATTTTGCTTCACTGACTAATTGTACTGTGGAAAGTTGATTAAAAATTATGATTTCTGTCCTAAAAATCATGATTTTGTATGTAGTTTCAACATATAAATTCAAGTTTGTAATTCAAGATATTCGAATTTTTAATCTTTGTTTCATGTTTACTGTAAATTGAAATTTACAGTGTTTACAGACACTAAAAAAAATACTCCACACCTAAATCTGAAACTTAAACTAATTTATTAGATAAGTAACTAATTAAAGTCAAGAATCTTAAATAAGGTTGGTTATATTTACTGTCTTTTATTTATTTCTTTTTGTCTCAGTAAAAACAATTGAAACCTGGAAGAACAATTATAAGCACAACTTGCAGTAAACATCCCAGAACATTCAACATATCAATTCCTCTCAAATTACTTATTAAAGTTATATTTTTTTAAAACTGTTTACTCACCAAAAGATTGCTGAAGAAACCTGAAACAGAGGATGGTAAGAAAACTGCAGTTGCAAAATTTTGAATTTTCCAGTAACCTCTTTTCTTTCTGCACTTCATTTTGACTTTTCTTCTTTGCTTGAATTTGTATTTGAACTAGAAATATTAAGTTTTATTTATTTTCTTTTCTTACTTCTGCTCAGTTTTGTTTCCTTGAGTTAATGACTGAACTAAGAATGAAATAAAAAAATGAATACATATATAACTTGAACCAGTTGCCTTCTTGCATAAGCTTGACATAATAAAATATCTTGCTTAATTATCATGTGTACTAAGACCAGACAAGGTTCAACAATTTCGGCTGAGAGTTATATATTTTTTTTTCTTTGCAGTACCATTTTAATTAACACATAATTAAATGCTAGCTGACACAAACCCATGATGCAAAGATATTTGCAGATTGTACTAAGATATATTCCATTTCATACTTGCATATTTCTTTTTATTATATTTGGACAAACTCATGTGAGCATATAAACAAAAATGTGTGTTGCAGGTTTTCATTTGTGCTAACATCCTATTAATGTTTGTAGATTTGGCCTGAACTAATGTTTCATTTTAATTAATACTAATGAGTATTTGCTGTCATGAATGTATACAAAGATATTTGCAGTTTTTGTTCATTTTGACTTCATACTTAAGTTAACATATAATTGATGTTTGCAGGTCTTCAAGGTTTCTTCATTGTTGCTGAGCAAGTTTGATTCCTTATGTTTATACATTTTATACTTATAATGCTTTGTTGACCAAATTATTTGTATCATACATTTGCAGGTTTTATTTTCTTATACCTATTATATTTGTACTTATATTTGTAATCCTACCTTTATGTTATATTTATATTAAATATAAAGAAGCTTATGATTATAACCATATTTAAAAGTATTTATATTTATATAGGAACTCATGTTAAAGATTTATAGGCTTATGTTATTTTAGTTATAAAATTTATTGTTAGAAATATTGCTTAAATCTTATTTTTATTTAAAGTTTACTCTTTCAATATTTGATTTGTAATGTACACTTTGTATTTATATTTAATATGGGTTGAATTGTATTATTGTACTTGTTACTATTCTAATCTGCATACATATACATTAGATAATAAATGTCATTAATATATAAATTTTAATTTAATTGAATAACACAGATTTATTTTTGAATATTGTCGAAAGAATCTTTTTTATATTTGAAGTTATATTCCTTTATAACCCATATACAACTAATAATATTCAAATTCTTATTTATTTATAAATGAAAAACTTATATTTTTATTAAATTAGATTAAAAACTTATTGTAATAATAGGGTCAAAATTCTGGGATGTCACATTCCTCCCCCCTTAAAAGAATTTCGTCCCCGAAATTTAAACAACAGTTAATTCAAAAGTTTAGTATTAACAATCCAAACATACATATCATCCATACAAAAACAAACAATCAAACAGTCAATTCTAACAACAATACTAGCTATCCGGACAAAAATCTGGATAAGCTTTCCTAAAATTATCAAGAGTTTCCCAGGTACAATCTCTGGGATCCTCACTCCATTGTACCTTAACGAGTTTCACCACTATGTTCCTGAGTTACTCTCGTCAAGATCTACAATCTAAACAGGATTTCTAACTACAGTTTGGTTGGGTTCTACTTCTAAATCCTCCTGAATAACTGGTTCTATTACCAAAGATGGTTCATGAACAAATTACCTCAAATGCGACACATGAAATACATCGTGACCAGACATCCGTTCTGGCAATTCAATCCTATAGACTACAGTTCTAATTCTTTCCAATACTCGGAATGGACCAATATATTTCGGAGTAAGTTTTCCTGTCTTTCTGAATCTTATAGCACCTTTCATTGGGGAAACTTTAATAAAAACTAAATCTCCGATCTCAAATTCTAATGGTCTTCATCTCTTATCTGCATAATTCTTCTGACGATCTTGAGCAGCTTTCATTCTTTTCTTGATAAGCTCAACCTTTGCAGAAGCTTCTCGAATTAGATCGGGTCCAAGTACAAGTCGATCATTCGATTCAATCCAACAAGATGAGAATCTACATGGTCTTCCATACAGAGCTTCATATGGAGTCATCTTAATACTTGCTTGATAACTATTATTATGAGAAAATTCTACTAAATGAAGATGGTCTTCCCATGATCCACCAAAGTCCAATACACAAGCTCGAAACATATCTTCCAGAATTCGATTAAATATTCTCCGTCTGTCCGTCCGTCTGAGGATGATAGACTGTACTTAATCTCAAACTAGTTCCCATTATTGATTGCAAAGCTTCCCAAAATTTACTAGTGAAAATAGAATCACTGTCACTTACTATGCTGATATGAATACCATGCAATCTGACTATCTCCTTCAAGGAAATTCTTGCCAAGGAAACTGCAGTACGAGTCGCCTTAACTGGAATAAAATGAGCATTCTTTGTTAAACGATCCACAATAACCCATACTCCTTCATTTCCTTTCCTGGTCCTAGACAATAGAATCCATTGAGATCATTTCCCCTTTTCAATCTGAAATTTCCAAAGGTTGCAATAGTCCGCAGACTTTTGTTGATCTTCCTTCACTTGCTGACAAATTGCACACCCATTTACAAAAGCAGCTACATCGTTCTTCATATTCGGCCACCGGAAAACTCTCCTCATATCTTTATACATCTTCGAAATTCTCAGGTGACTATTCAATTTGGAACGATGACTCTCAGCTAAACTTCTTGTTTCAGTCCATCAATATTAGGCACACACAAACGACTATTAATCCTTAAAATACCTTGACATCTGAATTCCAACCATCTTTCTGTATCAATACTGCACCCAATCCAACTAAACATGCATCCGTATATACTTCAAATTTTCTCTTCCCATCCAGAATAACAAGTACTAGTGCACTAGTTATCCTTGTCTTCAAATCCTGAAAAGCTTCTTCACACTGAGGTGTCCATTTCAATTTGGTTCCTTTTCTTGTTAGCTTGGTCAGATGTGAAGAAATCTTGGAATAATCCTTAATGAATTTTCTGTAATAGCCAGCTAAACCCAGAAAATTATGAACTTCCATCAATTGCTTCCATACTAGAATAGATTCTCCTTTCGTCGGTCTACAGAGATATCTTCACCCAAAATAATGTGCCCCAAACAATTTAACTTCTGATTTCCAGAAATGGCACTTTGAAAATTTTGCCTTTAACACATGCTTTCTCAGAGTCTCCAATACAATTCTTAAACGATGTCTGTGCTCCTCTTCCGATTTGGAGTAAACCAAAATATCATCAATGAATGCCAGCACAAACTTATTCATCACAGAACCTTAGTGAACCATCCGATTTAGTGACAAACACATCAGCAGAGCCCCAACAAGCAAAACTGGGTCTTATCAAACCTTTCCCTAAAAGATCTTGCGTCTACTTAACCAACTCTTCTCTCTCTCTAGGAGACATTTTCCTACTGGACGGAATCACCGGCACAGATCCTGGAATCACATTAATACGAAACTCAATCTCTCGATGTGGCGATAGACACATAACTTCATCAAAACATCAGAAAATCTTGAACCACTTCGATTTTCTCACTTTATCTTGAGAAGTCTCAACTCCTCACAAAAGATTACACAAATGAATTCCAGAATTGTCGCACAATGCTCTGGCAATTCTACCCAAATAAGTTTGTTCTCTCTTCATAATCCAGAACAGCCAAATACTGTTCAGGTCCATCCATCGAAGAAATGAATCCACTCTGCTACCTCTGAAATCACTTCAAGAAAACTGCTAACCAACAAACCTTCTCAACAACACACAGAACACTTCTAACTATAGGACTAATCCTCAATGTCCAAAGACTTCTATTCAAAGCTCTTCGCGAAACTTGGGCCTCAATCAAACAAAAATACCCTACTGAACTTGGTCACCATTTCGAAACGGACTTACTTCCTTAACTTGTTCCAAAGATACATCTTCGGAGACATCCAAACTCACTGTGTCTCATCACACAGCTACAACACCTTGAGATATCTAGATATCATGATTTGGTCACTTCCATCCGATAGATCCAAACTCAAACTCATCTAAATCCACATTCCAACAATGAAATTCTCACATCATCCAAAGCTCATTCGAGACGGTAATAGGTCTACAGTCTCGACAAATACACTCCAACTACAAATATTCAACACACCAATCATCGGTAGTCGTGTTCCACACACCACTACCCTATCTACCTTATAACTTATATTGGAATACCCGAACAGGTAACCCAATAAATAGGTAGAAATAAATATATATATATATAAAAAAATTACAAATACGCTCTCTCAAGAAAGAAATCACTCAAGAGTCTAGGTATTCACTCAACCTAGCGCTCTGATACCACTGTAACGACCCAACTTCCTACGCCCAGGAAGAAGTATCGTTATTAAGAAAAGAAAGAGGTGAGAAAGTAGAAAAGATAGAAAAGAAAAGAAAGAAAGAACAACAACATCAGAATCTCACAGCGGAATGGAATAAAATATAATACATCAACATAAATATTACATAGTTATATATACATCAGAGTTATCCAATATCATACAACATGACTATCATATACATATCTGTCAGGACATACATCTCAAATACATCATAAACTAACTAACACAGCGGAACTATAAAGATATGTATGCCTACAACGCTGAAGCCTCCTGCTCCATTGCTCCTCCAGAAGTCATCAAAGCTAACCTGAATCCCTTGGCTACCCGTAAAAATTTGGGTACCCGAAAGTTTATGAAAAACAAAAAATAAACTCCGGGTCAGACATGGGTCTGGTATGAGTAAACGGGTTAAAGTTGTTTAACTTTGAAAATCATTTAAAAGAAAGGTATCACGTAAGACTCCCCACAAATAAATACGGGTAAGTTTTTACCTTACGCTAACCGAAACATTTCATAGGAAATCCAGTGATATTATAATAGTGTCTAGGGTTTTCAAGTAAACTACAGAAATAGCTGAAATGCTTACATCTCACATTCCAACATAGTTGGGCACAACTAATTCGTACGGCACTTATTGGATTTTGGATTCCATACAATGGCAGGGCTACTGGGGTACCGCCCGTCACAGTACGTGGCCTAGATCAACGTACCGAGGATTACTCCCTTCATCCCCTGCAACACAAGGCCGGAACCATTCCTTACTGAACAGTCCCAAACAAGATAACCCCGCAGTTGGTGTACATCCAACCGCCCACAAAGCCGAATAAAAAGGGACATCTAGACAGGGGAAAATCTTGTCCTGCTTGGGCATGACCCACCTAACCTTGCTGCACCTCCCCTGTTTTAGCCATTCCCGGTTGATGAGGCTTGAGGCTACGATTACCTTTATAGAACATATCGCTTAGAATGCTCATCGTCCGCCTGACGATGTGCTGAAAGCATTCAATCCATACAAGTTCGTTCCGGGTTCGAACGAAACCGAAGGCATTATCTCGTTACACTCGTTTTGGAATCACCCTCAGAGTTAACGACGATAACCCTTGCATTCTGAAAGCACCATCTCGATCTTCACTTCAGAATTTACGACCTAACGTTTAATTTGGATCGATGTGGTTTTCGGAATATCAATTGGATACCCGATCCCGGTCTCATCGAAATCCAAACGCCATTTTAAAGTACAAGTTGTCTAATTAACTTAACAATTTAAATTTAACAATTGAATTCATATAGCAATTTAACACAGATAAATAACATCAGATAATTCATATAGCAATTTAACACAGATAAATCATACACACTCATCACAGGTATAAACAGAATATCACAGAACATCACAGATATAAATAAACATCGGATGCAATCAATATAATCATCGATTCATATCAACAAGTGTGATTCGTTTTAAACTTAATTGCATACTTAAACATAAATTATATTTTATTCATGCTTAACCAATTACGATTAATTAACTTATTTCAATTTATTAATTATTCCTTAATTAATGAATTAATTCTTAATTACAAATCAATAACCTTAATTATTGATTTATAAAACTTAATCACACAATTAATTATTATTAATTGCTTAATTAATCATTTGTTATTAATTTACTTAATCGTTCAATCATTAATTATTTATTTAATCAGTTATCTTTGATTTGTTAATTAACCAACTTCAATTGATTAACTAAAATCTTGATTTCAAATGATTTTATACATGATTATCATTAAATGCTTTAATTACAAATTCATTTAAGTTTTAAACTACTTAAGAAATTTTCATTCTAAATTTTATTACATACATAATTAACTTCTATTTTAAATTAATTGCTCAATTTTGTTTCTGCAAAGTTTCAGAGTTCATCAACGTTTTAAACAGTTTGTTTAACACCTAATAACAATGTTCTCGTGTTAAAACACTGAATTCCATTATTATCATTAATTATTAATTATCTTTCACTTTAAATTAATTTCCCAATTTTGTTTTAGCAAAACTTCAAGATCATCAGAGTTCAAAACAAATGGTCTAATACTTAATAACATAGTTTAGGCTTAACCTAATTACTTATACTATCACATTACAGTTAGCCCAATTTCTGCAAATTCAAACCCGAACACCCACGCGCATGCCTCGAGTAGAACTCGAGACTTTCTTGCAATTTCACGCAATCCTCCCCTGCCTCTCTTCTTCTCCCCTGTTTCTCAATTTAACTGTTTCTCTTTCTCTTCTTTTAAAAACTAAAGTTTAATTTTATAAACTGTTAAAACGTAAAACCCACGCGCGTACTCAACACACAACTCAGCAAAACCCCGAAGCAAAGGATGATAATACTCGAGTTTTCCTCGAGTCGACTCAAAACACGACCATCTCCGCCGCCGTGCACGTGCACGGCGGTCCACCACCGCACCAACTCCTTGCGACGCCACCGGCAAGTGGCAAAACCTCCCCTTACTCCATTACAAAACCCAGATCCACATAAATCTTACGAAAACGAAATTCGACTAAAAAGTCGAACGGTCACTCAAACACAGTAGACAAAATTTGCCTCGTCCATGCGATTGCGATCACCAGAAATTCCAAGACTTCGGCCATAGCTTGCCGACACCACCCCCTAACTTCTCCCAAACCCACGCGACACTTGGTTGTGCCATCGTGTCACAATCATCAAGAAACCGAACCCAAAACATACAGTACCCAAAACCCTACCTTTGCTTTTTCCCATCAAAACTTGCATTCGAAAATTATTTCAACAATTTTCTGTTAATCTCCTACCCATATACTAGCTACATGCAAATTTTCATCAATAATTATGGGATGAAACACCTGATATTCACATATATACAATTTTGTTTCACTGACTAATTGTACTGTGGAAAGTTGATTAAAAATTATGATTTCTGTCCTAAAAATCATGATTTTGTATGCAGTTTCAACATATAAATTCAAGTTTGTAATTCAAGATATTCGAATTTTTAATCTTTGTTTCATGTTTACTGTAAATTGAAATTTACAGTGTTTACAGATACTAAAAAAATACTCCACACCTAAATCTGAAACTTAAACTAATTTATTAGATAAGTAACTAATTAAAGTCAAGAATCTTAAATAAGGTTGGTTATATTTACTGTCTTTTATTTATTTCTTTTTGTCTCAGTAAAAACAATTGAAACCTGGAAGAACAATTATAAGCACAACTTGCAGTAAACATCCCAGAACATTCAACATATCAATTCCTCTCAAATTACTTATTAAAGTTATATTTTTTTAAAACTGTTTACTCACCAAAAGATTGCTGAAGAAACCTGAAACAAAGGATGGTAAGAAAACTGCAGTTGCAAAATTTTGAATTTTCCAGTAACCTTTTTGCTTTCTGCACTTCATTTTAACTTTTCTTCTTTGCTTGAATTTGTATTTGAACTAGAAATATTAAGTTTTATTTATTTTCTTTTCTTACTTCTGCTCAGTTTTGTTTCCTTGAGTTAATGACTGAACTAAGAATGAAATAAAAAAATGAATACATATATAACTTGAACCAGTTGCCTTCTTGCATAAGCTTGACATAATAAAATATCTTGCTTAATTATCATGTGTACTAAGACCAGACAAGGTTCAACAATTTCGGCTGAGAGTTATATTTTTTTTTCTTTGCAGTACCATTTTAATTAACACACAATTAAATGCTAGTTGACACAAACCCATGATGCAAAGATATTTGCAGATTGTACTAAGATATATTCCATTTCGTACTTGCATATTTCTTTTTATTATATTTGGACAAACTCATGTGAACATATAAACAAAAATGTGTGTTGTAGGTTTTCATTTGTGCTAACATCCTATTAATGTTTGCAGATTTGGCCTGAACTAATGTTTCATTTTAATTAATACTAATGAGTATTTGCTGTCATGAATGTATACAAAGATATTTGCAGTTTTTGTTCATTTTGACTTCATACTTAAGTTAACATATAATTGATGTTTGCAGGTCTTCAAGGTTTCTTCATTGTTGCTGAGCAAGTTTGATTCCTTATGTTTATACATTTTATACTTATAATGCTTTGTTGACCAAATTATTTGTATCATACATTTGCAGGTTTTATTTTCTTATACCTATTATATTTGTACTTATATTTGTAATCCTACCTTTATGTTATATTTATATTAAATATAAAGAAGCTTATGATTATAACCATATTTAAAAGTATTTATATTTATATAGGAACTCATGTTAAAGATTTATAGGCTTATGTTATTTTAGTTATAAAATTTATTGTTAGAAATATTGCTTAAATCTTATTTTTATTTAAAGTTTACTCTTTCAATATTTGATTTGTAATGTATACTTTGTATTTATATTTAATATGGGTTGAATTGTATTATTGTACTTGTTACTATTCTAATCTGCATACATATACATTAGATAATAAATGTCATTAATATATAAATTTTAATTTAATTGAATAACACAGATTTATTTCTGAATATTGTCGAAAGAATCTTTTTTATATTTGAAGTTATATTCCTTTATAACCCATATACAACTAATAATATTCAAATTCTTATTTATTTATAAATGAAAAACTTATATTTTAATTAAATTAGATTAAAAACTTATTATAATAATAGGGTCAAAATTCTGGGATGTCACAAAGGGTGGCGGTATTGGATGGATTTGGAGGCACATTTTATATAGATCATCTTCGTATCGATCGATATGAAGCGATCAAGATGGGATGCAAAGCTCGGATCGATACGAATAGTATGGATACTGATCGATACGAATGGAGCGGTCAAGGTGGAGCATAAAGCATAGATCACATGGATGGTAATCCGCGGATACGAAAGCTGTGGATTGATGGATACGAAGTGACTCAAGCTACAAGTCAAAATGCTATGAAATTTTCATAGAAGCTTTCTTTTTCACTCAAGAACATCCTCGATCAATCCTAGCTCCATTGGGCTATTTTTGGATCGACGAAATGCACTTGGATCGATCAAGATCGACCCCATACCACTCTAGATCGATCTAATGGGCCCACCTACACGTGGGAAGAGGTATTCCAAGGTTTGAGGAAGATATTTCTAGATCTACTCCTATAAATAGCGACTCTACGACAACTAAAAAAGGATCTTCTTTTTCTCTTTTGGCAAAACTCTGCCATTTTGGTTGTTGATTTCAAAGGCTTGTAACAGTAATCATAGTATAAAAAATAAAAGGATTAGTTCAAAGTGGACGTAGGTCGGAGATAGCCGAACCACTATAAATTTCGCGACTTCTCTAACTTTCTTTTATTTTAATTTTTCTACTTCTTCGTTTTTATTCTCTACCTCATCTGGATCTAAGATCTGTATATGGATATTGAGGATTTGTGTGCAAACACTAGTTCTTTCACTTCTTTTAGGGTTTGTTACCATTTTTGGCACAAACAGATTTAGTTATTTATTTAAATGTTAAATTTTTATTTAAATAGAGAGTTTCCATGTTATTTAATTATTAAATAAAGGTTTTAATTTTTTTTAAAGTTTTAAAGCACTTCCTTTCTAATGATCGATTTGTTTTTAAATCTAAGGGATTTCTCTGTCTGTTACTAATAAGTAACCACAAATGAATACATAACCTAATGACGTAGGTTAATTGAATAGAACACCGTTCTACTATTTTAATAATTTTAACATGTGTTTAGTAGAAAAATTTCTGCCTGCTATTATAATGAATTGGACATTACCTATGTATTGATTGATTGTTATCTATTAATCCCTTCTACATATCTACTTGTTATGTAAATACACCTATTATAACTTTGAAAGTTTAATTGAATTGAATAAACTATTGTGGTCGTTAAGCCTCTTTTTTGATTTTGAGAAATCTACAATTTCTATTTTTTTCGTGATAATGGTTTTAAATTAATTTTTATATTATTTAAAGAGTTTTAATTAAAGTTATCACTTACTCATAATGTTCAAAGTTTATTACCCTTTTAAACATGATATTAAAGGATAATTAAGAAATTATTTTATTAAAGGTGTTTTGAAGTAATTTAATACCTTTTAGATAATTGTTTAAAGTCAATTTTTTTTAATGAAGTTTAAAGATAAATTTAATAGAGGATGCTTTGAATAACAACTTGTTTATTTAAAGATGTTTTAAACCTTTGTTTATCAAAAAGGACTTTACCAATTAAAATTTATTAAAGGAGTTTCGTTTTAAATAAGAAAATTTATGAAATTTGTTTATAAATTGAAAAGTGATTTTCAAATTTGGAAAGAAATTTATACATGGTTTTGGATATTTATAAAGGTGTTTCATAAATAAAATTGGAGATTTATAAAGAGTTTTCATAAATGGATTTGGAATTTTAGTACAGGAGATTTCAGAAATGAAAGAAATTTATCTAAAAAGGATTAATAGAAGAGGTTTATAAAAGAAATTTAGATTTGATTTCCTTGAACAGACCTTCTTAATTATGGTGGTATGGACCAATCGTTCCATACTTAACACTGAAGGAATAGTGTTTAAGTTTATCCATATTTTCATTTCTTTTTAAATAACTTTTATTTGATCTTTTAATACGATTTGGAAATAAGAAATCTTTCATAATGTTTTGTAAATATAATTATGCCAGTAAGATAAGCGTACAAATATTTTGATAAATTATTTGGAAAATATTTAAATAAATGAATGATTTATTTTGAGGCCTATTGTTGCTATATAAATACTAAATCTTAGAATTTTTGTTGATTGTGTATTTGATAGTTAAATAAGCGACTACCAAATTCTTGGCCAGTTTTGACTTAGAAAGTAAATAAGTGCTTCACGTGTTCATACAGTTTGAGTTCCCTCAGGAGAATTATTCGCATGAAGTGTCTCTACCTTTAAGGGATATATCAGAGATCCCTTTGGGACACTACTATAGTTCGCTTATTTCCAAAAGAATCGAGAATGGATCAACCAAAAATTATCGGTTGTTGGTTCAGAGAAATTGGGATCAAATATATTATTTGAAAACCACTTTGAACCAGCATATGCATTCATGTGGAAGACATATTGAGGATGTTCTAAGATGGAGCTCTTTAAAGTGCAATAGCTACTTCTACTAATTTCGAGGGTGATTCCAAAATGTATGTAGTAGAGGTAGTGCCTTCGGTTTTGTTCAGACCAAAAACGAACTAGTATGGATGAATGCTTGCATTGCATCTCTACCTGTAGGTTCGTGCTAACATTCCAAGTGGAAATTGCTAAAAGAAGTAAATCATTGCCTTAACCTCACACTTTGGAAATGGAAATATGGTAGACGCATCAGGGCTATGTGGTGATCCTATTAGGGTGTGTCATCACCTTTCTTGATTATCATATTATGGATTTGGTCATGCATGAGAGCTCTCTACAAAGTTTAGGAACAATCAAGGTGATGAGATATTTGATACTATCCAGTAAGGGGTAGGCCAATTCTGTGTTAGCAGAGGTCGAAAGGTTTTTGTCTCAAGTACATTTTATCAAATGGTGTACCATTTTCAAAAGGTAGTCCCTTACCTTTCTATTTATTGGAATGGATTCTCCAATAAGCGCCTTCGGTTTTCGACTGTATAACTATTATTGTTGTGATGTACACACATCATAACTACTTGATTATTGGTATATTAAGCTTATAAACATTATTATAATATCACTGGATCTTATAATATGAAATATTTTGGTTATTGTAAGAAAAAAACCCGTCCGTTTTATATGCGGCATGATCTTGCAAGATACCTTTTATTTTAAAAAAGGTTTTCAAATGTAGAAATCCATATGATTGATATAATTGAGCTTTCTCATGCTGGTTTACCAGACTAATCCGAGCGTCATTATCTCATAATGCTCGGGTCAGCTCGAGTATATTTTCCAAATTTAGCTGGATGATTTAAACCTTTCATGCCCCCAAGAAGTAGTCACCTATCTTTTACTTTTCGACTGCTTTGTTTTCTGCCAATAATTATCAACAGTTGTAAGGACAGACTATTATAATTGTCCAGGCTGATAATATGTTAGTATACTATGATGTTATGTATAATAAAGATGATTTTTTTGGTAAAGATCTTATGTTTATTGTATATTCCTCTTTACGATGTAAGATTCTGTTCTTTTGATTTCTTTAACCCCAAATGGCCTATCTTTCAGACAGTTAAACAATTGACATATGAATACCAAGGATGTATTAAGTGTCGTCTTTAGGTGTAAGAAAGGCAAATCGTTACACTGGTATTACAGCTTAGGTTGTGTGACGCCCCACATCCATGCTCACAATAACAAAGAGTATTAAAAGGAAATACTGTCTGTTATTACGAAGAATAAGGCTGGATAAGAGCGACCATTCGTAGTTAGGCCTTACGCTAGTATTGGTTATCTCGATAGGAGTGGTATATATATATGTATATATATATATTTTCCATCTCTTTGTTTACTTACTCCCATCAATATATTCAATTCCAGTATAAAACGAACGACGATGGTTCATAATAGTTCAGGACTCATATATAATAATAACTCAGATATGCAAAACACAGAACACAGATAATATAAAATCTCATATATGTATAACTGAAGTCAGTTATAATACATGTGATACAACTACAACTGTCGACACTGGAAATTACATATACAAGTACATTATTGTAAATAATATACATGAACACATATCATCCTATAAAATAACACCGACTACTCCAAAAGATATGAAGAGACTTCATAGCTTAAGCAGCATGCCAAAGCGAGACATCATCAGCCTGTAATAACTCGGTCTGACCCGAGTATTAATTCAAAAGAAAATAGTACACGGATCAGTCTAATTCAAGCTCAGTAATTAATGCACGGAAGCAATAACAATTAAAATAACAAATAGACGACAATCCCTATAAATCTCGCATATCCAATCCTTTAATAAGAAAATCGGATACGGTAGATATAACACGTAACAACATTAAACAACGAATCAGCAAAGGCAAATCATCAACAAAGATAAATTGGAGGATTATCAATGAAGATTATTAGAAAACTACAGAGTTACCTAAACAGCAATTAACAGCAAAATCTAATCATTAAATAAATAATTAGAAACACATAATCTATTTATCTAATAGATAATCAGAAAACAACAGAATAATTAAATTAAACCAAATGAAAATACAATTTCAAAATATATTGAATTGGCCACATGAAACAATTCAAGCAATTGAAATTGTCAATTAAAACGTCAATTCTGATTGGCTGTAGTACACGCTCACGTGCACTGCCTCGCCACTACAGCATATGACGTCATCACAACTCCAATTATTTATACTAAACTCAATCACACAACTAAGTGCGTGAAGTTCAGCAAGCGCGTTGCGGCAATCAACGCTACAAAATGCATGTATACATAGCTATATAAATCAAAGTGCACAAGGGCAGATATACCAAAACAAATGCAACAGTAAAAAGAAACAAACTCAGCAATTCTCAAAGACCAAGGCATAGTACACAAGTGGCCCAACAAATCCAAACTGCAACTACAACACGTTGCAACTATACTTGAAAATGCACAACATACATATGAACCAAGTTCATATATATACAACATATAAAATGCAGAAGTAATCATCACAAGGAGGCAAAAATAAAAAACATGGCAAAGTTCTTACAAACCCTCAAAGACAGTGATGCACAACAACTACATGAAACAAATATCCAAACTACTTCAAATGGTCAAGATAGCTACAATGAAGCTGCAGTAACTCGAAACAACTAGAAACTGCAAATACATGAAGGCAGCAAATACAACTGATCGAAGGTGGCAACTTGGAGCATCAGACCAAACAGTGCACAAAGGCAGTGGTACAAACTACATAAAGTCACAGCAGAATGAAGGTGAAAGCACTAAAGATAAGGCAATACAGCATGACAAAAATGCACAGATCACACTCGAGTGCACTGAATTGAGACAATGCAAACTGTAACACAACAGTGAATAAAGGCATACCAAATGAAACAATGAACAAGACTATAAGATGAACCAGACCAGGCAACAAGCATACAAACTACATGAAAAGATCAATGAAAACCAGAAGCAAATCACATCCACTCTTATGGCAAAGTTCTCACAAACCCTTAAAGACAAGGATGCACAAATCCAAGAACTCAACAAGGTAAACTCTGAACTCGAAGCGCAATACAAAGCAGAATGTGATCAATCAAACTTCTGGAAGCAAAAGGCAGAAGAAAAGGGAAGCGATGATCATGGAACTTCAACCTTATGCTGAAGGGCAGGGTCATACTGCAAAGTTCAAGACGAAACCAAAGACAAAGAAGCCGAAGTCAACAAGTAGAAAGAATAGAACCGGGTCGAGTTCAAATGCAAAAAGCTCAAAGTCATGATATTCATGAAATCAGTGAATGAAATCAAGTTTAAAAAGTCAAGGCCGATACACAAAATCATATGACCGAAGCAACTGAAGCCATGGTGGCCATGAAAACCAAGCTGTGCCGTGATAACCAAGCAATCAAGGAATCGAACCAAGTCACAGTTCAAAACCGCGTGAATTGATAAAGTCAGAGAAATCATCACCATTCAAACGAAATCAAATGGCTGAAGCAAAATGTTGAATTAGAGGTGTGAGTGAAAATCACTCACCTTATCTCAAGGAGCGCAAATCCAGCAGCCAAAATTCCCTTTTCCCTCCGCTTCAGCTCGCCTTTGCATGGCCTGACCAAGCTTCAGGAAATTTCGAAACCCTAGCAGCCATTTTTTTCGTTTATTTTGTTAAGGCTTGCGTAGCGAAAAGAATGGAGAAGGAGGAAACGACATCTTGCTTTGATAAATCACAGCACTAATGAGAAAACGTTGGCCAAGATTTTATTTAAAGCCCATATAATCCTTAACAGATTTTTAAAAGAATCTCAACCCGATTAAAACTCCCAATAGCAAATAGCTAGAAAATTTAATCGTCTAATGACGATAATTAACTGGTGCAAAACCCCGGGTCGTTACAGACTCCCCCCTCCTTATAAAAATTGCGCCCCCGTAATTTTCATAATTAAAGTCGTCAATAATGATTATTTTTCTAACATAAACTGGTTAAGCTAGAAAAATAAAGGTCAAGAACACAAACGTCAAAGAAATCTTTTAATTTCATAAAATAAATTCACAAATTCTCAACAAAATCTAATTATTAAATAAATAATTTGAAATAACAAAACTGAATAAATACAATTATTAGCAATATTTAATTATTAATTAGATAATTAGAATACAGAAATCACAAAACAGCAATATCTAATTATCGATATGATAATTAGAAAACAGCAAAATCTAATTATCAACAAAGATAATTAGAAAACACAACTCACAAATCGCAAAACCGCAAATATCTAGTTATCAACCAGATAATTAGAAAATACGAACTTCATAATCAGCAAACTCTAACTATCAACAGAGATAATTAGAAAATAGCAATTCAATATAATCAACATAATTTAGAATCAATTAGAGACTAGAAAATCTCATAATCAGTAAAGTTAGCAAATATCTAATTATCATATACGATAGTCAAAAAACAACAAATATCTGATTACCAAAAATGATAATCAGAAAACAACAAATATCTAATTATCAAAAACGATAATAAAAAAATAACAAATACCTAATTACCAAAAACGATAATCAGAAAACAACAACTATCTAATTATCAAAAACGATAATCAGAAAACAACAATATTTAATTATCAAAAAGCGATATTCAGAAAACAACAAATATCTAATTATCAAAAACGATAATCAATAAACAACAATTATCTAAGTATCAAAAACGATAATCAGAAAACACAAATATCTAATTATCAAAAATGATAATCAGAAAACAACAAATATCTAATTATCAAAAACGATAATCAGTAAACAACAATTATCTAATTATCAAAAACGATAATCAGAAAACAACAAATATCTAATTATCAAAAACGATAATCGAAAAACAACAAATATCTAATTATCAAAAACGATAATCGAAAAACAACAATTATCTAATTATCAAAAACGATAATCAGAAAACAACAAATATCTAATTATCAAAAAACGATAATCAGAAAACAACAATATCTAATTATCAACAAAGATAATCAGAACTCAAATCAACAAATATCTAATTACCAACAAAGATAATTAAAACTCAAATCAAAAAATATCTAATTACCAACAAAGATAATTAGAACTCAAATCAACAAATATCTAATTACCAACAAAGATAATTAGAACTCAAATCAACAAATATCGAATTACCTGCAGATAATTAGAAACAACAAGTATCTAGAAATCAGTTAAGATAACTAGAAAATCAACATTAAAGATGGATCGATCCCAACAGATGGCGAGTTTTAGCTACGCCGCACGTGCATCTCATATGGCCGAAGCCACCCAAGTACTATATTTTTGGCGCCCAACAAATGACCCGAAGGTCTAATAAATGACCCAAAAGTCCAACAAATGATCCGAAGGTCTAATAAATGACCCAAAAGTCCAACAAATGATCCGAAGGTCCAACAAATGACCTGAAGGTTTAGTACTGGTATTGACCCGAAGGTCCAACATATGACCCGAAGGTCCAGCAGAGGGGCTCGAAAGCCCACAAAATCATCAAACCGTAGATATTTCAATTAACGAGTCCGAAATTAACCGAAATAGTAAAAGTGTGGTTCCATACTCCGCACTTTTGCTAAATCATTTAAATCTCTTCATCGTTTCCTTGAAAGTGCAAAATTGTGTATTTTATAAATAACATTTTACGTTCTCAAAAAGACAAGTCCGGAATTAAGCGAATCAGTAAAAGTAAGGGTTCATAGTCCTCAATTTTGCTGAAGCGTTTAAATTGCTTCCTCATTCTTTTGAAAGCGCAAAGTGTGAAATTTTTGGAAACAATTTTATTGTTAAAACGATTTTTAAAACACGTGATTAAAACAGCAACATCTGTAGCAATTTCGACGGGGAAATTACGCTTCACAAAACACCATAAAAACGGATATCAAATACAGTGTTGCGGGATAGTCGCATGAAAATCCACTTTAAAATTGACGGTTACTGAAGTCAAAACAACAGTAAATTTTTATACGTCAAAATCTCATCAAAATAATTCGCGTCAAAATATAATATCGGCGTAAAAATTCCGTTACAAAAATAACGGCAACAAAATACGTTTTAAAACCAAACACTGGTTCAATGTAAAATTAATGCAGTAACGTGCAACTCATATTTGCACGCACACTACAAGATGAGCAAAGAAATCACTTGATTATATCTTCAATGAAGATAATTCAAAACAGCAAAAGTCTAATCAATCATCAAAACACACTTTCACTTTTATTTTTAAAAAAAGATATTTAAAAATTTCATCATAATTTCAAAACTTTAGTTTTGACTCAAGGCACAAATAAAAACATCAACAAATAGTTGTGACATATGTTCCATTTAAGTTATGTTATATATTATGTCCATAAACCCCTCGCTCTGGTACCAATTGTGACGCCTCGCCTCTATGTTCACAATAACAAAGAGTATTAAAAGGAAATATTGTCTGTTATTACAAAGAATAAGGCTGGATAGAAGCGACCATTCGTAGTTAGGCCTTACGCTAGTATTGGTTATCTCGATAGGAGTGGTATATATATGTATATTTTTTTCTTCTTTTCATCTCTTTGTTTACTTACTCCCATCGACATATTCAACTCGAGTATAAAATGAACTACGACGGTTCATAATAGTTCAGGATCCATATATAATAATAACTCAGATATGAAAAACACAGAACACAGATAATATAAAATCTCATATATATATAACTGAAGTCAGTTACAATACATGTGATACAACTACAACTGTCGACACTGGAAGTTACATATACAAGTACATTATTGTAAATAATATACATGAACACATATCATCCTATAAAATAACAGTGACTACTCTAAAAGATATGAAGAGACTTCATAGCTCAAGCAGGATCCCAAAGCGAGACATCATCAGCCTGTAATAACTCGGTCTAACCCGAGTATTAATTCAAAAGAAAATAATACACGGATCAGTCTAATTCAAGCTCAGTAATTAATGCACGGAAGCAATAACAATTAAAATAACAAATAGACGACAATCACAATAAATCTCGCATATCCAATCCTTTAATAAGAAAATCAGATACGATAGATATAACACGTAACAACATTAAACAACGAATCATCAAAGCCAAATCATCAACAAAGATAAATAGAAAGATTGTCAACGAAGATAATCAGAGAACTACAGAATTACCTAAACGGCAATTAACAGCAAAATCTAATTATTAACTAAATAATTAGAAACACATAATCTATTTATCTAATAGATAATTAGAAAACAACAGAATAATTAAATTAAACCAAATAAAAATACAATTTCAAAATATATTGAATTGGCCACATGAAACAATTCAAGCAATTGAAATTATCAATTAAAACGTCAATTCTGATTGGCTGCAGTACACGCTCATGTGCAGTGCCTCGCCATTACAGCATATGACGTCATCATAACTCCAATTATTTATACTAAATTCAATCACACAACTAATTGCGTAAAGTTCAGCAAGCGAGTTGCGGCAATCAACGCTACAAAACACATGTATACATAACTATATAAATCAAAGTGCACAAGGGCAGATATACCAAAACAAATGCAACAGTAAAAAGAAACAAACTCAACAATGCTCAAAGACCAAGGCACAGTACACAAGTGGCCCAGCAAATCCAAACTGCAACTACAACACGTTGCAACTATACTTGAAAACAAATGCACAGCATGCATATGAACCAAGTTCATATGTATACAACATATACAATGCAGAAGTAATCATCACAAGGAGGCAAAAATAAAAAACATGGCAAAGTTCTTACAAACCCTCAAAGACTGTGATGCACAACAACTACGTGAAACAAATATCCAAACCACTTCAAATGGTCAAGATAGCTACAATGAAGCTGCAGTAACTCGAAACAACTAAAAACTGCAAATACATGAAGGCAGCAAATGCAACTGATCAAAGGTGGCAACTTGGAGCATCAGACCAAACAGTGCACAAAGGCAGTGGTACAAACTACATAAAGTCACAACAGAATGAAGGTGAAAGCACCAAAGATAAGGCAATACAACATGAAAAAAATGCACAGATCACACTCGAGTGCACTGACTCGAGACAATGCAAACCGTAACACAGCAGTGAATAAAGGCATACCAAATGAAACAATGAACAAGACTACAAGATGAACCAGGCCAGACAGCAAGCATACAAACTACATGAAAATATCAATGAAAACTAGATGCAAATCACATCCACTCTTATGGCAAAGTTCTCACAAACCCTCAAAGACAAGGATGCACAAATCCCAGAACTCAACAAGGTAAACTCTGAACTCGAAGCGCAATACAAAGCAGAATGTGATCAATCAAACTTCTGGAAGCAAAAGGCAGAAGAAAAGGGAAGTGATGATCATGGAACTTCAACCTTATGCTGAAGGGCAGGGTCATACTGCATAGTTCAAGATGAAACCAAAGACAAAGAAGCCGAAGTCAACAAGTAGAAAGAATAGAACCAGGTCGTGTTTAAATGCAAAAAGCTCAAAGTCATGATATTCATGAAATCAAAGAATGAAATCAAGTTTAAAAAGTCAAGGCCGATACACAAAATCATATGACCGAAGTCAAATGAAGCCATGGTGGCCACGAAAACCAAGTAGTGCCGTGATAACCAAGCAATCAAGGAATCGAACCAAGTCACAGTTCAAAACCGCATGAATTGAAAAAGTCAGAGAAATCATCAACATTCAAAAGAAATCATGAAGCAAAATGTTGAATTAGAGGTGTGAGTGAAAATCACTCACCTTGTCTCAAGGAGCGCAAATCAAACAGCTGAAATTCCCTTTCCCCCCTTCAACTCGCCTTTGCATGGCCTGACCAAGCTTTGAGAAATTTCAAAACCCTAACATCCATTTTTTTTCATTTATTTTGTTAAGGCTTGCGAAGGAGGAAACAACATCTTCCTTTGATACAACACAACACCAATAAAAAAAATGTAGGCCAAGATTTTATTTAAAGCCCACATAATCCTTAATAGATTTTTAAAAGAATCTCAAACCGATTAAAACTCCCAATAGCAAATAGCTAGCAAATTTAATCATCTAATGACGATAATTTACTGGTGCAAAACCTCGGGTCGTTACAGGTTGAGCGAACACCTAGACCTTAGTGGGGGTAAACTCATTATAGATAGCATTATTAATATCATACAATGAGTAAAATCATTCGAGATAGGGCTAGTAACACCCTAAAATGAGTTGAGTGTATTATATATACAAGAATGCGTATTTTTTGGTGTATAAAAATGTTTTTTATTATGTTGATTTATCTGTTAAGTGGAACTCTAGTTGAGACGTGGGATGCCATTGTGTCGACAAGGGTTCTTAAACATTTGAACAAGGCAAACCGACACAATATTGTTTTAGAAGTAGTAAGTGAAATAATTTTACCTAGAAATATATTATATACATAAGTAGAATAATATTGAAAAGTGTAATATAGTTACTTTTAATGTGCTTGTTTGTTAGGAGATGATAATATTCAACTATTATCATTTAGGGTTTGACTAGTCATGCTCATCCAGTTTTGAGCATTGACTATTGCCTACCTATTTTCCTTTTCCTTCATGTCTTAGATAGGTAGAATTTGTGGGAACATTGAAATGAACACCTTGTGAATAAAGTATAACAGTTTGACTGTAAGGCGTTCGACGATATGTTAGGTTAAAATTGGATTTTAATACAAGATGTTTATTAAAAAGAAATATTTCAAATGATTTTTTAAAAGTATAAAAAGTTGATTTTAAAAGTCAGGATTGTAAAATATGTTTTAAAAATTAAGATGGACTTCTGAAGAATTTAAATCCCGGTGGCTTTAAGTTTTCAAACGATTCTTGGAAAAGTAGTAATAATTTTACTTAAAAATATTTTTGAGGGATAAATATTTTTCAAAGGAATTTGAAAGTAAGATTTTTCTTTGAATAGTTAGGGAGTCTTGATCTATTTTTTGACGATCTAAATAATTCTAAGTGACAATTGGATGTTCCCTTAGGCGAATATGATAGTGCATTTAATAAATTATTCGCTTTTTCTTGTATGATTGAAACAAGTTCGAATCCTGAATGAATCCAAAGTAAGTGGATGATAAATATTTTGTTGAAAACTATTTAGCTAGAAATATACATAGTATTGTTCCAAAAAGGGATTCAAAAAGAAGAAGTATTTTATAACTAACTATTTTGAATGACTCGAAAGTGACTAAAAATGGATAGAAAATGTGTTTGGATGGTAAACACTTCTCTTGAGTATTACCCTTTTTGGTAAAGGGTATATGATACTATTTGATAGTACTCAGTTCGTTGATATCTTTTGGGAGTTACTCGGGCTATATATACCTATATTCTAAGGGTTAAAAAATAAAGTATAATTTCAAAAAGCACTTGAAATAAAACCTAGTATTTAGCTCCTAAGGTTTCAAAATATTAAGGTATCTTGATTTAAAATGGGTTAATTAATGAAGTTACAATTAAATTAATTTAATAAGAAGGTTTAATAAACTTGGTTTTACGGTGTCTTCTGGGTTTTAACACTTAGGAGATTAATTATTATTTAATGCTATTGTGTCAGCTAATAAACACCTTTACCTTAGGGGCGACTAAGAAAAAGTAGACTTTAGAATTGAGTTGGAATACAAGCATCCTACTTTTCTTAGCTACTTACTAGACCGATTGGGTAAAGAGGTTGAATTAGTCGACTCGCCTTTGAGACCCAAATTATTATGGGCCTGCATCTGAATAAGTTAAAAGTTAATAGAATTAAAAATCAGATGTTTTATATATACTCTTAAGATGTTAGAGAGTATCATACAAATTAAAAAATTAAAAAGATATTATGGAAGATTTCATAAATAAGTTGTATCATTTAAAAATGCTTGAACTTAAGTAAAAATTGTTATGAAATATTTCCATAAATATTTTTGGGAGGGTAGAAAGTAGTTGGGTAATAAGAACCACTAAGGTAAGTATGCAAGTTGTACATAGATCCTTCCTCTTTTTCACCTGGCATGACTAAAGGTGGTACACACCATTTCGTATAATGATTTATCACTAGATTTTAGACGACGAACACTTGGTGAGGGTTCTTAATGAGGAACCAAAAGTTTTCTATCATAGCATATGGCTATGTAAGGAGAATTGAGGTTTCCAATTAAGAAGCCTAATCGGGATCCGCACTAGGAAGTCGGGTGAGCAATTCTGGTTCAAAAGCCAAGCTATGCATTCAACCGAGTGATCAAATCATATTTTGCATAGGAATGATGTATTTATGTCATACAAGCTAATGGGTAGTGTTAAGTATTTCTGGGTTTAGGTTGTGGTAAAATTTGAAGGTCGAAATTCTTTCAAGGAGGGAGAATGTAACGACACCGGATATCATCGCTTTGATTTATGAATATTTAATTTATTTTAAATATTCAAATAATAGATTTTATAACTAAAATAATTTTTTTAAATGATAACTAGAGTGGAGAAATGGTTTTCAAAATTTATTTACTACAATAATTAGTTCGAAGAAAATCGAAAATTTGACCGGAATTCATTTTTTGAATTTTCAATTTTTTGTCACATAAAAGTTGTTGGATTATTGTTAGGATATATTTTGGTATATATACACACACTTAAATATATATATATATATATAAAGATGGCATAACTTTCTTTTTATGAAAATAAAATAAAATTTTAAAAAGATGTTGAGGAAGATATTTTGTTAAACATTAAGTACATGAGAACTAAATGCATGTTGCATTTAAGTGGTGAAGGGGGAAGGACAAGGTTCCTTACATAGGAAATAAGGTGGAGGAAGGTGTTGGAACATGATGAGGTGACAAGCATTTGTGGAGGGTAGTGTATTATGTGGTATTTAGGTAATTTTCTAGTTTCATTTTATATGAAACCTATTTCCTAATTTTATTCTAATTTTTCATTTCCTTTTCCTACTTTCCAAAAATTTCTCCAAGTTCTTAAACTACTTCCTTGGCATTTATAATTTAAGAAGTTAAAAAAATTCACCTTTTTCAATTTTAAATCCATAAAACATTGTTTCAACACCTTCTTCGTCCAAAAACAAAGCCACACCACCCGTTTACCACTATGGCCGAACCATTCATCTCTATGGCAAAACCGTATGACCGACTTAGGCCACCAAAATCTCATTTTTCCAAAAGCAAAGCTAAGGTCTAGGTTCGATTCAAGTTCTAATGAAAGATCGTGTTGAGTTAGTAAGCTTTCGGTTAGTTTTTTTGGTGAGTAAAGTTAACTATTTTATCTAAAGTTACCAACTTTAATTATGATGTATATTTTGTTTATAAATCATTGCTTGATTGGTTGGAGAAGGTGTTGGTTTGTTTATACATACGTATGCTTGGATGTGATGTTGGTTTGACTTGTAAATAAAAGGCAAATTTGGTTGCTAGTTAAGACCTTTGCTTATATTATGATATTATGGCCTATATATATTTGTAATTGTATATATAATGTTGTACTCTAAAGAAAAGTTAGCATTTAAGTTGCTTGATTTGCGACATTGAAATCCCTTGTTTAAATCTTGTTTTATTACTTTATTCTTTTAGAAAGGCTTATAAGAGTTTTGAAAACTTTACTTTTAGTTTTCAAAACATTATTCAATATTTACAAAAGTAAATTAAAATATGAAAGATAGAGTTTTGAAAGCTATTTGGTGTATAAAACAAGTTTTGAAATTATGGGTCATATAGCAATAGTCATTATGTATGTAGTTCGTGAAAATGAACCCGTTTTGAATTTAAAAGTGTTTTCACTTAAATATCTTTTTGAAAGTGTTTTCAAAATAATTTATAAGTAAAAAAAAGTAATTATTTAATTAATTAACTAATTAACGATTATTAAATTAATAAATAAAGTAAGATAATTAGTACTTAATCATCAGTTAATATATGAAATTAGTACTAAATTATAAATTAAGTATATAAATTATAATTAGTCAGTTAATTAAAGATTAATTATTAATTAATGATTTAAATAAGGATTTTTATTTACTTATTAATTAAGGGTTAATTATTATTTAAGAAAGAGTATAAATATTTATTAGAATACTAATTAAGATTTAATTAGGACTTAATTATGATTTAAATTTCTATTAAATGAAGGTTTAATTAGTTATTTAACTATTATTAAAAATTAATTTCGATTTACTTGTTTATTTAATGATAATTATTATTTAATTTACTTAAAGGTTCAATCTATTATTTGATTATTGATTAAAGATTAACTATGGTTCAGTTATTTGTTTAAAGGTAAATTATTATTTATTTAAAGGCTAATTTAGGATTTAATTATTTATTTAAATTTTAAATTACTATTTAAATAAAGAGTTTAAATGTTATTTAAGTATTAAATAAATATTTGAAAGTTCGAACCACTTTATTTTTAAAGATCGGTTTGTTTTTAAAGCAACTCCCTTTTAAAGAATGCTTTTGAATCCATGAGATTTCTATGTCAATTATTCTTAAGTAACCTTAAATGAATACGAAACCCAATGACATTTGTTTAGAGAATAAAACACCATTCTGCTATTATAATAATTTGGACATGTGTTTAGCAAAAAAAAAATTCCATCTACTATTATAATGACTTGGACATTACATGTGTATTGATTGATTGTTGTCTATTGTCCCTTTTACATACCTTCTTGTTATGTAAATTCCTCTATTATAACTTGGAAAGTTTAACTGAAATTGAATAAACCATTATTGTTGCTAAGCCTCTTTCTAATTTTGAGAAATCAGTCATTTTAAATATTTTTTGTCAAAATGGTTTTAATGTAAATTATTGTGTTATTTAAAGGGTTTTAAGTAAAGCTATTACTTATTCATAATGTTCAAAGTTTATTACCCTTTTAAATATGATATTTAAAGGATAATTGAGCAATTATTTTATTGAAGGTAATTGAAGTAGTTTTATATTTTAAATTTTTTTAAGTCATTATTTTATTATTGTAGATTAAAGATAAGTTTAGTAATCGGTGTTTTGAACAACAATTTGTTTATTTAAATGTGTTTTAAATAATTGCTTTGTTTATCAAAGGAATTTTTTCGATTAAAATTTATTAAAGGAGTTTCGTTTTAAATAAGAAAATCAATGAATTTTTTAATAAATTGAAAAGATATTTTAAAATTTGAAAAAAAGTTTTACAAATGGTTTGGATATTTATAAAGCAATTTTAAAATAACTTAGTGATCTATAAAGAGTTTTCATAAATGGATTTGGAACTTTAGTACAGACAATTCCATAAATCAAATAAATTTAGTTAAAAAGGATTTATAGAAGAAGTTTATAAAAGAAATTTAGATTTGATTTTCTTAAATTGACCTTATTACTTATGGTGGTATGGAATATTCATTCCATCCTTAACACCGAAGGAATAGTGTTTAGGGTAATCCATATTTATGTTTCTTTTTAAATAACTTTGTTTGATCCTTTAATGTGATTTGAAAATAAGTAATCCTTCACAATGTTTTGTGAATATACTTATGCCAATGAAATAAGTATATGAATATTTTGATAAACAATTTGGAAAGTGATTTAAATAAATGAAAGATTTATTTTGAGGCTTGGTGTTGCTATGGAAATATAAAATCTTTGAATTGTTGTTGATTGTATATTTGTTAGTTAAAAAATTGACTATCAAATTCTTGGCCAGTTTTGACTTAGGTAGTAAATAAGAGCTTCACGTGTTCATGCTCTTTGAGTTTCCTTAAGAGAACTTATTCAGGTGAAACATCTCTAGCTTTAAAGGATATATTAGAGATCCCTTTGAGACTCTAGTATAGTCTTCTTGTTTCCAAAAGAACCATGAATGAGTAAACCGAAAATTATCGGTTGTTGATTGGAGAAATCGGGATCAAGTATATTATCTGAAAACCACTTCGCACTAACATATGCATTCAAGTGGAAGACATCTGAAGGAAGATCTAAGATGGTGCTCTTTAAAGTGCAAGGGCTACTTGCTACTAATCCTGAAGGTGATTCCAAAATGGATGTAGTATCGGTTGTGCCTTTGATTTTGTTCAGACCCAGAAAAAACTTGTATGGATGAATGTTGGCATTTCATTTCTGCCCAGAGGGCAGTGTTAGCATTCCCAATGGGAATTGCTAAAAGAAGGTAAATCATTGCCTCAAACCTCACACCCCAAAAAAGCTAAAACAGAGTAAATGCAACAGGCTAATTTGGTCACTCCCATTAGTGTGTGTTATCACCATACTGGATTATCATATTATGGATTTAGTTGTGCATGAAAGCTCTTTATAAACGTTGGAATAACCAGTTGATGCATATTCGATACTATCCAGTAAGGGGTAGGCCGGTTCTGTGTTGGCAGAGGTCGAAAGGTTTTTGTCGTCAGGTACATCTTATCTAGAGGTGTACCATTTTCGAAAGGTAGTCTCTTACCTTACCATTTGTTGGAATCCATTCCCAAATAAGCGCCTACGACTGATCCGATTGAGCTTTCTCATGCTGATTTACCAGACTGATCCGAGCGTTATTTTCTTATAATGCTCGTGCCAGCCCGAGCATATTTTCCAGATTTATCTGGGTGCTGTAGAGCTTTATGGAGATGAGCTGGATGCCTCCAAAACTATAATGATCCACCTTTTATGACAGTTTAAATTGACAATAAACCACATATGTCAACCCAAACCATTCAAAAGGGAGGGTTGTTAATGGGGTAAATAAGAATATAAGAGAAAAGAAGAAGAAAAACAAAACAAATCTCGCAGCGGAATGATAAAATACAATAACCAAATAAACAGTTCATGAAGCTGTTTCTATTATACATTTGATTACATTCAACACAACATTCATCAGAGTTATATACATACATCGGAGATAAATAAAAAATGCAGCAGACAACATGATGCAGGGATTATAATAGTAATAGTATATCAAATCTTCGTCTTCGTCCTCTAGAATAAATCTTCAATAAGCTGAAAAACTCAGGACTGACCCGAGCATAATCAAAAGACAAAACACTTGAGTCAGGACTAAAATATCCTTGTGTAAATCAAATCAATCGTAAATAAATATGAGTGTAACAACGTCAGAGTTGTTTACAAGATTTGACATCTCCTATCCAGTGTAACCGTGCGTGCAATAACTCAAGGGATGTTACAGGATTTTTCATCTCTTAAGAATCTGTCAAAATATTAATATGTAGTAGAATACGCTATATATAATGTCCAATTGGTAAAATAAATATTGAAATAGCGTTAAGGATTTACATCGATCCTCCTTAATGCTTTCGTATAGTTTGCATATAAAATGTAACGACCCGTAGATTTTTAATAATTAAAATTGTAATTTAATAAAAAAATTATAATTTAATATTGAAGTGAACGCTAAAATGAAATATAGCAATGTTAATTAAAACTAATTATTAGTAATTTGAATAAAATTCTAATAAATGAAGTAGTGAAAGTGTTATACCTGGATATAAATTGAATATGAGAAAATAAAAGTAAGTATTGAATTAATTAATGAAATAACACATTGTTAACTGTAATTGAATGTAAATTAAGGAAATATGTTAATTCAAGTTAATAATTAATGAACTTGAATGAACATTCCAATTTAATAAAATAATTTAAATGTTATGACTTAGTTATAAATGGAATATAATAAAAACAAATGCAATTATGGTATTAATGTGTGAAATAATATGATATATGGTAATTGTTTGCGGAGAATAACCATACAAGTATTATAAAGAGTATATGGGTGACAAATGGTCGTTGTTACCAGTCAATTTACCAATTACAAATAAAGGTAATTAATTATTACTTTAATGATAATTAATATAATAATGGAAAGTGTGAACGTAAATTTAAGAGAAACATAAATTTATTTATAAGGTAGTAATTGGTGTAATAGAAAGCATGAGCCCAAGTAAATAAATTTATCGAGAATATTAATTGTAATTTATGTATATATTTGGCAAAAATATAATAAATGGAAATAGGATAGTTAATAACAAAGGAGTTAGAAATTTGAATATATTAATGTAACATTAATACAAATGTAAGATGTAAATATGCATATATTAGTGTAATGAGAAATGTACTACAATGTTAGGAGTTGTCAAATTAGAGTATAGTAAAGTAATGAAAGGTTGAACAAAGGTTAACCAAATTTTATAGTAGTAATGAACTTAATAAAAAGAATAATATACGTTTCTTTACTAAATAAAAAAATCATATGTTTATTTACTTGAAATGTTGGCAGCTGAAAAATTTATTACAGAAATAAGAAATTAATAACATTTGGTTTGTATACAATATTTCCGTAAATACGTTAAATTACTATAAAAAGGAATTGAATTGTCTCATTCGTTTTTACCTTAGAAACAATGACAATTAATGTGATTGGATCTTTTTAAGTGGGAAGACATTAATTGTAAACATATATTGAAATAAATTGGGTGATTTATTTCCAATTAATTCAGTTCATGTTTCAAAATTTAATGCTAGCTTACTACATATATGTTTATACCTAAATTCAAACTTACGTTTTAGATCAATATTTAATGCTAGTTTATATTGAAATCTCATACGTTATTAAATTAAATGTTAATAGAAGACGATAAAGGGGGCAAAATAGATTTACACTTGACTATTTCCTTTTCAATTAGACTTTGTAAGATTTTAATTGCAACATAACGTACCTTTCCATCTTCACTTTTCTAATTCACTCTTACATTCATTGCCTCCTTATGTGGATTATTTTCATACCTTTTATTTATGAATGTAAATTATAAGTGGCAATAAAGATGTACATATATATTATACACCTGTTTATATTACCTTGTTTATGCTATCATATTTTTGAATGTATGTTAATGCATTCCTTATAAAACATTCAATCGAAATGTTAACATGTTGCTTAATTTCCAATCTAATCACAAAGAGGGAGAAATGAAATTTTTTTAATGCTGTATATTCTTTTAATTTATGACACAAATTTGTGTGGAGAATTTATTTTCATTTATTGTGTGTTAATTAAATCTTTAAAAGATGTTAATTTTGATATGTTTAGGGTTAATATAATTAATTAAGTAAACGATTGTTTTGAAATTTGAATTCTAAAAGTTTGTTTACAGTATAGAGTTGGTCCATTCAATCCCTTTCTAACTAATAATTGCCACATTCTTTTCATTATTTCCCCATTTGTTCCATTACTTATTTCCATTTACATTGTCCGAAGCTTTTCGATTTTGCAAACATGAACTACTTTTCATATTTTTAATTCTTTCTTTTACCTCTTTTTAATACCTGCTACTTTTAAAAAGGTTGTTCATATTTACTATATTTCAATACCAAGTTTGTTCATATTTACTTTATTTTTTTCATTCATTTTCCAACATCATTTTCTGAAACGTCATTTCATTTATTTCTAATTAGTAGTGGCCTCTCTTTTCAAATCTCTTTAACCCTAAACCCAACTCTAACCTTATAAATAAGATATGACGTAAATGAAACACAGCCTCCATTCTATTCTTTTTTTAGTTTTCTTCTTTTTTTCTTCAAATCTCCTTATTATCTCTCATTTTAATTTGTCCTTCCTCTTCAAATATTCTTCTTCTTCCAATTTTCTTCTATTTTAAACTTTCTTCTTTCTTTTCAAATCTACATCTTCTCTTCCATTTTCAGTTCTTATTTTAATCCTTTTCTTGTTCAGTTCTTCTTTTTCAAATATTCTTTTTTTCAAACCTTTTAAAAATACATACATTCATACATACATACATACATACATACATACATACATACATACATATATATATTAATATAATAAGGAGGAAAATCAAAGCAAATCAAAATAAAAGAAAAATAACGGAACAAAGCTAGCAATCAAGAAGGAGACTAAGGAACCATAGATCGGAGCTATTAATTAGAAGTCTATTATTTTCAGATTCGTATAAAGGTGAGTGTTTTAATCCCACTCACAACTTCTAAAGTTTCTTATGTGTGCTAAATTAATTTCTGATGTGATTAGAAATTTATTTATGACTGTTTGGCATATTTTTATTCATCATCTCAGTTAAATTGAAATTATTAAATTAATTTGTTATTTAATTTGTTATTGCATATAAACTGCCAGTTAAATAGCTATTTAATTTATTATTGAATATAAACTGCCAGTAATTACCAGTTATTTATTATCTGTTCTATATTGATGTTACTGTTTGAATTGGATAATGATTGTGATAAAAGATTGATGATTGATATTGGATGAATGGATGTTGTATTTTATACTATTATAAACTGCAAGTTGTTATGCATTTTTATTTCATTCAGGGTTGCGGTTTGAAATGATATATAACCGTATTTTTATTTTAAATTACGGATTGAAATGATAAATATCCATATCACTTGACCATAGGGTAGAAATTTATATACAGACACCGTGGTCTATATATAAAATATTTTGAAAATGATTTCTATGGTTTTGGAAAGAAATATATGGTTTTATAAGATATTGATTTGGATATTTTATAAATGCTATTTTATATATATAGTTAAATTCTTGGTTTAAACTACGTATAAAATTGGTTTAAAGTATAAAAGAAGTTTAATAATAAAATTTGATTTTATTAAAATAAAGTATTTAAATCATACTTTAATATAGATGTTATAATGATATAAATAAATTAAGATTGGAAGGTAAATTGGAAATTTATTTGAAATCGAGCTTACTTAAGAATTAAACTCCATAAGTAGATGTAAAATTTATTAAACTTGAAATTTTAAAAGGTATGATTTTAATAACTGGATTTTGTTTAAGATGAATTAAACGAATATTTCAAGTATAAATAAATTGAGGGAAATATTTGGTTGTTTGTGATTTGTGTTTTATTTAAATGATAATGGATTAATTATGCAAATATTTCAAAACTAAATAATAAAACATTGAATTGTTGAATCATAATTATCAACCTTAGTTTTGAAATTGTTTAATACTCAAAGTTTGAAATATATTGAAATTGAGATGGTTTATTGAAACTGAAAGTGAGTTGAAAGTTATGAATTGAGACTTAATTTAAAGTGAATAAATTGTGAAGCCGAGAAAATTATTTTACTTATAAAGTAAATTTAAAATTCAAACTATTTTATTTTATACAGTGTTTGAATATCCAAACCATTTAAGTTTTGGAAGTTATGGTTTAGAAGCTATGAAATTCGAAGTATTATGTTTTGAAAGGTTATGTTTCAAAGTTATGAGTTTTAAGATATTATAATTTGAAAGTGTTATATTCAAATGTTTTGATTTCGAAATGTTATAACTTTGAAAGTGTTATGATTTTAGAAAAGGATATATTTGAAATGAAAATGATATCGTATTAATTTGGTTTTTGAATAGGCAATGATATTTGTTTTTAAAGCACAAAGTATTTTGAAAATGACCACGGTGTTATAATAACGATGGGTTGTTAAAGAGATCGGGATCGGAAGTTGTCATACTCTCTGCCAACTCCGAAAACCACTTTAACAACCGTGTACGCGGTGGAGATTCCAGAATGAAGTAGGATGGTGGCGGCCTTTCCTTTGAGGTAAATACGTGGACCCGACTCCCGTGAGTTGGCATGAGGTGGCTAAAACAGGAGCGATTGACGGGCTAATGAGGTAGCACCTTTGATCGGACACATCACTTCGATATTATACTTTGACTTTTGGATTGATTCGGTGGCCACTTTTGATTTTTTTAGTTGGGGGTGTGGCTCAAGGTGGGCCGTAGCTGTGCGCTACGCGTTACCACCGACCCGGAAGCGCAATTGGTATATCTACCCTGGCATTGCCTAGTTGTGCCGTATCACATACCGTAGCGCGCCTTGTACGAGTTTGTTTTTCTCGCGTAGCCCGTGGAGTATTTAGGGTAGTCTCCCGATCTGGAGATGCGCTGATACTGGATGGACTAATGGGACTATTATGTGGTAAGGGCTATATGGGTAACCCCTTAACGCTATTTAAAAGT
The DNA here is from genome assembly GCA_030765085.1 of Allium cepa. Taxonomy (NCBI): domain Eukaryota; kingdom Viridiplantae; phylum Streptophyta; class Magnoliopsida; order Asparagales; family Amaryllidaceae; genus Allium; species Allium cepa. The sequence goes on along the minus strand of CM060941.1, from coordinate 670,749,069 downwards.
AAGTTTATTTTACTATAGACGTTATCATAATAGCGAAATATTACTACATAGTAAATAGTTTATCAGATCCTTAGGAGATGTGAAACCCGAGCATCTCTTAAGTTACTGCACGCACGTTAGACACTGGATAGGAGATATCAAATCCCGTAAACATCTCTGACATCATTCCACTCATATTATTTGCTGTTGATTTAACTTACATAAGATCTTTTAGTTCTGACTCGATTGTTTTGTCTTTTCAATTCACTCAGGTTAGCCTGAGCATTTCAGGATTCGAAGACTTTATTTCTGGAGGACGAAGATGAAGAGTGTGTTACTATAATCTATTATATTATTCCACTACACCATTGTATTCTGCTGCATTGTTATTTATTATTCTCTGGTATGTGTAACTCTGATATGTATTGTATAAGTATAATCAAATGTTTTGTAAAACAGCTTCATGAACTGTATTTGATTATTATATTTTGTCAATCAGCTGCAAGATTTTGTTTTGTTTTCTTTCTTTCTCTTCTTTTTCTTATTTACCCCATAAAAATCTTCCCTTCTGTATGGTTTAAGTCTGACGTGTATGGTTTTTCGTCGATTTAAAGTGTACAAAAAGGTGGGATGTTACATCTGGTATCAGAGCTTTGGTTTAGCGATAAACCTTAGCTTTGTGGGGTTTGACTCTTTATTAATAGGGTAGTGATACCCTATGATGAGTCATTGAGTGTATATATGTGAGAGAGCATATTTGTTAGTGTTACAAAAAGATTTTGATATTGTGTTTCTTTGTTCCGTTTTGTATTTATAAATTCTGATTGGTGCATGGGACGCTATGACATCAATAGGGATTTCTAAACACTTAATAGGACAGACCGACACGATATTTGTTTTGAATATAGGTGAATGAAATAATTTTGCCTATTATATTTTCTATATATAAAATAAATTTTTATAAAGGTTATATTTGGTTGTAATATATTAGTTGTTAGGTAGTGAAACTTATAAATATTGGTTATAAAATAAAATTTATAAATAAAAATAAAGTAAATATGGAAATTTAGATCTTAAGTTTCGGGTTTTGAAACTTTCTTTCGGATAATTTTGGAATATAGTAATAATATTATTAGAAGTATTTTCTAATATAAATATTTAAATATAATTTTGGAAAGAAATAAGTTATGTACTCTCCTCTCTGTCGTTGGAAAATAATTTCGATGATGAGTGCACGCATCATCGACATACATTTTCGAGTTTCGAAGCGGGAAGGCCACTGTAGTAGCTTTACTGCAGATTTATTTTGGATAAACGAATATAAATTTTAATTTTTTTTAAAGATAATTAGATATATGAATTGTAAGTATATACCTTTATCTATTATTTTTAAAATGATTTGAAACTTAACCCGGGAAATGTACTACAATGTTAGGAGTTGTCAAATTAGAGTATAGTAAAGTAATGAAAGGTTTAACAAAGGTTATACAGATTTTAGAGTAGTAATGAACTTAATAAAAAGAATAATATACGTTTCTTACTAAATAAAAAATCATATGTTTATTTGTTTGAAATGTTGGCAGCTGAAAAATTTATTACAGAAATAAGAAATTAATAACATTTGGCTTGTATACAATATTTCCGTAAATACGTTGAATTACTATAAAAAGGAATTGAATTGTCTCATTCTTTTTTACCTTAGAAATTAATGACAATTAATATAATTGGAATCTTTTTAAGTGGGAAGACGTTAACTATAAATATATATTGAAATAAATTGGGTGATTTATTTCCAATTAATTCAGTTCATGTTTCAAAATTTAATGCTAGTTTACTACATATCTGTTTATACCTAAATTCAAACTTATGCTTTAGATCAAAATTTAATGCAAGTTTATATAGAAATCTCATACGTTATTAAATTAAATGTTAATAGGAGATGATAAAGGGGGTAAAATAGACTTAAACTTGACTATTTTCTTTTCAATTAGACTTTGTTAGATTTAATTGCAACATAACTTACCTTTCCATCTTCACTTTTCTTATTTACTCTTACATTCATTGCCTCCTTATATGGATTATTTTTATACCTTTTATTTGTGAATGTAAATTATAAGTGGCGATAAAGATGTACATATATATTATACACCTGTTTATATTACCTTGTGATGCAGTGGAGGATGATGCGAGCAGTTGTGATGATTTAATTCGCTCGCGAGCTATGCTTCTCCTTAAGTCGCCTGCGACCTATAATTGGAGTCGTGCTAGCAATTTACACGACCCAACAACCTATGCATTTGATTACTTAAGTCGCGGCGACCTTAGGTCGCGAGCAGAGCAGGCCACGTGCTACAGAAACCCTTAAAACACAGAGTTTTCTTATGTCGCTTCCAGTAGGTCGTGAGCTTCCTTAGGTCGAATGAAGCCTTAGGTCGCTAATTGCTTATGTCGTTGATGATTCCTTAAGTCGCCCCAGTGTAGGTCGCTCAAGACCTTGAAGATGTGCTATTTCTTTATGTCGCTGAGGCTTAGGTCGCGTGTGTTGTAATTAAGTCGTAGGTCGTGTAATATTAACTCGTGTTGTAAGTGTTTTGTAATTGTCTGTGATTAGGTCGTTAATGACCCATTTTAGGTCGTAAGTCGTGTGATGTATAACTTGTACATGTTAAGTCGTGTATCGTGATTGTTAGGTCGTGAACGACCTGTATTGTGTTGTGTTCTGTTTGTTAGGTCGTTAACGACCTGTGTTAGGTCGTGTGCTGCTGTGTGTAAATCCTATAAATAGCGGGTGAGTTGTATCATTTGAAGATGGTTGATTTTGAATAAACTTTTGTTCGAGTGCTTTGTGCCTCTTTAAAATTGGAAGTTGAGTGTAATCTCCTTTCTCCGTCTTCGGTTATTCGAGTGCGCTCGAATCAACGATTTTGAAGCCGGTTCATGGAATCTCATGCGCGAGATCAACGTCGAAGAATCATAGATCTTCTAACACGATATCGTGCGCGATCAACTTGTTAAAGATAGCTAGAATCCGGTATCTCACGAGATTAACGGATTTGTGCGTTTATCTTGGGTATTATCAATCCATCGATTCATCATTGTATCGTTCCATCGTTGTTTGTTGTTGTTGCATCATTTGGCGACAACTTTTGTTGTTATCCGCTGCATCATTTTGGTATTAGAGCTAAACTTAGCCAATCATAGCTAAGCCGAGCCTATTGGGAGCCGAGTGGAAGTGTTGGAGTTTGAGCCGAATATAGAAGTTGGATCAAGGCCGAGAGTTATAGAAGTTGCAGCCGTGCCAAGCTAAGTACAGGCCGAGAGAAGTCAAGTTCAGATTTGAGTTAATGTTGTGCTAGTTGAAGTGTGTGTTTGGATTTGTTGAAGATTCTCCAATGCCTCTGAGATGTGCTAATCGATTTCAAAATGTTGAAGATGTGTATCGAAGACAAGAAGCTGAGCAAATGGAACAACGTATCAGTGAAAAGTTCGATGAAGGTATTGGGAAGTTAGAGAAATTGATGAATGACTTGTATCAAAGTCAAAGGAGAAGGTCACCAATCTCGAACCATGGAGGAAATAGAGTTTCTCCATTGGTTTCGGGAGCGAGGAGGGTGTCACCACAATTTTGTCGAGAAAGAAGAGAATCATCAGTTTCAATGAGACGAGAACACCATGAGTACAGAAATGAAGAAAGAAGAACTCCACGTGAGTTTGGAGATGAGACATATCGTGATGCTGAAAGACATCGTAGAAGAGATATGCGTGGTCGTGGAGATGTTGATGGCAGAGATAGATATCGAAGTACATTTTATTATGGTGAAGATGGTGATAGAGGAAGTATCCATTATCGAGATCGAGACCAAGTACGAAATCAATATCGGGATGTAGAAGATGATCGTCGATGGGAGTCAGGGATGAAAACAGAGATTCCAGAATTGAAAGGGGGAATGATAACGGAAGAGTTTCTGGATTGGTTATCAAATGTTGTGGAAATTTTTGACTTCAAGGAAGTACCCGAGCATCGTAGAGTTAAGTTGGTTGTTACACGATTGAGGGGAAGAGCTATGGCATGGTGGCAACGAACTAAACTTACACGGGAGAGAATGGGAAAGTCGAAGATAGTTTCATGGGAAAAGATGAAGAAGTTGATGAAGGCTACTTTCTTGCCTTATAATTATCAGTCTCTTATGTATCAGCGCTTACAGAATTTGAGACAAGGGACAAAGTCGGTAAATGATTATGCAGATGAGTTTTATCAACTTATTGCTAGAAACGATATCAGGGAGACGGAGGAACAGTTGACATCTAGATTTGTTGGAGGATTGAGAATGCAAATTCAGGATATGGTGAATATGTTTGAGATCCGTTGCTGAAGCACAGCAGAAGGATCTAGTTTGGGAGAAGCAAGGTAGAAGAGGAGGTGGTGTGTTTACGAATTCTAACAACCAGAACAAAGGGGCTAGTAGCAATACTAATGTTTCCAAGGCTGTTAATAAACCGGTTGTCAGTGAAGTTGCTAAGAACAAGGTCAACAACAATTTCAAGTGTTATAACTGTCAGGAATTTGGTCATAAGAGCAATGAATGTCCGAAGCCTAAGAAGCGAGCGATGGTTGCTGAGGTTGATGATGAGGATGTAGAAATAGAATGTTTCAATTCACCACAAGTTGAGGAGGAAGAAGAATTATTGGCGGGAGACGAGGGATTTTCTTTAATGATGAGGAGATCTTGCTTGACGCCAAAGCAAGAAGAGGAGACTAGCTGGTTGAGGAGTAACATCTTTCAGTCAACGTGCACTATCTTGGGAAGAGTTTGTAAGTTTGTTATCGATGCAGGAAGCTGTGATAACATCATTTCTATAAAATCTGTAAAGAATTTGGCATTAAAGACAGAGAAGCATCCCAAACCCTACAAATTAGCTTGGTTGAGGAAAGGTGGGGAAGCGAAGGTTAGTCGAAGAGCTTGTGTGACTTTTTCCATTGGAAAGAAGTATAAAGATGAAATTCGGTGTGACGTGGTAGATATGGATGTATGTCATTTGTTGTAGGGAAGACTGTGGCAATTCGATAGAGCTGTGCAACACGATGGAAGGACTAACTGCTATAGTTTCATGTTCGAGGGCACTAAAATCACTTTAGTTCCTAAAAAGCGACAACAAAGTGAAAGCAAGTTGGAGGAAATCGAGGAATTAAAGACTCTGTTATCTTTGAAGGAGTTTGTCAAAGAAGTAGAGGATAGGCCTGAAGTATTTCTGTTGATTGGACGTGAAAGTAGTGAAGCGGTTGAAATTCCCGAGGAAGTTAAGCCAGTGTTGAAGGAATTTGGCGATGTATTTCCTGATGAATTACCAAAAGAATTACCACCATTGAGAGACATAAAACATCAGATTGATCTTGTTCCGGGAGCTGTGTTACCACATAGACCACATTATAGAATGAGTCCAAAGGAACACGAAGAGTTGAGAAGGCAAGTGGAGGAGTTACTTGAACAAGGGCGTGTACAAGAAAGTTTAAGTCCATGTGTAGTACCAGCCTTGTTAGTACCAAAGAAGGATGGAACTTGGAGAATGTGTACAGATAGTCGAGCATTAAACAAGATTACAGTGAGGTACAGATTTCCAATGCCGAGATTGGATGATTTGTTAGATCAGTTGAATGGAGCAGCTATCTTTTCAAAGATTGATCTGAAGAGTGGGTATCATCAAATTCGAATTCGACCAGGGGATGAATGGAAGACCGCATTCAAGACACGGGAAGGGTTGTATGAGTGGCAGGGTCATGCCGTTTGGTCTTTCGAATGCACCGAGTACTTTTATGCGAGTGATGAATCAGATCTTTCGACAGTTTATTGGAAAGTTCGTAGTGGTATACTTTGATGATATATTGATATACAGTGGAAGCACAGAAGAACATCTACAACACTTGCGGGAAGTGTTGATGATACTTCGTCAAGAGCAATTTTACGCGGCGACAAAGAAGTGCATGTTCATGACACACAGTGTTTTGTTTTTGGGACATGTGTTGTCCAAGGAAGGTATCCAGGTGGATCAAGGTAAAGTTGAAGCAATCAAGGATTGGCCACAACCCAGGACTGTAACTGAAATGAGAAGTTTCCATGGGTTAGCATCATTCTACGAAGGTTTATTCCACATTTCAATAGCGTGATGGCACCAGTGACAGATTTGTATGAAAGGGAAACAGTTTGTGTGGACCGAAGAGGCTGATTCTGCTTTCCAACAGATCAAGACACTTTTGACTACAACACCGATTCTTAGATACCCGGATTTTCAATTGCTCTTTGAGTTACATACTGATGCATCTAAAGCTGGAATTGAAGGAGTGTTAAGTCAAAAGGGTCGTCCAATTTCTTATTTTAGCGAGGAACTTTCTGGAGCCAAGACAAGTTACAACAACTATGACTTGGAGTTCTATGCTATTATCCAGGCCATAAAGCATTGGAGACACTACTTGTTTTATAAAGAGTTTGTGTTGTATACTGATCATGAAGCGTTGAAGCATTTGCAGGGACAAGATAAGATTGCAGCCAGGCATGCTTCATGGATCGCATACTTGCAGCAGTTTACATTTGTTGTGAAGCATAAGTCGGGAATTACAAATCGTGTGGCAGACGCACTGAGCAGAAGAAAACATTTATTGAATATGATGAGAGTTAAAGTGATGGGGTTTGATGTACTTCCAGAATTGTTTGTTGAGGACCCTTACTTTGCTAAGATTGTAGATGAAGTCGAGGAAGGGAAGACGGATGAGCATCTGTTGGTGGAAGGTTTTCTTTTCAAAGGAAATCGGTTGTGTATACCAGAGTGCAGTTTGCGAATGAAGATTGTGAAAGAATTGCATGAAGAAGGTCATGTGGGAAGAGATCGTACCTTGCAGTTGATTTCTCAATCATATTTTTGGCCTTCCATGAGGAAAGAAATTGAAAGATTTGTGCAGAGATGTCACATATGTCAAGTTTCCAAAGGGACAGCTACGAATGCAGGATTGTATATGCCATTGCCCGTGCCTACTTGACCATGGGTTGATATTAGCATGGATTTTGTTTTGGGTTTACCAAGAACTCAACGAGGGAATGATTCTATATATGTTGTGGTGGATAGATTTTCGAAAATGGCACATTTCATAGCTTGTAAAAAGACCGCCGATGCAGTCTTTGTTGCTCAATTGTTCTTTAAAGAGGTTTATCGACAACATGGGATACCTGAGACCATTGTTTCTGACCGGGATACTCGATTTCTAAGTCATTTTTGGTTGAGTCTGTGGAAGATGGTTGGGTCTAAGCTGAATTTTAGTAGCGTCTATCATCCACAAACGGATGGGCAAACAGAAGTGGTGAACAGATCATTGGGAAACTTGTTGAGATGTCTTATGAAGGATAATTTGAAGAGCTGGGATGTGAAATTGTGTCAAGCAGAATTTGCACATAATCATGCTGTTAATCGAAGTACTGGATTCAGTCCATTTCAAGTAGTATATTCAGCAATTCCGAAGGGACCGTTGGATTTGTCGATAGTTCCACGTCAGAAAGGGGTTGTTAAACGAGCTTATGATTTCATGAATGAGTTGCAGGAATGTCACAGGATTTTTCATGAACGATTGCTTAAATCAAATGAGAAGTATAAGCAACTGGCAGATAAGAAGCGAAGGAGTGTGGGCTTCAAAGAGGGTGATTTTGTTTATGCAGTATTGACGAAAGATCGTTTTTCAGTTGGAACTTACAACAAATTGAAAGCTCGAAAGATTGGTCCAGTGGAAATCTTGAAGAAGATCAATGATAATGCTTATCAGTTGAGATTGCCGGATCATATCCATACTGCCGATATTTTTAACGTCAGACACTTGATCCGTATCATGGGGATAAGCTTGTCGCAGAAGAGGAAAGTGTGAATTCGGGGTCGAATTCTTGTCAACTGGGGGGGATGATGCAGTGGAGGGTGATGCGAGCAGTTGTGATGATTTAATTCGCCTGCGAGCTATGCTTCTCCTTAAGTCGCCTACGACCTATAATTTGAGTCGTGCTAGCAAGTTACACGACCCAACAACCAATGCATTTGATTCCTTAAGTCGCGGCGACCTTAGGTCGCGTGTAGAGCAGGCCACGTACTACAGAAACCCTTAAAACATGGAGTTTTCTTATGTCGCTTCCAGTAGGTCGCGAGCTTCCTTAGGTCGAATGAAGCCTTAGGTCGCTAATTTCTTATGTCGCTGATGATTCCTTAAGTCGCCCCAGTGTAGGTCGCTCAAGACCTTGAAGATGTGCTATTTCCTTATGTCACTGAGGCTTAGGTCGCGTGTGTTGTAATTAAGTCGTAGGTCGTGTAATATTAACTCGTGTTGTAAGTGTTTTGTAATTGTTTGTGATTAGGTCGTTAATGACCCATTTTAGGTCATAAGTCGTGTGATGTATAACTTGTACATGTTAAGTCGTGTGTCGTGATTGTTAGGTCGTGAACGACCTGTATTGTGTTGTGCTCTGTTTGTTAGGTCGTTAACGACCTGTGTTAGGTCGTGTGCTGCTGTGTGTAAATCCGATAAATAGCGGGTGAGTTGTATCATTTGAAGATGGTTGATTTTGAATAAACTTTTGTTTGAGTGCTTTGTGCCTCTTTAAAATTGGAAGTTGAGTGTAATCTCCTTTCTCCATCTTCAGTTATTCGAGTGCGCTCGAATCAACGATTTTGAAGCCGGTTCACAGAATCTCATGCGCGAGATCAACGTCGAAGAATCGCAGATCTTCTAACACGGTATCGTGCGCGATCAACGTGTTAAAGATAGCTAGAATCCGGTATCTCACGAGATCAATGGATTTGTGCATTTATCTTGGGTTTTATCAATCCACGATTCATCATTGTATCGTTCCATCGTTTTTCATTGTTGTTGCATCATTTGGCGACAACTTTTGTTGTTATCCGCTGCGTCACCTTGTTCATGCTATCATATTTTTGAATGTATGTTAATGCATTCCTTATAAAACATTCAATCGAAATGTTTAACATGTTGTTTAATTTCCAATCTAATCACAAAGAGGGAGAAATGAAAATTTCTTAATGTTGTATGTTCTTTTAATTTATGACACTAATTTGTGTGGAGAATTTATTTTCATTTATTGTGTGTTAATTAAATCTTTAAAATATGTTAATTTTGGTATGTTTAGGGTTAACAAAATTAATTAAGTAAACGATTGTTTTGAAATTTGAATTCTAAAAGTTTGTTTATAGTATAGAGTTGGTCCATTCATTTCCTTTCTAATTAATAATTGCCGCATTCTTTTCATTATTTCCCCATTTGTTCCATTACTCCTTTCCATTTACATTGTCCGAAACTTTTCGATTTTGCAAACATGAACTACGTTTCATATTTTTAATTCTTTCTTTTACCTCTTTCTAACACATGCTACTTTTAAAAAGGTTATTCATATTTACTATATTTCAATACCAATTTTGTTCATATTTACTTTATTTTTTCATTAATTTTCCAACTTCATTTTCTGAAACATCATTTTATTTATTTTAATTAATAGCGACCTCTCTTTTCAAATCTCTTTGACCCTAAACCTAACTCTAACCATATAAATAAGATATGACGCAAATGAAACCATAGCCTCCATTCTATTCTTTTTTTCTTCAAATCTCCTTTTTATCTCTCATTTTATTTTTTCCTTCCTCTTCAAATATTCTTCTTCATCAAATTTTCTTATATTTCAAACTTTCTTTTTTCTTTTAAAATATAGATCTTCTCTTCCATTTTCAGTTTTTATTTTAATCCTTTCCTTTTTCAATTCTTCTTTTTCAAATCTTTTTTTTAAACCTTTTAAAAATACATACGTGTATATATATATATATATATATATATATTAATATAATAAGGAAGAAAATTAAAGTAAATCAAAGTAAGAGAAAAATTATGGAACAAATCTAGCAATCAAGAAGGATACTAAGGAACCATAGATCAGAGCTATTAATTAGAAGTCTATTATTTTCAGATTCGTATAAAGGTGACTGTTTTAATCCCAATCACAACTTCTAAGATTTCTTATGTGTGTTAAATTAATTTTTGATGCGATTAGAAATTTATTTATGACTGTTTGGCATATTTTTATTCATCATCTCAGTTAAATTGAAATTATTGAATTAAGTTGTTATTTGATTTGTTATTTCATATAAACTGCCGGTTAAATAGTTATTTGATTTATTAATATAAACTGCCAGTAATTACCTGTTATTTATTATCTGTTCTATATTGATGTTATTGTTTGAATTGGATGATGATTGTGATAAATGGTTGATGATTGATATTGGATGAATGGACGTTGTATTTTATATTGTTATAAACTGCAAGTTGTTGCGAATTTTTATTTCATTCGGGATTGCGGTTTGAAATGATATATAACCGTATTTTTATTTTAAATTACGGATTGAAATGATAAATATCCGTATCACTTGACCATAAGGTAGAAAATTATACACAAACATCGTGGTCTATATATAAAATATTTTGAAAATGATTTCTATGGTTTTGGAAAGAAATATATGGTTTTATGAGATACTGATTTGGATATTTTATAAATGCTATTATATATATATAGTTAAATTCTTGGTTTAAGCTATGTATAAAATTGGTTTAAAGTATAAAAAAAGTTTAATAATAAAATTTGATTTTATTAAAATAAAGTATTTAAACCATACTTTAATATAGGGGTTATAATGATTTAAATAAATTAAGATTGGAAGGTAAATTGGAAATATATTTGAAATTGAGCTTATTTAAGAAATAAACTCCATAAGTAGATGTAAAATTTATTAAACTTGAAATTTTAAAAGGTATGATTTTTATAACTAGATTTTGTTCAAGATGAATTAAACGAATATTTCAAGTATAAATAAATTGAGGGAAATATTTGGTTATTTGTAATTTGAGTTTTATTTAAATGATAATGGATTTATTATGCAAATATTTCAAAACTAAATAATAAAACATTGAATTGTTGAATCACAATTACCAACCTTAGTTTTGAAATTGTTTAATACTCAAAGTATGAAATATATTGAAATCGAGATGGTTTATTGAAACTAAAAGTGAGTTGAAAGTTATGAATTGAGACTTAATTTAAAGTGAATAAATTGTGAAGTCGAGGAAATTATTTTACTTATAAAGTAAATTTGAAATTCAAACTATTTTATTTTACACACTGTTTGAATATCCAAACCATTTAAGTTTTGGAAGTTATGGTTTAAAAGCTATGAAATTCGAATTATTACATTTTGAAAGGTTATGTTTCAAAGTTATGAGTTTCAAGGTATTACAATTTGAAAGTGTTATATTCTAGTGTTTTGATTTCGAAATGTTATATGATTTTAGAAAAGGATATATTCGAAATGAATTCGTATTAATTTGGTTTTTAAATAGGCAATGATATTTGGTTTTAATGCACAAAGTATTTTGAAAATGACCGTGGTGTTATAATAACAATGGGTTGTTAAAGAGATCGGGATCGGAAGTTGTCATACTCTGCCAACTCCGGAAACCACTTTAACAACCGTATACGCGGTGGAGATTCCAGAATGAAGTAGGATGGTGGCGACCTTTCCTTTGAGGTAAATACGTGGACCCGACTTCCGTTAGTTGGCATAAGGTGGCTAAAACAGGAGCGATTGACGGGCTAATGAGGTGGCACCTTTGATCGGACACATCACTTCGATATTATTCTTTGACTTTTGGATTGATTCGGTGGCCACTTTTGATTTTTTTTAGTTAGGGGTGTGGCTCGAGGTGGGCGGTAGCTGCGCCTACACGTTACCACCGACCCGGAAGCGTAATTGGTATATCTACCCTGGCATTGCCTAGTTGTGCCGTGTTACCTACCCTAGCGCGCCTTGTACGAGTTTGTTTTTCTCCCGTAGCCCGTGGAGTATTTAGGGTAGTCTCCCGATCTAGAGATGCGCTGATAGTGGATGGACTACTGGGACTATTAGGTGGTAAGGGCTATATGGGTAACCCCTTAACGCTATTTAAAATTAAGTTTATTTTACTATAGACATTATTATAATAGCGAAATATTACTACATAGTGAATAGTTTACCGGATCCTTAGGAGATGTGAATCCCGAGCATCTCTTAAGTTACTGCACGCACGTTAGACACTGGATAGGAGATGTCAAATCCTGTAAACATCTCTAACGCCGTTCCACTCATATTATTTACCTTTGATTTAACTTACATAAGATCTTTTAGTTCTGACTCGAGTGTTTTGTCTTTTCAATTCGCTCGGGTCAGCCTGAGCATTTTAGGATTCGAAGACTTTATTTCTGGAGGACGAAGACGAAGAGTGTATTACAATTATCTATTATATTATTCCACTACACCATTGTATTCCGCTGCATTGTTATTTATTATTCTCTGGTATGTGTAACTCTGATATGTATTGTATAAGTATAATCAAATGTTTTGTAAAACAGCTTCATGAATTGTATTTGATTATTATATTTTGTCATTCAGCTGCAAGATTCTGTTTTGTTTTCTTTCTTTCTCTTCTTTTTCTTATTTACCCCATAATAATCTGCCCTTCTGTATGGTTTAAGTCTGACGTGTGTGGTTTTCGTTGATTTAAAGCGTACAAAAAGGTGGGATGTTACATCTGGTATCAGAGCTTTGGTTTAGCGATAAACCTTAGCTTTGTGGGGTCTGACTCTTTATTAATAGGGTAGTGATACCCTATGATGAGTCGTTGAGTGTATATATGTGAGAGAGCGTATCTATTAGTGTTATAAAAAGATTTTGATATTGTGTTTCTTTGTTCCATTTTGTATTTATAAATTCTGATTGGTGCATGGGACGCTATGACATCAATAGGGATTTCTAAACACTTAATAGGACAGACCGACACGATATTTGTTTTGAATATAGGTGAATGAAATAATTTTGCCTATTATATTTTCTATATATAAAATAAATTTTTATAAAGGTTATATTTGGTTGTAATATATTGGTTGTTAGGTAGTGATACTTATAAATATTGGTTGTAAAATAAAATTTACAAATAAAAATAAAGTAAATATGGAAATTTAGACCTTAAGTTCCAGGGTTTTGAAACTTTCTTTCAGATAACTTTGGAATATAGTAATAATATTATTAGAAGTATTTTCTGATACAAATATCTCAATATAATTTGAAAGAATTGTTTTAAAGAAATTTTGGAAAGAAATAAGTTATGTACTCTCCTCTCTGTTGCTGGAAAATAATTTCGGTGATGAGTGCACGCATCATCGACATACATTTTCGAGTTTCAAAGCGGAAAGGCCACTGTAGTAGTTTTACTGCAGATTTATTTTGGATAAACGAATATAAATGTTTTACAGATAATTAGATATATAAATTGTAAGTATATACCTTTATCTATTATTTTTAAAATGATTTGAAACTTAACCCGGGAAATGTACTACAATGTTAGGAGTTGTCAAATTAGAGTATAATAAAGTAATGAAAGGTTGAACAAAGGTTAACCAGATTTTAGAGTAGTAATGAACTTAATAAAAAGAATAATATACGTTTCTTTACTAAATAAAAAAATCATATGTTTATTTGTTTGAAATGTTGGCAGCTGAAAAATTTATTACAGAAATAAGAAATTAATAACATTTGGCTTATATGCAATATTTCCGTAAATACGTTAAATTACTATAAAAAGGAATTGAATTGTCTCATTCATTTTTACCTTAGAAATCAATGACAATTAATATAATTGGAATCTTTTTAAGTGGGAAGACGTTAACTATAAATATATATTGAAATAAATTGGGTGATTTATTTCCAATTAATTCAGTTCATGTTTCAAAATTTAATGCTAGTTTACCACATATCTGCTCATACCTAAATTCAAACTTATGTTTTAGATCAAAATTTAATGCAAGTTTATATTGAAATCTCATACGTTATTAAATTAAATGTTAATAGGAGATGATAAAGGGGGTAAAATAGATTTAAACTTGACTATTTTCTTTTCAATCAGACTTTGTTAGATTTAATTGCAACATAACTTACCTTTCCATCTTCACTTTTCTTATTTACTCTTACATTCATTGCCTCCTTATATGGATTATTTTCATACCTTTTATTTATGAATGTAAATTATAAGTGGCGATAAAGATGTACATATATATTATACACCTGTTTATATTACCTTGTGATGCAGTGGAGGATGATGCGAGCAGTTGTGATGATTTAAGTCGCTCGCGAGCTAAAATTTCTTATGTGTGTTAAATTAATTTTTGATGTGATTAGAAATTTAGTTATGACTGTTTGGCATATTTCTATTAATCATCTCACTTAAATTGAAATTATTGAATTAAGTTGTTATTTAATTTGTCATTGCATATAAACTTCCAGTTAAATAGTTATTTAACTACCAGTAATTACCTGTTATTTATTATCTCTTCTATATTGATGTTGTTGTTTGAATTGGATGATGATTGTGATAAATGGTTGATGATTGATATTGGATGAACGGATGTTGTATTTTATATTGTTATAAACTGCAAGTTGTTACGAATTTTTATTTCATTCGGGGTTGCGGCTTGAAATGACATATAACCGTATTTTTATTTTAAATTACGGATTGAAATGATAAATATCCATATCACTTGACCATAAGGTAGAAAATTATATACAGACACTGTGGTCTATATATAAAATATTTTGAAAATGATTTCTATGGTTTTTGAAAGAAATATATGGTTCTATGAGACATTGATTTGGATTTTTTATAAATGTTATTTTATATATATAGTTAAATTCTTGGTTTAAGCTATGTATAAAATTGGTTTAAAGTATAAAAGAAGTTTAATGATAAAATTAGATTTTATTAAAATAAAGTATTTAAATCATACTTTAATATGGATGTTATAATAATTTAAATAAATTAAGATTGGAAGGTAAATTGAAAATTTATTTGAAATTGAGCTTATTTAAGAATTAAACTCCATAAGTAGATGTAAACTTTAATAAACTTGAAATTTTAAAAGGTATGATTTTTATAACTGGATTTTGTTCAAGATGAATTAAACGAATATTTCAAGTATAAATAAATTGAGGGAAATATTTGGTTATTTTTAATTTGAGTTTTATTTAAATGATAATGGATTTATTATGCAAATATTTCAAAACTAAATAATAAAACATTGAATTGTTGAATCGTAATTATCAACCTTAGTTTTGAAATTGTTTAATACTCAAAGTACGAAATATATTGAAATTGAGATGGTTTATTGAAACCGAAAGTGAGTTGAAAGTTATGAATTGATTATTATATTCTATCGTTCCGCCGCAAGATTCCCTTTTTTTTTTCTTTCTTTCTCTGCTTTTTCTTATTTACCCCATAACAATCCGCCCTTCTATATGGTTTAAGTCTGACGTGTGTGGTTGATCGTCGATTTAAAGCGTACAAAAAGGTGGGATGTTACATAAAACACCTGTTAAACGGTCGGTGGATAGGGATGCGCCATGATACGACAACACTAAACCAAAATCGTATGGGTCTCCTTTAGGGATAAAAGTATGACAAGGCACGTGAGGAAATGCCCAAGGTAGGATACTACCAGTTTACCTTTCCCGACTGATGATAACGCATCATAGCCATGATCGCCCACTGCGTCCAACACTCCCATAATCCGAAGGGTGCGCACCAATCCATCACAATGTAAATGATGGTAATTCGAAGAAGTGCGTCCGCTTGGTGTAGCTAGCCCACATGGCCGGTATGGCTCCTGTATTAGTCATTTCAAATTGGCACAAATGCCAAGCTAATCCATCATCGTTCTCTTTCTTCAGATCCAGCAAATGATGCGAAATACAACCACTTCTTTCTGGATCATCACTCCACGTACATAGTTGTTAAAGTGCTTCCAGTATCGACAGAGAATATGCCAATATCCGAGTTTGGTGTGACGCCCCACCTCTATACCCACGCTAGACAAGAACATTACGGTGAATGCTGTCGACTAGCACGGAGAATAAGGCTGTTGAGGAGCGACCATCCGTGTAATTACTTTGTGCGAGCATCGATATGTCAGATAGTATAACATGCAATACTTTATCAAGAGGAAATCCGACATACCGACACAAACTCAAAGCTACTACACAGTGGCTATAATATCTTCGAAAACAAATACAGAAATAAGCATAACATAAATCAGTCACAGACAATTCATATCACAAAGGCGGAAATAGATATGAATATTACACATGAAAGTGTATATCAGAGTAGTGGTCTAAAAAGATCCACAATATCACAAAAGAATAGTTACATGAACTACACAAAAGAATAAGTATACATTATGGAGTCTATTTCTCAAATGTATACAACAAAACAAACTAATAATCTAAGTAGTAAGCCAAAAGTCAGAGAAATCAATCCCAAGTGAGAGGTCAAGCAGAAGCACATGTAACATCTCGGTCTGACCCGAGTATTATTTAATAAGAAAATAATAAACGGATCAGTCTAGCTATAAATATCAGGTGAAACGATATAGAATAAGAGATATGACTAAACACATAATAATCACTATGCCAAGCTGTGATATATATAAGTAATTGAAAATCAACAAGAGATTAATCAATATCACCAAATCTACACAAGAATCAAAGAAATGTCATACTCCTTATTTCGTTCACCAAACCACAAATATTGATGATAATATCAACGTCAATCACAAAAGTCAATGACACACAAATTCACCAATGCACAAATATTGACAATAATATCAATGTCAATCACAAAAGTCAATGACACACAAATTCACCAATGCACAAATATTGATAAAACTTATCAATGGAAATCACGAAAATTGGTGAAACACAAATTCTAGAAATCATCTCAAGAAATCCAGAAATCACAAAGGGGGGAGGCCTATCACAAACGGGAGAATAAAGCCCACCAACACGTGTATCACAAATGGAATGCTAATTCCATGGTTGCTAACCATCACAAATTGAGCCGAAGCTCCACAAACGGCCCGAAGACCATGGGTTGCTACCCCACCAAATTGAGTCCAAACTCCACAAAACGGGTTTTAGTCTCCCTCGCAGACAAAGAGACATCGCACATTGCTAGTCTAAATCACAAAGATGATCGTCATGATCATCAAGAAGTGTCAATTACACTAAGCTAGTAAATATATGAGTTTAGCATCATGTCCCATAACCACTAGCTTAACTTAAATATTTACGAACAAATTGTAAGTTTCCACTAGAAAATTGTCACAAGAGATTCAATCGAACAAGTCCAAGAATTAACCGAACAAGTAAACGCAAGCGTTTCATACCACTTGTTTTACTAAGCCATTTAATTAGATTTCTCATACGAGTGAGGTAAAGGTTTGTATATACTAATAGATTGGAAAACGGTTTAAGAAACGAGCTTTGTTATTGAAAATAGAGTTGAAATCATTTTGATGAAAGAGTTTTGATATTTAATACTAGTATTGAAACCTTTATATTTTTAAAGTGACAAATCACAAAAATGATTGTAGGACAATCAATCACCAAAATTCACATTCAAAGACGTGAATAAAATCCAAAGAAATCGATACCAAATCCATAGAAATGGATATTCCCAAAAATCACGAAGAAAATGTAATCAAAGTCAATATCAAATGATAACAACAAAAAGGGAATCAACACGAATCGATTAAAGTTGAAAATATACTCAAAATTTGGCAAATAGGCAAAACTAGGGATTTCCAGACGTCTGAGGGGTTGTCCAGACGTCTGGATTTGGTTTTTGGAAATTTCCCAGAAAACCATCTAGACGTCTGAAACCTAAAATCAGACGTCTGAAAAACATTCAGACGTCTGGGGGAAAGTCCAGACGTCTAGTTTTGGTTTCTGGAAATATTCCAGAAAACCAACCAGACGTCTGAAAACACAGATCAGACGTCTAACCTTATTCCAGACGTCTGAAACAATAATTTAGACGTCTGAAATTAGCCACTGCCTTATTTATTCTTCTGCCGTATTTTATTTTTCTCCAGGTTGCAAAACCAGACGTCTGGCATTGGTCTCCAGACGTCTGAAAACCTGGTAAGGGCAATAATTTGCCTAGGCCATATGGCCCAAACGATGTCGGGAGCGATCGAGCGAGCAATGACGACTAAGGATTTACGTCAAATGACAGCCCGGCCTTATAGGCTCTTCGATACACCCCAAATATCATAATCAAACATCCATAAAAGGATTTTCACAAAAATTGGAATATTCACCCATTCGATCCAAATCAAAAGCAAATGAATATGCACAAATGTTACGAATTCATACCTAACCACAAAGATGGATATAGACATAGATGTGAGATAAAAATCTCACCTTTTCACAAAATCAAACAAGAAGAAGCTTGAAAGCAAATGGAGAATCAACCTCTCTTCAACACAACCCAATTGAGCTTGAATCTAAGCTCAAAAACAAGAACATTCCCAAAATTAGGTTTAGGAATTTCTGAAATTGGTAAGAGAATAAGTTGGAGAAGAAGAAGAGAAGCTTACCAATGGGTTCTTCTTGAGATTGGAGCTAGGAATTTGATTTGCAAGAGAAACTAGGGTTTTGGAGTTTTTAATTTCCAATCTCTCCCACCATTAATGTTATAAAAACTGAAAAGAGAAGAGAATGAGGGTGAGTGGGGAAGAGTGGCTCAGATTTGAGCATAAGTTAACATAGGGCTGAGCCCAAAACCAAACCCAAAGTGAAAAGTAGCAAAAATCAACTTTCTCCAAACATATCGAAGCTTATACTCAAAAAGGCCGCAAACGGCATTTTAAACTCAATGGGAGTGGTCCCGAGTCCTAATTCGACCGTATGCAAAAAGTAGCTTTTTGGACTAAAATCCGACTAACGATAAAATATTTAAATAAAATATTTAAATATAAAATCGATAAATATGCGGGTTGTTACATACTCCCCTCCTTAAAGAAATTGCGTCCTCGCAATATTTAAGAAGAGAACATAAAGTAACAACCATAAAAGCATATTCAATCACAAAAGAAACTTGAAATAAGAAGTTCACCTCAAAGAGCACGAGAAAGTAAGTCCGGATGTGTTCGCTCGATGTACTCTCTAGATTCCCAAGAACAATCCTTAGGATTTGAAGACCATTGAACTTTAACAAGCGGAACATCTTTATTTCGAAGTCGTTTGACTTCCGAAGCAATGATACGAATAGGATGTTGCTCATAAGTTAAATTAGGCGAAACTTCAATCTCTTCCACAACACCGGGCTCAAGAACAGAATCGGAATCTCGAAGACATTTTCGAAGTTGAGAAACGTGAAACACGTCATGGATAGCAGAAAATTGAGCCGGTAATAAAAGGTGATAAGCCATGGAACCAATACGTTCAATGATAGGAAATGGCCCAATATATCGAGGCGCCAATTTTCCCGATCGACTGAAACGTACAACACCTTTCATAGGTGAAACACGAATGAACACAAGATCTCCTCAGAAAATTCTAACTTCCTTCTCCGGTTATCGGCATAGGATTTTTGTCTACTCCGGGCTTCTTTCATCCTATGACGAATAAGATCAATCTTTTCTGTGGAATCACGAATAAAATTTGGACCTAAAACCAGCTTCTCACCGGCCTCAAGCCAACAAGAAGGAGATCGGCATAGCCTTCCATAGAGTGCCTCAAAAGGTGCCATACCAATACTAGATTGGAAGCTATTATTATAGGAAAATTCAACAAGTGAAACATGATCTTCCCAACTTCCACCAAAATCGAGAACACACGCACGAAGAAGATCTTCAAGAGTTTGATTCACACGCTCGGTTTGTCCATCGGACTGGGGGTGATAAGCGGTGCTAAAATTAAGCTTCGTTCCCAAAGCTTTTTGAAGACTCTTCCAAAATCCACTAGTAAACAATGGATCACGATCGCTAACAATAGAAGTAGGAACCCCATGCAATTTAACAATCTCTTTGATAAAGAGCTTGGCCAAGAGAGGAACGGTTCGGTTAGACCGAACGGGAATAAAATGGGCGGATTTAGTAAGTCTATCAACGATCACCCATAAGCTATCATGACCCGAACGAGAACGGGGAAGGCCATCTATAAAATCCATGGAAATATTGTCCCACTTCCAAATTGGAATTTCTAAAGGTTGCAATAACCCACCGGGCCTTTGATGCTCGGCCTTAACGAGTTGGCAAGTCATGCAACGGTTAACGAAGTTAGCAATGTCAAGCTTCATTCCCTCCCAATAATAAAGTCGCTTCATATCTGCGTACATTTTACTACTACCGGGATGAATGGTAAATTTAAAATATTGGGAATCTTCCAAAATATCTTTACGAAGATCACCAATATTTGGCACGACAAGTCTACCAAATTTTCGAATGCCGCCACGAGAATCGATATCAAAGTCTTTCAAACCTTCAATATCAATTTTATCCTTAATATTTTGGCCAAGAAGAACTAATTCGGGATCTAGCCTTTGAGCTTCAAGAATGCGGTCTAAAAGAAAAGGATGAGCCTCAAGGCTACATAAAAAAAATGCTGAGCATAAATCGGATACGCGGTCTCAAATCTCACAAGTGGATAAGATCTCGAGATCGTTCCATTCGGATATCATCATAGAAACAACAGCTTGTTGTTTACGGCTAAGAGCATCGGCGACACGATTACCCTTACCGGGAGTATAAAGAATATCAAGATCATAAGGAGCAAGGAACTCGAGCCAACGTTGTTGACGCAAATTAAGTTCCCTTTGAGAAAACAAATATTTCAATGACTTATGATCGGTATAAAGAACAAATTTCTCTCCTAAAAGATAATGACGCCAAATCCGGAGAGCAAAAACAATAGCCG
Source organism: Allium cepa (assembly GCA_030765085.1). NCBI lineage: Eukaryota > Viridiplantae > Streptophyta > Magnoliopsida > Asparagales > Amaryllidaceae > Allium > Allium cepa. Next base: position 670,728,225 of record CM060941.1, on the reverse strand, counting down.
CGAGTTCTAAATCATGAGTGGCATATCTAGACTCGGCAGGCTTCAATTGCCTAGAAGCATAAGCAATAACACGTTCTCTTTGCATAAGAACGGCACCCAAACCAATGCGACTAGCATCGGTATAAACAACGAAATCTTGATTCCCCTCGGGAATAACGAGAATAGGAGCATCAGAAAGAAGTTCTTTTAATTTCTGAAAAGAAGCTTCACATTTGTCCGACCAAATGTATTTAACACCTTTCTTCGTCAAGCCAGTGAGAGGCACGACAATCTTGGAAAAGTCTTTGATAAAGCGACGGTAATAGCCCGCCAATCCAAGAAAACTACGAATCTCTGTCACACTCTCCGGTCTCTTCCAATCTTGAATCGCTTCAATCTTTGAAGGATCCACAAACGGCCCGAAGACCATGAGTTGCTACCCCACCAAATTGAGTCCAAACTCCACAAAACGGGTTTTAGTCTCCCTCGCAGACAAAGAGACATCGCACATTGCTAGTCTAAATCACAAAGATGATCGTCATGATCATCAAGAAGTGTCAATTACACTAAGCTAGTAAATATATGAGTTTAGCATCATGTCCCATAACCACTAGCTTAACTTAAATATTTACGAACAAATTGTAAGTTTCCACTAGAAAATTGTCACAAGAGATTCAATCGAACAAGTCCAAGAATTAACCGAACAAGTAAACGCAAGCGTTTCATACCATTTGTTTTACTAAGCCATTTAATTAGATTTCTCATACGAGTGAGGTAAAGGTTTGTATATACTAATAGATTGGAAAACGGTTTAAGAAACGAGCTTTGTTATTGAAAATAGAGTTGAAATCATTTTGATGAAAGAGTTTTGATATTTAATACTAGTATTGAAACCTTTATATTTTTAAAGTGACAAATCACAAAAATGATTGTAGGACAATCAATCACCAAAATTCACATTCAAAGACGTGAATAAAATCCAAAGAAATCGATACCAAATCCATAGAAATGGATATTCCCAAAAATCACGAAGAAAATGTCATCAAAGTCAATATCAAATGATAACAACAAAAAGGGAATCAACACGAATCGATTAAAGTTGGAAATATACTCAAAATTTGGCAAATAGGCAAAACTAGGGATTTCCAGACGTCTGAGGGGTTGTCCAGACGTCTGGATTTGGTTTTTGGAAATTTCCCAGAAAACCATCCAGACGTCTGAAACCTAAAATCAGACGTCTGAAAAACATTCAGACGTCTGGGGGAAAGTCCAGTTGTCTGGTTTTGGTTTCTGGAAATATTCCAGAAAACCAACCAGACGTCTGAAAACACAGATCAGACGTCTAACCTTATTCCAGACGTCTGAAACAATAATTTAGACGTCTGAAATTAGCCACTGCCTTATTTATTCTTCTGCCGTATTTTATTTTTCTCCAGGTTGCAAAACCAGACGTCTGGCATTGGTCTCCAGACGTCTGAAAACCTTGTAAGGGCAATAATTTGCCTAGGCCATATGGCCCAAACGATGTCGGGAGCGATCGAGCAATGACGACTAAGGATTTACGTCAAATGACAGCCCGGCCTTATAGGCTCTTCGATACACCCCAAATATCATAATCAAACATCCATAAAAGGATTTTCACAAAAATTGGAATATTCACCCATTCGATCCAAATCAAAAGCAAATGAATATGCACAAATGTTACGAATTCATACCTAACCACAAAGATGGATATAGACATAGATGTGAGATAAAAATCTCACCTTTTCACAAAATCAAACAAGAAGAAGCTTGAAAGCAAATGGAGAATCAACCTCTCTTCAACACAACCCAATTGAGCTTGAAACTAAGCTCAAAAACAAGAACATTCCCAAAATTAGGTTTAGGAATTTCTGAAATTGGTAAGAGAATAAGTTGGAGAAGAAGAAGAGAAGCTTACCAATGGGTTCTTCTTGAGTTTGGAGCTAGGAATTTGATTTGCAAGAGAAACTAGGGTTTTGGAGTTTTTAATTTCCAATCTCTCCCACCATTAATGTTATAAAAACTGAAAAGAGAAGAGAATGAGGGTGAGTGGGGAAGAGTGGCTCAGATTTGAGCATAAGTTAACATAGGGCTGAGCCCAAAACCAAACCCAAAGTGAAATGTAGCAAAAATCAACTTTCTCCAAACATATCGAAGCTTATACTCAAAAAGGTCGCAAATGGCATTTTAAACTCAATGGGAGTGGTCCCGAGTCCTAATTCGACCGTATACAAAAAGTAGCTTTTCGGACTAAAATCCGACCAACGATAAAATATTTAAATAAAATATTTAAATATAAAATCGATAAATATGCGGGTTGTTACATTTGGTCTCTTTAACAACCAAACGTCGTTTTACACACCGGTTGGTTCTTTTACATTTCAAAAACAGTTCATACTTGATATCAAAATATCATATTTGCTTCAAAATCAAGTCCATTTCAATATCATCACATTTATTTAAAATATACCATTTGCATTCCAAATCATTTTCATCTCAACATCGCTATTTCGATTCCAAAATGGTTTCAAATCTACATTTGGGTTGTAACCTCTTATAAACCCATTCGTATTTAAATCCATGACTTAAAATAAAATATTTCACCCTTGACCAGTTTGAATCCTTGAAAAATAGTTTGAATAGTATTAAAATAGCTTAAATAGTTAAAATAGCTAAAACAGTTTAAATGGTTAAAACACTTAAAATAGTTTAAATGGTCAAAATAGTTAAAATAGTTTAATTGGTAAAAATAATTTAGTTGGTTAAAATATTTTAATATAAAATAGTTTAACTATTAAAATGGTTTATATAGCAAAATAATTTGGAGACCAAAATAATTTGTTTATTTAAGAAGATAGCTTTTAAATAGTTTATATTAAATAATTTATTTGAAAATAGTTTCAAAGTCGAACCGGTTCTATTCCAACTTCCCAATCAATCAATATCAATTTCCATTCACTCGATTCAATTTCGATGCAATATCAAACCAATTTCAACTTCAATTTCAAATTAATTCAATTCCACTTTCAAACCCAATTAATTCAATTTCAATTTCAATTTATATCAATATCGAGCACGATTTTCAAATATCAATTCAAAACATTTAAATCAAATTTTCCTTCAATATTCAGTTTAAAATCCTAATCTTCAAATAAAATTCAATTCCGAGCTCAGTTTCGAAATATCGTTTTTGCATCACTTTCACTTAGCAATATTCAAAGTTCGAACAAAAGTTCAATTCTTTAAAACAAATCAATTTATGAAATTCAATCATATTCTGATTTTTAACTTTAAAGTCTCAACTTCAATTATTTAACAATGTCTTTTAACCAAAATTTATCTCAACATTTCAAACTCGAATTCGGGATTAATTCGATTTCTATAAATTTGATTTCTATTTCTATTAAATCAAGGCCATTTAAATAATTTCAAATCTAAGATTTTCAAAATCATTTGATTTAACCAATCCGGTGTCCGTATATAATTTTCTATCCTATGGCCAAGTGATAAGTTATTTCATTTTAATTTCGGGAATGGATATATATTATTTCAATCCAGATGAAAGTGCCATAGGTATTCATCATTTCAACCTATTTCTTAATTTATTCAAAATAATTTAATTTATAGTTATATATACTGTAAATAAATTATAGGATGATAATAAGATATATAAACAAATAAACATCCGAACATTAAAATATCAACCAATAACATACATTGCAATCAGTCATCCAAACGGACAATATAATTCATGACAATTTCATAGTTATTAATAACAGTCCATTTAATTTCAATTAAATTCCAATTCCAATTTGATTGTCAATTTTAATTTTTAATGGTGAATTCAATGACAATCTAGATGGCCATTCAATTTATCAAACAATGACTAATAAAAATCATATCACTTCATAATATCAAATTTAATAGCACGAGAATATTATAGTACGTTGTGAGCATTATAAAACACACTTTTCAATTTTAAATCAAATTGAACGACGCTTGATTTAACCTAAAATTTTTGTTAGCTCCAAACAACTCTAGGATATGCACTATAGTGTAGCTCTCGGCTCGATGATTCCGACGTCGCCAGTTTCATCCGATTTCGACCTCGTATGCATAAGATGCATATTTTTAAAGTTTACATGAATTAAATATTATAACTAATTACAAAATTTATTTAATTTGAACCTAGGTTAAATCATGGCCGTAGATCTTGCTTTTAGGAAACCAGAGCCTCACGATCCCTTCATTCGTACGCGACCTCCAAGAGATACGCATGCGCATGAACCCAACCATTCCATTCTTCAATCGATCGCCACTCCTTCCCCCATCATCTAGCACTCAATCTAGGACCACCAAATCGAAGCTTTATGCGAGCACTACCCTCAGTCGCTACCGAGATGAACTTGGCCTCTCCAGTGCCCAAAAAACGTGAATGAAACTGCCCCCTTCTCGAGCCAAATACGATCGAACGGGGACACTAAAATTAATCATGACCGTTAATTTTGTAGAACCCCTCGAGCTCTTCGATTTCCCTTTAGAATGTTTTGGAAATTACCGAGTAGATGGAGAGAAACAGTGGTAAGAAGATCACTAGATTTCGGTCATTAAAACTTAAAAACGACGGCCATGAAACCTAATTGGGTTTCACTATTCACGAACGTTTATATAAGACTTTTATATATTATTTTAATATTAATTTGACTTTTCTTATATTTTTCGTACCAACTCAAAACGAAGCGTGCCACCAGGCATGTAAAATGTTTTACTCTATTCCGAACACAATGGAACATGTTTCGAGGCCTGATTCGATTGTATGTGGAAGATAGCTTTTCGAATCGAATTAAAATATAAAATTTTCGATATAAATTTCGATGCGTTTCTAACCCGTACGACAAAACAATACATTCAAACACTATGAAATTTAAAATCCGATAATAATCCATTATTACAGATCCAATGGAACTAGTTTCATCGAATTCCAAGACTGTGCCCCGGATCGCTATTTTTAAGGTCTCGATTATAATATAAAATTTCCAATTTCTAATTATTCACTTTTAAATCCAATTTTAAATGTTAAAGATCTTCATTGGTGTTTAAATAAACTTTACGTTAATTTCCGATATCAAGTTTAATCATATTAAATTTCGAATTCAATTATTGAAATATTTACAATATTAAATTTAAAAAATTTTGATTATTCAATAAATTACTATCTTTTGAAATATATTTGAAATGAACTTATAAGACTTAACTTTTAGAACAAATTCAAATTATATATTCCATTTTTTACAGTTATTCAATTCCCGTTATTTAATTATTCAATTAATTCCAAATATTAAATTCAAACAATTTAATTGTTCAATATTGGACAAATTCCAATATTGAATTTCAAATGAATTTTCATTATCAATCAATTACTTTATTTACATCTAATGAATTCACATTATTATCTAATCCAACTATTGACCATAAACTCATTAATACACATCATTTCTTTTCTACTCGTTATTACTTAAATTTTCGAAATTTGTTTATTTCAGAATTCTATTCAAGTCCACATACAATAACTTACATTTGAAATCATCAAACTTTTATTTTCTAACCATTTTTATTTAATATTTACATTAAATTTAATAATTTTGAAATAGCTAAAAATACCGGTCGTTATATTCTCCCCCACTCAAAACTTTTCGTCCTCGAAAAGGAACTAAGTACAGAATTTAGCATTTGATATATTTTATTCAAAGTTATCCACTTATAAAACAATGAACTTACATTTATAAAGCCATTACTATGCTTCCACTACACTACTCTGATTGGCTTACGTAAATTGCAAGTTAGTTATGAAACTAGTTATAAAATTTTAAAACTTCAAAAATTTTCTAACACCCAGATTTACGAAAAATTTCGACAGAGTCTTCTTTGTGCGGCTCGATCAATACAGCTACAAAATGCCTCTATGTTCCCCAAACCAACAAAAGAAAACCAAACGCCAAGCGGCTCAATAAAAAATCACCAAATCCAATGAAAAAATAAACACGTACCTCTTTGTCGGGCAGTCCAAATTTCCTTAATTTTGAATACCTGCATCTTATTTACCAATGATATCCAACCGTATAATTTAAAATCATTTTATAATTTGCATTTTTAATATTAGTTTTACTTATGCCGTTACAATGTGTACATATTATCTATACGCAATATCAAATTTGATCACTCACTCGACCACACAATTTTACTTCCAAACTAGTATCATTCACACGACTCTCTTGTGCGGATTCAGATTTGGTTCCTTGATCAAAAACCATTATTCTCCTTGCATAGTCATATACCATGATAAAGAATTCCAGAATCAAATCAAAATCCATATCTATGGTTTGTAGTCGGGAATCGAGTGAAAAAAATCCTAACTCGGATCGATATAAATTATCTCGAAATTCTGTGCTCAAATCCAGATGAAATCATTATACGAATAAAATAATATACGTACAACTTACGTATTATCTTTCAATAGATTTCTATCCAATTCATCTATATTAAATTATTTTACTTACCTTCGTTTCATTTACAATTAATTATTCACAATGCATTATTCATCTCCTTTATTTGCTTAGTATACATCTCTTTACATAGCATATTCTTTAATACTATCATTTCTTAAACATCATTCCATAGAATTTGCTTACTTAAGTTCATTTTAAACATTCTATACAATTTGTTTAAATTCAATTCCCCTTTTAATTTATTCTTAGCTATACCAAATTTCTTTGTTTATATTTATTTCATTTTCTTAATTTCAGTTAATAACAAATTTATTTGTGGAATATTTTATTAATCATTACTTCAGTTTATAATCATTTTATAAAAGTCATATATAAGAAGTTGGACTTGCTCTAAGTTTGTAATCATCTCAAAAGCTACAAATTCAATTTCAACATTATTTGCAAATTTCTATTTAATTCTATAACGAATTTACAAAGATGTCATTTAATCATTTGTCTACTTTCTTAAGTTCCACTTATTTATTTCATTTATTCACTGATCATTTCATTATATACTTAAGTATATAACACTTACTATTACAACTAAATTTCCATTTACTTTCGTTTTCATTACTTTTAAGTTTGTTTACTTGTATAACATCACCTTACACATCCAAGTCATATTTTAACTTTTAACATTTGGTAAGTCTTATTTATGCTATTAGAATGCAATTTGGTATTATACAAATTAATTAAACATTCTTACTTAATTTGAATGTTCACTTCTTTAACTTGTTTAAATTTTCTTTACTTTCAATTTAACTCTAAAGTATCTTAAAACATTTAGTTCATATTTCTCAATTCTCTTATTTTATAAGTTTCGATTATTGAAATATTTCATTTCCTTCAAATAATTAAAAGATTATTAATTAACAAAACTTAAAAATTCATAATATTCGGTTTTCTTCGCATCACTTAAAATAAGTATGTATACCTAAATCTTATATATCAATCGAACTTTTGGAGTTTAAACCAAAATCCATTTATCAAAAAAATTTCGAAGCAAAGCTTCTCAGAAGTCTCCTCTACTTTGAGACTCGAAAATGAACGTCGATGATGCTGCGCAGTCATCATCGAAATTATTTTCCAGCGACTAAAGAGGGGATTACTAAATTCGTTTCTTTTTAAAATTTATTTGAAAACAATTTGTATTTGTATATACCTTTGAACAATACTATTATTATTTTTAATACCTTAAAAACCTTTTTTAGAAACATAGGAATTTAATTTCTCAATTCTCAATTTTATATTCTTTTTGTTTGCAAATTATATTTATAATTCATATTTATACAATTTCATTTCCTTTTAATCATATAATAGCTAATAATTTAGGAATATTGACTAATCAATCAATAAACGACAATGATGAATATTATCATTTCTAACAACCTATTCACATTATATATCTAATAATTTCTAAAAATTATTCATGTATATATAAAATATAATTAAGGTAAAAATTTTCCATTTACCCAATATCAAAACAATATTGTGTCGGTTTACCATGTTTAAGAGTTTAGAAACCCCTATCGATATAGCTGTGCTTCTCGTATCGACCAGAATTCATAAACACTCAACAAATAAGTCAACACAATATAAAACATTTCATTTTCACTAACAAATACGCGCTCATATCTATTAATACACTCAAACTAATCCTAGGGTGCTACTGACCCTATCACTAATGAGTTACCCCCACGAAGCTAAGGTTATCGATAAACCAAGGCTCTGATAGCAAGTATAACGACCCACCTTTTCTAACAGTTTAAATTGACAGTAAACCACTCATGTCAACTCAAACCATTCAAAAGGGAGTATTGTTAATGGGGGTAAATAAGAACATAAGAGAAAAGAAAAACAAAAACAAAAAAGAATCTTGCAGCGCAACGATAAAAATACAATAATCAAATAAACAGTTCATAAAGCTGTTTCTATTAGACATTTGATTATATTTAACACAACATTCATTAGAGTTATATACATATATCAGAGATAAATAAATAATGCAACAGACAACATGATGCAGGGATAATAATAGTAATAGTATACCAAATCTTCGTCTTCGTCCTCTAGAATAGATCTTCAATAAGCTGAAAAACTCAGGACTGACCCGAGCATAATGAAAAGACATATCACTCGAGTCAGGACTAAAATATCCTTATGTAAGTCAAAACGATCGTTAATAAATATGAGTTTCACAGCGTTGGAAATGTTTACGGTATTTGACATCTCTTATCCAGTGTCAACGTGCGTGCAATAACTCAAGAGATGTTACGGGATTTTCCATCTCTTAAAGATCCGTCAAAATATTTATATGTGGTTGAATACGCTACATATATATTATGTCTAATGAGTAAAATAAATATTGAATTAGCGTTAAGGCTTTACATTGATCCTACGTAACGTGTTTTTAAGCATTGTCGTACAGTTTACATATAAAACACCAGTTAAACGGTCGGTGGATAGGGATGCGCCATGATACGACAACAATAAACCGAAATCGTACGGGTCTCGTTTAAGGGTAAAAGTATGACAAGGCACGTGAGGCAATGCCCAAGGTAGGATATTACCAGTTCACCCTTCTCGACTGGTGGTAACGCATCATAGCCATGATCTCCCACTGCGTCCAACACTCCCATAGTCCGGAGGTTGCGCACCAATCAATCATAATGTAAATGATGGTAATTCGAAGAAGTGCGTCCGCTCGAGGTAGCTAGCCCACTTGGCCGGTACGGCTCCTGTTTTAGTCATTTTCAATTGGCATAAGTGCTTTAAATCCAGCAAACGACGCCAAATCCAACCACTTCGTTCTGGATCATCACTCCACGTACACAGTTGTTAAAGTGGTTTCGTCATCGACAGAGAGTATGCCCATATCCGGCTCCAGTCTCCTTAACAACCAAACATCGTTTTTCACACCGGTTGGTTCTTTTAAATTTTGAAAATAGTTCACACTTGATATCAAAATATCATATTCGCTTCCAAATCAAGTCCATTTCGAAATCATCGCATTTTCTCAAAATATACCATTTCCATTCCAAATCATTTTCGTCTCAATATCGCAATTTCGATTCCAAAATGGTTTCAAATTTTCATTTGGGTTGTAACTTCCTTTAAACCTATTCGTATTTAAATCCATGATTTAAAATATTTTTTTTACACTTGACCAGTTTGTGTCTTTCAAAAATAGTTTGAATAGTTTTAAAATAGTTTAAATTATTAAAATAGCTAAAATAGTTTAAATGGTTAAATAGTTAAAATAGTTTAAATGGTTAAAATAGTTTAAATGGTTAAAATAGTTTAATTGGTTAAAATAGTTTAATATAAAATAATTTAACTATTAAAATGGTTTATATAGCAAAATAATTTGGAGACCAAAATAATTGGTATATTTAAGAAAATAGATTTTAAATGTTTTATATTAAATAATTAATTTGAAAATAGTTTCAAAGTCAAACCGGTCCTATTCCAACTTCCCAATCCAATCATTTTCAATTTCAATTTCAATTTCCATTCAATCGATTCAATCTCGATTGCAATTCAAACTAATTTCTATTTCGATTTCAAATTAATTCAATTTCACTTTTAAACTTAATTAATTCAATTTCAATTTATATCGATTTCGAGCTTGATTTTCAAATATCAATTCAAAACATTTGAATTAAATTATCCTCAAATATTCAGTTTAAAATCTTAATCTTTAAATAAATTTCAATTCCGAGCTATGTTTCGAAATGTCGTTTTTACATCACTTTCACTTAGCAATATTCAAAGTTCGAATAAAAGTTCAATCCTTTAAAACAAATCAATTTATGAAATTTAATCATATTCCGATTTTTAACTTCAAAGTCTCAACTTCAATTATTTAACAATGTCTTTTAAGCAAAATTTATCTCAACATTTCAAACTCGAGTTCGGGACGATTTCTATAAATTCGATTTCTATTTCTTTTAAATCAAGACCATTTAAATAATTTCTAATCAAAGATTTCCAAAATCATTTGATTTAACCAATCTGGCGTCCGTATATAATTTTCTATCCTATGGCCAAGTGATCAGTTATTTTAATTTAATTTCGGAGATGGATATATATCATTTCAATCCAGATCAAAGTGTCATAGGTATATATCATTTCAACCTATTTTTTAATGTATTCGAAATAATTTAATTTACAGTTCTATATACTGTAAATAAATTATAGGATGATAATAGGATATATAAACAAATAAACATCAAAACATTCAAATATCAACCAATAGCATACATCGCAATCTATCATCCAAACGGACAATATAATTCATGATAATTTCATAGTTATTAATATCAGGCCATTTAATTTCAATTAAATTCCATTTCCAATTTGATTGTCATTTTTAATTTTTAATGGTGAATTCAATGACAATCTAGATGACATTAAATTTATCAAACAATAACCAGTAAAAATCATATCACTTCATAATATCAAATTTAACCAGCATGAGAATATTCTAGCAAGTTATGTGCGTTATAAAACACTCACCTTGATTTTCAATTTTAAATCAAATCGAACGACATTCGATTTAACCTAAAATTTTAGTTAGCTCCAAACAACTCCTGGATCTGCACTACAGTGTGGCTCTTGATTCTACGATTCCGACATCGCCAGTTTCGTCTGATTTTGACCTCGTGTGCATAAGATACGCATTTTTAAAGTTTACATGAATTAGATATTATAATTAATTACAAAATTTATTTAATTTAAACCTAGGTTAAATCATGGCCGTAGATCTTCCTTAGGAAACCAGAGCCGCACGATCCCTTCTTCTTCCATACATACGCAGCCTCTAGGAGACACGCACGTGCATGAACCTAACCATGCGGAGTTTTTCTATTTTGACTTGCTCCCCGCAGCGATCGAACGAGAATGGATAAGAGGCTTGTGGGATTGACGTGATAGGGTAGGGATGGCTATATTGCTGGGAGCGAACTCTAGGCTAATATGAAGCGCACGGATCCAAGTTATGCTTGGAATGAAAGAAATTCCGAATCAGTTCTTCAATCGATCGCCACTCCTTCCCCCACCATCTAGCACTCAATCCAGGACCACCAAATCGAAGCTCTATGCGAGCACCGCCTTCATCGGCACCGAGATGAACTCGGCCTCTCTAGTGTATGAAAAAACGTGAGCGAAACCGCCCCTTCTCTGGCTAAATACAATTGGACGGGGCCACTAATATTTGATCATGACCATTGAATTTATAGAGCCCCTCGAGCTCTTCGATCTCACTTTAGAAAGTTTTGGAAATTATCGAGCACTTTAGAATGGCGGCCACCAAACCTAATAGGGTTTCACTGTTCACGAACGTTTATATAAGATTTTTATATATTGTTTCAATATTATTTTGACTTTTCTCATATTTTTCAAACGAACTCCAAACGAAGCGTGCCTCCAGGCATTCATAATGTTTTACACCTATTCCGAACACAATGGAACATGTTTTGCGGCCTAATTCTATCGTATGTGGAAGATAGCTTTTTGAATCGAATTAAAATATTAAGTTTTCAATATAAATTTCGATGCGTTTCTAACCCGTAAGACCAAACGATACATCCAAACATTATGAAATTTAAAATCCGATAATAATACATTATTACGGATCCAATGGAACTAGTTTCGTCGAATTCCGAGACTGTGCCCTGGATCGCTATTTTTAACTTCTCGATTATAATATAAAATTTCCAATTTCTAGTTATTCACTTTTAAATCCAATTTTAATGTTAACAATCTTCATTGTTGTTTAAATAAACTTTACATTAATTTCCGATATCAAGTTAATCATAGTATATTCCAAATTCAATTATTTAAATATTTGCAATACTAAATTTAATTTTTTTTGATTATTCAATAAATCACTATCTTTTGAAATATATTTGAAATGAACTTATAAGGCTAAAATTTTAAAAAAATTCAAATTATATATTCCGTTTTTATAGTTATTCAATTCCCGTTATACAATCATTCAATTAATTCCAAATATTAAATTTAAACAATTTAATTGTTTAATATTCGACAAATTCCAATATTGAATTTTAAATGAATTTTCATTACCAATCAATTACTTTATTAACATCTAATGAATTCACATTATTATCTAATCCAATTATTGACCATAAACTCATTAATACACTGCATTTCTTTTCTACTTGTTATTACTTAAATTTTCGAAATTTGTTTGTTTCACATTTTTTTCAAGTCCATATCTAATGACTTACATTCAAAATCATAATTTTTTTATTTTTAACCATTTTTATTCAGTAATTACATTAAATTTCATAATTTTAAAATTGCTAAAAATACGGGTCATTACAAAAACGTAGTCATGTATGTTTTATTTTTGCGCTGCTTTTTTCTGTTTTTAATTATCAACAATTATAAGGACATGCTGTTATAACTGTCCATGCTAATAATATGTTAATGTACTCGGATGTTATGTACAATGACGATGATTTCTTTTTATAAATATCTTGTGTATATTATAAATTTCTCGTCATGATGTGAGGTTCTATTCTATCTTTTCTTTCTTTAACTCCAAATGACCTATGCTTCGGACATTTAAACAATTGGCACATGAATACTAAGGTATATTAAATGTCGTCTTTAGGTGTAAGAATGGTAGATTGTTACACTATTGCACATCATTACATGAATTTTTTTATTTTTAATTAGTTGTATTAACCTATAGAAGACTCTCGCCGAGTCATTTTATGATTTTTCTAAACAACCGCAAGTACATAGACCCTTTATGTCTTCAACGACCATGAGTAATTCACCGTCCATTTTATGGATAATATTATGTACACTAGTCCCAATGAATGCATCAATATTATTTTTTTGTTTAGTCATGACTAGGAACATTAAGGGATCATATTTGAATATCGATTTAAACCTCATGATTATGAACATACTCGAAACGGTGATCAATAAAATACCTTTCCTAAGGATTTTCTACTTATATTTGTTCAATGTATAATACCATTACTTATATCATAATATAATAACACATATAAAAGAAGCAAAAACCAAAAGCATACTTTATTTCATTTAAGATTCTTTTACAACAATTAAATTACATAACAATTTACGTAATTACCCCTAGGGCACACCCTTAATTCTATCTAATTTAAGTCGAAATGATGTTAATACTCTTTTACTTTTTTATCTTTACAACCTTTTATTGTCAATTTATAGTTATATTGTGATCTGATTTATTTTATTATTATCTAATTGAATTGAATAATGTAAGTTAAATTACGAAGTAGATACAAATTCTTTCAAGAATAAAATCTTTTACCTATATCCTAAAATCAAAGATATAATATATTTTATTAAGTTTGTAGCTAATTTTCCATTTGCACTTGAGGTCAACGGTCCCTTATGCCCATAATCTCGATCAGTATACCTAAATTTTATTAAGAAAGAGAGTTAATGAATTCGATGTTATCATTTGTATCTACTCTCTCAATTACTATCTCTCTATCACCGATAAACCCTCTTATCATGTGGAACTTGCGTAGTTTGTGTATCAACTTCTTATAAGCTTGTGTTTACTTAGAAATCCATGTTAATATACTATTATTGCAATACATTACACCAGACCTTCAATGCTAGGGATACTCCTAGCTCTTTAAAGATTTCGCGCGTTCACGACGCTTCTTTTGCGGCTCCGTTTGAGATGATGTATATCATCTCCATAGTTGAATCAGCCATAACTTCCTGGTTGAAACATTTCTAACTAAAGGCCACTTCATTTAGGGTAAATACGAATTTCAAGACTGATTTGCTATTATGGAGATCACTTTGAAAACACAAATGTGGGTACCTCTTCAGTAACATCCTGCTTTCTACGCTGTAGTAAAAAATAAATTTAATAAGAAAATGACCAAACTTGATTTTTGGTAATTATTAATTTGAAAATAATTTTTAGTTAATCAAAATCTATTTAAAAAAGATTTTGCCTTAATAAATTGAATTATTTAATAAATTCTTTTCAGATAATATCTTAAAATCGAATAAAATGTTTTTGTATATATAAAATAATTTTAAAGTGTTTATTTTTATATGATTGAAATAGTTGAAAAAATAATTTAGTTTATGTTATATAATGAATAACTAAATAAAAATAAACAAGTATTGAATTGAATAAAACTATCAAAATATCGAAATATATCTTGTAGAATGAAGTGTAGACAATTTAAATTAAATTGAAGTGCATTTACAAAATTAATAAAAGAGTTACTAAAAAAGAAAAGATAAAGAAAATATAAACATGCACGATAATTTTTCTTTAAAAAAAGAAGTAAAAAGAACCCTTAACAAAACTAAGCCTTACCCCAACTCTCATTAACATATCCTAATCCGTAGCTCCTGTAGCCCTAATCTCCTAAATCGTTTTGTGAATAAAAAGAAAAAAAATACACGAAGAAATAACGATGATGTGCATGATTGCACATAAGGTACTAGATGGCGAACACTGCAAGTGAGGGAGAAGCTGCATGTTTTTGTAAGGGTTGGCAGCGGCAAGGTGGAGTCTACGATGACAAAGTGAAGGCTGGTATGGCGGCCTGGTGTTTATTTTGGGCGATGTCGAACATAAGGCTAGAGCTGAAGATGGCCAATGCAGGCATTCTGACTGTAGGTGGCTTGGGTACTAGCGAAGGCAAAATATTAAGGTCTTATGGTTGATGTCACGTGGGTGTTGTGTAGGCGAATTTGCTAGTGTAAGTGTCAACGGATATCAGTGGATGAAGATGAAAGAGAGAACATCAATGGCAGTAAAGGTTTTCGTTGGGTAAATCAGTGAGTTTTTACACTCACATCTATATCTATATCTCATTGCATATTATAGAATTATCTAGTTTATTGATTAAACTACATGGTTGAATTGATTGTTTGAGATATTGGATTGATTTTATGTTTGATAGTGGAAATTTATGTATACTAGGACATCAAAATGCAGACCAAGGAAAAAAGGGGGATTAGGTATAATAAATTTACGATATTGGAATATTGCCGCGGCCTTAAAACACGTCAACGATATCCTGTCTGACAAATAGACTTTGTGGATATGCTGGACAAGAAAGAACTACCTATTTGATAAGCACTTCTGGAATATATGTCCCACTGCCACTTCAAGCTATTTCTGGAGGAACATTCTTAGCATTCGTGATATCATTCTGCCGCATATTAAATACAATATTTTCTATGATCATCCCATCTCATTCTGGCACGCCCCTTGGTCCTCATTCGGTATCATTCTAAACGATGTGCTCAACAATATGGAAAAGATATCCACAGGAATTCCTGATAGTGCAAATGTTAGACATTCCATCAACCATGATGTGATACAATTACCTTCTGCTGCATCTACTATGGTTCGAAATCTCTGGAGGACGATAACTCGGGCTAATCACAAAAACACTGCGCACTCTGTACAATGGGCTGAAAAATTCTCTCCACACACCATTACAACTATATACAAAGCCATTCTTCCTGATAATAATGCTTGTAATAATCCTTAGTATCGCCGTATATGGAATAGACTCGGCTCTGAAAAAGACAATTTTTTTCTCTGGAAAACTATACACAACTCGCTACTAACTAGAGATAAATTACTAGAGAGGGGATTCATTATGTCAAATATCTGCGTTTTCTGCAACAATCACCCCGAGAGCAAGGACCACATATTTTTCCAGTGCATGGTGACATATCGATTATGGAAGGCTGTTCTACATGCTGTTGAGAAATATTACGCAAATGCACGTCGCGAGCAACAATGGTTTGAGATATTTCAACGATCCAAATAGCGAAAGGAGAGGGGGGATCGTATGCTTGTTGTTCTCAGGTGTTTCGTCTCTGCTATTTGGCATGAGAGGAACGCTCACATTTTTGAGAAGAAAATGAAATCTAGACGGGAATTAATTGCAGAGATGAATGGTGCTTTTATCAAATGCACGAGATGGTTGAAATCTGTTGGACTAATTACCTTCACTTTGCATTAATTATAATGGTATTTGGGCTATTATGAGTCTAAATCCTATTTTAATTACTTCACTTCTGTTTTCTATTGGTTTTTATTAATTAGTTGGTCCTATTGTATGCTCATGATATTTGTACTTATTTTGTTATTTATTATGATCTGGTAGAGGCCAGTATAAAAATTCGTTTACCTTTAAAAAAAAGGACATCAAAATGCAAAGGTGGCACTATCCAAATGCATTTTGATTTGTGCTGTTTATTTATATATTGTGTGTGCATTGTGTGGATGACTGGAGTTCGATCGAATTTGACTTGAGCCACACGATAAATTTATATTGATAATTGATTTATATTTTTTCAAGAATTTTGGTTGAAATACTTTTGAGACAGCAATCAAAAGGAATACACAAATATATTATTTTTGAAGTGGCACTTTGGAGCTTTATTGTACAAAATAAATTCATGAAAAAGGAAATTTAACATAGAATTATTGGGAAACTAAAATCATGGTAACTGTATAAGTCGATTTTTGGATTGTTATTTTATTCATTTATGTTGATAAAAATATTTAAGGGATTTAATACACACACACACACACACATATATATATCTGTGTGTAAGAGGGGAGGAGTTGCGTATGTATATATATTTAAGTGATTAGTTTATTAAGTGCTGAATAAATGGAAAGTTTCATAAACAAAATTTGGAATAAGAATAAGTTAAATAAGATTTACTTATTGTATGGAGTTATTAAGGGAAAAACTTATTTTCATTTTGTTCAGTATAATTATTGAAAATAATTAATTTTTTATTTGATTATTTTAAACAAAGGGAAATTAATTTAAATCCTTTGGAAGCGTTTACAAAAGTGTTTAAGTTAAACTATTTTGGAAGGAGAAATTGTAGAATTTGGTTATGTAAATGAATTACACACATACACATATCAATATTTTAAAGTTGAATGATTAGAAAATTTTATAAAAAGGAACTATAATTTGGTAAAGTATTATTTCGAAAAGCTTTAAAATGAATTTGTAAGTAAATAATTTTTTATATTGATTTTGAAATCAATATCAAATCTTTGGAAATATTTGCACTATTAGTCATTTTGTGGAAAAGTAATGAACTTTGAATTTAGAGTTTAAAATAATTCTAGAATTTAACTCCTTTGTTAGTACTTTAAAAGTATTAGAGAGGAATTTCAAACTATATAGATTGTTTCCAAAGGATTTTGGGTTTGAAATTGAAAGAAGATTAAAATCCAAATATATTTGAAATTAATAAGCGTTTTAAAAATATATTGTGAATATATATATATATATATATATATATATATATATATATATATATAGACACACACACACACATGTTTGGGATGTGTAATCATGCCTACATTTTTTAATATGTAATGAAAATATAATTAATTCATGTTGTGAGATGAATAATACATGCATTGATAAGTTATGCTTGTTATTGTAGTGGGTATGGCTGAATATTTCATTGTGCTTGGATTATTGCCGAATCGCCTTTAAACTGCTTGCGTATGTTTGTTATGCCATATGAGATACATTATATCATATAATATGGCTATATGGATAATTTGCTTGATATTGTTTGTGTTCCATGTTCATTTAAATGTAAAAATGTCAAGAAAACCCTCAGTGATACTGGGTTTAATAATAGTTAGGTGGGCTATCGTCGTAAATATGAACATGTAGAATAAATAAATAAATTTTTTATCGAAGCTATATGAGTAACCAGATAAGCTAGATATCCATTCTATTAAACCGATTATGGGGTAGCACCTTGAGTTATGACAATTTCACCCCATTCTCACATGTCCAACGAAGTGAGGAAAGGAAAACATGATGTGACTGATGGATAGTGAAGAATGCTAGTCAGAACTGGTGGGTAAATAGTGCAGCAACTAGATCGTGCATGGGCACCCAAAATTTTTTAGTCGAGGTGGGTATCGCATGCAGGTGGCATTGCTTCGTGTCGACTCAGCTTCTAGTAGAGAGAAAATGACCAGGGTGTGTTATGTCATGACTCAAAATTTTTAACGTCTCGAAAGGGAATGCTTAATTTATTTAAATATTCAAATTTGCTTCAAATATAATAAATTGTAGGAAAACCAGTGGTTAACAAAACGACTCCATTTTAAATTAATTTACAGGATTTTTCCATAAATTTAGTTTGAAAATATTTAAATTATCGTTTGACATATATTAGGCCAAACGTTTTTAAAATTTCACAGAATAAGGTAACTAGTTTATTTTATTATTGTCTTGTTATCGTATCATAGTACTGTGCACAATCGGATTTTTATTTTTGTCGTGCGTGGCTCGTATGCGAACGCGATACTATGTAGTGAAGTGCTTGAAATTAAAGAATAAACAACAAAACCCACACTAAGACTGTTCTCCATGTTTTCATTTTCCCTCTTAGCTCTCTCTTTCTATTTTCTATTTCCAACAACTAAAGAAAATGGCCTCCTCCATTTAAAAATAAAAATCAAATAATCCATTCAAAGAAAAATTACAATATTAGTGCTATCATCAAAAATCATATTAACTTTGTCGAAACATGAAGAAAATAAAAGAAGGATTTACAAAGAGAGAAAACAATAACAGAGCCTTTCAAAAGAGCCGTAGGGATGCTTCAGCAAAATGTTGGATAAGTAATGGACTTTTGAAGAATTCGAAAAGAGACAAGGTTGTCCTTCTAATTAGTTATTTCCTTTCGAAACATATGGTTTTGCATGCTAAAAGAGGGTTTCGAATGAGTTAAGGAACATCTTTCGAAGGCAACAGATTAAAAGCTTTCACATGCATGCCAAACTTTTCGAAATAGTGGGTTTCGCCATTATTTACATTCCACAGAGGAATATTTAGCCAAAGCTACCCCTTCGAAAGCAAAGATTAGCCTTTCGAATTGGTTGAAACCATCCACAATTATAAAAACTCTTAAGTTCAATATAGCATTTTCATACAATAGAGGATGGGGTTCCGCATCAGTCAACAAGTATGCCTTTAAAAACTACCTTCCACATTAAAACCTTCTACTACATTCCAACTCCTTTGAAGCCCTAAAGATTCACCTTCAATAGAATCGAAAGCAAATATCCTTTCCTACTTGTAACGGCTTATCAAAAACAAAGTGGATAGCGCATCTACACCTTTCGACGAACTCGAAAGCATTCAAGTTCCATTTAAAACTAAAGTGGAAGGGCACTATGATGTCAACTACAATGAAAGGTCTTTAGGTACCCTTCAACTAAGTCAAGAGGACTGATTCAAAAGGGGCCAACCCACGCATATAAGTAAGACTCTAGGGGTATTGTTTTGGGGATCCGATTTCATTCACTCAATACTTATTCATTCTTGAATTTGCAAACCTTAAAAATAAAATCAAATTTGAGATTTTTCTTCTTTGTATAACTAAAGCTCACTATAATTAAGAAAAAAATATTATCAAAGAAAGTATATGGCATTTCTGAACGTATTAGTTGATCTAATCCTTCTATGTGATTATGGTCATGGATTGCTTTTATCAATGTTGATCTAAAGGATACATTTCGAAGGAGTCAAAACCCATTAATTCAGTTAAAAATCTTAGATCATTAGTTTCTAACCTCAAATCACCTTGACCACGTCGAAAGGAGGTTTTGATAGGATCCTATGCCAATTCAACTAGATCGAAAGGTATTTTCAAAAGAGATTCAGGCATCTCGACCGGTTCGAAAGGTTGTTTGAAAGGAGTATCAAGTGCCGCAACCTTTTTGAAAGGTGAGCTTAAGGGAGATCTAAATCACCCAAATTTTTTGAATAAAGGAATTCAAAAGGTTTAAAATATCTTAATCTGTTCGAAAGGTAATTTCGAGGGGATCACTTACACTTCGAAATTTGCTTTGGACCGTTGACAAGTTTTATTGTTCACATTTTTGGCACTAGAAGAAGGGCTTGAACCTTCGACCTTATTGAGCTCCCAACTTTATTTTCCTCTAACCCTACTATATTCCAAGCTTACCCATCTTAGACTTTACACCACCATGCTTATTGAAATAGGAAAACCTGAGCAAGGATCCTTGGAACCACACTCAAGTGGATTGTCCCATGGAACCATTGAAGATTGTAAACTATGTGAAGAGCAAATGTTGAGATTGGAAGCTTTAAGGATCATAAAGAAAATATGAGCTGAATCTTATGACCCAAACAAGTGGATTTTTAAACCCCTTTTACACTGGCCCTACACCTATCTTTGGCTTTGGGGCAACAAAAGATAAGAGTGATAACTTTTTTGATGAATAAAGAAAACAATTCAACTCTATACCAAAGTCACTATCTTTGAAGAAGGAATGATGACTGATTATTACACCTTTTCTAAAAATTGCATCAAGCAAGAAATGGGACATTGCCTACATGTGAGCTTCAAAAGGTCTGCAAAGGAAATTGTTCATTGAGGGTGAAGCTTTAGAATCAAGCAATAAAAAAAATCTAGAAATCATCCCAAAAGACAAGCTTCAAGTCGAGACACCCTAAGGAATGTAATCTAACTACATCGATTTAGAATGTTTATTTACTAACCAAGAAGGAACTCAAGTATTGGCCATCTAGAAGAAAAAGCCTAAATATGAAAGAAATTAAGGTAGATCCTACTGCCACTATCACATGATGAATGGGCATGAAAGATATCAACATAGTGCACTTGAAGAAATGGTGATCAACTTTTTTCAGATAACGCAAAATCAATGGATTTGTAAAGCGATCTTAGTCGAATTTAATAAAGCACTACTTTTTTTAAGAAAAATCTACATGATCGGCAGTTATAACGACCTAAAATTTTCGACCATGAGTATTCGACACTAATATGTTCACCGTAGAAGTGTCGAGCAATCGAATGTCGAAAATCTCAAATTGTTAGGGAAAGAAGAAGAAGATAGAAGAAGAACAAAATAACAATAGCATCTCACATTCGCAGCGGATCAAAATATAATATCAAAATAATAGCATTCACAAAGAAAGCTATAATTCTAATTTACATTCAATACATCAGAGTTACAACCAATAACAAATAAACTGGACAGTTGCACACTTGTCCTAGACTAATATCACTATCATCTCAAATACACTGTAGAATACACTCCATACGTCCTTACCATCCAGCTTGCCTCCTGAGTTTCGGAACATCCTAACCTGAAAATCTGTAATATTCGGTCTGATCTGAGCATTACATCAAAGTAACACCCGGGTCAGGCTGGAAACCAGCGTGAGTAAACCCATCTAACATGAAATACTAATGCATAAAACTTATTCAAAACCCAGGGTAACTCGCACCTTATTACAAGTTTTTAACTTGCCATAATCAAATACATCTTATATCATATCTAAGCATTATTACTCAGATTAAATGACCAAATTTACATCATTTATTCCATTCCAACCTATTTATCCAATGTCAAATTCATTAAGAATCATTGTAAATTCCAAATCGAAGTGGTTTCGGGTATGTACTGATACCTGACCCTGGTCTCTTCGAATCCAGTATTATCCCAAAAATAAAGCTTTTTAAGTTTAAAAAATTCCATTTATAGCCAGAATTACATATTTACATAGCCATTTAGCACAGAAAGACAAACCATATTATCACAGTTCGACCCAAACATACCATATCGCATAGCATCGCAAATTACATATCAAAGATATCAACTAATCTAAGGCATACAATATCATTCCATCATTCATAAGCAAGATTGATTAGTCACACCACTTCTAATTAATTAAATAAATTAAATTAATTACTTCAATCAACCTTTAAATCCTGCTTACTTAATCATTAATTAATCACAAACCATTAATTAATCATCCTTAAAGTTAAATAAATTAATTAACTACCCTTAAATTAAATAAATTAATTACTCTTTAATTACTTATTAATTTAATTAATATTTAATCATCCAAGATCTTAATTAACCTTAAGATAAACCATTTATCTTTATTTAATTTCTTAATTATCATAATCATATTTTAAACATTTATCTTTATAATTAACTTATTTAACTATATCATTTAATTTTAGTTAATTATAACTTAAGAATTTAACTTAACAAATTTAAACAAACTATATAACTTCCTCAAAACAATTTATTTAAGACATCAATTATATATAGAAATAAATTTTAAGAAATGGTTCAAAACTAGATTCATTTTAAATTCAAAAACTTATTTATATTTAAACTTAAAAACTGTATAAATTTTGCTTCGGGTCAAACCCGAATAACACACGATCCCCTACCCCAGACCATTACCTTTTTTTATAAAATATTGGATTTAATTTTAAACTTAAACCTATTACACGAAAACTCTTATGCCAACCCGAAGATGATCCCGAGTCACCCTGCTTGCTTCCTTGAGTCATTTCCCGAGTTGATCTTCGAGACATAAACCTTCACCCAAAACCAAACTCTGACACACACAGGTGCATCGTGCACATGCATAGCCAATCGTCGGAGCACTGACCACCACCGCCACTTCTCACATGCCGACGACCACTACCCAAAGCGTTCGGCTACCTAGAATTTCATCATGAACCCCCTAATCAAAATCAAGTACACTCAAACAAAACAAGCAGAAAACCGATCACCAATTTCACCCGGCACCACCCAATTCCAATCATCGGAGTTCACGCCCTCCTGCCTGGTGGTACACCGAGTCCCCTCTCTCTTTTCCCCCATGCCCTGCCTTCCCCGATGGTCTGTCATCGCCGTAGGTGCCTACTTCCCAAACTTGATCAAAACCAAGCTAAAACCCTACTATGTCCCCACATCGCCGTCACGACGAACACAAAATTTCACCTACCATTTTTGTCGAACTTTCCTATCTCCAGCTAACTACAGCAGAGACCCCGACCTCTCAAACTTCACTGATCACCATAAATCCCCTCAGACATGAATTCCATTCAACTTGCGAATCCCTAGATTTTACTAAACTGAAAATTTTGATTTCAGCTTTAAAAATCATGTATTCCGATAACCTCTGATTATGGAATTGAATTAGTAAATCAAGATGTTTGAATTTTACATGCCCCTTGAATTCTAACTGTATATTCAAATTTTACAGAAAATTTTGAACTAATAGCATTTGGAAATGTTTCTAAAGTCAAGATCCTGATGATTCAAACAAATTTTATTTTAAACATCAAATCCTAAAAAGGATTAGGAGATGCGGATTTAAAATTTAAAATTTTAAAAGCCTGAAAACTTTAAACAGAGAGGTTATGTACAAATATGCTGACAGGCACACACTAAATCCTCACATATACGGACATGCAAAACATGAATTACATCCACAACTTCAAGGATTATTACATACATCAAGAATTAAACTAGATTTAAGTCTTTAAATAAGTAATTTACTCAGCTGCACATGCAAATTAGAAAGCCTGGAAAATGATTCTTGCTTTTGAACAGGAATTAAAACTTGAGTGTTGGTCATTGAACTGCTGTTTGATTTTGATCTGTAACTTGATTTAGTTGATGTTTGAGATGACTGTTTGATTGCTTGCTTCCAGATTTAGAAAGTTTTGAACTTGAATCAGTTATTGAGATGATCAGATCTTGCTTTAAACTTGCTTTTAGACTTGAGCTTGTTGTTTTGATTTAATTTTGAATTTGATTTTCAACCGAAACTAAAATTTTATTTTTTGGTTTTAGTTTCTTTCCAGGTTTTGGTTTGAGTAAAAGTTTTTTTTTGAAAATGAAGGATAGAAGATGTAGGGATGTATTTATAATGTTGTTTTAATTTTATTTATTATTTTTGAAAATAAAAAGGCAAAATGACACTTGTTTAATTTGCTTCCATTTGTCCCTAGCATGAATTAATTGATTTAAATTTGTTAAACTATATACACTTAACTTACAAGTGTAATTTCCTTGAATTAATAAATTTTTAAATGATTTTCATAAAACTTATATATATATTTCTATTAAGTAAATACATTATCTTAATTTATATAAATAAATCTTTTAAAGAAAATAATGTAAAACCAATTATATAAAATAAATAAAATCATATACAATATATTTTTAAATCCAAAATATTTTAAGATGTTTATCTTTTGAATTTCCAATTCAAATTCAATTTCAATTTAAAATCCAATTTTAAATCAACTCATATATATATATATATATATATATATATATATATATATGTTTACATTTAAACAAAAACAAATTTAATTTGTTTGAAAATAATAATTTTTCTATTTAAAATCTTCTTATATACATATATACGATCATTATTATTTGTTTTTAAAAGAATAATTTGTCAATTTTAAGAAATTATATTAGGTGATTATCAAATAAATATTTATCTAGATATAAATATTTATTATTATATTTATTTGTTCAACTTATGAATCAGTGTTTTCAATAGTTAAATCAGATAATTATCCAATTATCCGATGCCCAAAATTCCAGGTTATCACATTCCTCCCCCATTCAAATCTTTTCGTCCTCGAAAAGGAAAGAAGCCAGAATTTATTCAATACTTTAAATCAGATAAATCATTCTTTGATCATTTTTAAAACACTTTAAAATCTATATAATGTTACCAGGAATAGTTTAAAAATACCTCTTTAACTCAATGTCCCAACAAGCCCATCCTTGTTCTTACAGAAATTCGGTCATACGTTGATCAGGCGTAGGACTGAAAATCTATAAGTACTTGGTAAACTCATTTCCAACACCTAGTGAATATACTTGAAAAAATTATTTTGGTGAAAATATAGAAAACACTTTTGAAAATAGAGGAAACATCTTTGGTGAGAATGCTATGGAAATCATCACCACCTCCATGGTCGTAGTTAACCCGATGGTTACGTCGCCATCCCGGCAAAATTCATAGATAACTGTAGGCACTATGCGCCCTTCGATTATGCCATGGAACCCGCCACAAATCGCAGTTACATCTCGGGTTACGTTGCCATCATGGAAAAGTCCATGTAAATGTAGGCATCGGCGCCCTCGATTTTGCTTCCAAATGAAACTTCACCACTCCCACATAGGTCTCAGACTACATCAGTTAAGTCCCAATGTAGCCTTAAGCTCTCACGGCCTCTCAGCTTTCTCTATGTCTCCATAGGTCATAGTCTACCGATGTTATAGTACCATCACGGCAAAATCAAACTTAGATCATTGGCTCTCACGACACACACCACTTCTGTTATGGTCCATAGTAGATCGCAGTGACATCGAGTTACACTATCGTCATAACATAACCCAAATGTCTCTGTAGGCATCAACGCCCTCGACTTTCGCTACCCACAACACAAAATCCTCAAGAACTTCAGTTTATCCGGACTACCTCCCAGGTTCAATTTAGAGCCTTCCCCTTAGGGCTCAAGGCAGAACCACCCTGTGGATCTCCTATAAAGTTCATTTCAATGGAAGCGCCTTTTTCTCCAGAGCTAATCTCAAAACACTTTATACTATACTCTTATAGTATCTTTCAAATCATACCCTTTATGATTTACATCAAAATCTCCTTTACACAAAATCGATATCTCAAATCGATAGTTCCAACTTGGCTCTCCAAATCCCAAAATTTGATTTTCTCAAAAATCAAAAGCCTTTTCAAAATCCATAGGTTCCAAAACCTTTTCCAAAAATTCTCAAAAACCATTTATATATACATATATAGATATATATAACCTTGAAAAATCTTGGATCACTTCATACTTATATAAATTCCCTTTCCATACGTTAAATAAAAATCTTTTCTTCTGGCTATAGATTCATCAAGGGAGATTTATCGTATATAACAAACACACACACACACACACACACACACACACACACACACACACACACATATAACTTTATTTATACAAAATCAAATATCCAAGTTTGATTTCTTTTATAAAGCTACTTACCATATCATTTACTCTCAAAAAGTCAATTTCAAAAGATATCCAACTTCCACCTTTATTCATATATACTTCTCAAAATATATTTCAAAAATCATTTCCATTTCTCTCAAAATTTCAATATCTATTCATTTAAGCTCGTATGATGTACATGTGACGACTCACAATTTTTAAGCATTTGAAATTGGAATATTTAAGTGATTTTAAACATTTGAAAGGTTAATTTTAACCTGAATTCAAAAAAAATCACTATTTATTTGATAATTTAATTATTAAATTAAATAATTTGAAGTTGGATAAAATGTTGAATCTAGAGTTTTCAGCATGTTAAAAATAATTTGAAGGTTTGTAAAATTTATATTGATAGCACTGAAAATAGTAAAAGTGTTAAAATTGAATTTGGAAGTGTTTTGTTAAGTTTTGAAATTATATCGTTTAAATCACAGTTTACAAATAACCTTCTGAGGCACAGTCTCGGATTTTGACGAAACTAGTTCCATTAGATCCGTAATATTGTATTATTATCGGATTTCAAATTTCGTAGTGTTTGGAGTTGTCGAGTGATCGTACGAGAGATAAACGCACTGAAATTTAATATAATAACCGAGTCTAAAAATTTATCTTCTCCATACGATTGAATTAGGATTCGAAACCTTTTCCATTGCATTCGAAATAAGGGTATAACATTATAAACGCCTAGCGGCACGCCTTAATAGGATGACCGGATTTTAAGCTATGAATTCAAGGCGATTTAAATTTAAATTTAAATTTAATATACTTTATTTGACTGGTCAAATAAACTTCACATCGGAGCCTTTTGCTGTCACTGTAGCAAACTGATGGTGACATGTAAACATCAATTTTTGTTCCCTTCGTTTTTCTTTTCACGCAAGCCTTCCTTTCAAATATCACGTTCTCTCCCCCTTCAAATCAGTTCAATCGATATAAAAATAAAAATAAAAATCATGGCCGACACTTGTAATAAAAATAAATGAAAACATGTCTTCCTTCCCTCTCTGCTCGTTTAAAAATCAAAATCAATTCAAAAGAAAATGAATGGTCGAACAAGCAGTTTTCCTCCTTTATTCAATTCGTTCAAAGTACTTTAAAAATAATAAGGATTCGATTGTTGTTCGAATCATGGCCAAAGACTGGGATAGTCTAGTCGATCTCGTTCCAATTAGAGGGAGGGTTCGGCGATCGATTTATGGGGGGATGACGGCTCGTGATTCAAGCAAAGTCGAGCGAATCGAGGAAGCTATGCGAGCTTGTAGTGAGGCATTATCACGGTCTCGAAGGTGAGGCGTGGAGATGCGCTGGAAGAACGCGATAAGATTGTGGAGGCTAGGGCATTGAGGCCACCAGATTAGGGTTTCGGCAAACTTCGAGTGCTAGAAGTTGTGGCTACCTAGAGAGCATGCGGCATCGAAATTAGCAAGTGTTCAGGGAAGTCGCGGCAATGGTCGCGTGCTATTCGAGCAAGTCTCGAGTTTACTGTGAGGTAGTTTTATTTATTTATTTATTAATTTATAGCACATATATGCATTGATGGAAAATAATGGAAGTTTAAACAGAAGCTTTTTTAAAAAAAATTGTGTTACAGAAATAAGGGAAATACAAATATATAAATTGGGAAGACTAAATTATATAATAGGAATTTTAAAAATGTTATAGAATTATAAATTTGATTTTTTTTTAAAAATGTATATAAGCTTCTTGGTATATGAGGTTCAAAGGAAAACAGTATTTTTAAAGTGGAAATTAGCCGCAAGGGCCTCTTTAGCAAGGGGAATTAGTTTCTAGGACACATAACAGAAATAATTATTTTCAAGGACAAAACACAAAATAATTAGTTTCTAGGGCCTAAAAACCTATGAAATTATGTCCTTGAAAGTAATTGGGCTGCTGACTTTGTCCTTGAAAGTAATTATTCTATTGACTTTGGCCTTGAAAGTAATTTCATTGAATGTGTGTCCTAGAAACTAATTGGACTGCAAAGTTTGTCCTTCTGGTGAAATGCCCTATATATATATATATATATATATATATTATTCTATATAGATAAGAGTTTGATAATAAAGAGGGATTTAAAAAAAAAGTTTGGGATGCTTATATAAAAATAGATTTTTATATCTATATAAATTATTTTATAAGTAAATATATATGTAATTTCAGAAGAAAAAAAGAAGGAAATTAAAGAAAGTGGTAAATTTTAATTATTCGTTTAAATGAAATCTATAAACAGTAATTGTTTTTCCGATTAGTTCAAATGTTAATAAACTGTATAATATTTATATATGGTTAAGCTGGGAAACCAAGACGAAATTGAAGTGGACTGCAAATAAAATCAAACGTGAGTTAATCTCACTCATCTGAGTTTAATTTAAATTTAAATGGTTAAATTTAAATAATTGGTCGGATGATTGAATTTGATTTGATGTGTTATATTATATATAGTAGTATATAGTATATATTGGAGTGATTGATTTCCCGCATTATATAGCAGATGAGACCCTATGCGCCGCATAATAGCGAATGATATTATATTAATCCCATATACCACGATATTCCACCTCGAAGTGGAATTGGTATTGTGCTAACATTTGTGGATGCAGAGAAACAGGTTGGAGGGATCCAACTGGATTCCTCAAAATTGTTTAGATTGTTTAATATTGTGTGTTATGAATATTTGATATTCTGTGATGAATTATATTGATAATTGGAATATTGAATGTTATAGTTTGCTTGAATATATTTTGTTACACTGAGTTATCAAAGTATATAGAACTGGATTTTTTGAAAAGAAAATAAAAGAGGGAATTTTTAAGTTAAATAATTATAGAGAATTGAATAAATTTAAGATTGAACAGGAAAAGAATAAAAGGTGATTTTAAAATTCTAATAACTAAATTCCAAGTATGGGAAAGGAGATTTTGAATAAACAGAGTAATAATGAATTTTAGAACTTAAGTGATGTTATTTAAAGGAATAAAAGAATTTACTTTAAACAAATTCAAGGTTTTAAATTTAGTGAAAAGGATAAAGAAGGAGTTTGAGAAATATGAAATTGGTATTTTCAATTAAAAAGATTTTAAATCATAATTAAGGAATAAAGTCCGAAATTAATGGATTTTGAAATAAATAGAGTAAGTAAAGTAATTTATTTCAAAATGGAATAAATTGGAAGTTAATTTGGAAAAGGATTTATGTAACAACCCGATATTGTTCAACCATTCGCATCCGCACATGTCGGACTTGAATTGATCAAAATACCGCGTTGTAAATAAATTTGGAGCAAATGAAATACAATCACAGAATCACAGACATAGAACAAACAGAATACCTCGCAGCGGAATATAAAATACATAGTAGTTCATGAAGCTACTACGGCAGAGTCTCAAACCAAATACATAATACAGTCTGAAAACAACATAATAGAAATCCGAAACACATAGAAATTCACTAATACATGAGATAAACTAGAATAGCTGAAACAGAAAGTAGATATAAATGTAGATAAGCAGAAACTCCAGCAAAGACTAGCTCCAGAAAGAGAATCCAAAGCTGTGAATACTCAGGCTGACCCGAGCGTAAAGTAAAACACAAAACACTCGAGTCAGGACAATATATACTTATATAATGTAAACCAACTCAAGTGAACTGTAGTAGAAATGCACAATAACTCAAAGGATGCTTGGGATCACCCATCCTTTAAGAATCAGTTAAACTATAAATTAATTACATCCCGT
Source organism: Allium cepa (assembly GCA_030765085.1). Classification (NCBI taxonomy): domain Eukaryota; kingdom Viridiplantae; phylum Streptophyta; class Magnoliopsida; order Asparagales; family Amaryllidaceae; genus Allium; species Allium cepa. The sequence goes on along the minus strand of CM060941.1, from coordinate 670,697,993 downwards.
GGTTAAAATTTCAAAATGGTATTTTATACTTCAAAATCAAATGTAATTTCAAAATTCAATATCATTCAAAATATCATATCTTCCAAACCACATTCATTTTTATTTAATTTAAATACCATTACAAAACACATTTCAAAATAGTTTATATTTCGAAACAAATTACTTTATTTTAAATCATAAAATGAAGTTATTATATTTAATAATTAAATTATTAAATTTACAAAATTTTAGTCTTTCAAAATCCATTTATCCACTTAATTTATTAAAACAGATGAAAATTCAACTTTCGTAGCATTTAGAAATTGCTACGGAAAGTTACATTCAAAACAGTTCAATTTAATAAAAGATAGCATTTAAAAAGGCTGTAATAGGGTTACATTAGTTTCAAATAAAACTTAGTTAAATTCAATAATTATAGCATTTACAAAAATGCTATAATAACCTTTAATTAAACTTAACCATTTGGTTCATTATTATCAACTACAGCATTTACAAATGTTGTATTATCATTTACATTAGAATTAATAGCATTTCAGAAATGCAGTTAATTAACTTCAAGTATTCAATATAATTTCACAAACAATTATATTTTTATTTAAATCATTTTTAGCTTATAAAATCATATAATTTCACTTTTAAAACAGTCATTCAAATACCCTTATATTCATGATTTTATAAAGTTAAATCTCCATTCAAAAATCAAAATTTAATAATAATTCACTTATTAAATTCCAATATAAAATTTCAAATTCATTAAATTTAATTTAATTTAACACTTAAGTTTAAAATTTTCAAATATAACTTAATTTCATTTTTATTTACTTAACTTAAAATTCACTTTTAAGACAAATTCACAAATTTCCAATTTTAGTTATATTTCCAAATTTCAACCTAAATATTCATTCATTTCACATTTTAACTTTATTCAAAAATCATTGATATATTATAAAATCATTTTAAATTCATTTAATTCAAAATATCATAAATTTATCATATTTTCATATTTAATTTAAATTCCATTTATCACCAAATTCTAGTTTCCAAAATAACTTACATTCCAGATTTTCTAACTTTACCATTTATTTATTTCACTTATAAATTTTCAGAAAATCAATAATGCTTTACAAAAATCATTTTTAATCAAATTTAAATCAAAATATTATAATATTTACATTTCTAAAATAATTAAAATTTTTAGAAAAACATATTTTAACAACGGGTCTGTATTTCATTTTCTAGCCTAGATGAAGTGATACGGGTAATATATCATTTCAACCCGTAATTTACAAAGAAAACCGGGTTTGATCATTTCAAACCCGCAATCCCAAGTAAAAGAAAATAATTGAAAATCATTCAGGCCTATCATCTCAGCCCATAACGATTTTCTCCTATTCTAAATTCCGTTCGGGTATGTATCATTTCAACCCATAGTGATTCTAGTCTACAGGGAACTTGCAGTGTGATAAACTGATGAAAATAACAGAATAGCATGAAATAACAGTAACATATGGTATAACAAGTGTAAATATGGGTGAGAACTTCATATGAATGTAATATAGCAGTTATAACAGGATGATATGCATTTACAGATTCAGGTGATGTCAGTTTATCACTACATAAGTACATATTAGTCTGGTGAGATTTACTCACTGTTTTGAGCTGATGACACAACGAAGAATTGCACAACGGGATCTACACAAGCACAAAAGCACGATACAGATACAAAATGGAGGAGCCAAGGATTAATTCCCTTGAATACACATCAAACAAACAATATAATAATTATAAGGTTTCAGACCAAAAATACGATAAACGATGCTAGAAATTAAGGAACAACAATTAATCAAACACTTGCACTTGCTTCTACCATCACTATGCTCAGCCTATAGGGTGATAAGGTACTGCCATGGGGTGTATTTGGTCAGGTATGGGTCATATATGGTCGGCCTAGCAAGGGTAGTGAAGGTATGGAAGTTGCTATGTATGAAAATACAAGTACAAGGCAAACAAGTGGATTTTCGTGCAATTTCAAGCATCGGGCAAGGCTACAAATGGCATGGCCAGACCTGCTGGAGGCTAGGAGATGGTGTGGCAGTGGTTTTGGTTCAGGTATGAGCTGGAGAAGGTGGTGCAAAGGCCGGCTAAGGGTGTGGTGAAGTGGTGGAAGTTACAAGGTGTGAATACAAAGGGTTTAAGGCAAATAAGTGGCTTTTGTGCAACCATGGCTCAACCAAAGGACCATTGGGCTCGGCCCCTACAAGGTGAAGGTCGGGTGGGGTCTGGAGTGTCGGCCAAAGGTGGTGGAGGGACTGGTGGTGGCGGCCAAGTAGGTGGTTTAGGTGAAAAATGAAGGGTATGTGCATAAATGGTTCGGCTAGGCTGAACAAGTGGAGTGTTTGCATAAACTTTGGTGGATCTAGTCATAGATGACCATGGCATGGCTTGGTCAGTGGGCTGGAGGAGATGGTGACCTGATGTGGTGATGGTGGAGGCGGCTATGGTGGTGGAGGAGCAAGGCCGAACCTATGATGAAGAAGAACAAGTGCAAAAACCATGAATTCAAGCATAAACAAATGGAAAAAGGAAATAAAGTTTACCAAACTTTCTTCAAAAGCTATGGCTGAATTTTTTTTGAGGAAATGAGAGAAAAAATGAAGTACTTGAATGAGAAATGAGGGTGGCAGCTGAAAGAATGAAGAGATATGGCCATTTGAGTGAAAAGAAACGTTAAAATGTGAAAAGGTGGGAAAATCAAAAGCCATAGGAAACAAAAGGTCACAAACCCTTTCAATTTACCTTTTATTATTTATATAAATTTATGTAGCTGAAATAATAATAATATCAGATAATATTTCGAAATTTTCAACCAATATACAAATATATATAATATTTATCAATTATGTAAAGTAAAATTAAGGAAAATAGTTAAAACAGTGAACTAGACTAGCAAAATTTGAAGTTATATGAAATAATTTTTAAAAAATTCATATAAGCTTGTAAAGTATTTTTAAACATAAATAATAACATAAAATACAAATATATTCACAAAATAAATATTTAGAATTTAATTTAAATATAAAATTATAATGCAGAAAATGGCAGAAAATGGGAAAACAGCCCTTAAAAATAGGAAATCAACACAGTAATTTTTAGAAAAATTCTATTATTATTTTAAAAATATTTATAGATTAATTTTCACAAATAAAACAAATTTAAAATAAAATAAAGAAATTTAAAAATGAAGAAAATGGCAGAAAATTAGAAAACAGCCTTTAAAAATAGGAAATAAATACAGTAAATTTTGGAAAAATTATATTATCATTTTAAAAATGTTTAGAAATGATATCACACAAAAAAATAAAAAAAAATTTAAAATAATTTCAAAATGAAATAAAGTCAAATTTAAATATATAGTCAAAATCTAGGGTTGTTACAATTTAAGTGTTTGAAATTGGAAATTCAAAGGAGAATGTGACTATGAAATTTATAAACTGGGTTTATAAAAGTAAAGTAATATATCAGTGGATATTTGAAAGAACAAATTCACGGTGGGAATTTATTAAAGGAATGGGTAAATTTTGTTTAAAAATAAATGGTGATTTAATTTTAAAAGATGTGAAAGAGAAGTGTATTTCCCTGGATAGCCAAATACGTTTCAAACGAATTTTAAGTATAAGTAAAGAGTTTTTAGTTGTTTAAAAAGTATGTTTAGAAAACTTATTATTTCTAAATGTTTAAACTTTAAAGTAAGTATATTTTTCAAATTTATTATAGCACTAATTATTTAAAGGTGGTTTGGTATTATGTTTTAAAAGTTGAAATTTAGTTTTATATTGTACGAAGTAGTTTCATTTTAAATATTCTTAAAGTATATAATTTGAATAAATATTAAAGTAATTATTAATTTAAATGTTTTAAAGGATATTTTATGATAAAGTGTTTTTAAATTATTTTACAAATATAAAGTTTTTGTGCTTGGAGTTTTCTGTGGAAATAAATATTTGGAAATTTATTTCATGAGAAAAGTGTGGTTTGAAAACTGTTTTCAAAAAGGGTTGAAAGTTGAAATATATCTTGTGAGGATATTTTGAGGTTAATAAATAATTCAGGAGAAATTATTTATGTTTGATGGATGTTTGTGAATGTTAATTGATAGTTAAATAACCGACTATCAATATTGGCCAATGCGCTGATCGTTTCGAAGAGGCCGGGATCAGGATTTATTTCCTGAAAAAAACTTCGATCCGGTTTGAATGTTTTCGTGTGGAAAACAAGAGTTTGGATTCGAAGGTGGAGCAGTAAAGTGCAAGGGCTAGTCGCTACTAATCCTGAGCATGATTCCAAAATGAATGTAGCAGGAGTAGTGCCTTCGGTTCCGTTCGAACCCGAGACGGACTTGTATGGATGTATGCTTTCAGAACATCTTCAGGTGGACGGTGAGCATTCTAAGTGATATGTTCTAAAAAGGTAACACTTAGTCTTGAGCCTCATTAACCGGGAATGACTGAAAATCAGGGGTCATGCAGCAAGGCTAAGTGGGTAGCACCTATTAGGGTGAGCTCATCCATGTCTAGATATCCCTTTTTATTCGGCTTGGTGCGGTTGCAGATCCCAACCGTGGGGTGATCTTACTCGGGATTATCCAGTAAGGGGTAGTCCCGGTCTTGTGTTGCATGGGATTGGGAGTAATCCTCGGTACGGTGATCTAGGCCAAGTACTATGACAGGTGGTACCCTAGTGCCTAGTCATTAGTTGGAAATCCATTCTCCATACGTGCCTTTTACGGTTTTGTTTGTATTACCCACGACTGTGGCTAGTAGCTGGAATTTAATGAATGTAACAATTTCGGCTATTTTAATAAGTATTTGTAAATAGACCCTATTATAATATCAGAGGATTTTAATAAAAAGTGTTTTGGCTATCGGAAGGTAAAAACCCGACATATTTATTTGTGGCGTGGTCTTACGAGATGCTTTTGTTTTCAAAGGATTTTGAAACTTTAATAATCAAATTGAGCGTGGTTTTCTCATGCTGGTATTCCAGACTGACTCAGGTGTTATTTAACTATAATGCTCGGGTCACACCGAGTATTATAGATTATAGGAAAGGATGCTGTGGAGCTGGATGGCGATACGTACTTCCGTACTTGTATGTAATATTCCGCTATGTATTCGGTTTTTGGAAGGACGAGATATTATAACCGTCCTGAGTTGTGTTGTTGTTGTATTGAGCTTTGATGCTGTACTCTGATGATGTAATGTATAAACAGATGTATTTTTTTTTGTATAAATATCATTTATTATCTATTATATTTTATTCCGCTGCGATGGTTAGATTCTGATGTTGTTTTCTATGTTCTTCTTCTACCTCTTCTTCTTTAACCTTCATGGTTCAGTTTTTCGGGTATCAGAAAATCGGGTCATGACATTGTGGTATCAGAGCCGAAGGTTAAGCGAGAACCTTGGCTCTGGTTGGGATCACTCATTGAAATAGAGTCCATAGTACTCTAGAATGAATTTATGTGTATTAATAGATATAAGCACGCATTTGTTAGTGAATATAAAATGATTTTATATTGTGTTGATCGGTTTACTGAGCAGTTTATGTATTCTGGTCAATATGTGTAATTAACGTTATTGATAGGGATCTCTAAACACTTGTACAGAACAATTCGACACAATATTGTTTTAAAATAGGGTAAATGAAATAATTTTACCCAAATTATATTTGTATATAAATGAAATAATTTTCCGTAAATTATTATGGTTATATATGGTTGCTTGGTTGTTAGAGAATGATAATATTAAATTATTATCATTATTGTATAGAAATTGAAACCATAATCAAAAGCTAAAAAGGAATAAATTTATATAACAAAATGGGATTTATGAATGAGAATTATAAATGTGATTTATAATTGAATAAGGTAAATTCCAGAGTAATGTTGGATATAGATTGAAAAAAATTGAAATTTGAAATTTTGAGAAAATTTAATTCCTTTGAGTTTGAAAATGGTTTTCAGAAGCTTTGGAGAAATAATGGTAATTGTATTTGAGAAATATTTTGAATTGGATTTGAAATCTGGTGAGATTTGAAATTAAGAATTTTGGAAAGTGTTCTTAAAGAGATAAAAGCATTGAACTCTTTCGGTCGCTGGAAAATAACTTCGGTGATGACTGCAGCATCATCGATGTTTATTTTCGAGTTTCCAAGAGAGAAATTACTACCAAATTGTTTTGAATTGAATTTTTTTGCAAAAGTTGGGTTGATTTTAAAAATGAAAGGATTCTGGACATAATTGATTTCAAATGATATTTGAAATACTTAAGTGATTATTAAAGGCTCTGGATTTTGTTTAAAATGTTTCGAGAGTCTAAGTAATGGTTTAAACTCTGGAGGTATAACTAAAAATGTTAAGGATTATAAGCAGGTTTGGAAATTTATAAAGTTTAAAAATTTCCTGAAATGGAATTAACTTTTAAAAGTTAATAAGTTAGGAGATTAAGTCGAATTAAATAAACTTAAGCTAAGTCTAATAATATTGTGATTGGATTTGGATTAAAGTTGAAATATAATTGAAATGGAACTGTATCACGTGGTGGATACATTAAATTGAATTAAGTTCTTACTTAATAAAATTTAAATGGATGGTGAAGTCAAAAGAATAGTAGGATGTTAGATTTAACCGGAGTTTAGTTAAATAAGATTGAATTAGAATAAATAGATTTCGTGGACTTATAAAAGAATTGAAAACCCATTGAATAAAAAATTTTCTTGGCTAAATTAAATGTATAATCCCGAGTTAAAAAGTAAAATGTGAATAGGATTGATTGTAAATGGAGGAAAGTATGGATATAAATAAGTTGTGATTTAAAAAACTTAGAAGTAGAATAAATAAGCCAAAATAAAATTGTTTTGTATTTTGGAAAATGAATAAAAATCCAAAACTTGAATTATAAAATAGATTGAACTCAAGAAAATTAAGTGAAGTGATTTTTGGAAGGTAAAAATCAGAATTGAATTAATAGTGGGAGATGAGCTAATTTGAATAAAATTTGAATTGTGAGCTAAAAATGGATTTTGAGAAGTTAAACCTGAGTTATAAATTAAATTCAACTTAGAAGTGCTAAGTGAATTGAATATGATTGAAATATAGTGAAATGAAAATGTGAAATAAAGTTTAAAATGGAATGAATGAATATACTAATTGAATTAAATAGAATGGAATTTAATTGGAAATGGAGATGAACTTAAGTTGTAAACTTAAGCAAATTGTAAAATGGTTGTTAGTGAGCTTTATGAAATGGTTTTGAATAAAACCGTTTTGAATGATGAAATGGAATGAAAGTAAATAGATAAAATTAAAAACGAAGTGAAAATGAGAACACATGGATTGTGGATAAATTTAAAATGGAATGAAACTTTTTATAAATTGAGTTGAGATCAATTTAAAACGGTTAAAGCTTAAGTAATTACATATTCACATGAATATCGTCGAAGTGCATAAGAAAATGGGTCTTTCGACGAAACGGAAGAAAATAAAATTCTATGAATTATTGGAAGTAAATAAAATTGATTTTTAATCAATTGAAATGAATATAAGTTCGTTTGGTTTAAAAATGAATCGTATGCAAGCGAGTGAGTTGTAAATCACTTAAATGTGAATAGTATGGGTTGAGAGTTGATTGAAAGCAATTGAAATAAGTGTCGAAACCTAACATATGTGCTTATGAAAGTATATAACATGCATTGTTATAGAATCCATGTTTTAGTTATTTAAATATAAGTGAAATGCTATAAACTTCTTATATATATGTGCTTATATGTTTAAATTGAGTAAGTACAGGTACTTGAATGCCGTTCGGCAGGATTTTAGTCGCGCTAATTGCTAAAATAATAAGCCGCTTGCTTAAAAATGCTAAATAAAGGTACGCCTACGCAATAAAAATAGGAAATATCAAATGTTTTTGTTTTTCCGACCGGGTGGGTGGATGTATGTATATTTATATCACTTGTCAAATTGCAAAAGCTCCTCCGTACAAAGGAGACTTTGCCAAAATCTTTCGAAAATTCTGGGAGTTAGAAAAATTTTTGGGAAAATTTTTGTTAGCGACAAAACGGTTTTAAATTGAAAATTGAAATAAAGTGAATGAAGCTAATTTAAATTAATGATATGAATTATAAATGGAAGATAAAATTCAATATTCAGAGTTGCAGATAAATTGAATTCATATGGGAATGGGAGAACCAATTTGAATAGAAATAGATATAAACTAAAGCGGTGAAGTGAAAATAAATATACGAAGCATGTAAAATACTTATATTGAACTTGAGAAGAAATGGTAGAATTCTTAAGTAATATGGGTGTTGGGAAAATATATTAAATAAGCATTTAAGTGAAGATTTTATAAAAACGATAAGCGTTGATAAGTGAATAGAAATCAAAATGAATGTGAATAAAAGAAAATTGATATAGTTAATAATCAATGGATATAAATACGTAGGATGTAGGTATATTATTTTATTCGCATAGCAATTTGATCCAGATTCGAGCACAGAACTTCGAGATAGTTATATCGATCCGAGTTAGGATTTTTCACTCGATTTTCGACGACGAACCCTGGATATGGATTTTTGATTGATTCTGGATATTATCTATCATAGTTGTGGCTATGCAAGGAGAATGACGGTTTCTGATCAAGAAACCAGATCTGAGTCCGCACTAGAAAGTCGGGTGGACGATACTTGTTCGAAATGAAATTGTGTGATCGAGTAAGCGATCGGATTCGATGTTGCGTACGAATGAAATAGGTACATCGTACAGGCTTAAGTGGAAAGAATATTGAAAATTTTGTAAAAAGTCAATAAAATGATTTTGAATGTTGTGATTGGATATTATTGCTAAGTAGGTTATACAGGTATTATAAAGGAAAGGGAAAATTGGTTTTGATTTCAGAAGATAAATTTGAATGGCTCGACAAAAAGGTATGTGTTTAAATTTCTGTATGAAATTTGATTGGGTTTTTGATCTAGCCACTTGGCATTTTGTTTTCTTTTGAATTTGGGAGCCCGTAGAGGCATTTTGTAGTTGTACCAAGCTAGCCGCGCAAAGGAGACGCTGGCAAAAAATTTCGGAAATTTTGGGAGTTCGAAAATTTTTGAGAAAATTTTGATAACTCAAAATTTAGTTTTTAATTGAAATTTGAATGATTGAGCAAATAGTATTGCTTGAAAACTTTGGGAGAGTTTGGGAAGTTAGTAAGAATGATAGTGGGTCTTTTATAAAAAGATAGTTGGTAGGATGTTGAATTGTTGGTTTTGGGGATAAGTAAACGGGTATTGGACCATTCTTCCTAATCAGCAATTTCGGGGACGAAATTCTTTTAAGGGGGGAGGAACGTGACGACAGAATTTTTGAGCATTTGAAATTGAAATATTTAATTGATTTTAAATATTTGAAAGGTTAATTTTAACTTGAATTCAAAAAATCACTATTTATTTGATATAGTAATTATTAAATTAAATAATTTGAAGTTGGATAAAATGTTGAATCTGAAGTTTTCAGCCTGTTAAAAATAATTTGAAGGCTTGTAAAATTTATATTGATAGCACTGAAAATAGTAAAAGTGTTAAAATTGAATTTGGAAGTGTTTTGTTAAGTTTTGAAATTATATCGTTTAAATCGATGTTTAAAAATAACCTTCCAAGGCACAGTCTCAGATTTTGATGAAACCAGTTCCATTTGATCCGTAATATTGTATTATTATCGAATTTCAAATTTCGTAGTGTTTGGAGTTGTCGAGTGATCGTACGAGAGATAAACGCGCTGAATTTATATCGAAATTTAATATAATAACCGAGTCTAAAAGGCTATCTTCTCCATACGATTGAATTAGGATTCAAAACATTTTTCATTGCATTCGAAATAGGGGTATAACAATATAAACGCCTAGCGGCATGCCACAATAGGATGACAAGATTTTAAGCTATGAATTCAAGACGATTTAAATTTAAAGTTAATAAAGTTTATTTGACTAGTCAAATAAACTTTACATCGGAGCTTTTTGATGTCACTGTAGCAAACTGATGGTGGCATGTAAACATCACATCTTGTTCCCTTCATTTTTCTTTTCACGCAAGCCTTCCTTTCAGATATCACGTTCTCTCCTCCTTCAAATCAGTTTGGTCGATACAAAAATAAAAATAAAAATCATGGCCGACACTTCTAATAAAAATAAAAGAAAACATGTCTTCCTTCCCTCTCTGCTCATTTAAAAATCAAAATCACTTCAAAAGAAAATGAATGGCCAAACAAACAGTTTTCCTCCTTTGTTCAATTCGTTCGAAGTGCATTAAAAATAATAATATAGGGATTCGATTGCTGTTCGAATCATGGTCGAAGCCTGGGAGATTCTAGTCGATCTAGCTCCAATTAAAGGGAGGGTTCGACGGTCGATCTATGGGGGGACGACGGCTTGCGATTCAAGCGAAGTTGAGCGAATCGAGGAAGCTATGCGAGCTTGTAGTGAGGCGTTGTTGCGGTCTCGAAAGCGAGGCATGGAGATGCGCTGGAAGAACATGATAAGATTGGGCGGCTAGGGCATTGGGGCCGCGAGATTATGGTTTCGACAACCTTCGGGTGCTAGAAGGTGTGGCTACCTGGAGAGCATGCGGCATCGGAATTGGCGAGTGTTCAGGGAAGTCGCGGCAATGGTCGCATGCTGTTCGAGCAAGTCTCGAGTTTACTGTGAGGTAGTTTTATTTATTTATTTATTAATTTATAGCACATATATGTATTGATGGAAAATAATGGAAGTTTAAACAGAAGATTTTTTTTTAAAAAAAACTGTGCTTTAGAAATAAGGGAAATACAAATATATAAATTGGGAAGACTAAATTTTTTAAATAATAGGAATTTTAAAAATGTTGTAGAATTATAAATTTGATTTTTTTTAAAACGTATATAGGCTTCTTGGTATATGAGGTTCAAAAGAAAACAGTATTTTAAATTATATATATTACTCTATGTAGATAAGAGTTTGATAATAAAAAGGGATTTAAAAAAAAATGTTTGGGAAGTTTATATAAAAATAGATTTTTAAATCTCTATAAATTATTTTATAAGCAAATATATATGTAATTTCAGAAAAATGAAGGAAATTAAAGGAATTGGTAAATTTTAATTATTATTTTAAATGAAATCTATAAATAGTAATTTTTTCTTCTTCTATTAGTTCAAATGTTAATAAGCTGTACAATATTTATACAAGGTTAAGTTGGGAAACCAAGACGAAATTGAAATGGACTGCAAATAAAATCAAAGGTGAGTTAACTCACTCATCCGGGTAAAATTTAAATGGTTAAATTTAAACAATTGGTTGGATGATTGAATTTTATTTGATGTGTTATATTATATATAGTAGTATATAGTATATAATGGAGTGATTTATTTCCCACATTATATAGTGGATGAGACCCTATGCGCCGCATAATAACGAATGATATTATATTAATCCCATATACCGCGATATTCCACTTCGAAGTGGAATTGGTATTGTGCTAACATCTGTGGATGTAGGGAAACAAGTTGGAGGGATCCAACTGGATCCCTTAAAATTATTTAGATTGTTTAATATTTTATGTTATGAATATTTGATATTCTGTGATGAATTATATTGATAATTGGAATATAGAATGTTATAGTTTGCTTGAATATATTTCGTTACAATGAGTTATCAAAATATATAGAATTGGATTTTTTTAAAAGAAAATAAAAGAGTGAATTTTTAAGTTAAATAATTATAGAGAATTGAATAAATTTAAGAATGAACTGGGAAAGAATAAAAGTTGATTTTAAAATTCTAATAACTAAATTCCAAGTATGGGAAAGGAGATTTTGAATAAACAGAGTAATAATGAATTTTAGAACTTAAAGTGATGTTATTTAAAGGAATAAAAGAATTTACTTTAAAAAAATTCAAGGTTTTAAATTTAGTGAAAAGGATAAAGAAGTAGTTTGAGAAATATGAAATTGGTATTTTCTGTTAAAAAGATTTTAAATCATACTTAACGAATAAAGTCTGAAATTAATGGATTTTGAAATAAATAGAGTAAGTAAATAAATTTATTTCAAAATGGAGTAATTGGGAAATAAATTTGGAAATGGATTTAAGTGTTTGAAATTGGAAATTTAAAGGAGAATGTGACTATGAAATTTATAAACTAGGTTTATAAAAGTAAAGTAATATATCAGTGGATATTTGGAAGAATAAATTCATGGTAGGAATTTATTAAAGGAATGGGTAAATTTTGTTTAAAAATAAATGATGATTTATTTTTAAAAGATGAGAAAGAGAAGTGTATTTCCCTGGATAGCCAAGTACGTTTCAAACGAATTTTAAGTATAAGTAAAGAGCTTTAAGTTGTTTAAAAAGTATGTTTAGAAAAGTTATTATTGCTAAATGTTTAAATTTTAAAGTAAGTATATTTTTTAAATTTATTATAGCAGTAATTATTTAAAGGTGGCTTGGTATTATGTTTTAAAAGTTTGAAATTCAGTTTTATATTGTACAAAGTAGTTTCATTTTGAATATTCTTAAATTATATAATTTGAATAAGTATTAAAGTAATTATTAATTTAAATGTTTTAAAGGATATTTTATGATAAAGTGTTTTTAAATTATTTTAAAAATCTAAAGTTTTTGTTCTTGGAGTTTTCAGTGGAAATAAATATTTGGAAATTTATTTCATGAGAAAACTGTGGTTTGAAAACTGTTTTCGAAAAGGGTTGAAAGTGGAATATATCTTGTGAGGATATTTTAAGGTTAATAAATAATTCAGGAGAAACTATTTATGTTTGATGGATGTTTGTGAATGTTAATTAATAGTTAAATAACCAACTATCGATATTGGCCAATGCGCGGATCGTTTCGAAAAGACCGGGATCAAGATTTATTTTCTGAAAACCACTTCAATCCGGTTTAAACGTTTTCGTATGGAAAATAAGAGTTTGGATTCGAAGGTGGAGCAGTGAAGTGCAAGGGCTAGTCGCTACTAATCCTAAGGATGATTTCAAAATGGACATAGTAGAAGTAGTGCTTTCAGTTCCGTTCGAACCCGGGATGGACTTGTATGGATGAATGCTTTCAGAACATCGTCAGGTGGACGGTGAGCATTCTAAGTGATATGTTATAAAAAGGTAACGCTTAGCCTCGAGCCTCATCAACTGGAAATGACTGAAAATCAGGGGTTATGCAGCAAGGCTAAGTGGGTAGCACCCATTAGGGTGTGGTTATCCCTGTCTAGATGTCCCTTTTATTTGGCTTAATGGTGTGGTTGCTGATCCCAACCGCGGGGTGATCTTACTTGGGATTATCCTAACAACTCGCAAATTTAACGACTACATATTTAAATGTTTTATTTAAATATAGCATCGTTAGTCGGATTTAGGTCCGAAATGTTATTTTCTGCAAACTGTCAAATTTGGACTCGAAACCATTTCAATTGAGTTCAAAATGGCGTTTGCGATCTTTTTGAGTATAAGCTTCGTTATGTTTGGAGTAAGTAGAATTTTTGCTACCTTTTCTATTTGGGTTTTGGGTTTGGGTTCAGCCTATTAGCTTAAATTAATGCCCTAACTCAGCCTCTCTTCTCTCCACTAACTCATTTTCATTTCTCAAGCTCAACACAACTGAAAATGGGGGAAAGAAAGAAGAATTAGAAACTCCAAGCCCTAGTTCATTTGTAAAACTCAGAATCTTTCTCCATAATCCAAGAAAAGCTATTGGTAAGCCTCTTCTTCATCTTCTCCATCTCTTCTTCCTTCAATTTCAGAAAGATTTCCTAAACCTAACTTAGGAAATACTTGTTTTGATCTTAGATTGAAGCTTGTAGAGTTGAAGTGGAGAGTGGTTGGTCTTTTCTTTGCATTTAAGCTTCTCGCCCGTGCTTTTGAGTTAAAAGGTGAGATTTTTATCTCACATCTATGTCTACAACTATCTTGGATTGTTAGGAATGAATTCCTAACATATTTGCATGTTCATATGCTTTCGATTTGGATTGATTCGGTGAAATTGCGAATTTATGATTTTTGAAGCCAAATCTTTGTAATCCTTATATGGTTGATATGTATGTTGTTCGGAGTGTTTGGGTGAGTTGTTAAGGTTGGGTAGTCGTTCGACGTAGGCCCCGAAATCCCTGCTCATACGTTCGCTTTCGATTTGTTTGGCCATCTTTGGCCTAGGTTCAGGAAATGCCTGAACAACAGGATTCAGACGTCTGAATCCTCATTTTCAGACATCTGAATATTATACTGGGAATTTTCTTTCCCTAGTATTCAGACGTCTGAATCAAATCCCCCAGACGTCTGAATTAGTTCGAGAGCAACCAGAAAGCAAATAGGCTTAAAAAGCCATTTTTAGATGTCTGAATTATATGGGCCAGACGTCTGAATTGGATTCTGGAAAATTTTTAATTTTCCAGATTCAGACGTCTGAACCACTTATTTCAGACGTCTGAATCTGCAGTTTTTTGCCCAATTTGCTTTTGGAATTGAAATTCCAGTTTATCGGCTTTAGTTGTTCCGGTTGTTGTTATCATTCATCTTTGACATCGATGACTTCTTTTTAGATTTCGTGCACGGATTTTATAAATCATTTAAAGTGATTTTCCATCAAATTAGCTTTTGCAACTATTATTTAGTATTAATTTAAATATTAAATTAATCACTCCATAATAGGAGAATTTCAAAGGCTATTTCTAAAGGGTTTTCAAACGATTAAAAATCCGCCTTCTCCAACTATTTTCTAAGTAAAATATACACCCTTCAGCACTTCGAGCGAAGTGGAAAGGAGATTAAATGGTTAGGTAAAATACGGACCATGAATCCGCGCGTTTATCTTTCCGATTAAACCCCGACCTATTCGATTGATCATTTTTACCTTTGGGTCTGGTTTACCGATGAGATAAGGTAAACTTTGTACTGCTTTGAGGGTGAAATTGACTAACGGATAGTAAACCGTTTAGTGCGAACGGGTGGTTATGGGACTCACATTAACATTTTTCGGATTTCTTTCCGAGAGTTGTGACACATTCTGCCAGTTAATGGTGTCCAGTACTGGGCCTTCGGACCTTCACTACTACGGTTTGTCGCCTTTGGGATACTGTCTTCGGACTGTCTCCTTTAGGTTTGTTGCCTTCGGGTATGTTGCCTTCAGGTATGTTGCCTTTGGGTTTGTACCTTCAGGTTTGTGCCTTCGGGTTTCTTGCCCTATTGTATCGCTTTTGGAAATGGTCATTCGTCACCGCTCGAGTGATATTGGGTTTGGAGCCTTTGGGCTCATGGATCCTTGTTTATACCGTACTGAGCACGTGCAATTTTCTGTTGTTTCATTGATATGTATATTCCCTAGGTATCGCCCTTCAGTGTTGGTCTTTTCGAGCCGCATGATATATATAGCGGTTACCTTGCGGAACTTGTGTTACCTTCATTGGTATTTCTTATGTGCCTTTTTGGCTTGTTTTGGGATATTCATATCCTTTGCTTATTGTGTTGCCAATGATATGAGGTTTGTCTTGTTATGATTCGTCTTTTGTCAGATGATTATGTTATCTCCTTTAGAGATATTTGTTACACTTTGTGACCTTACAGGTTCATTGTTGTTCAGTTTATCTAATTGATTTGTTTAGCTAGACTGACCCGTGTATTCTATACTCGGGTCAGACCGAGATGTTTCAGGTTGGGGGCTTTTGGACTTAGCCTATTTTGCTTCCGCATGGACTATTCAGCTTGCTCCTTTTTGTTATAGTTTTGTATAGTCCTTTTCAGCTGTAACTCTGATATGTATTCTTTTGGATTCGTCTGTATATTGTGTTTGCTATACCACTTGACATGTATCAGTTTGTATACTCTGTTATGTATCCATGTATGTGTATATGATGATCTACTATTCTGTGATGTATATTACGTTTGAGTAATTACATTCTGTTCTGATTGATCGTCCAGCCACCTATGGTTTTGGTTTAAGTATTCATTGGATATGTCGATCTGCTTGGTGTGACAATTGTCGATGTATTCAATAGACAGTTAAGGCAAGGCTATAGATGGTCGCTCCTCAACAGCCTTATTCTCCGTGCTAGTTGACAGCATTACCCCGTAGTGTCCTTGGCTTGCGTGGGTATAGTGGTGGGGCGTCATAGCTTGTATCAAAGCTGAGTTCAGAACAAAATATGATAAACATAGAATTGAAACACATATCATGGTACATCTAAGTGTATAAGTGATACATATCTTTGAACCATCATGCCTCTATATTCCTTTTGTGTCTTTAGTGGTTGATAGAATGTGGGAATACAGTTAGGAATGCATTTTTATCCCAGGGTATTCCACATTTGAATTACTGATGTCTACCGTGTGTATAATCTTTATCTTGTCTTAACTTTCAGCGTATGGCTGGAAGAGGCAAGGGACAACACTCGGGTGTTGGGCAATCCAGTGGCTCACATCCGGACGGTGTTTATATGTCTGCCGATCTGTTTTTGGAGTTGTTTAGGAGCACTCAGCTTCCAGCTCCTACTCGAGTATCTCCACCTTGCAAGTCTGCCTTTGCACGTTTGTGAAGTGAATTTTCTCATCTTGGGGGAAAGCCGTTTAAAGGCTCCGAGTCTGTTCTTCAAGTCCAAGCTTGCATTTACATGTGCGAGCGTATCTTCTCTCGCATGGATCTTTCCGATCATGATAGAGTTCTTGTAAATTCTAGCGTATTGCAAGAGCGTGCCCTTGATTGGTATGAGCTTCTTATTGCCGAAATTGATGAGTCTATTCTTTCTTAGACTAGGTTTCGGGAGCGATTCGAACTCAAGTTCGTTCCTGAATCTGAAAAAGTTTTATTGACCCGTCTCTTTCTTGAGTTGAAGCAAGGGAAATCTTCTGTCTCTGAGTATGTTACATCATTCGAGGCATCATCTTAGTATGGTCTTGAATTCATTAGTACATCTTATAAGAAGAATCTGAAGTTTGTCTCTGGTCTTAAGATATATCTTAAGAAGTTTTTATTACTCCAGCTTAAGCTTTCTTTTGAGGAGTTGGTAGATTCTGCACTTCATCTCGATGCTATCGAGAAAGAGTGTGATAGTGGTAAGGATGTTGAGGTTACCAAGAAACCCAACAAGAAGTAGTTTCCATTTCAGAAGTCCAGGTCTTTTCTTTCCAAGAAGAAGAAGACTGGTGGTTCTAGCTCTCAGTCTCAGTCTGTTGGAACACCTACCATTCCTGAAGTGTTTCAATTGTGGTTCTCCTGATCATATGATTCGATCTTGTCCTAAGCCTCTCTTCTGCCGCTATTGCAAGAAGGAAGGTCACCATGTTTCCACTTGCCCTACCGTTCCTGCTGGTGCCAAGTCTAGCAAGCTTTAAACTGCTAAGGCTTTTGAAGGTTGTTCTCGGCCCAAAGGTATATCTCCATCTATTTTGGAAGGTTCTATTTTATTTCATGATCATAGTATTCGAGTTCTTTTCGATACGGGTGCTTCACATTCTTTCGTATTGAAGAAGCTCGTCGATGATTTATCTTTGGATGTTTCTTGTATGGTTGCTTCATTAAGGATTGCGAATCCTATTGAAGGATCCACGACCCTTAGCTTATTTTGTGATGATGTTGAGATTGTTTTATGTACTTTTTCTTTTCGTGCGAATCTGCACGTTATTTCTTATCTGGGATTTGATATGATTTTGGGTATGGACTGGCTAGTGAGATATAATGCCAGGATTATTTGTTCTGAGAGGATTATATATCTTCGACATCCGGATTCGCCTACTCAGCTATCACTTGTTCTTCGGAATGTGGATAATTCTGAAATGGCTTTACATTCTCTTGACTCGAGAGATGATGATGATATATCTCGTATTACTATTGCTTGTGACTTTTCTGATGTTTTTGAGCCTGTTTCGGGTTTGCCACCCAAGCGGGCAATTGAGTTCCGCATTGATCTCATTCCAGGCGCACAACCAGTTAGTCGTCCTCCCACGAGGATGTCTACAAAGGAAAATGAGGAACTTAAGAAGCAGCTTCTAGAGCTTGAGTCCAAGCAGTTGATTCAGTCCAGTTTTTCTCCGTGGAGATCCGCGGTCGTCTTTGTGAAGAAGTCCGACGGAACTCTTAGGCTTTGCATTGACTATCGCAAGCTTAACGAGTTAGCCATCTGGAATAGGTATCCATTGCCTAGGATCGATGATATATTCGATCTATTGAGTGGTGCTAAGATCTTTTCTCAGCTCGACCTTGCCATAGGTTTTCATCAGTTACGAGTTGCGGATGATAGCATACCTCTTACAGCTTTCCACACTCGTTATGGCTCTTTTGAGTGGCTCGGTATGTCGTTCGGTTTGACGAACGCACCTGCTTTCATTGTTGAACTCATGAATCGTGTATTCCGGGAATATATCGATAAGTTCGTCCTTGTGTTTATCGACGACGTCCTTATTTATTCTAAGTCTGAAGCCGAGCATGCTAATCACTTGAGAATTGTCTTGACTACTCTCCGTCACCATCAGCTTAGAGCCAAATTCTCTAAGTGCTATTTTTGGGAGAATAAGGTCAAGTTCTAAGGCCACATTGTATCTTCCGAGGGCATTACAGTCGATCCCTTAAGGATCGAAGCCATCCAAAATTGGAAGAGGCTTGAGAATGTGCATGAGATTCGTATTTTCCTTGGATTGGCGGGTTATTACCGTCGGTTCATTAAGGATTTTTCCCGTGTTGTGCTTCCTCTCACCAGCCTTACTCGGAAAGGCATTCGTTACATTTGGTCTGACAAGTGTGAAGCTTCCTTTCTAACTTAAAGGATCTTCTCACTAATGCTCCTATTCTTGTGGTTCCCAAAGGGAATCATGATCTTCTTGTCTACACCGATGCTTGTGGTAGTGGTCTCGGTGCTGTTCTTATGCAGAAGGATCAGGTAGTTGCTTATGCTTTTAGGCAACTGCGTCCGAATGAAGTTCGCTATGCTACTCATGATCTTGAGTTAGCCGCCATTGTCTTCTCCTTGAAGATTTGGTGACACTATTTATTGGGCGAGCACTTCATTCTCTATACCGATCATAAATCCTTGAAGTATTTGTTCACTCAGAAGGAACTCAATATGGGACAACAACATTGGCTCGAGTTTCTTGCTTCCTATGACTTTGATATCCAGTACACCCCTGGTAAGGGTAATCGTGTTGCTGATGCGCTTAGTCGCAAACATTCGGCTGTTGTTTCTATGATGCTTGCTGAATGGAATGTTCTTGAGACTCTTTCTTTTTGTGAAAGTCATGATCGAGGTTCATCTTCTGATTCTCCTATTCTATTATTTAGTTTGGGAGCTCGACCCATTTTATTGGATCGTATTGCCAATGCTCAACGGCGTGATCTAGAATTGTTGCATCTTATTCAGCTTTGTGAATCTGGATCCTGCGATGAAGCGTTGTGGGATTTCAACATCGATTCTCATGGGTGTCTTCGCAAGAAGAACCGTCTTTTTGTGCCTTCTGATTTTGCACTTGGGCATGACATTCTTGATGACTGTCACTGTTCTAAGTATACTATTCATCCTGGTAGTAATAAGATGTATGCCAATATGCATCGTCTTTATTATTGGGAACACATGAAGCGAGATGTGGCGAGTTATGTGAGTAATTGCATAACCTGTCAGCGTATTAAGGCCGAATATCAGCGTCCTTCGGGTCTTCTTCAGCCTCTTGAGATTCCATTGTGGAAATGGGATCAGGTTTCTATGGATTTTATTGACGGCCTACCTCGTTCGAGATCAGGCCATTCTAGTATTTGGGTTGTTGTTGATCGCCTCACCAAGTTTGCTCATTTTATTCCTATTAAGTCTAATAGGACTGCTTCTCATTTGGCTAAATTGTATGTCAAAGAAATCGTGAGACTTCACAGTGTTCCTAGTTCTATTGTGAGTGACCGTGACCCCTTTATTCACAGGTCATTTTTGGCAAAGTCTTCAGCAAGCTTTGGGAACAAAGCTTAATTTTAGCACAGCTTATCATCCGCAGTCTGACGGACAGACTGAATGGGTGAATCGTATCTTGGAAGATCTCCTCCGTATTTGTATTTTTGATTTCGGTGGTAGTTGGGAGGATCACCAACCTCTTATAGAGTTCTCCTACAATAATAGTTTTCAGTCCAGTATCGGTATGGCTCCTTTCGAAGCCCTATACGGAAGGCCACGTCGATCACCTTCTTGTTGGTTGGAATATGGGGAGAAGCTTATTCTTGGCCCAGATTTTGTTCGTGATTCTTCTGAGAAGATTGATCTTATTCGTTTGAGAATGAAAGAGGCACAGAGCCGCCAGAAATCCTACATGGACAACCGTATGAAGCCTATCGAATTCTCGATTGGTGATCTTGTTTTTTATTCGTGTTTCTCCTTTGAAAGGGGTTATGCGCTTTAGTACGACTGGGAAATTGGTTCCTCGCTTTATAGGACCATTTTCTGTTACTGAACGTATTGGCCCTATGGCTTATAGAGTTTCACTTCCTGCTCATTTATCTTGCATTCATGACGTGTTTCACGTCTCTCAACTTCGAAAGTGTCTTCGAGAGTTAGATTCTATTATCGATTCTTCTGATTTGCAAGAGCTTGAGATCTCACCAGACTTACCTATTGTACAGCAACCTATTCGCGTACTTGCCATGGTAGTGCGACACCTTCGAAACAAGGACGTGCCGCTCATTAAAGTTCAATGGTCCTCAAATCCCAATGACTGTATTTGGGAAACCAGAGAGTTTATCGAGCGATCCTATCCGGGTTTTCTATCTTTGCTATGCAACGGTGAGAATATCTCTTCATCTCAAGCTTATTTCCTTTTCCTTTGGAATTGTATGTATGTAGTTGTTACAAATATCGTCTCTAGGAATTGCATGGACGCAATTTTGTAAGGAGGGGAGATCTGTAACAACCCGCATATTTAACGATTATATATTTAAATGTTTTATCTAAATATAGCGTCGTTAGTCGGATTTAGGTCCAAAATGTTACTTTCTGCAAACTGTCAAATTGGGACTCGAAACCACTTCCATTGAGTTCAAAATGGCGTTTTCGATCTTTTTGAGTATAAGCTTTGTTATGTCTGGAGTAAGTAGAATTTTTTCCACTTTTTCTATTTGGGTTTTGGGTTTGGGTTCAGCCCATTAGCTTAACTTAATACCCTAACTCAGCCCTCTTTTCTCTCCATTCACTCATTTTCATTTCTCAAGCTGAACACAACTGAAAATGGGGGAAAGGAAGAAGAATTAGAAACTCCAAGCCCTAGTTCATTTGCAAAACTCGGATTCTTGCTCCATAATCCAAGAAAAGCTATTGGTAAGCCTCCTCTTTATATTCTCCATCTCTTCTTCCTTCAGTTTCAGAAAAGTTTCCTAAACCTAACTTAGGAAATACTTGTTTTGATCTTAGATTGAAGCTTGTAGAGTTGAAGTGGAGAGTGGTTGGTCTTTTCTTTGCATTTGAGCTTCTCACCCGTGTTTTTGAGTTAAAAGGTGAGATTTTTATCTCACATCTATGTCTACAACTATCTTGGATTGTTAGGAATGAATTCCTAACATATTTGCATGTTCATTTGCTTTCGATTTGGATTGATTCGGTGAAATTGCCAATTTACGATTTTTGAAGCCAAATCTTTGTAATCCTTATATGGTTGATATGTATGTTGTTCGGAGTGTTTGGGTGATTCGTTAAGGTTCGGTAGTCGTTCGACGTAGGTCCCGAAATCACCGCTCATCCGATCGCTTTCGATTTGTTTGACCATCTTTGGCCTAGGTTCAGGAAATGCCTGAGCATTAGGATTCAGACGTCTGAATCCTCATTTTCAGACGTCTGAATATTATATCGGGAATTTTCTTTCCCCAGTAGTTAGACGTCTGAATCAAATCCCCCAGACGTCTGAATTAGTTCGAGAGCAACCAGAAAGGAAATAGGCTTAAAAAGCCAATTTTAGACGTCTGAATTATATGGGCCAGACGTCTAAATTGGATTTTGGAAAACTTTTAATTTTCCAGATTCAGACGTCTGAACCACCTATTTCAGACGTCTGAATCTGCAGTCTTTTGCCCAATTTGCTTATGGAATTGAAATTCCAATTTTTATCGGCTTTGGTTGTTCCAATTGTTGTTATCATTCATCTTTCACATTGATGACTTCTTTTCAGATTTCGTGCACGGATTTTATAAATCATTCAAAGTGATTTTCCATCAAACTAGCTTTTGCAACTATTATTTAATATCAATTTAAATATTAAATTAATTACTCCATAATAGGAGAATTTCAAAGGCTATTTCTAAAGGGTTTTCAAACGATTAAAAATCCGCCTTCTCCAGCTATTTTCTAACTAAAATATACACCATTCAGCACTTCGAGTGAAGTGGAAAGGAGATTAAATGGTTAGGTAAAACACGGACCATGAATCCGTGCGTTTATCTTTCCGATTAATCCCCGACCTATTCGATTGATCGTTTTGACCTTTGTGTCTGGTTTACCGATGAGATGAGGTAAACTTTGTACGGCTTTGAGTGTGAAATTGACTAACGGATAGTAAACCGTTTAGTGCAAATGAGTGGTTATGGGACTCACGTTAACACTTTTCGGATTCCTTTTCGAGAGTTGTGACACATTCTGCCAGTTAGTGGTGTCCAGTACTGGGCCTCCGGACCTTCACCACTATGGTTTGTTGCCGTTGGGATAGTGTGTTCGGACTGTCTCCTTCAGGTTTGTTGCCTTCGGTTATGTTGCCTTCGGATATGTTGCCCTCGGGTTTGCGCCTTCGGGTTTGTTGCCTTATTGTATAGCTTTTAGAGTTGGTCATTCGTCACCGCTCGAGTGATATTGGATTTGGAGCCTTCGGGCTCATGGATCCTTGTTTATACGGTACTGAGCACGTGCAATTTTCTATTGTTTCATTGATATGTATATTCCCTAGTCATCGCCCTTTGGTGTTGGTCTTTTCGAGCCGCACGATATATATAGCGGTTACCTTGCAAAACTTGTATTACCTTCATTGGTATTTGTTATGTGCCTTTTTTGGCTTTTTTTGGGATATTCATATCCTTTGTTTATTGTGTTGCCAATGATATGAGGCTTGTCTTATTATGATTCATCTTTTGTCAAATGATTATGTTATCTCTTTTAGAGATATTTGTTACACTTTATGACCTTGCAGGTTCATTGTTGTTCAGTTTATCTAACTGATTTGTTTAGCTAGACTGACCCGTGTATTCTATACTCGGGTCAGACCGAGATGTTTCAGGTTAGGTGCTTTGGGACTTAGCCTATTTTCCTTCCGCATGGACTATTCAGCTTGCTCCTTTTTGTTATAGTTTTGTATAGTCCTTTTCAGCTGTAACTCTGATATGTATTCTTTTGGATTCGTATGTATATTGTGTTTGCTATACCACTTGACATGATGATCTACTGTTCTATGATGTATATTACGTTTGAGTAATTACATTCTGTTCTGATAGATCCTCCATCCACCTATGGTTTTGTTTTAAGTATTCATTGGATATGTCGATCTGCTTGGTGTGACAATTGTCGATGTATTCAATAGATAGTTAAAGCAAGGCTATAGATGGTCGCTCCTCAACAGCCTTATTCTCCATGCTAGTTGACGGCATTACCCCATAGTGTCTTTGGCTAGCGTGGGTATAGAGGTGGGGCGTCACAGCATTAAGGGGTAGTCCCGGTCTTGTGTTGCAGGGGATTGGGAGTATTCCATGGTATGGTGATCTAGGCCTCGTACTGTGACAGGTGGTACCCCAATGCCTAGTCATTAGTTGGAAATCCATTCTCCCTATGTGCCTTTTTACGGTTTTGTTTGTATTACCCACGACTGTAGCTAGTAGATGGAATTTAATGAATGTAACAATTTCGGCTATTTTAATAAGTATTTTTAAATAGACCCGATTATAATATCAGAGGATTTTAATAAAAAGTGTTTTGGCTATCGTAAGGTAAAAACCCGACATATTTATTTGTGCGTGGTCTTACAAGATGCTTTTCTTTTCAAAGGATTTTGAAACTTTAATAATCATATTAAG
Source organism: Allium cepa (assembly GCA_030765085.1). NCBI lineage: Eukaryota > Viridiplantae > Streptophyta > Magnoliopsida > Asparagales > Amaryllidaceae > Allium > Allium cepa. Next base: position 670,673,904 of record CM060941.1, on the reverse strand, counting down.
TGTGGATTTCTCATGCTGGTATTCCATACTGACTCGGGTGTTGTTTAACTATAATGCTCGGGTCTGACCGAGTATTATAGATTACAGGAAAGGATGCTGTGGAGCTGGATGGCGATATGTACTTCCGTACTTGTATGAAATATTCCGTTGTGTATACGGTTTTTGGAAGGACGAGATATAATAACCATCCTAAGTTGTGTTGTTGTTGTACTAAGCTCTGATGCTATACTCTGGTGATGTAATGTATAAACAGATGTATGTTTTTGTGTAAAGATCATTTATAATCTGTTATATTTTATTCCGCTGCGATGGTTAGATTCTGATGTTGTTTTCTATTTTCTTCTTCTACCTCTTCTTCTTTAGCCTTCATGGTTCGATTTTTCAAGAATCGAAAAATCGGGTCGTGACAGTACATATACCATCCGTACACAATATCAAATCTAATCGTTCACTCGATCACATAATTTTACTTCCGAACTAGTATCATCCACCCGACATCCTACTGTGGACTGAGATCCGGTTTCTTTATCAGACACCGTCATTCTCCTTGCATAGCATAACTATGATAGATAAAATGTAGAATCAATCAAAAATCCATATCCAGGGTTCGCCATCGAAAATTGAGTGAAAAATCCCTACTCGAATCGATATACTACCTCGAAATTGTGTGCTCCAATCTGGATCAAATCATTATACAAATAGAATAATGTACGTACATCCTACGTATTTATCTTCATTGATCATTAGCTAAATCAATTCTCTTTCTATTCACCCTCATTTTGATTTTATTCACTTATCCACAATTGCTTCCATTTTCCATTTGGGTTAACATTTTAATTCTTATCTCAATTGGTATTCAATTATGGACAGTTTGCACTCTGACTAACTTGTATTAAGAAAATAGATAAGTAGTTGTAAAATAGTTATTTGTTGCAAAATAGTAGTAGAATAGTAAAGTAATTATAAAACAGTTGTAAAATAGACAAATAGTTAGATAATTGCAAAATGGTTGCAAAATAGTAATTGGTTTATAAAACAGTTGTAAAATTGTAATAAAATAGTTAAATAATTCCAAAATTAGTAAAAGATAGTTTTGGGATTTAAAAAAAGTTGTATAATAAATAGCTAGGAAAAATAGATTTAAAAACAGTTATATTAAAATAATTTATTTAAAAAAATGGTTCAGAGCAAAACAGTTCAATTCCCAATCTCCATTTCCAATCAATTTCCAATTTCCACTTCCATCTAAATCGATTCAATTCCAATTCACTTTAAATTAACTTCAATTCCTATCTCAAATTCAAATCAACACCCATTTGAATTTCAAACTTATTCAACTTCAATTTCACTTTAATTAATTCAATTCAAATTTTCCATTTGAATTTTATGTTTATACATCTTCAATCACGATTCCAATTAATTCAAATCAAATTCAATTTGAACTAATTCAATTCAAATCTCAACTTAAAACCATCTCGAATTTCATAAATTCGAGTTAAATTTTTAAATGTTGATTTAATCCTTTAAATCAAACCAACCTATATTTTTAAATTAACAACTTAAAATTTTTAAACCATTTAATTCTGAGTCCAAATTTCAAAATTCCATTTTAAATTACCATTACTTAACTTATTTCGAAATTAAAATTAGAGCTCGAAACTTTTTAAATGATTTAATCTTAAAAATCCAATTTATTACCCAATTTTATCTTCAAAACCCATTCTTAAAAAAATTTAGTTTGCAAGTTCATTTTTAACATTTGAATCTTAAATTCAAATTGGTTCCCTTTTCATAAGTTCAAATCTTATTTCTATTTTATTTTAGTAATGGACCACAATCCATTTCTAAATTTAATTAAAATAATCCAATTCACAGTTTTACGGATTATTAATAACAACTGGATGATATTAACATAAGTCAAAATAAATAAATATCCAAATTATTTAAAACATTCATCAATAGTATCTAATTCCAATTTCCAGATCTCAAACCCATTTTGAGATCACATATACTCGCAATTCAAATCAAGCATTTAACTTCCCAAGTTAAATCTCAATTTCATCTTGAAATTTCCAGTTCAGATTGTTTGTTCAACTTATTTAACTTCTCCTAAGCTAAATTTAATTTATTTGATCTAGTTACTTTACACGGTTTGAATTCCCATTTCAACTTTTAAACTTCATATTAATAATCTTCCCACTTACAAGTTCAAAAACTTATCACTTTGGGTTTTCATATCACATTCCAAGGAAAAAAAATTTAAAACTCAACACTTATGGTTCATTTCAAATCATCTTTGATATTATGAATATCCTCATATATACATATTTATTTCCTTTGCACACCAAGTTATACTTTAAATTTTAAACCACCTTTGGTTTTAAACAATTTCTTTAAAATTTTCAACTAATTCTTGTTTGAAATAGGACCCTTTCATTCAAATAATACTATTTATTATTTCTTTTAGCACTTTGAAACAAATCCCAAATTTCGAACTTAGACTTTAAAACATCATAATTTAGATCATCCTTATTTCCAATTTATAAGTCATACTTATCTTAAATTATTACTTCCTTAAAACATTTCATTCTGCTAAATTATTAACAAACATTTCATTATTAAACACAACAACCATTTATGATAATAACAAAGATTATCATATCTAGAAGCCAATTCTCTATATATTATCTTTTAATTTATTGGAAAATAAAATCAGGGTCACTAAATTCAACTTCTTGAAAACACTTCCATAAATTCAGGATTTTATTTTCTAGTTTGAATCCATTTCAAACTTATCTTCATTCAATTTCAATTTGGTTATATTTCTATTACTACTTAATTCTCATTATTTTGTTTAATTCCAATGATTCAACAATCAATTACCATAATATTTTAGAAAAAATACCGCTTAATATATATTAAAATATAAACTTATATAAAAATCATTTTTAAATCATTTTATAAGAAAATAACGAATACGCCTTCATATATACTACACTCAACCCATTCTAGGCTACCATTGACCCTATCCTTAATGAGTAAACACACTAGAGCCAAGGTTCTCGCTTAACCTTCTGTTCTGATACCAAAACGCAACAACCTAAAATTTTCGACGTCGAGTATTCGACACTAATATGTTCGCTGTAGAAGTTTCGAGCAATCGAACGTCGGAAATCTCATATTGTTAAGAAAGAAGAAGAAGATAAAAGAAGAACAAATAATAACATCATCACACATTCACAGCGGATCAAAATATAATATCAAAATAATAGCATTCACAAAGAAAGCTATAATTGTAATTTACACTCAATACATCAGAGTTACAACCAATAACAAATAAATTGGACAGTTGCACACTTTTCCCAGATAATATCACTATCATCTCAAATACACTACGGAATACACTCCATACGTCCCTTCCATCCAGCTCACCTCCTGAGCTCCGGAACGTCCTAATCTGAAAATCTTTAATACTCGGCCTGACCCGAGCATTACATTAAAGTAACACCCGGGTCAAGCAGGAAACCAGCGTGAGTAAACCCATCTAACATGAAATACTAATGCATAAAACTTATTTAAAACTCTGAGTAACTCGCACCTCATTACAAGTTCTTAACTTTCCATAATCGAATACATCTTATATAATATCTAAGCATTATTACTCAGATTAAATGACCAAATATACATCATTTATTCCATTCCAGCGTATTTATCCCAAAGTCAAATTCATAAAGAATCATTGCAGATTCCAAATCGAAGTGTTTTCGAGTATGTATTGATACCCGACCCCGGTCTCTTCGAATCCAGTATTGTCCTAAAAACAAAGTTGTTTAAGTTTAAACAACTCCATTTATAGCCAGAATTACATATTTACATAGCCATTTATCACAGATAGACAAACCATATTATCACAGTTTAACCCAAACATATCATATCACATAGCATCACAAATCACATATAAGAGAAATCAACTAATCTAAGGCATACAATATCATTCAATCATTCATAAGCAAGATTAAATAGTCGCATAATTTATAATTAATTAAATAAATTAAATTAATTACTTCAGTCACCCTTTAAATCCTGCTTTCTTAATCGTTAATTAATTACAAACCATTAATTAATCATCCCTAAAATTAAATAAATTAATTAACTACCCTTAAAATTAAATAAATTAATTACTCTTTATTTACTTATTAATTTAATTAATCCTTAATCATCCAAGATCTTAATTAACCTTAAGATAAACCATTTATCTTTATATTTAATTTTCTTAATTATCATAATCATATTTGAGTCATTTATCTTTATATTTAACTTATTTAATTAAATCATTTAATTTAAGTTAATTATTACTTAAGAATTTAACTTAACAAATTTAAACAAATTATATAACTTCCTTATAATGATTTATTTAAGACATTTATTATATAAAGAAATAAATTTTAAGAAATGGTTCAAAACTACATTCATTTTAAATTCAAAAACTTATTTATATTTAAATTTAAAAACTGTACAAATTTTGCTTTGGGTCAAACCCGATTAATACTCGATCCCCTACCCAAAACTATTACCTTTTAAAAAAAAACCTTGTATTTAATTTTAAACTGAAACCTGTTACACGAAAACTCTCATGCTAACCCGAAAATGATCCCGTCTCACCTTGCCCGTTTCCTCGAGTCATTACCTGAGTCGATCTCCGAGATGTAGACCTTCACCCAAAACCAAACTCTGACACACACAAGTGCATCGTGCACGTGCATAGTCGATCGCCGAGCGTTGACCACCACCACCACTTCTCACATGTTGGCGACCACTACCCAAAGCGTTCAGCCACCCAGAATTTCATCACGAACCCCCTAATTAAAATCGAGTAAACTTAAACCTAACAGGCAGAAAACTGATCACCAATTTCACCCTGCGCCACCCAATTCCGATCACCGCAGTTCACATCCTACTGCCTGGAGCTACAACCGAGTCCCCTCTCTCTTTTCCACCACGTCCGGTCTTCCTCGATGCCTTGTCGTCGCCGCAGTAGCCTAGTTCCCAAACTTGATCAAAATAGAGCTAAAACCCTAATATGACAACACGCCTCCGTCATGGTGAACAAAAAATTCACCCGCCATTTTTGCCAAACTTGCCTATCTGAAGCTAATACAGTAGAGACCCCGACCTCTAAAACTTCACCGATCACCAGAAATCCCCTCAGACATCAATTCCGTTCAACTTGCGAATCCCCACTTTTACTAAACTAAATTTTTTGATTTCAGCTTTAAAAATCATGTATTGCGATAACAAATCTGATTATGGAATTGAATTAATAAATCAAGATGTTCGAATTTTACATGCCCCCTGAATTCTTACTGTATATTTAATTATTCTTGAAAATTTTGAACTAATAGCACTTGGAAATTTTTATAAAGTCAAGATCATGATGATTCAAACAAATTTTATTTTAAACATCAAATCTTAAAAAGGATTAAGAGATGAGGATTTAAAATTTGAGATTGTTAAAGCTTGAAAACTTTAAATAAAGAGGTTATGTACATATATGCTGACAGGCATACACTAAATCCTCACATATACGGACATGCAAAACATGAATTACATCCATAACTTCAAGGATTATTACATGCATTAAGAATTAAACTAGATTTAAGTCTTTAAAGTAGTAGTTTACTAACCTGCACATGCAAACAAAGAAAGCCTGGAAAATGATTCTTGCTTTTAAATAGGAATTAAAACTTTAATGTTAGTCATTGAACTGCTGTTTGATTTTGATCTATAACTTGATTTATTTGATGTTTGAGATGACTATTTGATTGCTTGCTTCCAGATTTTTAAAGTTTTGAACTTGAATCAATTATTGAGATGATCAGATCTCGCTTTAAACTTTCTTTTAGACTTTAGACTTGAGCTTGTTGTTTTGATTTAATTTTGAATTTTATTTTCAACTAAAACTAAAATTTTATTTTCTGGGTTTAGTTTCTTTCTAGATTAGGTTTGAGTAAAAGTTGTTTTTTGAAAATGAAAGATAGAAGATGTAGGGATGTATTTATAATCTTATTTTAATTTTATTTATTATTTTTGAAAATAAAACGACAAAATGACACTTGTTTAATTTGCTTCCATTTGCCGCTAGCATTAATAATTGATTTACATCTGTTAAACTATACACACTTAACTTACAAGTGTAATTTCCTTGAATTAATAAATTTTTAAATGATTTTTATAAAATTTATATATATATATATATATATATATTTCTATTAAGTAAATACATTATCTTAATTTATATAAATAAATCTTTAAAGAAAATAATGTAAAACCAATTATATAAAAGAAATGAAATCATATATAATATATTTTTGAATCCAAAATATTTTAAGATGTTTATCTTTTGAATTTCCAATTCGAATTCAATTTCAATTTAAAATCCAATTTAAAATCAACTCATATATGTATATATATTTACATTAAAAAAACACAATTTTAATTTGTTTGAATATAATAATTTTTCTATTTAAAATCTTCTTATATATATAAACAATCATTATTATTTGTTTTTAAAAGAATAATTTGTCAATTTTAAGTAATCATATTAGGAGATTATCAAATAAATATTTATCTAGATATAAATATTTATTATCAGATTTATTTGTTCAACTTATGAATCAGTGTTTTCAACAGTTAATTCAGATAATTATCCAATTACCTATCGCCCAAAAATCCGGGTTATCACAGGAGTAGAATTTTCCTCAAACTTGGAAATTATCTTAAATGGTCAAAGTCTTTAACTGCACCGAATTAGCCAAGTGAAAGTGCTTCATGGAGGAAGATTAGAGTAAGCCTTTATCCGCACCACACTATGACTGTAACGATCCTAACTGTGTCTAAATTGATAATTAATTTAATTTTTGATTAAAAATTATGAAATAATTGGTAATTAATATAAAATTTTAGTTAAATTAATTGAGAATTAATTTGGATATTTGATTATAAATATGTATATAAAATAGATTGAAAATAGAATTTGAAATTGGAATTTAAATGTCTTAGAAAATAAATTCGTATTTGGATTTTTGATATAATTAAATTAGATATACATAAGATATATATAATACATTCAAATCTGAACAAATAAGATAAGTAAGTAGGCTTGAACAACAAGAAAAATATATAAATATCTATGTACACTTAAACAAAACATAAGAAATATATGTATTAGCTTATAAAACAAGACAAACATAATAAATGCAGCCACCGGTGCAAGATTATTAGCCAACATACAATGAAAAAATCTCTGCTCTTAATTGTACAAACAAAAGTCTGCTTAGCCACCAAAAATGAAAAAAAATCTCTGATGATTGTACAATTAAAATAATCATCCTGTAACTTGCTTTCTTATATATCAATCCTCATTTCAATTCGTTTCCTTCAAAGCTGAGTGAATCTGAGTACACACCATTTCGTACTTAAAATCTCAACTTTAAACAACAACCCAATCAAATCAAACAGAGATTAAAGAAGAAGTTTTCATGTTGCAAGTTTTAAAGCCTGTTCTAAACAAGCTCTGTTCTTTTTTTGGAAAACAGGTGAGTAACTTATTTTCTTAAATTTAAGAGTATAAATTTGTTGTTTATTTATATATCTATGAATAGGTTGTACAAATATATAGATCTTTTGAATATTTGAAAACTGGAAGTGTTTTATTCAGCTTATTGTTTGCTCATGATCTCTGTTCTTAGATTCTCAGTACAAATTTTAATTCAAAAATCATTTCTTCAAAAATCTACTCAATATTAGGACTTAGGATCAAAACAAAACATGTTTGTTTGGTTATGAACTAGGTTTTCAAATTATATTAAAGATAAAATAACTTGGATTTTTCTGAGGAAATTTCAAGAACTGAGTAATGTTTAATTTTAGTAAAATTTGAACATCTTAAATCATGAATTCAGGTATGCAAACCAAATTCTTACACTTAGTCATGATTTTTAAAGTAAAAATTATAATTTTTAGAATGAGGATTTGAAAGAAATCGGGGATTCATTGTTTGGTCGTTTTCTGGTGATCACAGTGTTGAGGGAGGTCGGAGTTCCTAGAGATGGTAGAGGAGCGATCGGGGGTCCCTAGAAAAATTTTGGTAGGAGTTGTAGGTGAACGCGGTGGCCACGGTGATGGGTTCAATTTCATAGCCCTAGATTTTGTGAGGTTGAGATTTTTGATTCGATCGTCGCCGATAGGCGATCGAGTGTCGCGGGGTTTTAGGAGGTGAAAGAGGAAGTTTCGACGAAGAGGCGACTGGGGTTTCACATTTTCTGGTGGCCGAGGTTATGCGAACGATGTGATTTCCATGCTGAGGTGGTGGTACTAAGTTCTGGTTCTAGGTTAGATTTGATCACTCGATTCCAATCTTGAGTGTGGGGTGGTGGCCTGATGTTTAGGATAGAGTGTTTGGGTGATGGTCGATATAGTCAGATCATCGACGATGATCAGAGTGGCTCGGCGCCACCGTACATATGCACAATGCACTGCTTGTTTTCCTGTCTTTGTTGGGTTGAGGGTGTTTGCGTGGTCTCGAGCAACTCGAGTAAGTACTTGGAGCTTTGAAGTGTTGGACCCGAAGAATTTGTTGCTAGCTCGGAAATGTTTATATAGATTCTTTTATAAAAAAGGATTTCTTTAATATTGGATGAAAAGTTAATAAATTTGTTTAACTTAAATTTGTAATTTAAATAATCAATTTATCTTTAAAGCTTGATTTCAAAATTAAGTAATTTAGTTTAAAACCTTTTCTTATATAAGTTTCTTATATAAGAAATGAATGTTCTTTATATTCATTTTAAGATTTATAAAGTAATTTTAAATTTGATTAAAATTTAAATGGTTAATCATTTTGAATCTTAAATTCAAAATGGAACTTAATTATAAGTTCAAAGGTAAAATGTCTTAAAATATATACGTTAATGTTAATTAAGTCATTAATAAGGAAATGGATTACCTTAGAGATGATTAAGGTATTAAAATGATTTAATGAATAAAATAATTAAGGAATGACTTATGTATTTAATTTATAAATTAATGATTTAGATTAATTTATAATTAGAGATTGATTAGCAAAGTAATTAAAGAATTGTTTTTAGTTAATGAAGATAATCAACTAAGATTTTTATAATAATTAATTAATGTGATTAATTTTAACAATTAATTAGACTAATTAATTAATGATAATCATTTATGAAATTATGTAAGTGTAATTACATTAGGATAAGTAATTAAAGGTTTAATTTCTTACAATAATTAATTAAGAGGTTAATTAATTATGTAATTGGTTTAAAGGTTAACTTAATTAATATGATTAATTAAGAATAATTTGATTAATTAAGGTGATTGATTAATTAATTTATATCAAATGATTTGTAATTAATTAATCAGGATTGGATAATTAATTCATAAGTAATTAATTTAATTGGAAATAAGTTGAATTAATTAGGATTAAACAATTATTTAATCCTACTTATAAATAATTATTGAATGCTTGACCTTACTTGTGAATAATTGTACTGTATGAGATGCCTTGAATTGATTGTCCTATCTGATCTGTGATATTTTGTTCTATGGATTGAGCCGTGTATAATTTATTTATTTATTTGTGATAAATTTGTTATTAATCTGTAATCTGTGAATGAAAGATGAGCATTATAGTTTATACCGCTTATTAACTATATTTCTGTGTTTTGATCTGTGATGATGATGTTGTTGCACTATTGTGTTAAACCCCTGGACTACACCTTACACACATAAATATATATTTCACGAGGAAATCGATTAAGTCACATATTTTTGAAATGATTTTTAAATAGACAATTTGAATTCAAACTGTTTTGGAAATGGAATTTCAAAGATAAAATTTATTTTTGAATAACTTGATAAAGTTTTAAAGTTTAAATAATTTGATTTAAATTTGAATTCAATATTTGAAACTGAATTCTATGATTTGAATCTAGGGACAAAAGATGTTATACAAGTTTATATGGGTTAAACCATTTTAAAGGTATTAATTTGGGAATTTGAATTTGAATTCAAAGGCTCTAACTCGTGCAAATATAATTGAATTCTTTTGAAACGAAAACTATTTGTTTTCAAATATTAAAAGCTTTCACATAAGAAATGGTTTTCCATCTTGTGTAAAAAGGAATTTCTAGTTTGAAATGGAAATGATTTCCAAATTATGGAAACGGTTTGAAAGCTATAAATTTAATCTTTAATTTAAAGGTTGAATAAGTTAATCTAATCGAAATGGGAATTGTTTGAAATCCATAAATGGATCTTTGTGAAACTGTGTGAACTTTGTGAAATAAATCTTTTTGTTTAAAATATTTAAAACGGTAATTTGTTTAACCATTCAAAAGAAAAGTTTTGGATTTTATAAGTTGTGACTTAACTGAAATCCCATATCCATATATTTTAAATATTGCGCTCATTATTCTGTTTAGCCGGGAGAGGACCTTGTGTCATATAACCCATTCCGAATAGTGATACGACGTATGGATTGCATTGAAGACCGGTGGTGAAGACCGGGTATTTATGAGAACGATAGGATAACCCATCGATTGACTCTGCACCGAGTTGCTCCGGTATGGAGTTCTCCCTAAGTGATGGGAAGTCTGATCGGGATTGTGAATACCCAGATTTGCAAGGGCTTCTTACGAAGTGCCTTCGGTTCTGTTCAAACCCGGGACAGACTTGTATGGTTGTATGTCTGACACTACACTTTGAGATATAAAACAAATTTCTTTCAAATACACATTTGTTGATGGCGGAGACATTATTCTCTTAGCTTAACACCCTTCTCTGAGACGTACGAGCTCAGAGGTTATGTAGTTGAAGATTATCAACGACATATTACCAATTTGGTAGTGTGACATGCTAAGTGCTGCTGTGTGTTAATGATCATTTGTTGATCATTTGTGATCAGAGCATGGCTTCTGTATGAAGCATAGCTTTGTGGACGAGACTGCATCAGGACCTCACACACCGGAAATGGTCGAAACAAGAAAGATACGACAAGGTTATGAGGGTCGCGCCCTTTAGGGTGTGTCATTCCCTTCTGGTAAAGGGTGGTATCATGGTATGGAGCCCAGATATTTACCTATGTGGTGGGCTTCAATCTCATTTCTGTGTGGTTGTTGCTTTATGGTTTAGAGGCGCCTCGGATAAAGGTCCCAAAGGACTGGGGTGTGGCATGCTCGTGCAGTAGTTCCCTAGTTACAGAGGTAACCCGGCCTTGTGTTGGTAGAGCTCTGGTTAAGTTGTCGGGACCTCCCGCCAGAGGCGTACCCATGGACAGTGGGAAGTTCCTTAGCCCGATCATTTTTTGGAAATCCAAACAAAACAATATGCGCCCTGTATGGTTTTAGTTGTATAACCTGCCATGGAATGTGGTGGTAACCTGCTATTGAACATGGTAGCTATAGTAGGCATACGACGATGGTCATATGCTGGCTAAGATTAATATTATACTTTCGAAATGTTTTCCACACTGTGCACTAATAATAATAATATCAAATAATTTGCGAATCAAGCATGTTTGACTATCATAAGGAGAAATCTCCTCCAATTCTGTATTTGCATGGTGTGTGCGGTGGGAGGCCTTATGGTAGTTTCATTTTCTAAAAAGCATTGCGAATTTACTTTTAAATTCTTTTGTTATTTGTTTTAAAAGACCAAACTATTTTTTTCACTCACACCAGTCGCATGACTGACTTGGAGTTTATTGTTCCTTTCCTAAACTCTGGGTGCTTACAATTTTTCCACACGGGCAGTCTAGAGTTGGGTTTTTCAGATAGTCAAGTTTAGTAGATTATCTAGAGTTGGTCCAGTTTTTGGATATGGACAAGAATTGCTTGTCTAGGTGACTCGTGATGTTAGTTCGAGCTATTGCTGGATTGGTTCCTTTGGAGATGGTGATTATCCACTGTTGGTGTTATCATTATCTTTCTGCCACTATTTCTTGTATCTCTGATAGTACTGATATCTATGGTATCATTCTATTGTATCATCATTGTATCAGATATTGTATCAGATATTGTATATTGATATTTTTTTTTCTGCGTTGTACTTAATGGTTTTATAAGCTCCGGCGCACCAGATTCGACGTTTGGATCTATGGCATTGGAATATGAGTGTCGTATTCGATGCCGATTTTCGAAGGTCGAGTCAGGATCACTGCATTTGGTATCAAAGCTAAGGTTGAACTTTAGCTTAGGAGTATAACACATTAGGCAGCTCATTAGAGATAGGGTGAAGTATACCATAGAATGAGTATATCCCTAAGATATCCGTTCGAATGCCTCGGTAAATTCTCTTACTATCCACCAATAGTATGTATGAGTACAAGAAGAGAATGAGATAGGGGATAGGAGAGTACCACTATAAATGGTCAATATGGTGCAATAGTGGAAACAATTTTCTCTATCAATCTCCTTTGATTCGATTCCTAATTTTTTTTGATTTGCTTTGTGGTAGCTACAAGAAGAGTTTCAGTGTGACGGTGACCCTACGAATCGTTGTAGGAAATCCTTACTTCGTATCTTCATCGATTTCTTATCAGCTTTTCGATTTAAATTCTAATGAATATGAATTTGAAATTGAAAATTGAAATTGAAAATTGAAATTGAAAATTGAAATTGAAAATTGAAATTGAAAATTATAGATTGGAGATTTTAAATCGAGTTAAATTGATTAATAAAACATAGGCTAAATATGAATTGAATCGATAAAACGATATCGGTTAAACAAATTTGAATTTCTGTTGTAGTCTCTTGTGTAGATCGAAGTCCGTAGAGGGACAAGTTATATATACTTTGGGGTGTTTCGACCTAAATTTGGAATCCATATCTTGTGTTTAAGAAATTGTAAGAAGATTGAATCCATCTATCGATCTCTTTTGTTTAGCATCTCTTTTCTCGATTCTTTGATTGTTCCTGGTAGATCCAGGAAGAAGATTTGACATATTTGCATGGGACATAAACTCCAAATAGGTCAGAATTGTTTGTTTGGATGAATTGGTTGCTTTAGTTTCTATGGGTAATAGGCATACTTCAGTTCTAAACTAAAAGTTTTGAAATTGTATCCATATATCTGTCAATTTTGTGTCCAGATATATTCTACGAATGGTTAGTTATTCCTTCGGATTAACCAGTGCCTTGTAAATTTCGTAGATTTGATGACCCGAGTATCTTCTGTAAAAATTGTATGAGTTTGTTCTCATATCTATTGTTGAAATTATGATTTGGTATGTCAAATGCAGAATAGATATTCAGTTTGATTTGATGAAACATTCTTCATCTATCTTTGTGTCTCCCTTGCAAATTTCGAGGACGAAATTTCTTTAAGGGGAGGAATCTGTAACGATCCCAGATTTTGACTGTGTTTAAATTGATAATTAATTTAATTTTGATTAAAAATTGTGAAATAATTGGTAATTAATATAAAATTTTAGTTAAATTAATCGAGAATTAATTCGGATATTTGATTATAAATACGTATATAAAATAGATTGAAAATAGAATTTGAAATTGGAATTTAATTGTCTTAGAAAATAAATTTGTATTTGGATTTTTGATATAATTAAATTAGATATACATAAGATAAATATAATACATTCAAATATGAACAAATAAGATAAGTAAGTAGGCTTGAACAACAAGAAAAAAAATATAAATATCTATGTACACTTAAACAAAACAAAGATATGTATTAGCTTATAAAACAAGACAAGCATAATAAATGCAGCCACCGAAGCAGGATTATTAGCCAACATACAAAGAAAAAATCTCTGCTCTTAATTGTACAAACAAAAGTCTGCTTAACCACCAAAAAAAAAAACTCTGATGATTGTACAAGTGAAATAATCATCCTGTAACTTGCTTTCTTATATATCAATCCTCATTTCAGTTCGTTTCCTTCAAAGCTGAGTGAATCTGAGTAAACACCATTTCATACTTAAAACCTCAACTTTAAACAACAACCTAAATCAAATCAAACAGAGGATTAAAGAAGAAGTTTTCAGCTTGCAAGTTTCAAAGCCTGTTCCAAACAAGCTCTGTTCTTTTTCTGGAAAACAGGTGAGTAACTTATTTTCTTAAATTTAAGAGTATAAATTTGTTGTTTATTTATATATCCGTGAATAGGTTGTACATATATATGGATCCTTTGAATATTTGAAAACTAGAAGTGTTTTATTCAGCCTATTGTTTGCTCATGATCTCTGTTCTTAGATTCTCAGTACAAATTTTAATTCAAAAATCATTTCTTCAAAAATCTACTCAACGTTAGGACTTTGGATCAAAACAAAAGATGTTTGTTTGGTTATGAACTAGGTTTTAAAATTTTATTAAAGATAAAATAACTTGGATTTTTCTCTGAAAATTTCAAGAACCGAGTAAAGTTTAATTTTAGTAAAATTTCAAACATCTTAAATCATGAATTCAGGTATGCCAACCAAATTCTTACACTTAATCATGATTTTTAAAGTAAAAATTATAATTTTTAGAATGAGGATTTGAGAGAAATTGAGGATTGACTGAATTCCATTGTTTGGTCGTTTTCTGGTGATCTCAGTGTTGAGGGAGGTCGGAGTTCCTAGAGATGGTAGAGGAGCTATTGGGGGTCCTAGGAAAAATATTGGTTGGGGTTGTAGGTGAACGCGGTGGCGACGGTGATGGGTTCAAGTTCGTAGCCCTAGTTTTTGTGAGGTTGAGATTTTTGATTCGATCATCGCCGATAGGAGATCGAGTGTCGTGGGGTTTTAGGAGGTGAAAGAGGAAGTGTCGACGAAGAGGTGACAGGGGTTTCACATTTTTTGGGCCGAGGTTGTGCGAATGACGTGATTTCCAGCCTGAGGTGGTAGTACTAAGTTCTGGTTCCAGGTTAGCTTTGATCAATCGATTCCAATCTCGAGTGTAGGGTGGTGGCCTAATGTTTGGGATGGAGTGTTTGGGTGATGGTCGATATAGTAAGATCATCGACGATGATCTGAGTGGCTCGGCGCCACCGAGCATGTGCACGGTGCATTGCCTGTTTTCCTGTCTTCGTTGGGTTGAGGGTGTTTGCGTGGCCTCGATCAACTCGAGTAAGTACTCGGAGCTTTGAAGTGTTGGACTCGAAGAATTTGTTGTTAGATCAGAAATGTTTATATAGATTCTTTTATAAAAAAGATTTCTTTAATATTGGATGAAAAGTTAATAAATTTGTTAAACTTAAATTTGAAAGTTAAATAATCAATTTATCTTTAAAGCTTGATTTTAAATAATTAAGTAATTTAGTTTAAAAC
This sequence comes from Allium cepa, assembly GCA_030765085.1. Lineage (NCBI taxonomy): Eukaryota > Viridiplantae > Streptophyta > Magnoliopsida > Asparagales > Amaryllidaceae > Allium > Allium cepa. Next base: position 670,658,564 of record CM060941.1, on the reverse strand, counting down.
CTTTTCTTATATAAGTTTCTTATATAAGAAATGAATGTTCTTTATATTCATTTTAAGATTTATAAAGTAATTTTAAATTTGATTAAAATTTAAATGGTTAATCATTTTGAATCTTAAATTCAAAATGGAACTTAATTATAAGTTCAAAGGTAAAATGTTTTAAAATATGTTAATGTTAATTAAGTCATTAATAAGTAAATGGATTACCTTAGAGATGATTAAGGTATTAAAATGATTTAATGAATAAGATAATTAAGGAATGACTTATTTATTTAAATTATAAATTAATGATTGAGATTAATTTATAATTAGAGATTAATTAGCAAAGTAATTAAAGAATTGTTTTTATTTAATGAAGATAATCAACTAAGATTTTTTTAATAATTAATTAATATGAATAATTTTAACAATTAATTAGACTAATTAGTTAATGATAATCATTTATGAAATAGTGTAAGTGCAATTACTTTAGGGTAAGTAATTAAAGGTTTAATTTCTTAAAATAATTAATTAAGAGGTTAATTAATTATGTAATTAGTTTAAAGGTTAACTTAATTAATATGATTAATTAAGAATAATTTTATTAATTAAGGTGATTGATTAATTAATTTATATCAAATGATTTGTAATTAATTAATCAGGATTGGATAATTAATTCATAAGTAATTAATTTTATTGGAAATAAATTGAATTAATTAGGATTAAACAATTAATTAATCCTACTTATAAATAATTATTGAATGCTTGACCTTACTTATGAATAATTGTACTGTATGAGACGCCTTGAATCGATTGTCCTATCTGATCTGTGATATTTTGTTCTATGGATTGAGCTGTGTATAATTTATTTATTTATTTGTGATACATTTGTTATTAATCTGTAATCTGTGAATGAAAGATGAGCATTATAGTTTATACCGCTTATCAACTATATTTCTGTGTTTTGATCTGTGATGATGATGTTGTTGCACTATTGTGTTAAACCCCTGGACTACACCTTACACACACAAATATATATTTCACGAGGAAATCGATTAAGTCACAGATTTTTGAAATGATTTTTAAATAGACAATTTGAATTCAAATAGTTTTGGAAATGGAATTTCAAAGATAAAATTTATTTTGGAATAATTGATAAAGTTTTGAAGTTTAAATTATTTGATTTAAATTTGAATTCAATATTTGAAACTGAATTCTATGATTTGAATCTAGCGACAAAAGATGTTTTTTGAGAAAAAACGGGTGTGTAGCGTGGCACTACACAGCCGGTTACTTAATATATATATGTATATGTAGGCCGGTCAACACGCCTGACTGGTGGCGATACCATCAAGTTGAAGAACATTAAAACCGTACAACCGAGAAGTAAAGGAACATAACCAACAACAAGTAGCATAAGTAACTATACATAAAAGATAAAGCAGCCAGCCAAAAAAGATGAAACTACACTAAGAGCCAGCACCTGTGAATGGCTAACTTAGCTAAGAATGAGGCGGAAATGCCGAGCTGCTGCCCACTGATTCTGAAGGGGAGGAGTCTCCATGTGGAAGGCGGAGTCTGAAAGGGGCCGAGAGACTGTAACCTGAAATAGAGGAGAATAAATTAATAATGCGACGACAAACTCCTTCAAATCGGGAGCACGGTTTGTTGAACACCAGGGCGTTGCGCTCCTTCCAAAGATACCAACAATAAATTGCAATAAGGATGTCTAGAGGACGATTCGAGGGATTATATTGCCAGTGGTCAAAAATGGTGGGTGGGTCTAGGATGCGTCCGAGATGGTGAGCACAGATCGCTGCCCAGATCGAGAAGGCGAAGTCGCAATCTCGGAATAGGCGAGTTATATCTTCTAAATGAACGCCGCAAAAAACGCAAGAAGGATCGACTTTGTACCTAAGACGGAGGAGCCTTGATTTGGTGTTGATTCTATCGTGAGAAAGACACCACTGAAAGAAGGCTATGCGAGGGGGGGGGGGTGGAATAGGGCATTTCCAGAGTCTGGGGAAGGTAAAGAGACGACCAGGGTTAAGGAGATAGGAGTAACATGAAGCAATGGTGAAGCCTTTATCTGGGGCCAGAGCCAGATAACACGATCCGGTCTGGAGGAGAGGTGAAGAGAGAGGAGCAGGTTGGAAGCATAGATAAGGTTGGAGAAAACATCATATTCGAAGAGGGCTGGGGGACAGAGGAGTTCTGGACCGAGGCGGACACAGTCGCTGACCGAAGTCAAAGGGGAATGAGAGAGAGAGAAGAGATGTGGCAGGGATTTAGAAAGGGGAAACTGGTTGTGCCAAATATCTAACCAAAAAATACAATTTTTAACCATCTCCAAGAGAAAAATGAAAAAGGGATTTAACACGGGGAAGGGATTTAAGCACACCGGCCCAAAATGGGGAAGGTCTAGACCTCGGAGGGAGGTGGAGGACAAAGTGGCTGTTGGAACCGTAAAGAAGCGAAAAAAGATGTTATACAATTTTATATGGGTTAAACTATTTTAATGGTATTAATTTGGGAATTAGAATTTGAATTCAAAGGCTCTAACTCGTGCAAATATAATTGAATTCTTCTGAAACGAAAACTATTTGTTTTCAAATATTAAAAGCTTTCATATAAGAAATGGATTTCCATCTTGTGTAAAAAGGAATTTCTCGTTTGAAATGGAAATGATTTCCAAGTTATCGAAACGGTTTGAAAGCTATAAATTTAATCTTTAATTTAAAGGTTGAATAAGTTAATCCAATCGAAATGGGAATTGTTTGAAATCCGTAAATGGACCTTTGTGAAACTGTGTGAACTTTAAGAATTAAATCTTTTTGTTTAAAAGATTTAAAATGGTAATTTTTTTAACCATTCAAAAGAAAAGTTTTGAATATTATAAGTTGTGACTTAACTGAAATCGCATATCCATATATTTTAAATATTGCGCTCATTATTCGGTTTAGCCGGGAGAGGAACTTGTGTCATATAACCCATTCCGAATAGTGATACGACGTATAGATTGCATTGAAGACTGGTGGTGAAGACCGGGTATTTGTGAGAATGATAGGATAACCTATCGATTGACTCTGCACTGAGTTGCTCCGGTATAGAGTTCTCCCTAAGTGATGGGAAGTCCGATCAGGATTGTGAATGCCCGGATTTGCAAGGGCTTCTTACGAAGTGCCTTTGGTTCTGTTCGAACCCGGGACAGACTTATGTGGTTGTATGTCTGATACTACACTTTGAGATATAAAATAGATTTCTTTCAAATACATATCTGTGGGTGGCGGAGAAATTATTCTCTTAGATTAACACCCTTCTCTATGACGTACGATCTCAGAAGTTATGTAGTTGAAGGTTATCAGCGATTATTCCCAATTTGTTAGTGTGACATGCTAAGTGCTGCTGTGTGTTAATGATCATTTGTTGATCATTTGTGATCCGAGCATGGCTTCTATATGAAGCATAGCTTTGCGGACGAGACTGCATCAGGACCTCATACCCCGGAAATAGTCGAAATAGGAAAGATGTGGCAAGGTTATGAGGGTCGCGCCCTTTAGGGTGTGTCATTCCCTTCTGGTAAAGGGTGGTATCATGGTATGGAGCCCAGATATTTACCTATGTGGTGGGCTTCAAACTCATTTCTATGTGGTTTTTGCTTTGTGGTTTAGAGGCGCCTCGGATAAAGGTCCCAAAGGACCGGGGGGTGGCATGCTCGTGTAGTAGTTACCTAGTTACAGAGGTAACCCGGCCTCGTGTTGGTAGAGAGCTGGTTAAGTTCTCGGGACGTCCCGCCAGAGGCGTACCCATGGACAGTGGGAAGTTCCTTAGCCCGATCATTTGTTGGAAATCCAAACAAAACAATACGCGTCCTGTATGGTTTTAGTTGTATAACCTGCCATGGAATGTGGTGGTAACCTGCTATTGAACATGGTAGCTATAGTAGGCATACGACGATTGTCATATGCTGGCTAAGATTAATATTATACTTTCGAAATGTTTTCCACACTGTGCACTAATAATAATAATATCAAATAATTTGCGTATCAAGCATGTTTGACTATCACAAGGAGAAATCTCCTCCAATTCTGCGTTTGCATGGTGTGTGCGGTGGAAGGCCTTATGGTAGTTTCATTTTCTAAAAAGCATTGCGAATTTACTTTTAAATTATTTTGTTGTTTGTTTTAAAAGACCAAACTATTTTTGTCACTCACACCAGTCCCATGACTGACTCGGATTTTATTGTTCCTTTCCTAAACTCTAGGTGCCCATAATTTTTCCACACGGGCAGTCTAGAGTTGGGTTTTTCAGATAGTCAAGTTTAGTAGATTATCTAGAGTTCGTCCAGTCTTTGTATATGGACGAGACTTGCTTGTCTAGGTGACTCGTGATGTTGGTTCGTGCTATTGCTGGATTGGTTCCTTGGAGATGGTGATTATCCGTCGTTGGTGTTATCATTATCTTTTCGCTGCTATTTCTTGTATCTCTGATAGTATTGATATCTATTGTATCACCATTGTATCGGTATTGTATCAGATATTGTATATTGATATTTATTTATTTCCGCTGTTTTGTACTTAATGGTGTTGTAAGCTCTGGCGCACAGATTCGACGTTTGGATCTATGGCATTGGAATATGAGTGTCGTATTCGGTGCCGATTTTCGAAGGTCGAGTCAGGATCGCTATAATGACCAAGTTAAAGCATCAAAGCCCTTGATCATGCCATGTAATGGCCATATCAAGGTGTCCCTGAAGGAGGGATGGAGTATGCCCTTGGCCTGCCACGCTATGGCCTGGCCAAGGTACCAAACAAGCTTTCAGTCCGGACACACTATGGTCTTGATGAAGAACCTCCTAGAGGAAGGACGGAGTAAGCCTTTGGTCCTGCAGTGCTATGACCTAGCCAAAGTACCGAACAAGCCTTCAGTCCCGCCTATGAGGCCTGGTCGGAGCTCCTTCTAGAGGGAGGTTGGGTAAGTCTTTAGGTCCTACTTGTGATGGGTTAACCAAGCGCATCAGACAATAAGAGACTAAGATATCCAATCCCGAGAAGCGGCATATCAAACAATGATAACATACGAAGCCTGAAGGGTAGCACATATCAAAAGAATCAAAACCCAAAGAGTGATACAGAACAAAAGGTTCAAGAAAGAATCTATGGTCTTTGACTAATTTTAAAAAGAGAATTTCTAGACTTCACTTAATAGCACCCGAATATGGGTTTCGGGTCTCTTACTATCAAAATTTGAACTTCACCTATTAATGGCTGAATCAGGGCTCTGGGACCTCTATTATTGAGACCTCTATCATGGATTTTTGGCTATCATTTATTAATACCTGAATCTAGGTTTCAGGTCCTTTAACTTTTGAAATTCAGTCGCTAATGCCCGAATCTTGGTTCTAGAGCAATTGATATTGAGATCCCTATGGATTTCTAGTCTTCGATTGAAATCGAGATCTATCTTACGAATACCCAAATCAGGGTCACTGGTCTTCTATTACTAACTTTTGGGCGGCACTTGTAAACACTCAAATTTGTGTTTCGGATCTTCTAAGGATTCCTAACCTTCTATGATTTATTTCCAAATGATGATCTCTGAATTTTTATTATTAAATGATTTTTCTTGGTCTTCTTTCTGTTGTTTTCAAGAGAGAAATTTCTAAACTCCTATGATAAATGCCAAAACTGGATTCTTTGTTCTCTATGATTAATTTTATAATTAGATTTCTGATGTTCTATAAAAATATTTAGCTTCAGAGTCCTAATCTTCTTTCATCATTACCAAAGTTGGATTTCAAGACATGCAGCAGTATCCACTTGTGGAATTTCTTTTCACTTATTATCTTCAAATGATAATCTGTTAATTTCCAGTACTTAGATTTTTGAATTCTTAATACTATCACTAATAATGTGAACATATCACCGAGCAATTTCTTGCATAGGTGGAAAATTAACGATAAGGTATGTTATCTACTTTGTACTTTTCAGGAAAACAAGACTACTAAGGAAAACTGGATAGACCAGAAAATGTAAAAACTGTAATCAAAGTTATCAGGAAGCAATTTCGAAACAACATAGTAAGAATAAGCAAAGGCTACATACCTGGTGATATTTACATAATTTACATAATTTATAAAATCAAATACAAATATATAATACAAGTGTATGTTTCATAGATCCTGGATAACCTTAGATTCTCGGCAATTAAAGGATCGACAATATGGTGAATCGGTATATAAAGAATATCTTTAAGCTTATTTTCCTTTTTCTTAATGTCATCAGCATCATCAGTGGATTCAATATGAGCCTTTAAAGCATGGTTTAAAGCTTTGTTGGCACCTTTATGTGTTTTTTTTCCTTTCTAAATCGGCAATGTGCTTTCAGAGAAGATATTTTCACGCAAAAGTTTTTGAATTCTAGTTGCATACCCATTAGTACACTGTGAATATCTCACTTTTTGCTTGTCAACAAAATATCTCAACATTTCAAATTTGATCTTTCTGTGTGACGACCGCCCATGACTCCCGCACCAAAACAAGGGAATAGTGCGCTGAAAGGTGTGCCAGGCAGCCATGGACGATAGTCAGGGTAAAATAAAATTCGCAGAATCTCTATCGTAACTCACAGCGCATGGATAAAATACAATAGAGAATTATAATATAGTGAAGCTCAATAGAACACAACATCATCGTATAAGCAACATAGCAGTTTATACAATCAAATGAATCATCCATACATCAGAGCCTCACTACAACACTCAATCAGATACAACAGCGGAACCCAGTACATATAGTAAGAAAACAAATATGCAAAGCCTCCTGCTCGTCTTCGTCATCTTCAGCGTAGAACTCCTAGCACAGCACCTGTCACCTGCTTACCTAGTCTGCCCATCCCAACATGGATGAACAGCCCAAGGTAATAAGAGGAGACATAAAACCTTGAGTCAGACAAAGTCTTAGTGAGCAGTAAATTAACTATCAAACATACCAAAGAGCATAAGGAATAAAAGGAATAGGAACCAAACCATCCCACTCCACCACATCTCACAGTGATAGCCCCCAGACACACACTAAGGAGAATCAAACATAACAATATAGACAATTAAGGTAAAGCAATAACCACTCGAGTCAAGGACGATGTTTTCCGAACACAAACCCCCAAGGCCTAAACCAAGATCAGATAAGCACCCAGAAAACACCGCTCTTGAAGCCGAATGATAATACAACCAAACATCCATGACTCTGGCTATCACTGCATCATTGCCTTGATTTCACCGTTAGTTGAATGACCATCCGTCAAGGGCTAATGGTAACCCCGGTTTAGCCATAACTCCGCACGTCATCGTGACCCGTGCCTAAGCCGAACGCATCAGCCCAGAGTACTAGCACGTCATCATGACCCGTGCCTGGAACGTCATCGTGACCCGTTCCAACGTACCCTTGCTTTGAGTATGCTAGAACCTTCAACAACGATGAGATCTTAGCCTCCTAGTCATCCTCCTCGACGACCATCCATACTAGCTCAAGCGCCTCTCAAGCTAACCATTATCCACCCCAACCCGGACCGCATCACCGAGTTATAACTTTGCACGTCATCATGACCCGTGCTTGGAACGTCTTCGTGACCCGTCCCATCACATCATATGCCTTGCCTCATCATATCATAGCAAAGTCTCTCAACTTGGAACGTCATCATGACCCGTCCCATCTCAACATCACACTTTGCTTCATCGCAACATAGCAAAGTCTCATCTCAACATTATGGCTTGCCTTCTCGCATCATGGCAAAGTCCCATCTCGATCTCATGCTTCGCCTCTTCGCATCACGGCAAAGTCCCATCATCGAATCCATCCATATGAGCTTCCACATCCGCTTCATATGCCATCGGCAGCTTTCAACATTCAAGAGCCTTTCCACTTAGCTTTTGAATCATCTTCACCATCTTGTTCCAAATCAACTACAAGCTAACTTGGAGCAATCCAATCTAACATACATTCAAACATTCAAGCATTCAAACAAGATATATTAAGCAATATCAACTATAATGGCAATTTCGTAAATAAGTGAGCAAAAGTCCAACATATGTGAAATCATAGTTTTTAGCATAGGTCTATCAAATCTAAAACATGGGTTTTATCTCTAATACTTGTTAAATCAACTTTCATAGATAAACATCTTCAAATATGATGGATCTACATGCAGACTTATGGAAAATGCGAGAAAACGCTAACTTTAACACACAAACATATCACCAACTCCATATACTCCTTTGGATCCGCGTGAGAGATAACTACCACTCACCAAATCACCCAAACACCTCTAAATCTAAACACTTCAGATCTGGACAGCGGAGATCAAGGACCAATCCGGCAAAATCTCACTTGAAACGATGAAATCTAGCTCAAACGGACGAAGATCTTCAACTTGGACACTTGGATCTTCGATCTCGATCTTCGATGTTGGATGGATGTTAGATCTAGATTGGAATGAAGAAAAGAAGTTGAAGAAATGTTGTAGACGAGTCTTCAAAATGGCAGCACTTCGTCGCTTCAAAAACCGGTGCCAAAAAGTGAGCCGAACACCTCTATTTATAGGCTGGAAAAACCCATGTCTCGGCCGTCCTAAGTCGCCGCCGACCCAACTCCTGAGTCGCCCCCGACTCATCCCCTTGCCGACTCAACACAGCCGACTCACTATGAGTCGTTCATGACTCATTGCTTTGCCGACCTAACACAAGCCACTATCACGACTCAACAACCCAGGCCGACCTACGACTTAATACTAGAGCCGACTCACGACTCAAGACTTACCAGGTCACCGACCTAACTAGCCTCACCGACTCAAAGACCTAACGACTCAACACAGCAAGAAGGTCACACGACTTAAGACACACACGACTTATCCCTGCCGACCAAAGCCTAATCCTTATCCCACGAGACATGACTCAAAAGCCTAAGTCCCCAACGACTTATCCACTAAGTCGGCCCACCGACCTAAGCCTCAACATATACTGCCGACTTATCACTAACCAAGATGCCGACTTACGACTCAAACAAGTGTCGACCTACTTCCTACCGACCTAAGATCCCAACGTCTCAACACTAAGTCGGCCCACCGACCTAACTCCTAGCCGACTCAACTACGATGCCGACACACCTAAGTCTTAAGCCACTAACCCGGTAACGACTCATCCTCCTGCCGACCCAAGCCCTATCCCTTGAGTCGGTCCAAACCTTAACTCGGCAACACCCTTAGGTCGGTCAACCTGCTAACTCGGTCAAGACTCAATCCTTTAACACATTGACTCGCTAATTCTCATAACTCGGCCACTAGTTATCTCGGCAACATGTTAACCCTTCAACTCCTTAGGTCGTAGCATACTAACTCGCTAACCCCTATGAGTCGGTCACGACTCAAGCCTTAACTCGGCCATGCCCATGAGTCGGTCACGACTCATCACTAAACACACGAGTTAACTTTCTAAACGACTCAGGCTAGAGACAACACAAACAACACCATCGACCTGCAAATTCTACGATCTATCGACACGTAAAATACGGGTCGTTACATTCTCTCCCCCTTAGGAATTTCGCCCCCGAAATTCCAAGCAAACAACAGCAATCAAAGATATTCCGCATGCCTACCATCCATAGCAATCAACAGATCATGCGTCCAATTCTAACCTAGCATGCAGAATTCTAAGACTTAGAACAAGCTACAAATTCATGAGATGTCACGACACTTTAGGGCCATACCTCGAAGAGTTCTGGATGAGCTGCCTTCATCCTCTCTTCCTCCTCCCATGTACAGTCGTTAACATCATCACTCCATTGTACCTTGAGCAACGTAATCGTCTTCCTCCTAAGCTGTTTCGTATCGGTTTCAACAATACGAAGCGGCTTACGAGGTCTCGAAACAACAGGATCAACCTCCAAGTCTTCACAGCTATCAGCAGAAACCACCGTAGTTGGGTCGTGCACATACTTCCGTAGATAAGATACATGAAAAACATTGTGCACACCCGCCATCTTTTCCGGTAACTCCAATCTATAAGCGAGCTTTCCAATACGCTCGATAATCGGGAATGGTCCAACAAATCTCGGAGTCAACTTTCCTTTCTTCCCAAACCTTATAGCATTCTTTAATGGAGAAATCTTCACAAAAACCATATCACCTACGTCGAATTCCAAATCCTTCCGACGATTATCTGCATAACTTTTCTGACGATCCTGGGCTGCCTTCATTCTTTGTCGAATGATCTCTATACAATCCGAAGTCTGTCGAATCATCTCTGGCCCAAGTATCAGCTTTTCTCCAGTTTCCAACCAACATGTCGGAGAGTTACACGGTCTTCCATATAATGCCTCATATGGTGCCATACCAATACTCGACTGATAACTGTTATTATAAGCAAACTCCACCAAATGAAGGTGATCTTCCCATGATCCTCCGAAGTCCAAAACACATGCTCTAAGAAGATCTTCCAAAACTCGGTTGACTCTCTCAGTCTGACCATCTGTTTGAGGGTGATAAGCTGTACTCAAACACAACTCAGTTCCCAAAACTTCCTGGAAGCTCTTCCAAAATCTACTGGTGAACAATGGATCTCGATCGCTCACTATACTCTTCGGAACACCATGGAAACGAACTATCCACTTCACATATAATTCAGCCAACTTCGATGCAGTCCTAGTCGATCGAACAGGAATGAATCTTGCACTCTTGGTCAAACGATCTACGATGACCCAAATCCCTTCATTCCCTGCTCTTGTCCTAGGTAGACCACCGATAAAATCCATCGACACCTGCTCCCACTTCCATGTAGGAACCTCTAATGGCTGAAGCAATCCACTGGGCTTCTTCTGCTCAGCTTTCACCAACTGGCAATTCATACATTTGGAAATAAAATTTCCAACATCCTTCTTCATACCTTCCCAGTAGTAGGTTCTCTTCATATCCCGATACATCTTATTTCCTCCTGGATGAATTGTCAACTTCGAGTGATGACTCTCCCTCAGAACTTCATCTCTCAATCCATCTACATCGGGAACAACTAGTCGCCCTTGCTTTCGAAGCCAACCCTCTCGATCGACTTCAAATCCTTTATCCTTTTCCGGATCCAATCCGGATTCCAAATCACGGATAATCATGACAAGCTTATCGTCTCTCTTTTGGCTTTCGCCAATCCTTTCCACTAGAGTAGGCCTTATTGATAAGTTTGCCAACATCTCAGGTTCCAACTCGCATCTAGGCCTGAAATCAAATCCAGCCAAATACTCGAGACTCTTCCACTCCGAAAACATGGCTCCCAAACCTGCATGTCTTCGACTTAACGCATCAGCCACTGCGTTTCCTTTTCCCGGAGTATAGGCTATACCAAAATCATAAGATGCTAGAAACTCTAACCACCGTTGCTGTCGAAGATTCAAATCCTTTTGGGAAAACAGATACTTCAACGACTTATGATCTGTAAACAACTCGAATCTAACTCCCAATAGGTAGTGTCTCCACATCTTCAAAGCAAACACAATCGCCGCTAACTCCAAATCATGAGTTGGATAGTTCCTTTCATGCGGCTTCAGTTGTCGACTAGCATACGCAACAACTTTATCCTTCTGCATTAGCACCGCTCCCAGTCCAGTGCCACATGCATCGGTGTAAACCACCATCTCATCATTCCCACTCGGAATAGTCAATACAGGAGCACTCGTCAATCGCTCTTTCAGGATTACGAAAGCTTGCTCACACTTGTCATCCCATCTGAACACTTGGTTCTTCTTCGTCAATCCTGTCAACGGTGCAGCTATCTTGGAAAAGTCTTTAATAAACCGACGATAATACCCGGCTAATCCAAGAAAACTTCTCACATCAGATGCATTCTTAGGTCTAACCCAATCCTGGATTGCTGCCACCTTAGCGGGATCAACCGCTATTCCACTTCCAGAGATAACATGGCCTAAGAACCTCACTTCACTCTTCCAGAAGTGACACTTCGAAAACTTAGCCTTCAGCTGATGTTTCCGCAGTATATCCAAAACAATCCTCAAGTGCGTCTTGTGCTCTTCCTTGGTTCTGGAATAAACCAAAATATCATCCACGAACACAAGCACGAACTTATTCAACTGATCTCTGAATACTCTATTCATAAGATCCACAAAATATGCTGGCGCGTTAGTCAACCCAAACGGCATTACCAGCCACTCATAAAACCCGGATGGTGTCCTGAAAGCAGTCTTCGGCACACTATCCTTCGCCACTCTCAATTGGTGAAATCCCGTTGCCAAATCCATCTGAGAAAACACCTTAGCCTCGTGAAGCTGATCAAACAAGTCATCTATTCTCGGCAATGGATACTTGTTCTTCTTAGTCACCTTATTCAGTTCACGATAATCAACACACAACCTCAACGATCCATCCGCTTTGGTTGCGAACACAACGGGCGCACCCCATTCGGACACACTTCTCCGAATGAATCCTTTCCGTAAAAGGTCATCAACTTGCACCTTCAGCTCTTGCTGCTCCCTCGGTGCCATCCGCCTAAGAGGCATCACAACAGGTCTGGCTCCCTCAACTAGATCGATACGAAACTCGATCTCCCTATGCGGCGGCAACCCTTTGACTTCGTCAAAGACATCCTCAAATCCATTCACAATAGGCACCGATGACAGTCCATCTCGTGGAACAACCAGCGAATACATGAAGCTCATGAAGACGCCTTCCTCATGCTTACATCGTATCACAACCTTTCGCCCTTCCACATTCCCGACTGTCACCTCCAGCCTCTCACAATCAATCCTAGCCGCATACTTCCTAAGCCAGTCCATACCCAAAATAATTCCGAACCCCGCAAAGTTCAGAACAAAGCAATCACAAACAAACGAGCAATCATGACTCGACACAACTAGACCACGGCATATCATACACAAACATGACGAACCCCCAACTGGATTAGTCACAACCAATGGCCTATCAACAATGTCCGGTTTCAAACCTAACCGGCCTACCAAATCATCACAAACAAAAGAATGCGACGCTCCAGTGTCAAACAACACTCTAACTGGAACACCACAGATGGAAAGAGTACCTTGAACCACCACACTCTTCCCCTTCTCTTCAGCAGTAGGAGTCTTTGAAGACGACGGCACAGCTTCCAAAGCATAAGCTTGCACAATCTGCCTATCCCTCCTTGGCTCTGGACAGTCCTTCTTAATGTGTCCCAGCTTATCACAGTTGTAACACTTCAACTGCACCTTCGGATTCTTGCAATCCCGAGAAAGATGACCCTTCTGACGGCAGTTATAACAAGTCACTTCGCCCTTAGGCTTCTTCTGACCATCCTTACCCTTCTGCTGCTGCTGCTGCTTCCTCTTCCTATTCCCACTCTGCTGTGGTTTAGATCCTTCCCTGGTTACAGCAACAACAGAACTTTCCCTAGGAAACAAATTCTCATGCCTCAGAGCTTTCTCCACCAGCTTCTCAAATGGATCGTCCAGATGATCCACTAACTGCCTTCCTAGATAAGCATCCAGACCAGTCACAAACTTTTCATTCTTCTGGTAGGGAGAATCAATGTACGATCTGGCATACTTGGACAAAGCTTCAAACTCAGAAATATACTCAAGAACTGGTCTCCCACCTTGCTTGAGCTCTACAAACCTCTTGAACAAAACAGACTTCTGAGCCGTAGAGATGAACTTGGCTTCAAATCTAACTTGGAATTGCTCCCAAGTAATCTCTTCTTCTGGGGTATCAATGGTGATAGAATTCCACCAATCAGCAGCTCTTCCCTGAAGCTGTCTCGATGCAAGCTTTCTCTTAGTTGCATCCTCAATCCCTAAGTCACCAAAGATCCTTCGACATGCATCAATCCATCTCTGCACCTCAATAGTCGACTCCGTCCCCAAGAAAGCTTTTCCTCCAAGAGAAGTATAATCCTTGCAAAGCTTAGCAAAATCCACCGGTCTTGGAGCTTGAACTTGAACTCCCACATCCACTGATGATCCTGAAGCTGGTATCCTTCTCATGATCGAAGTCATCATCGCTTCGAACATAGTTCCATAATCAACAGCTCCTTCATCAGCACGGCTTTCCCTTGCAGCTGGTCTCCCTCTTCGACTCATCCTTAATATCTGTAATAAGAATGATTAGAACACCTTAAGAAACAACTGCATAAGGAGTTCAAATCCTTCTAGGCTACTATATTATATATAGTAATCACCCATCAAAATACAATTACGTCTCTCATACGTAGTTACGTCAGCGAGCGTTGGCTGAAATCGATTAACCAAAGCTTTGATACCAAATGTGACGACCGCCCATGACTCCCGCACCAAAACAAGGGAATAGTGCGCTGAAAGGTGTGCCAGGCAGCCATGGACGATAGTCAGGGTAAAATAAAATTCGCAGAATCTCTATCGTAACTCACAGCGCATGGATAAAATACAATAGAGAATTATAATATAGTGAAGCTCAATAGAACACAACATCATCGTATAAGCAACATAGCAGTTTATACAATCAAATGAATCATCCATACATCAGAGCCTCACTACAACACTCAATCAGATACAACAGCGGAACCCAGTACATATAGTAAGAAAACAAATATGCAAAGCCTCCTGCTCGTCTTCGTCATCTTCAGCGTAGAACTCCTAGCACAGCACCTGTCACCTGCTTACCTAGTCTGCCCATCCCAACATGGATGAACAGCCCAAGGTAATAAGAGGAGACATAAAACCTTGAGTCAGACAAAGTCTTAGTGAGCAGTAAATTAACTATCAAACATACCAAAGAGCATAAGGAATAAAAGGAATAGGAACCAAACCATCCCACTCCACCACATCTCACAGTGATAGCCCCCAGACACACACTAAGGAGAATCAAACATAACAATATAGACAATTAAGGTAAAGCAATAACCACTCGAGTCAAGGACGATGTTTTCCGAACACAAACCCCCAAGGCCTAAACCAAGATCAGATAAGCACCCAGAAAACACCGCTCTTGAAGCCGAATGATAATACAACCAAACATCCATGACTCTGGCTATCACTGCATCATTGCCTTGATTTCACCGTTAGTTGAATGACCATCCGTCAAGGGCTAATGGTAACCCCGGTTTAGCCATAACTCCGCACGTCATCGTGACCCGTGCCTAAGCCGAACGCATCAGCCCAGAGTACTAGCACGTCATCATGACCCGTGCCTGGAACGTCATCGTGACCCGTTCCAACGTACCCTTGCTTTGAGTATGCTAGAACCTTCAACAACGATGAGATCTTAGCCTCCTAGTCATCCTCCTCGACGACCATCCATACTAGCTCAAGCGCCTCTCAAGCTAACCATTATCCACCCCAACCCGGACCGCATCACCGAGTTATAACTTTGCACGTCATCATGACCCGTGCTTGGAACGTCTTCGTGACCCGTCCCATCACATCATATGCCTTGCCTCATCATATCATAGCAAAGTCTCTCAACTTGGAACGTCATCATGACCCGTCCCATCTCAACATCACACTTTGCTTCATCGCAACATAGCAAAGTCTCATCTCAACATTATGGCTTGCCTTCTCGCATCATGGCAAAGTCCCATCTCGATCTCATGCTTCGCCTCTTCGCATCACGGCAAAGTCCCATCATCGAATCCATCCATATGAGCTTCCACATCCGCTTCATATGCCATCGGCAGCTTTCAACATTCAAGAGCCTTTCCACTTAGCTTTTGAATCATCTTCACCATCTTGTTCCAAATCAACTACAAGCTAACTTGGAGCAATCCAATCTAACATACATTCAAACATTCAAGCATTCAAACAAGATATATTAAGCAATATCAACTATAATGGCAATTTCGTAAATAAGTGAGCAAAAGTCCAACATATGTGAAATCATAGTTTTTAGCATAGGTCTATCAAATCTAAAACATGGGTTTTATCTCTAATACTTGTTAAATCAACTTTCATAGATAAACATCTTCAAATATGATGGATCTACATGCAGACTTATGGAAAATGCGAGAAAACGCTAACTTTAACACACAAACATATCACCAACTCCATATACTCCTTTGGATCCGCGTGAGAGATAACTACCACTCACCAAATCACCCAAACACCTCTAAATCTAAACACTTCAGATCTGGACAGCGGAGATCAAGGACCAATCCGGCAAAATCTCACTTGAAACGATGAAATCTAGCTCAAACGGACGAAGATCTTCAACTTGGACACTTGGATCTTCGATCTCGATCTTCGATGTTGGATGGATGTTAGATCTAGATTGGAATGAAGAAAAGAAGTTGAAGAAATGTTGTAGACGAGTCTTCAAAATGGCAGCACTTCGTCGCTTCAAAAACCGGTGCCAAAAAGTGAGCCGAACACCTCTATTTATAGGCTGGAAAAACCCATGTCTCGGCCGTCCTAAGTCGCCGCCGACCCAACTCCTGAGTCGCCCCCGACTCATCCCCTTGCCGACTCAACACAGCCGACTCACTATGAGTCGTTCATGACTCATTGCTTTGCCGACCTAACACAAGCCACTATCACGACTCAACAACCCAGGCCGACCTACGACTTAATACTAGAGCCGACTCACGACTCAAGACTTACCAGGTCACCGACCTAACTAGCCTCACCGACTCAAAGACCTAACGACTCAACACAGCAAGAAGGTCACACGACTTAAGACACACACGACTTATCCCTGCCGACCAAAGCCTAATCCTTATCCCACGAGACATGACTCAAAAGCCTAAGTCCCCAACGACTTATCCACTAAGTCGGCCCACCGACCTAAGCCTCAACATATACTGCCGACTTATCACTAACCAAGATGCCGACTTACGACTCAAACAAGTGTCGACCTACTTCCTACCGACCTAAGATCCCAACGTCTCAACACTAAGTCGGCCCACCGACCTAACTCCTAGCCGACTCAACTACGATGCCGACACACCTAAGTCTTAAGCCACTAACCCGGTAACGACTCATCCTCCTGCCGACCCAAGCCCTATCCCTTGAGTCGGTCCAAACCTTAACTCGGCAACACCCTTAGGTCGGTCAACCTGCTAACTCGGTCAAGACTCAATCCTTTAACACATTGACTCGCTAATTCTCATAACTCGGCCACTAGTTATCTCGGCAACATGTTAACCCTTCAACTCCTTAGGTCGTAGCATACTAACTCGCTAACCCCTATGAGTCGGTCACGACTCAAGCCTTAACTCGGCCATGCCCATGAGTCGGTCACGACTCATCACTAAACACACGAGTTAACTTTCTAAACGACTCAGGCTAGAGACAACACAAACAACACCATCGACCTGCAAATTCTACGATCTATCGACACGTAAAATACGGGTCGTTACATTCTGCACCATTCACCCACTGCCTTCTCATCCAAACCTGGGGAAGGCTTAGTCGTAGCAAGAAATATTTGAACAGTAAGAGATGAAGACCTTGTCGATTTCATAATAGACAAGGCGATTGGAGAAGTTGGTAAATTTATACATTTGATGTCACCCCCATGATAAATTCTAGGGATTTGCATTGAGCATGATTATCTTTTAATTTTATCTTCAAATCACTTACCCATTGAAGAGGCTTAGATATTTCTTGATCAAAGTCGTTCGAAGGGTTTGATTTAATTTGATGTTTTAATTAAGAAATTATTTCATCTTTACTCTTGATGTCTGACCAGTGATCTGATCGTTAAGGTCACTAACATCATCTTCTGAAGCAAAAAGTTTCTGCACCTGTCTTGAAAATGAATATATAGAGGGTCTTTATGGATGCTTCTCTTTTCTATATCCACTACCAACCTAACTTTGGTGCTGGTAAAACAAGATGACGAACCTAATGAGAGTGGAATGGTAGATAGCTGCAACTCCTATTTAAACAAAGGGAATTAATACTCAAATTACTAGTTTCTTTTATTACAATAGTTGAGGTTACAACTCAAGACAAAATAAAAAAGGTACAATCTCACTGTTGCAATCAAATACTTATTTAACTAAACTTAAAGTTGGGAAACAACATTTTTGACTTTGTTTAAAGAATTAGTTGAAAGAGTAATTGTTGAACCAAAGGGGACATCAAATCTTTCCGGGGTAATGAGTGGAGGACATTTGCTATAGTCCCATTCTCCAGCAGAAGGGCTATCATGACCACAAATTAGTTTGTTATGATATGTTCGAATTTCCTTAAGAAGCCTTTCCTTTTCTTTGTCGAGAAAATTGAAATGAATATAGGGATGTTGCATATAAAGTCTTTACAAATCTTTAAGAAAGCAATATATAGCCAATTTTGAGGATTTCATGAGCGAAGCCTTTTCTAAATTATCCCTTTATAATTTGACATATTTTCCTAAATAATCTCAAAAAACAAGGCTACCTAAGAGGCATTTATTCTATGATAGTGAGATAAGACATGATTAAGTATAAAAGGAAACTAATACAGGAAATATAAAATGAATATTATTACATAATTACAAATTTTCATCTGGTTCGTACGAAATTGATTTTTTCCTCGACGTTAGGGTTATCATCATCATTATCATCTTTATTTCCTCCTTCCTCAAAAATGACTTCATCACCATCATCTTGTTTGTAGAAATAGAATCTCCTTATGTAGAAGGGACTTTGAAAGATAAAAGTTTTTTTGGCATCAATTTCATTTCTCTTGGGAACTTTGATCCCTTGCTCTATTTCTTTGATTTTATCCATGAATCTTTTGACTAAAGCAGGATCGAGTGAGGGAAAGCTTAAATCTGAACACTTTTTGATATTGTCGAAATAAGCCAGCATGAGAGATGTCATTGAGGGAAGTGCTCAAAAATTGTGAGACCTTTTTCTTGGCTTCCGAAATGGTACTAATGTCCATTGTCAAAGAAATTTTCTTTTTCCTTAGCTTCTTCTTGAGAGAAGACGATTTAGCAAGCAACTGAGCCTTCTCTTCATTTGACTCTTTTAGAGGAGTTTTTAATGCCAAATTCTCATTAGCTAAGAATTGTCTTGCCTTCCTCTCCTCGGAGATAGTAATTTCCGCTTGGGCAAGGGAAGCGCCCAACCTTTCTTGTTCCCTTACTGCATTATCTTTAGCAGCAAAAAGGGAAGTAATCTGGTTATTTAGAGTTGATACTTCTTCTTGAACCTTAGACGTCTTAGTGGAAGGCTTTGAAGCGCTTTCCTAAATAGAGTACCTACTTTTAGAAATCTGAAAGAAAAGGTATGACATGAGTTAGAATTCTATAAGAAATAAGTAATAAAGTTGGGTGAGTAATATGAGATGTACTAGAAGTTGTTGCTTAATTAGAGATCGACAGCATCTTATCGGGCCAGGAATAGAAGAAGGTGAAAGAATGGAAGTGAATGAGGAAGAATTCAAAATTGATTGCAACATCATCTCAAAATCATTTGGAGAAATGAGTGATGGAGGTCTAGAGGGGTTCAACTCTGAAAGGGAGTCTAAGTGCACAAATCCTTTTGCATCTGTTCGATGGCACTAGGAGAATCAGACACAACAATGTGGGAAATGAGGTTATCCTTTAAAAGAGTTGTTTTGGATAAGTTATGTAACGACCCAGAATTTCGAACAATTTAATTTGAAAATATTTAATTTATTTTAAATATTTGAATGATGGTTTGACTTGAATTTTAAATTATCATAATGAATTTAGCGATTAAATTATAAAATTTAATCTATTGAAAGTTGAATGAAAATTTGAATCTTCAATGTTAAGCTGATTAAAAATATTTCAAAGGCTTGTGAAATTCATGTAGATAATATTGAAGATAATAGAAGCTTCAGAATTGAAATTGAAAGTGAATTGTTCAGTTTTAAAATTTATACCGTTTAAATTGAATTTAAAAATAGCCTTCCGAGACACAGTCTCAGAATTCGACGAAACCAGCTCCATTGGGTCTGCAATATTTAATTATTACCGGATTTCAAATTTCGTAGCATTTGGAGTTGTTATGTGAGCATACAAAGTATAAACGCGTCGAAATCAAATTGAATTCAATTTAAATTTAAATTTAAATTTGGTCACATCAGTTACTTTTCGTTCCTAAATTTTAGCCTAAAATCACATTGCCTCTCCTAAAATCATGCAGGGAATCACGAGAAGAAATCGTGTAAATACGTACTCTCTGTTAATCACGTATCCCCCTTTTTTTCTATATTAGCTCAAACGAAAAACAATTCGTTCCTCAGTTCAAATCATACGAGATAAAAAAACGGCCGCCCCTTTTGTTCGGCTCAAATCAAAAAAAATAAAATTTAATAGTCGAGCCCTTCAATCCAAATCGAACAACAGCGAGGATGGAGGAGTCGCATTCGTAATTGAGGAAGGCGATGGCGCACTCGAGGCAAGCGGCGACGAGGTGAGTCAGGGTCGCGAGTGATGGAATGGGATGCGTCGTACGAATTAGGGAAAACTCGCGATGTTGGTGGCGAATGGAGGCGATGTCGTGGAGGCGACGAGGCAAGAGGCGTGAAGGTCAGATGGGGTCACGGCCACATGTGCGCGCGCGATGGAGGCGGGTTTCGTAGGTGGCCGACACGATCTGAAGAGCAGTGTCGAGGTCGACTCGATAGGGGGAAGCTAGGGCTTGGGGTCCATCGATTACAGACGACGAAGGCGACTGGGTCGCGTGGTCCAACGGAGGGCGATAGGCTGCTCGATGCGATTGGTGGGTCTCTGGATATTGAATTTAGCAGAGGTATTTTCTTTTTTTTAATGTATATATATAGAAAAAATATATATTCATAACAGTGAGTTTATATATGCATATATATACAGTAAGAAATTACTGTTGTTATTACAATTAAGGGGAATATAGTTTCAAATATAAGTTTTTGAATTAAATAAATTTATTAAAGGTAATTGGTTTCGAATAAAATCATTGGTTAATTTAAATATATCAAATGAAGATTTATTTGTTCGATTGACTCAAATATTAATTAAATCTATTAAATTGAAATTTATTATTCGATTTATTTCGAATATTAATCAATTGTATAAATTATTTATACAAGGTCTTAACAACTGTGAAATCAAGCCGGAATGGAAAATGGGTTGCAAATAATAGCTAAGGTGAGAACTTCTCACTCAAAAATTTAAAGTTAGATTTGCAGTTATTGATTGGTTGCTATTTGGATGTGATATAGTATATATGTATATATATATATTAGTATATAGCAATATATATATATATATATATATTAGCATATGTATATATTACAGTTGATTGATTTCCCGCATTATATAGCGGATGAGACCCTATTGCGCCGCCTATTAAGCGGATAATATTTTTTTAAATCCCATATACCGCGATATCCCGTCTTGAAACGGGACTGGTATTGTGCTAACATTTGTGGATGCAGGGAAACAGGTTGGAGGGATCCAACTGGATTCCTCAACCATATTTATTTATTTACATATATTGTGATATTGTTGATTATCATATGATGATATATGATGTTTGGATGCCGTGATTGATTATTTGGTGTGTTGCATCATCGGATCCATTTTTGAAGTTTAAAAATAAAGATTTTGATTTTCAAGGGATTTTTAAAGTGATTTTTTTTAAATTATACGTTTATTAAATTTCCAAATTGATTCATTTTAAATAAATTAACGTTATAAAATGTAATGTTATGAAAATTAGGATTTTTGTGAAATATAAGCAAAGCATGATTTTTGAAATAAGTAGTTATAAATTTATAAAATAGTTAAATTGGGATTTTTGAATTATTTTAAAACGAGTTATATGAAAGATGTATAAAATTGATATTTTAAAATTAAAAATATTGGAATTATAAAACGAGTTTTTTTTATAAGTGTTAAAGTGAAGTATAAATGGATTCATAAGTGAATGAAAATTTATAGATTTATGAATTGTGAAGTTATAAAATGAATAGATGTTGTAAGACAAAAGATATTAAGGAATTAAATTATAAATCGGATTTTTGCATTTAAATTGAAATCTCTGATGAAGCAAAAATGGTTTATAGTTGAGATTTATAAAATATATATTTTATAAATCGAAATAATAGAATTTTAAAAGGAGTTCTATTAGTGTTGAAAATAGGGTTATAAAGGAAATCTTATAAGTAATAAGATTTATAATTTGTGAAGTTTTAAAAGAACGATTTTGTAAATAAATGGATTATAAGCATTTAACTTATAATATAGACTTTTGGTATATAATTGAGTTATATAAATTAAGTTGTATTAATAAAGGAGATTTATAAATCGAAGCTTATAAATAGAAATGGAATTTATAGACATTGTTTATAAATTCGAAATCCATGGAATTTGATAAATTGAAAGTTGAAATTGGTTAAGGAAGCATATTCACGATTTTGGAAAGTGAATATATTATCAAATAAAATGGATATGGTTGGGAAAATGAATATTATAAAATGAAGTTAATCGTTTTAACGATATTTTAAAAATGTATTATAAATCGAATATATAGATTACAATATTCATTGTTGAAATAGACGTTTTCGAGGAATAAGGAAATGGTGGACTATAACACAGTTATTATAGTAAATGGTTTCCGAAAGGAAATGGTTTAATCTAAATTTCGAATCCCTATACTAGTGATTTTGGGTTGTCGTAACGATGTTTTACGCAACATTCGTTTTGGCCCAAATAAATGTGTTTGAGTGAATGTTTTCCTTGAAGAATGAAATATATATTTAATGTCGATTTAAGTATATTGAATGTTTTCCAAGTGTTAAATATAAATGGATTTGTGAATTACTTATTATTAAGTAAGTATGGAAGTGTTTTCCAATATGAAGTGAATATTTTGAGATTTTAACTTTTAAAGATAATGGAAAATGAATATTAGAAATCAATTTGGAAATTGTATATTCATAGATATTTTGGAATTGTAAATTCACTATGGAATTTATAAATGAAAAGGGGAATTTGTTTAAAAATAAACGTTGATTTATTTTTGAAGTGTGGGAATTAATTTACGGATTTGGAACGTAAATATAAAGTAAATCGGTAAGGATTTATTTAATTGGTTTAAATGAACCATGTTGAAATGAAAGTATTTCGCATAAGGAAAATGATTGAAATTTGTTTTCAAAAGTGATAAAGGTGAAAAGTGATTTGAAAATTTGTTTTCAAATGTTGAAGTGTGGAAAATATATGTCTAGTGAAGATATTTTGGGAAGTAAATAATTTGGGAAATTATTTGGATTTTGTTATGTTGAACATGCCTATTGATAGTTAAATAACCGACTATCAATATTTAGCTTTAAATAGGTATTTTTTGTGATTTGCTTGAATTTGAATGCCACACTTATTTTTGAATAAGCATTCACTATTTGGGTTAGCCAGGAAAGGACCTTGGGGTCGTATAACCCATTCCGAATATGTGATACGTCGTAATGGATTGCATTTGATGACCGGTGTTGAAGACCGGATATTTTTGAAAACGGAAGGATTACCGTTGAGTTGCTCTGCATCGGCTGATCTCCGATATAGAGATTTTGTCACCCTTAGTGACGGGAAGTCCGGGCGTGATTAGAAATTATCCGGAATGCAAGGACTTCTTTGTAAGTGCCTTCGGTTCTGTTCGAGCCCGGAACAGACTTGTATGGATTGTATGTCTGACATTACAAGTTGAGATATAAAGCTGATTTCTTTCAAATATATTTCTGTTGGTGGCGGAGAATTTGTTCTCTTAGCTTAACACCCTTCTCTGAGACGTACGAGCTCAGAGGTTATGTAGTTGAAGATTATTAGTGATATACTCCCAATTTGGTAATGTGACATACTGAGTGTTGCTGTGAAATGATCATTGTCTGATCATTTGTGATATGATCATTTGTTTGATCATTTATCTTTATGATCATTACTTTGATCATTTGTTGACCCAAATCACAGCTTTTGTATAAAGCGTGGCTTTGTGGACGACACTTCGTCGGACCTCACACCCCAGAAATGGTCAAAACAGGAAGGATGCGGCAAGGTTATTAGGGGGTAGCGCCCCTTTAGTGTATGTCATTCCTTCTGGATAGAGGTGGTATCATGGTATGGAGCCCAGATATTTAACCTATGTTGTTGTTGCAAATTTTGTGGTTGTTGGAAATCGAGGATCCTCGGATATAGATTGGTTACGATCGAGGAATGACATATTCGTGTCAGTAGTTACCTAGTTTGAAAGGTAACCCGGCCTTGTGTTGGCAGAGATCCGGTTAGGTTCTCGGGACGTCATTCCAGGGGCGTTTCCATGTGGCAATGGAAAGTTCCTTGGCCTGACCATTTGTTGGAAATCCAAATAAACAATACGAGACTTGTACGGTTTTAGTTGTATAACCTGTCATGGAATGTGGCGGTAACCTGCTATTGAACATGGTAGCTATAGTAGGCATAAGTGCGAAATGCCTATGCTGGCTAAGATTTATATCTTTACTTTCGAAATGTTTTCTACACTATGCACTAGTAATAATATCAAATGTTTCTTTTAAATGCGTATCAAGCATCTTTGACTATCATAAGGAGAAATCTCCTCCGATTCTGTGTTTGCATTGTGTGTGTGTGCGGGAGGCCTTATGGTAGTCTCATTTTTTTTTAAAAAAAACATTGCGAATCTATTTTAAAATTATCCTATACTTTGTTTTAAAAATAAACTGTTTTAAGTTCTCACACCAGTCACATGACTGACTCGGAGTTTATTGTTTTCCTTCCTAAACTCTCGGTCCCCACCAATTTCTACACGGGCAGTCAAGAGCAAGGATTATCAGGATATTCTGGAATTCAGGAGTTGCTGGAGGCAAGATGGATGGCATGTCGTATTCACTAGTATAGTATTTATTTTCCGCTGTTGTTGTTGTACACTCTGATAATGAATGTAATGTGATGTAATGTATAAAATATACAGTTCTTTTGTTTTAATGAATATTTATTTATCTATTATATGTTGTTCTGCTGCGAATTGTGAGATTCTGATGTTGTTCTATTGTTTCTTTCTTCTTCTATCTTTTTCTCTCTTCTTCTACCTCTTTCATTTTCTTTAAAACCCTAAGGTTCGTATTTTCCTTCATCTTGAGTTAATCACTGGAGATTAGTGTCTATTCAAGGAGTGCGGGTTTGCGGACTATTACATTTGGTATCAGAGCATATGGTTAAGGGACAACCATGGCTCTGTTGGGTATTTCTCATCAGAGATAGAGTCAGCAGTACTCTAGAATGAGTTTGAGTGTAATAATAGATATGAGCGCGTATTTGTTAGTGAATATGAAATTGTTTTGTATTGTGTTGACTTATCGGTTGATTGTTTATAGATTCTGGTCGGTGCAGTCTAGCTAACTGTGTTGATAGGAGTTTCTAAACTCTTAAACAAGATAAACCGACACAGTATTGTTTTTGAATCGGGTAAATGAAATAATTTTGCCCAAAACTATTTTCGTAGATAAAGGAAATTATCTTTATAAATTATTATAGTATATGGATGCTTGGATGTTAGGAATTTTTTTTATTACCATTGATTATTGAATAAGAAATTGGAATCATAATCAAAAGTTTAGAAATAAAACCCATATACAAGTGAAATTTGAGAACGTAAATTATAAGTGTGATTTATAATTAGAAATGGAATTCGAGGAAAGTTTATTGGAAATGTTTTTGAATTTTTTTTGGAAATTCTAGAAATTAAATTCCTTTTTTGTTTTGGAAATAATTTTTAAAGGTTTTGAAAAGTATTTTGAAGGGATAAAAGATCTAAACTCTTTTTGGTCGCTGGAAAATAATTCCGATGATGATTGCAACATCATCGGTGTTCATTTTCGGGTTTCCAAAAGAGGGATTGCTGCCAAATTGTTTTAAGTGAAAGTTTTTTGGAAAATTTGGGTTTGATTTTGGAAATTCAAAGGATAATTTGAATTGTTTTCAATAATGGTTTTGAAAAAGTTGAAAAGACTCTGGAATCCTATTTAAAATATTTATGGGAATAATAAATGAGTTGATAACTTATACAAACTAAATTTTGATAGAATAAATTTAATTTAAAAGAGTGGAGTTAAATTAAAAGTAAGTATAAGTGAATAAATTTGAATAAAGTGAAATTGAAGAAAGGTCTAAGGAAACAAAGCGAAATAATTACTTAAAGAAAATTTATTGTGTTGAAAATAAATTTGGAGTAATCAAAATGAATTGGAATTAAATATTGAATTATGGAAATAAATTGAGGATGAATGAATTTACAATTGCAAGTAAATGAAGTAAATTGAATTCATATGGAATTTGAAATCCAGTTTAAATATACGTAGTTATGAACTGAAATTGAAAACTGAATATTGACAACCAATTTGAATTGTGCAAGATGAAATGAATTAGAACTTGTAATGAATTAGTAATGGGAACTAATTTAAAATTGTGCAGTTATGAATAAAAGATAGTTGATAAAATTCAATATTCAGAAGGTAAATTGAATCCAAATAGAATTGAAATTATGAATTGAATTCAGATGAAATTGAAAATGCAAAAATGAATGAAAATAAATATGTAACTTCAATAGTGAAGTAAAAATGTATAAGAAGCATATATTGAATATTTTGTAATGGAATTGGCAAAATGGTTTGAATGTTGGAATTGGATATTATGGCTAGCAGGATATACGGGTGTATTAAAAGAAATGGAATTGAGATTTTGATTTCAAAGATAAAATTTAATTGCTCGACAAAAAGGTATGTATTTCAATTTCAGTATGAAATTTGATGATTTTCTTCTCCAACCAC
The DNA here is from genome assembly GCA_030765085.1 of Allium cepa. Taxonomy (NCBI): domain Eukaryota; kingdom Viridiplantae; phylum Streptophyta; class Magnoliopsida; order Asparagales; family Amaryllidaceae; genus Allium; species Allium cepa. The sequence continues at coordinate 670,631,818 of CM060941.1, read as the reverse complement.
TTGGCTTTCTCTTTTCTTTTTGATTCTGAGGGGGCGTGATGCCATTTTGTAGTTGTACCGAGCTAGCCGCGCAAAGGAGACGCTGACGAAATTTTTCGAAAATTTAGAGTGTTAGAAAATTTTTGTGAAAATTTGAAAGTTTTAAATTTGAATTTAAATTTAAATTTGAATAGTTAAGGAAACAATATTGTTTGAAACCTATAATTGAAGTTGGAAAGCTAGTTGAAATGATAATGGATCTTTAATAAAAAGATTTAGGGTAGTAAGTTGATAAGACTATTTGGATGTGAAAAATAGTAGACGAGTTAAGGATCATTTTTTTCTTAACTTGTAATTTCGGGACGAAATTCTTTAAGGGGGGAAGATTGTAACGACCCAGAATTTCGAACAATTTAATTTGAAAATATTTAATTTATTTTAAATATTTGAATGGTGGTTTGACTTGAATTTCAAATTATCAGAATGAATTTAGCAATTAAATTATAAAATTTAATCTATTGAAAGTTGAATAAAAATTTGAATCTTCAATTTTAAGCTGATTAAAAATATTTCAAAGGCTTGTAAAATTCATGTAGATAATATTGAAGATAATAGAAGCTTCAGAATTGAAATTGAAAGTGAATTGTTCAGTTTTAAAATTTATACCGTTTAAATTGAATTTAAAAATAGCCTTCCGAGGCACAGTCTCACAATTCGACGAAACCAGTTCCATTGGGTCTGTAATATTTAATTATTACCGGATTTCAAATTTCGTAGCATTTGGAGTTGTTATGTGAGCATACGAAGTATAAACGCGTCGAAATCAAATTGAATTCAATTTAAATTTAAATTTAAATTTGGTCACCTCAGTTACTTTTCGTTCCTAAATTTTAGCCTAAAATCACATTGCCTCTCCTAAAATCATGCAGGGAATCACGGGAAGAAATCGTGCAAACACATTCTCTCTGTTAATCACGTACCCCTTTTTTTTCTATATTAGCTCAAACGAAAAACAATTCGTTCCTCAGTTCAAATCATACGAGATAAAAAAATGGCCGCCCCTTTTGTTCTGCTCAAATCAAAAAATAATAATAATAATTAATAGCCGAGCCCTTCCATCCAAATCGAACAACAGCGAGGATGGAGGAGTCACGTTCGCAATTGAGGAAGGCGATGGCGCACTCGAGGCAAGCGGCGATGAGGTGAGGCAGGGTCGTGAGTGATGGAATGGGATGCGTCGTACGAATTGGAGAAAACTCACGATGTTTGTGGCGAATGGAGGCGATGTCGTGGAGGCGACGAGGCAAGAGGCGTGAAGGTCAGATGGGGTCACGGCCGCATGTGCGCACACGATGGAGGCGGGTTTCGCAGGTGGCCGGCGACGATCTGAAGAGCAGTGTCGAGGTCGACTCGATAAGGGGAAGCTAGGGCTTGGGGTCCATCGATTACAGACGACGAAGGCGACTGGGTCGCGTGGTCCAACGGAGGGCGATAGGCTGCTCGATGCGATTGGTGGGTCTCTGGATATTGAATTTAGCAGAGGTATTTTCTTTTGTTTAATGTATATATATAGAAAAAAAATATATTCATAACAGTGAGTTTATATATGCATATATATACAGTAAGAAATTACTGTTGTTATTACAATTAAAGGGAATATAGTTTCAAATATAACATTTTGAATTAAATAAATTTATTAAAGGAAATTGGTTTCGAATAAAATCATTGGTTAATTTAAATTTATCAAATGAAAATTTATTTGTTCGATTGACTCAAATATTAATTAAATCTATTAAATTGAAATTTATTATTCGATTTATTTCGAATATTAATCAATTGTATAAATTATTTATACAAGGTCTTAACAACTGTCAAATCAAGCCGGAATGGAAAATGGATTGCAAATAATAGCTAAGGTGAGAACTTCTCACTCAAAAATTTAAAGTTGGATTTGCAGTTATTGATTGATTGCTATTTGGATGTGATAGAGTGTATATATATATATTAGTATACAGCAATATATATATATTGGCATATGTATATATTGCAGTTGATTGATTTCCCGCATTATATGGCGGATGAGACCCTATTGCGCCGCCTATTAAGCGGATAATATTTTTTAAATACCATATACCGCGATATCCCGTCTTGAAACGGGATTGGTATTGTGCTAACATTTGTGGATGAAGGGAAACAGGTTGGAGGGATCCAACTGGATTCCTCAACCATATTTATTTATTTACATATATTGTGATATTGTTGATTATCATATGATGATATATGATGCTTGGATGCCGTGATTGATTATTTGGTGTGTTGCATCATCGGATCCATTTTTGAAGTTTAAAAATAACGATTTTGATTTTTAAGGGATTTTTAAAGTGATTTTTTTTTAAATTATACGTTTATTAAATTTTCAAATTGATTCATTTTAAATAAATTAACGTTATAAAATGTAATGTTATGAAAATTAGGATTTTTGTGAAATATAAGCAAAGCATGATTTTTGAAATAAGTAGTTATAAATTTATAAAATAGTTAAATTGGGATTTTTGAATTATTTTAAAACGAGTTATATGAAAGATGTATAAAATTGATATTTTAAAATTAAAAATATTGGAATTATAAAACGAGTTTTTTTATAAGTGTTAAAGTGAAGTATAAATGGGTTCATAAGTGAATGGAAATTTATAGATTTATGAATTGTGAAGTTATAAAATGAATAGATGTTGTAAGACAAAAGATATTAGGAATTAAATTATAAATCGGATTTTTGCATTTAAATTGAAATCTCTGATGAAGCAAAAATGGTTTATAGTTGAGATTTATAAAATATATATTTTATAAATCGAAATAATAGAATTTTAAAAGGAGTTCTATTAATGTTGAAAATAGGGTTATAAAGGAAATCTTATAAGTAATAAGATTTATAATTTGTGAAGTTTTAAAAGAACGATTTTGTAAATAAATGGATTATAAGCATTTAACTTATAATATAGACTTTTGGTATATAATTGAGTTATATAAATTAAGTTGTATTAATAAAGGAGATTTATAAATCGAAGCTTATAAATAGAAATGGAATTTATAGCCATTGTTTATAAATTCGAAATCCATGGAATTTGATAAATTGAAAGTTGAAATTGGTTAAGGAAGCATATTCACGATTTTGGAAAGTGAATATATTATCAAATAAAATGGATATGTTTGGGAAAATGAATATTATAAAATGAAGTTAATCGTTTTAACGATATTTTAAAAATGTATTATAAATCGAATACATAGATTTCAACATTCATTGTTGAAATAGACGTTTTCGAGGAATAAAAAAATGGTGGACTATAAACAGTTGTTATAGTAAATGGTTTCCGAAAGAAAATGTTTAATCTAAATTTCGAATCCCTATACTAGTGATTTTGGGTTGTCGTAATGATGTTTTACGCAACATTCGTTTTGGCCCAAATAAATGTGTTTAAGTGAATGTTTTTCTTAAAGAATGAAATATATACTAAATTTCGATTTAAGTATATTGAATGTTTTCCAAGTGTTGAATATAAATGGATTTGTGAATTACTTATTATTAAATAAGTATGGAAGTGTTTTCCAATATGAAGTGAATATTTTGAGATTTTATCTTTTAAAGATAATGGAAAATGAATATTAGAAATCAATTTGGAAATTGTATATTCATAGATATTTTGGAACTGTAAATTCACTATGGAATTTATAAATGAAAAGGGGAATTTGTTTAAAAATAAACGTTGATTTATTTTTGAAGTGTGGGAATTAATTTACGGATTTGGAACGTAAATATAAAGTAAATCAGTAAGGATTTATTTAATTGGTTTAAATGAACCATGTTGAAATGAAAGTATTTCGCATAAGGAAAATGATTGAAATTTGTTTGCAAAAGTGATAAAGGTGAAAAGTGATTTGAAAATTTGTTTTCAAATGTTGAAGTGTGGAAAATATATATGTCTAGTAAAGATATTTTGGGAAGTAAATAATTTGGGAAATTATTTGGATTTGTGATGTTGAACACGCCTATTGATAGTTAAATAACCGACTATCAATATTTACCTTTAAATAGGTATTTGTTGTGATTTGCTTGAATTTGAATGCCACACTTATTTTTGAATAAGCGCTCACTATTCGGGTTAGCCGGGAAAGGACCTTGGGGTCGTATAACCCATTCTGAATATGTGATACGTCGTAATGGATTGCATTTGATGACCGGTGTTGAAGACCAGATATTTTTGAAAACGGAAGGATTACCGTTGAGTTGCTCTGCATCGGCTGATCTCCGATATAGAGATTTTACCACCCTTAGTGACGGGAAGTCCGGACGTGATTAGCAATTATCCGGAATGCAAGGACTTCTTTGTAAGTGCCTTCGGTTCTGTTCGAGCCCGGAACAGACTTGTATGGATTGTATGTCTGACATTACAAGTTGAGATATAAAGCTGATTTCTTTCAAATATATTTCTGTTGGTGGCGGAGAATTTATTCTCTTAGCTTAACACCCTTCTCTGAGACGTACGAGCTTAGAGGTTATGTAGTTGAAGATTATTAGTGATATACTCCCAATTTGGTAATGTGACATACTGAGTGTTGCTGTGAAATGATCATTGTCTGATCATTTGTGATATGATCATTTGTTTGATCATTTATCTTTATGATCATTACTTTGATCATTTGTTGACCCAAAGCACAGCTTTTGTATAAAGCATGGCTTTGTGGACGACACTTCGTCGGACCTCACACCCCGGAAATGGTCAAAACAGGAAGGATGCGGTAAGGTTATTAGGGGGTAGCGCCCCTTTAGTGTATGTCATTCCTTCTGGATAGAGGTGGTATCATGGTATGGAGCCCAGATATTTAACCTATGTTGTTGTTGCAAATTTTGTGGTCGTTGGAAATCGAGGATCCTCGGATATAGATCGGTAACGATCGGGGAATGACATATTCGTGTCAGTAGTTACCTAGTTTGAAAGGTAACCCGGCCTTGTGTTGGCAGAGAACCGGTTAGGTTCTCGGGACGTCATTCCAGAGGCGTTTCCATGTGGCAATGGGAAGTTCCTTGGCCTGACCATTTGTTGGAAATCCAAAGAAACAATACGAGACTTGTACGGTTTTAGTTGTATAACCTGCCATGGAATGTGGCGGTAACCTGCCATTGAACATGGTAGCTATAGTAGGCATAAGTGCGAAATGCCTATGCTGGCTAAGTTTTATATCTTTACTTTCGAAATGTTTTCTACACTATGCACTAGTAATAATATCAAATGTTTTTTTAAATGCGTATCAAGCATCTTTGACTATCATAAGGAGAAATCTCCTCCGATTCCACGTTTGCATTGTGTATGTGTGCGGGAGGCCTTATGGTAGTCTCATTTTTTTTTTAAAAAAAACATTGCGAATCTATTTTAAAATTATCCTGTACTTTGTTTTATAAATAAACTGTTTTAAGTTCTCACTGCAGTCACATGACTGATTCGGAGTTTATTATTTTCCTTCCTAAACTCTGGGTGCCCACCAATTTCCACACGGGCAGTCAAGAGTAAGGATTATCAGGATATTCTGGAATTCAGGAGTTGCTGGAGGCAAGATGGATGGCATGTCGTATTCACTAGTATAGTATTTCTTTTCCGCTGTTGTTGTTGTACACTCTGATAATGAATGTAATGTGATTTAATGTATAAAATATACAGTTCTTTGTTTTAATGAATATTCATTATCTATTATATGTTGTTCCACTGCGAATTGTGTGATTCTGATGTTGTTCTATTGTTTCTCTCTTCTTCTATCGTTTTCTCTCTTCTTCTACCTCTTTCTTTTTCTTTAAAACCCTAAGGGTTCGTATTTTTGTTCATCTTGAGTTAATCACTGGAGATTAGTGTCTATTCAAGGAGTAGGGATTTGCGGACTATTACAAGTTAACAGAAGCTTTAAGTGTAGGGCCCTCTAGAGTTTTGCTCACATCAACTGTTTCACCCTCTTTTGGGGGAAGAGAGGAGGGGACATCAGTAATTTTGCTTTCTTGAGAGAAGGACCTACTACTGTCCTTTCACTCAATTTTCTTTTAGCAATCATCTTTGATCTAGCAACGACCTGGGTCAGAGCTGAAGCATTGGATTCGGAAGTTGGAAGAACTGGATCTTTTATGTTTGATTTGGCCGAAGAAGCAGTTGCTCAAGTTCAAAAGGATAAGTTAGCAAAGCAGTCTAAAGCGTAACACAAGGCAAATAACAAACGATACATACAAGCTTACCAGGTTGATTTAAACAAAGTGGAGACATACGATAAAAGTTTTTAGGATCACCAAGAGATAGAAAGAACTTGCTCTTAGAAGTGTGTTAGACAAGAGGGAATTGTCTAAGAACTCTTTGATATGTAGGAAGGAGGGAGTGTTTTTGAAGATTGCTTCGCATCAATAGAGTAAGCCTATTCCCAATGCTACCCATAGCAACAGTTAGCAATTTCACGATTCTCTTCTGTAACATCCCTAATTTTGATAACATTATTCAAAAACATTAAATTAGATAAATTAAATAGAATATTGATGATAAGGAGATTAAGATTTGAATAAATTATATATATAGGGCCGTGCTTATTAATAAGATAAATGGGCTTGAAATTGGTTTATTGGTTGAATAAACTACACATGGGCATACTAGTAAATGGCCATTATATGGAATATGGCTATACACTTCTTACCCTTATCCATTCGCATTTCATTTCTCAATTTCACAAACGAAAATAATATTTTTTTAGAGCTGACCCTTAGCAAGGAAGTGCAAAAAAGGAAATTTCAATCAAAAGATAAGATCAAAGCTAGGAAGGATTAACCAACAACAAATCTCAAGTTCCTTATCATATCTAAAGTGAATAATAATCTCATACCGTCTCTATTTTTATTCTATGATTATATGGTTTCGTATTTACGATTTAAATCATTTTTATGATAAAATGGATGATGACGTGCGTAAGTTATATTATGATGATTTATTTTAATTCACACGCATATGAATTTTCATGTTTTTGATGTAAAACCGAGAATCTATGATTTTAGATTGCTATAGAAAATTTTGCTGTTAAGTAAATCATGATTTTATTAGATGGATTTTATTTTTCAGAATATTTCAAGCCATGGAAATTTTATTATAAATTTTTAATGGAAAATATGATATAATTGGGTCTAAAATTTATTTTCAATATTTCAAAAAGAAATTGGGTCTAAAATTTTCATATGTTTGGTTATATGAGAAAATCAAATTTCTGTGATTTTTGGGGATTTTTCCCAGTTGAATTACAAGAGAAATAAATTATTTGAAAAGAAGGGCTTTTCTGCAAATGTCGGTTTTATTTTATGGAAAGATTTTAACATTAGTATCCTTTAACTTGGGTCTTAATAAATGCAATAGTTTTAAATGTAATGTATTTGAAAAGTTTTATGGCAGCCAATCAGTGCTTTACAAATAGGCAAGTTATTAACTAGAAATTACTAAAGTTATTTTATTTCAGCCTTTAAATCAGAAAAAGATGTTCCGCCTTTATTATTAAGTGCCTTTCGACTCCATTGATTCCACCTCATTCCAGTCGAAACCAACATAGTTGAAATCCATGTAGTCGAAACAAATACACTAGATATCACTTAAATGGTATGTAGCAGATTGGAAGGAAGGCGGAAGCCTTGGTGTTGAAATGGTAGCTTCCGATGGGGTTGAAACCTTGCCTTGTTTTCATCAGTTAAAATTCTTTCCTTGTTTTACCTAAAGTTTTCGACACAGTAGAAACATATGCTTTCGAAAAGGTTTTATAAGTAGCATTCGAAGAAGGTTGCCATATTATGTAAGAAGTTAGCTTTTGAAGGAGTACCTTTTTCTTAAAAATCAGATCTTTCGACTGGATTGGTTTCGACCTAGTTGAAACCTAGCCTCTACTCTACCTTTTGACTATATTGACTAGCAATGCTTTCGAAAGGTTATCCTTATTTTACCTTAAACTAAGCCTTTTTCTAATTGTTTTCGAAAAGGTTAAGGATTTCGAAGGTGATGGAATCGAAATGGGGTTTCGACTCTGTCCTTCAAAGTTTTATTTTTAAAGGTTTTGCTTTCGACTAGATGGTTTCGACACCATCAATTTTTCCTTAAGTTAATTTTTATTGGTTTCGATGGAGATATTTTCGTATATAACCATTCTGACTCAAATGTTGTTTATAAAAAATAAACCCAATGCTTTCGATGGTGTACTTTCATTTATTTCGAAGCTCTATATTTTAAAAGTTGATTTGATACCATCAAAAGGTATAATAGGTTTTGAAAGAGAATGTTTACTAAGGGCTTTGAAAGGTATGTATACATGTTTTGAAAAGAAGTCTTTGCTTTCGAAGGAGGCTATCCAGAGGTTTCGAAAGAGATGTTTTTATGGTTTCAAAACATAAACCCAATCTCAGTTTAAAGTAATAACCATGGCATAAATTAAAGAATTGTTTTGAAATGAAGAATTTTTCCTTGATTTAAAATGTTAAAAGGGTTTAATCAAGATATTTATATAAAGAGGATTTCAAGGATAATAAACCAAAAGTGTTGGTGTCATTTTGTTGTTATGTTTCCTTCTTCATAAATTTTTTCACATTGTTATTAACCCGTAATTGTATTTTAGGAAAAGGGGCAGAATAACCAGCTAGGTTGACCCAATAGTGAATATAATTAAAAAATGTTAAAAATCTTAAAAAAGATATTGGCAGAGGCCAATAGGTTTACAGTAAGCCCATAAAAACAATATGATATTGGCAGGGGCCAACAGGTTCATAGTCAGCCCGTGAAAACTATGATTTGATACTAGTCGGGGCCAGTAGGTTTGTAGTTAGCCCATGAAAACTATATTCGGATTGTGATATTGACAGATAGTCAATAGGTTACTAGTTATCCCATGAAAACTAGGATATAAAAAATGATATTGGATTTACCAATAGGTTCTTAGTGATCAGATGGAAACTATATTATTGGATAGTTAGTCCATAAATGTTTAAAAGGTTAATAGTAACCCTTAAAACCATAATAGAGGCAGATATATAGAACAAATGGGGATGTAAAATACAGATTTGATTTACTTGCATATCATCATAATATTTTGAAACACTATGTTTTAACCATTGTGGATGCAGAAGCACAATATATGGTTTTGTAAATGATTTAGGATACTAGTGAAGGGAAAACCGTTCCGCTGAGCGGTGTGGTCTCACTGGATACTTAAGTGGTTTGTGATGGTAAATTATTATTCATACCAGATCTAGGAATCTAGATAAGAAATTTGGGAGTGGAATAAATTTGCAATGCCAGATGTAGGATGGCTGTGTAAGCAAAATATCCTTCGAGGGGATTCTGGATAGTATCACTATCACCGAAAGGAATAGCTTCCTCTCCTATGATTTCAAAGTTGTTCAGAATGGCATTAACTTAATCTTGAGAAGATATCAGAGAATGTCTTGAGACGACTTCAACCATTTTTTGGTAAGATTCTGGTTTTGGAGCTACATCCTTTTTAGGTTACTTGGAAGTCATTTTCAAACCCATGATCCTGTCAAGTGAAACCATTTAATTATATTTAAAAGTTATAATTTGTTTCAGTATTAACACCTTTTGAAGATGTCGAAAATCTATTGCAATAATTCAAGTATCCACCATGATATATAATTCCATATCTTCGAAAGAGTGTTAAAGTTCATTTGAATCATGGAATTCATTGAGCTTTCGATGATATCAAAGGGGTAGGTGTAATAGAAACACCTAAACATACCCTTTGACAATGTCGAAATCTCGGAATTTTTTTACTATTAATAGGTACAACTAACCCTATATTACTAATTTGAATATATATATATATATATATATATATATATATATATTGTTAGAACTATTAACAACATTCCATAATCAAGCCAAACAAACCCTTCAACAATGTCGAAACCCATAGATTTTATTTTACTCAAAAAATATGGATATTGTCGAAACACTATACTGTAACACCCACTATTTTGGACCGTTCAAATCGACAATAATCCACACATGTCAGACTTGAATAGTTCAAAATAACAGATTGTAGTAAAATTTGAGCAAGTAAAATCATCCACAGAATCACAGACACAAGAATATCAGAATACTCGCACCGGAAATAAAATACCAATGTAGTTCATGAAGCTACTATATAAAAAATCTCAAAACATATACAAAATATCATAGTTTAAAAATGGATACAATAGAAGTCTGGATACATAAATCAATAATACAGGGACAGATACCGAATATGGACTAATTGGAAGAAGTAGACGAATAGATAGACAGATAAGCTCCAGCTAAACTCTAGCTCCAGAAAGTGAATCCAAAGCTGTGATTCTTAGGCTGACCCGAGCGTAAAGTAAAATACAAACACTTGAGTCAGGACATACATACTTATACAGTGTAAACCAACTCAAGGGAACTGTAATAGCAATGCACAATAACTTAAAGGATGCTTGGGATCGCCATCCTTTAAGGATAAGTCAAACCATCAATTAAGTAGTAATAAACACTATCCTAGAAATATTCATATTAAAGTAAACAATGCAAATAACAATGTTATTGTGACTAGGTTACCGTAGAGCTGCAGTAACCGCTCACCTCTATCCACACTCTTAAAATCAAAGGTGTGCATCAAATAATCACAAGGAAATCACATGACACACAAAACATCGTTCCCGTGGTTATAAATTTCAAAATGACTTATAATTCCAAATTAAAATCATTCATTTAAACCATAAAAAAGTGAAGTCATTATTCCTTCAAATCAAATATTCAATTCCTAAAAATTTAGCTTTTTCTAAGTTCATTTATTCAGTTAAACACTTAAAATATTGAAATTTCAGCCACAAATAAACTTTGATTTTAACCCTTTAAACATTATAAAAATCATATTTTAACACTCAAAATTTTCATTAAAATACCTTTAACTTATGATTTTTATAAAGTAAATTTCCTATAAATAAAATCAAATTTTCAATAATTCACTTAATAAATTCAAGTGTACAATTTCCTATTCTTCACATTTTAACAAATTTCTTAACACTTAAATTTTTATTACTATGTTCCAATTATAACTTAATTTCCATTTTATTTATATAACTTAAATTCCATTTTTAATTTCTTAACCTAGCCTTTAGTTTCAAACCAAATTTCACATTTCCAAGTTAAATTAAATTCCAAAATTTCCATTTAACTATCCACTGATTTAACATTTTAAACTAATTACCTAAATTCAAAATACACTATAAGTTGCTTTACTTTTTTTTACAAACAACTTGATATTTTCTTTTACTTTATATTTATCCAATTCATACATCAATTATATTAATTACCAAGTTCATCATATAATTCCATTTTTACTTAAATTTCCATTATTAAGTTAAATTAAACTTTCACACTACAACTCAACCATCTATTAACTTATACCATTTATCCTATTAGAAAATCACTGCTTAACCATTTTAAATGCAATATAAGTCAAATTTCACATTTTTATTTTTCTCTTTCATTTACAATACATGAAATTTATAAGAAATCATATTTTGAAATCAACCACAGGTCCGGATACTATTTTACACCTAAATCAAGTGATACGGAAATTATCATTTATATCTGAAATCAGTAAAATTTTCGGGTTTTGATTATTTCAAACCCACAATCCCAAGACAAATACAAATAAATAGAAATCACTCAGGCCTATCATTTCAGCCTACAATGATTTTTCCCTATTCTAATGTCCGTTCGGGTATGTATCATTTCAACCCATAGTGATTTCTATACTATTAGGGAACATGCAGTGATGATCAAAATAAACTGAATAGTAACAACATATAGCAGTATCAGATGATATGACAGATAAATAAGCAGGATTAAAATTATATAATTTATAACACAGGTAGGTAAAACATGATAATAAAATCTACAGATTCACATGGTGTCAATTTACTAATTATATAAGTACATATTTCATGTGTGAATTACTCACCTTTTATGCTGGAGTTTGCAAAACAAAAACACGAATGAATTCCAGAAGGCATGATGACATGACAAAAGATTCAAGTGGAAGATAACCAAGCTAATGATCTTGTCACAACCCATAAATAAAACCAAATATAAATATAAATTCAATACACTTTCAATTTGAAACAACTTTGAAATTAAAGCAAATTGAACACAATAGTTTTTGCCATGCTTTCAACATCTACTTGCTCGGCCTAAGGGGTGAATATAGACGGGTTTGGTGTGGTTTTGGATCAGGTTTGAGTCTATGGAGGCATGGCTACATGTGCTAGAAGTGGCAAAGGAGTCACAACACATGAATGTGAGGAGACAAGGCAACATAGTGGAGTTTTTTGTCAAATTTTGGGCTCGGCTACATGGTCCTAGGGCCCGGCCGTGACATGTTTCAGATCTAGATAGAGGTAAGGATGAGGGTAAATGGTTATGTCATGGTGGTGGTGGAGCATGGGGAGGTGGCCAAGGCAATCCAAGGTGATGGTGATGAAGACTAGGCTCGGTTAGGCATGTTATAAGGAGTTTGCAACATTTTTATGGAGTTTTTGGTCATGGGGAAGGTATGGCCATATCTAGACAAAGGAAGAGGATGTGATTGATGGTTGATGATGATGATGAGGAGGTGGTGGCCAAGGCACTAGAGTGGAGAGCATGCAAATATGTGAAGAAATCATGGCCAAAACGAGGCACAAGGAAGAAGAAAAAAAGAAAATGAATGTATATGTGTGTATATATATATATGTATGTATGTATATATACAGCCATTACGTACAGAAGAGCAAGCTTTACACAAGAAGATGATCAAATGAGATGCGGCACAGAAATTTGTACGTGTATTTGTATTTAACAGAGAAGTTTCACGTTGATTTAGAGGGAAGAACGGCAGCTGGGAAACAAATAATTGAAATGTTAGAGAAATTTTAAGGATTTTATTCCTATTAAATCAAGAGAAGCAAATGGAAAAGTGGAATGAGATGAAATGTTATACGTGAATTGCAAGGCAAATATGCGGCTGTTGATTTGAATCGCTAAAGTATGGAATCAAAGGGGTGTGCATTATAAAGGCAATAAATAAATTGAAACGTGTGCCCAAAATAAATAACAAAGTGACGTATTTTATATTTATTTGTTTCCTATTTATTCAATAAAAGATATGCTAAATAATAATTCAGTAAATAATGTACCGTATAAATAAATATTAGAGAAATAAACAAGAAACAGATATAAAACGTATAATTTAATTGCTATTTACAACTTTTTTTATTACTCAACTTAAAAAAATTGATTTGTTACATATCCATTTGATTTGTTACATATCCATTTGATTTGTTTATTACTTAACTAAGAAAACGGATGTAGAACATATACAATAAAACGTATAGATTAGTTGCTTTTTGCAACATTGTTTATTACTTAATTCACAAAGTATATATCCAAATTAAATGGGAAAATGGAACAAATGTTGTAATTATATACAATTTAAATAAAGATTGGAAGTTAGAATTTAAATTTTAAAGTTTCAATTAGAGTCAACATTTAACCCAAAATCTAAAATTCCAGAAATTGTTCTTATTAAATAAAATTGTGCAAATGATTTATAACCAATTCAGGAAACTTCAAAAATTCAAACTTTCAAAGAATTAAACACCAAAGTTTTTTTAAAATAAAATGAATAAAAATATTTATTAAAATTTTGGGCTATTACATAAAATATATGCATAACATATCATGTTACACAAATTAGAACATGATTTTACAAACAAAGATATTATTTATATAAATTTAAAATAAACAAATTTGTTAAATAAAACAATTTACACACAATATTGTAAAAAGCATAACTTTCATAATATTAGTCCGATTTCAACGAAACGAAAAGCCATTTTCTTGAAATTAAATCTATTTTCATAATAAAAGATAAAATTAAAAAATTAAATTTTAAATTTAAAAGTCAAAGTTTGACCATTTGACCAAAATCCATTTTTTTGGAAAATATTATATTTATTCATGTTTGGAATTATAATTCACATAGAAAACAAAATTTATATTTAAAATAACAAAATTTATCCATTTTAATAAATAAAATAAAGTTTTTAAATCAGGAATTTCAGTTAAAATAATTAGAATAAAAATTCAAAATAATCACAAAATACAGGATTGTTACATATACTCTTAAAGACTTAGAACCAAGTGATTTTAAATATATGATGTTTATTACTGTTCTGTGATGTGCTTTACATATAGTTATTGTATTTTGTTCTGATAGATCCATTAGCCACCTATAATTTTGGATTAAGCATTTACTATGTATGTCGATCCATTGAGATAGAAAAGAAAAATCATAATGCATTTATCGACGTATTCAGTAGATGTTTAAGACAAAGTTATAGATGGTCGCCCTTAACCAGCCCTATTCTCCGCTTTAGTAGACGGAATCACTCGTTAATTCTCTTTACTAAAGTGGGTCTTGGGGTGGGGCGTTACATACAAATGACAGAGCCAATGTTTTGATAGTGTTTATATTGGGAAAATGATAGTTATATTCATATTGACTGTAGTGAGTGTCGAATGAGTTGAAAGGGGGAGGTAGAGTTTCGAGAGCGTACAAACAACTAAGCTTGTCTTAATTTGGGAGGTTTCAATCAAACCAAAAGATTTGATAAGGTTTTCAGCTTTAATAAAAATGTACTATTATTAATTCAGTTGATAATAGGAGGTATAAATTTCTAACTTTTAACAACTTCTGGAGTAAATCAAAATCGAGTATGATTTACTCGAAATAAGGTCCAATGACAAATTAAATCCACTTTTATATATACATTAAGTTTCGGATCCTTTTAAAAAAAGGTTTGGGCCATCAAAAATATATACCGTATAGCCATTAAATTGAACCCTTCAAGATGACTTCTTTGAAAGGAGTTGGAATAGGTAGAAACATATTTCTGCTTTCGAAGAAATTTATCTCTAGCCAACCACATCAACACCTTCGAAAGAGTCCACTTAAAGGTAAGTACTTGACGTCCTTTCGACCCCCTCAAAAGAGGTTGAAAAATTAAAGTGGAGTTAACCAACTCAACCCCTTCGAAAGGGTTGAAAAGTTAAGCTATAGTACTGATTTTTAATTTACACAACTTACCCTTCTCTATGCCATTAGAAATGAATATTCTACGTGATTCAGTTTTAATCCCACGTTTTTTAGATGATAACAATTATATTGATTCAAATATAAATTTACATTCAATGACAATGAAAACCCTAAATTTAAATTCGAGCCATAATTGATTCCGTAGATTAAAAAAGAGTCTTTCCAAAAAGGTTAGAATTGAGCATAATAGAATTCTAGCTTAGGGACGACAACAACAATGGAAAAAAGCCCTAAATCTAATGAATTCAAATTCAAACCCAAAATCGACACCATAAATTGAACGAAATAAGCATACGAATGAACTTAAGGATAATTTCATGCGAGCATGAAACTCGAATCATTTTCAAAAATTCGAAAAGTAATACAAATTCGAACCTAAAGAATCTAAAATTGTTAAACATAATAAATCAGTTTGAAATACAAAACAATGGATGCATACCTCGAATTCAAACTTGCATTTTTTAAATTAGGGATTTAATAAGAAACTGAGATTTCTATTTCCTACTTTGAGTTTTTAATTACAAGTAAATGATGAAAAAGAGGGAGAAGGAAGCATGGTTTGTAAGAAAGGCAAAGGTAAAGGACAAACCATTCAAACAAATTTAAATGAACAACTAGGATCTATGTAAGTGTATGAAAAGGCGGGAAACTTTATGGTAAAAAAAGAAAGGTGTCGAAATAGTTGAATTAAAAAGTCAAGAGCATCCCTCAGCTAGGGGGGCAAATGTTATCATCAGAAATCATATTGACTTTATCGAAACCTTGAAGAATATAAAAGAAGGATTTACAAAGAGAGATAACAATAACAGCGCCTTTCGAAAGAGTCGAAGGGATGCATCAGCAAAATGTTGGATAAGCAATGGAATTTCAAAGAAGTTGAAAGGAGAAAAAGTTGTCCTTCTAATTCAGTTAATTCCTTTCGAAACATATGGTTTTGCATGCTAAAAGAGGGTTTCGAATGAGTTGAGGAACGTCTTTCGAAGGCAACATATTACAAGCTTTCATATATGTGCAAAACCTTTTGAAATAGCGGGGTTTGCCATTGGATTAGCCTTTTGAATGGGTTGAAACCGTCCACAATTACTAAAAAGCTTACTTAAGTTTAATAAAGCATTTTTATTCATTAGAGGATGGGGTTCCACATCAGTAAAAAAGTATGCCTTCGAAAGTTACCTTCTGCATTTAAACCGTCTACTATGTTCCAACTCCTTTGAAGCCCCAAAGATTCACCTATCAAAATAATCGATAGCCTATATCCTTTCCTACTTGCAATAGCTCATCAACAACAAAGTGGAGAGCGCATCTACACTTTTCGACGAACTCGAAAGCACTTAAATTCCATTTAAATGCAAAGTAGAAGGGTGCGATGATTTTAATAGCAACGTAAGTTCTTTAAGGCAGCTTTTCGACTAAGTTGAAAGGACTGATTCGAAAGGGGCCAACCCGTGCCTATAAATAAGACCTTAGGGGTATTGTTTTAGAGATACGATTTCATTCACTCAATAATTTTTTTTCTTGAATTTGTAAACCCTAATTATAAAATAAAATCAGGGATTTTTCTATTTTGTATTACTTAAGCTTCTTGTAATAAAAAATTATATTATCAAAGCAAGTATATGGAATTTCTGGATGTATTAGCCGATCTAATGCTTCGATGTGATTATGGTTATGGATTGCTTGTATTAATGTTGATCAAAAGGCTACCCTTCGAAGGAGTCGAAACCCATTAATTCAGTTAAAACTCTCAGATCATTAGTTACTAATCTCAAATCACCTAGACCACTTCGAAAGGAGGTTTTGGTAGGATCCTATGCCAATTCAACTAGATCGAAAGGTATTTTTAGAAGAGATTCAGGTGTCTCGATCGTTTCGAAAAATTGTTTAAAAGACGCTTCAATTGCCGCAACCTTTTTGAAAGGTGAACTTAAGGAAGATCTAAATCACGTAAATTGTATGAATAAAGGAATTCGAAAGGTTTAAACTATTTAATATTTTTGTAAGGTAATTTCGAAGGGATCACTTACACTTTGAACTTTTCTTTGGGGTGTTGACAAGTTTTCTTGTTAACAATTAGATTCATTGAACTCCTGAAGGCAAGTGCTTTAAATCTATACCAATTTGGTGAAGTGCGACAATCATTGATGGATGTCGATGTTGTGGCCAAAACTAAGGTTTCACCTAGTCAGAGCTAGAGGTGACATTAGGCAAATTGGAGGATAGCGTTGAGTTTCTAAGGAGGAGGCAAGCTTGCAATGTCAAAATGGAGAGGTGCGGTTGTAACGATCCCCGTTTTTACCCAAGTTTAAATATGTAATTAATATTAAATTTTGGTTTAAATTGTGAATTAATTTGAATTTTTCCAAATTAAATAAAACATTTGTTTGTTTATTCATATATATATATATGTATATAACATTGAATATAAATAGAATCTTGGTTTGAAATTCAATGATAAATATCTTATCGATAAATTAGATTTAAAGAAAACTTTATATTTGAAACTAAAATATAATATATGATTGCTTATTAATGAGTAATTAGAATTAAAATCATTTTCAAGAATGGATAAAAGCTTTAAAATACACACATACACATATCTTTTAAAATTAAATAAGATTTATAAAAGGTTTAATGTTCTTTCTTTTGAAATTTTACTTGTAATAAATAGTTTGTATATTTAAGGAACATCATTAATATATATAATATATATATATAAACATAATATATATATATATAATTAAAATATATAAAAACATAATACATATTACATAATTTCTTAAAACATAAGTACTTAATTTAAAATAAGGACTAAAACATAAATTTGATACTTTTAAACATTTGTAATAAGATTATATAAATATCTATAAAAGGAAAAGTAATTATTAAAATTGAAAATAGAATATATATATATATATAACTAAATATAAACTAATATATATATATATATTATATAAATTCTTATTAATATATGTAATTTACAAATGTAAGCACACTATAATGTAAAAAGACATGTAAAAGTAAATTAAAATATGAGATTAACAAGTGTAGGCTTATAAAGATACAAATAATACAAGTATCACATATCTTTAAATTTTCCTTTTATTTTAAATTTAATAATAAAAAGGAAATCAAAGTTATAAATATCACTAACCTCTTCATTTCTCATTTTGTTCAAAACTAAATAAAATTCAAAGCAAAAAAAACAAGACTTGTGAAAAACTTAAATCAGTAAAGATATAATCAAATACAAACTTGAGATAGGAAATTCAAGTTCAAATGCAAGAATTCAAATCAAACTCATATCAAAAACCTTAAAGACAATTTTTCAAACTAGATTCAAATTTTAAATACCTGTTTTCAACTTCAACCTGAAGTTAAAGATTCAACTCAAACAAAACCTGATGCAAATCAAAAGCAAAGATCAAACCTCAAAAACCAAGTCCTGATCAAAATTTCAAGTTTCCAGGTTTTAAAAAAACTTCTCTGTTCTTCTATGACAGGTGAGTGAACTACCCATATAAAATATGGAAGCTATTATATCTTGTTTATATGTGATTGATGCTTGAGAATTTGCTGTGAAAAGTCGGTATAGATGAAATTTTGCTTCCATGTCTGTATACATATAGGATTTGAGTGTGCATGCTTTTGTTCTAGATTTCAGGTTTAAAACCTGTTCAAAATTCAAGATCTCATCCCACAATTCTTTTAGGCTTGGATGCTTAAATAAATTATGGTCGAATTAGTAAGATATTAATTATAAAAATAGTTTCAAGAGAAATCATTTGTGAATATTTGGGAAAAATGAAATATACAGTAAGAATTAAACATTCTTAAAAATTCAACTACCATGATTTCTTGATTCAATTATATAGTGTTGTTTGAAATTGAAAACTATGATTTTAATGATAAAATCAGCATTTTTAAGATGGTAGTTTGAGAGAAATGACGGGATGATCAGAATTTGGATTTTATACGATTTCTGGTGATCGGCAAAGTAATATGTTTCGGAATTTTTGCTGAAGCATGTTAGAGGGTGAGGAACCTAAGAAAAATTAAACGGAGAATTTCCAATCATCAGGATGACGACACAGTGATTTTGTAGGGTTTTAGCAGCTGTTTTGGTCGAGGATGTTAATGAATCGAATTCGCCATCGATGGTGGATCGGAAAGGACCGGTCTAGGGGGATCGAAGCGTAGTCGTGTGATGTGTCTCTGGAAGGATCAGCATGGATTCTGGTGAGCTAGATCGACGGGGCAAAGAGGATTTTGTCGGAAGGCTTGGGTTCCAGTTTGAGTTGAGATGCTCGATTTCGATTCCTTGTTGTATTGGATAAACTGGGTGTTCGTGATGGACGAGGACATGTTCGTTGTCGTGCCGGAGGTCTCAGCGATGGTCAAAAGTCGATTAGGTGATCGTACACATGCACCTGTGCACATGGGTATCTGTTTGTTTGTGAGGTTGTAGAAGAAGAAGAGTGCTCGGGATCGAGCAAGGGAAAACGCGGGTTTGACTCGAAGCAAAAGAAGGAAGGGAGAAACCCGAAGTAAGGCTCGAGTAAAACAAGTATTCGCCTTGGGTTTATAATTTACAGGTTTACAATTTTAAAATTAAACATGTTTTCCATTTGAACAAGTTTTAAAACTTTTTCTTGGTTTATGCTTGTATGATAATAAATGTCTATTTTTAGTTTTGAATAAATTAGAGGTTTTAAAAAAAATTAATTAATCAAGTGAAGTGTTTTAATCCTTTTTTTAAATAAATATAATAGTATAATTAAGAATTTAGTTAAGAAGATTAAATTTTTTAATTTACTTAAAGGCTTTAATTTAAATTAAGTGATAATGACAATTTATCTCAAAGGTTATTTAAAATAAGATTTAAATGATGATTTTGAAATTAATTAAGATAAATGGGTTATCTTAAGATTAAAGGATCGTCGATTTGAAATTTAATGATAATTACTTAATTAAAGGATGAATGAGTATTAATTAAGGATTAATTAACTTGTGATGAGTTAAGTAATTAATGATGAGTAATTACATTAAGTAGTTTTACTTAATTAATTTTATTAAGTAATCATCCTTTTTTTTTGCCAAAAAAAGGATGATTACTTAATAAAATTAATTAAGTAAAACTACTTAATGTAATTAATAAAAGATTATTACTTAATATAATTAATGGATAATTACTTTGTGTAATTACATTAAAGGATAATTAATTAATTAAGGTTAATTAATGTAAGTAATTAAGAGTAATTAATTACTTACTTAATAAAAAGTACTTAAGGATAATTAATGATTAATTATAGATTAATCTAGTGGTTAAAGGATAATTACTCAATGTAATTAATTTATAATTTTTAATATAAGTGATTAGGGATAACCACTATTAATTAAGGATAATTCATTAAGGATAATTAATTAAGGGTTAATTGATTTCATTATAGATAATTACTTAAAGAATAATTAAATTATTATAGGTTAATTATTTAATGATTAATGGTTGATTTATTTATTAATTAAGGTTGATTAATTAATGATTAATTAATTTATTAATTAAAGGTTAATTAATAAATGATTAAAGGATAATTAATTAAATGGTTTGTAAGTAATTAATATTAATTAACCAGAGTTAGTAATTCATTCATAAGTTAATTATAATCAGATAGTTAATTAATTTTACTTATGGATGGTTGAATTCTATTGAATGCTTTGAATTGTTTGATATCCCTGATATGTGATAATTCTGTGATGTGAATGAGTTGTGAATTGTGATTTATTTATCTGTGATGAATTTACATATATACATATCTATG
The DNA here is from genome assembly GCA_030765085.1 of Allium cepa. Taxonomy (NCBI): domain Eukaryota; kingdom Viridiplantae; phylum Streptophyta; class Magnoliopsida; order Asparagales; family Amaryllidaceae; genus Allium; species Allium cepa. The sequence goes on along the minus strand of CM060941.1, from coordinate 670,610,801 downwards.
AATCTGTGAATGAAGATAAGTGTTATAGGATTATACAGCTTATCAATTTTGTTGTGCTTGAATTGGTGATGGTTGTGATATTGTATTGTTGTGTGGAAAGCCCCTGGACTAGACCACACACACACAAATATTATTTTATTCAAACGGTGAAATGTTTAAAAGTTGAACTTTGAATCCAAAATAGTTCAGAAATGATTTGGGTTAAACTTTTGAAAAGAAAGTTTTTGGAATTAAAATTATTTGAATACAATATAGTTTATTAAAGTTTGAAATTGAAATTATTTTTGGAAATTATGTTTTGAAAGGGTTATACAAGTTATATAATATATATATGGATTTTTAAACCATCTTTAAAGTATTTTAAATGTATTATTTGGGAATTTAAATTTAACCCAAGTTTATACTTTAAGGGCTATAACTTGAGCATATTGAATCGGATTTTACTGAAACGAAAGCATTTGTTTTCAAATGGTAACTGAAACATCCCAATTTTTATAAAAAAATAAAATTATTAATTAATATAGATTTTGAAATAAAATTGAAATTAATTTGAAAATTTCAAAACAAATAAAATAAGTATTAATTTGTATATACAGAAATAAGATTGTAATTGCATTAGAGATTAAAATTTAAAATAATAAATGTTTTAAAATTATTTGAATTTAAAATATATATGTATATATATGAGTAGATTTGAATTTAACTTTGAATTTGAATTTGAATTTAAAAATTTAAATAAATGTTTTAGTAAAATAACTTAGATTTAAAATAATATATATATATATATATATATGCGTCTTTTATTTAATATGTAATTAGTTTTGAACCATTTTCTTTTAAATTGTATATATTTAAATAAATTAGAATATATTTTTAAAAATAGGAAATATAATTATGAAAATAAAACAGTTTAACAAGTGTAATCCATGAAGCAAGGAAATCAACAGGTGTCATTTTCTTTGTTTTTATTGTTTAAAATTAAATAAAAATGAGAAACAAGGTTATAAACACAACATCCCCCTCTTTATCATCTCTGTTATTCATTTTTAAAGGAAACAAAAGTCTGTACAAAATCTGAAACTAGAAAATCATCAAAGTAAATTTAAAAACAAATCAAGCAAACTATTTCAAAAACCTAGAAAAAATTCAAAATCAAACGTGGAACTCAACGAAAACAGTAAAACAAATTCAAGATTAGAAGCAGCAATGCTCAACTACAAAATTCTTCAACCTGAGCAAGTTCAAGCAAGTAAAGATTAAGCAAATTCAATATAAATTCGACTCAGCAAATCAAAGATTTCAAGATCTAGCCAAGATTTCAACTTTAAATCAACTTCTAGGATTTTAAAAGCTTTCTATTTCAAATACCCAGATGAGTAAACCTTTGTGAAATCTAGATTTTTGAATGTTGTTCGGAATCATGCCTAAAGTGAAGTTGAAATTTATTTGCATGTGTACAATTCTATGTGTATTTGTATATGAATGTGCCTATGCATGTCTGAGAACAGACATATGTCCCATTCTAAATATAACAGGTTTCAAACCTGTAGAAAAATCAAAATGCTCCCTATATGATCCTTTTTAGGGTTCAAGGTTCAAACAAAATATGAGTGCAAAATCATGTTTTATCCTTTTAAAAATAATTTCAAGGATAGTTAATTTAAGTATTTTCTGGAAAATTAAGGATTGCAGGAAAACTCAATAAATGCTGAAAATTTAAACTTCATGATTTTTGATTTCAAGTATATTATCTTAAATGTTTTCATAAATTGTGATTTTTAAAGAAGGAATCATGATTTTTAAGTACACAATCACTGATAAAATAGAGGATGAACGAATTTGGGGTTAATGTCAAATTCTGGTGATCGGCGACGTGATGGGACTCCTGATCGAGGTTGAAGCTTGCATGGTGGTGGGGGATCATCAGAAAAATACCAGATGAATTTGTAATCCATCATGGCATCGAGACAGTGGTGATGTAGGGTTTTGAGCTCATGTTTGGTCAAGGTTGAAATTCTTACAGCTATATCGTCGTCAGAGCACCGGATTAGATCGCTCCAGTGGGAAACGTTGCGTCAGGGTCGGCGCGGCTCTGGACGTGATTACGTGACCTTTGATGGTCGAAGGTGGAAGCATGTGGTGGTTTTGTGAGTGTCGGTTTTTTTCTAGGTTTGGTGAGATAACTCGATCGCGAGTTCACCATCGTTCAGGGTTTTTGGGTGTCTTGGTGATGTGGGGTGGTTGTCTTTCGCTTGCCAAGGGTCGTTGCATCGATCAGAGATGATCGGACTACCTGTACACGTGCACATGTGTTAAATGGTGTCACTAATATTGAGTTTTGGAAGAAGGAAGTAATCTCGAAGTCAACCTCGGGGAAACTACATGCTAGCTCGAAGTTTGGTTTGGGTGATTTTGTATATACACTAGGTTTTCTAAAACTTAAACAAAAATTTAAGTTGAAAAGAGCATACGGGTTGTTTGGGGGAAAATTCGATGTAAATAGGCTTTTTCTCGGGAATCTTTCGGGGAAGTCTCGGGTGTAACATAAAAAAAGGTCTTAACTTTAAAACCAGACTTAAATTTTAAAACATTTTCACTACAAGAAAAATACCCTATGACAACGCCCTTTTTACAATGGGCATTGGTTGCCCATTGTAATAGAAGGCTATTACAACAGTCCATTCAGGCCCATTGTAAAAGATGCCATATACAACCCCTTTTTACAACGGCCATTGGTTGCCTGTTGTAATAGAAGGCTATTACAATGGTCCATTCAGGCCCGCTGTAATAGATTCCAACTTTACAACGGTCACAGATTGCCCGTTGTAAGAGGTGCCAAATTACAACGGTCACAAATTACCCTATTTACAACGGGCGCAAAGTGTTTATTAAAAAATAGGCTGGACCTTTTTTTCATTTCTCTACTTTGCTCGTTCCTCTTTGCTCGAAATTAGGGCTTGGGGAAAAATTGAAGCTGCCGTCTTTAATTGCTCGATGATTTACGTGCTTCCTTTGTCGCTCGAGGCCCTCTTCTTTTAGCACACGGCTTCTCCAATTTGACTCGGCGTCGTCAAGGCGGGGAAGCAGATCGGGTTCTGGTTTGGGGGAGAGGCTTGTTTTTGGCGGGGAGATGAAAGGTAGAAGATGTAGACATGATTTGAAGGATGATTTTTACAATGATATTTTTACATTGAAAGTGTCAGCAACTAATGGGTTATGCAAAATGGATAAGCATTTGATATTTTTACAGTTCTGCTAAATTGACAAGAAAAAGGTAAGAAGAAGAAAAAAGGTTGGAATGTAATTTGGATAAGTAGAGGTATCCATTGATTTTATTTATTTATTTATTTATTTATTTCTTTTGCACAAGATTGAGCATCCTAATTCTGAATGCAGTACTTGTATTTTTGTTTTGATCAATAACTGAACGATAAAGCTTTATGCAATATCATTAGATGCATATTAAATGGATGTTATGTTGGTTATTTCAGATTTTTTGGGTATATGACAAGGAAGGCTAAATGTTGAGCTATATTTTTAACTAACATTTGATGCATCAATGAGGAATGGACATACGATTTTGACATATAAATGAAGTCATCTAAAGCATCTACTCCGCGCCACAGCCAGAGACCCCCATCAAAAAGATCTTTATGGATAATTGTCTTGATTTGCTTAATTTGTGTTTCACTGATTGGGGTGTATGTTAACCCACCACAAAGACTTTCAGCTTGCTACTTCCTGATATCCAGTGTTTGTAGTCGAATTGAGGTTTGGCATCCTCCTGAACCAGTCAAAGAATACACTGATGGTGAGCTTGCTGCTCGTGTTGTTGCTAAAGAGATTCTATCTATGCTGACTTTCCAGACGAAGAATCCTAAAATTGCTTTCATGTTCTTGACACCTGGTTCATTGCCCTTTGAAAAACCATGGGAGAAATTCTTCATGGTACTATAAAAATATATTACGATGACATGTTATATTATGTATGAATTTGTTGTTATTATCACTGATGTAGTGGCAGAAAAATATATTTTTGGGTCCATTTTTTTGGTTGAAGATCATATATTTCTTTTAAAGCTTATCATGCAAGTTCAGAGTGTTTCTTGTTGCATCCATAGCAGTCGTTTTCAGTTATAAGGCATGACAAGGATAAGTTTCCATACTTATACATATCGACACTCTGAAATGTTTGAGACCAGAAGCATTTACCTATAAAGCGACAAGGTGATTGCACCTTTTCAGCTTCAATTTCTTTAATTCGTTGTCTTTTAACAACCATAAAATTCTTTTTATTTTTCTTCCATTCAATTTCTTTTAGAGCTACACTAAGCTCGTGCACCTTATGGATTGTGAGTTCATACACTCTTCATGATAGGTCATACACGCTTCATGATAGGTTGATATAATTACTTTAATCAATTTATATATTTTTAAACCTGTGCCAAGTTTCAACCAATCGAGAAGAGTGTATCTCCTCTCATTCCTTAAAAGTTTTGCTAGCATTCTTTATTTCTTTTATATCCCAATTAGCGGGTTTATGTCAAAATATGTTGTCATCCTGATAAACAAAAAAGAAACATAATCCAAAAGCCATCATGAATTATTAGTCAATGTTATCATCTACCTAACGGGAACATGTTTGCATTTCTCTTACATAATTTAGTTTTGATGTGGATAAGTCTTTTAATAGATTTCCATAAGAATGTAATGTATACTTCCATAAGAATTTAGTCTTTTAATGCATACTTCAATAAAAATTAAGTCTTTTTGATGTTGGTAAGCTTCTACCAATAGGGAAGAGTGTATCTTCTCTCACACATCTTTTTTCTATGTTTTTGATTTTATTTTTAGGTTATTAATATAAAAATAAATGCAGAATGTAACGCTATCAGTTTATCATGAATATATACTTGTATACTTACTCTATCATCTAATTGCTCATTGGCATTTATATTCCTACTAAATTCCTCAAATCAGTTTGACGAGGTAGAGTTTCAGCAAACTGTCAATGAAGCATTGCAAAGAATAGGGTAAAAATAGTTGTACAGACATCTCTCTTGTTGGCTTGATTAGTTTTATGTTATTGCTTAGGTTTTATATCTCCATGTTCTATAATGTGAAATATTTAATATAATAATTAGATATGAAATATAGCAATGTATATACTATTTAACTTGTGCAAAATAAAATGTTTGAAACTCAAAACTTTACCTCATTGAGGGATATGGATTACTAAAACACACGCTTTATTTAATTTTACCCACATGCAGGTATCATGGGGAAAAATATCAATGGTAGATGCAGAGAGAAAACTTTTGGCAAATGCTCTTGAAAACATTGATAATGAACATTTTATATTATTGTCTGACATGTGATTATTCTTAACTGCATCACCTGCTTATTTATTGCTACTTTAATTTGATCTTTACCCTAACAGTTTTTCATCGTCTTTGCTTACAGTTGTGTGCCACTGCATAATTTTGACTATGTGTATAGCTACCTTATGGAAACAAATATTAGCTTCATTGATAGGTAAATTGCAGCAATTCAATATTCTATACTAAAATGAGTATCAGTGATGTTTCTTTGAACCGGTTGCATTGTTTATCAGTTTTTTGGATCCTGGTCCACATGGTAGTTGTAGGTATTCAGAGCATATGTTACCTGAGATTGAGGAAAAAGATTGGAGGAAAGGTGCATAGGTATGCATCATCGTTCTTGTTTGGATCTCAAAATATTACTTCTCCGAAACTATGATGTGCTTGAAGTATTCTTTAATTTTCATAATAAAGAGAACTTCTTAGGTTACTGATTTACTAAAGCACGGTAATATAAAGTAAGTACGTTGTTAGCGACCAACTGACTGGATTTTTTTTCTTTCTTTTTTTGGGTTTTGTGTGTGTGTGTGTGTGTGTGTGTGTAGATCTCATTATTGGTAAGGAAGTAAATTGAAATTTGGTATAAGGTAGAATTGATGATTGCTGAGATGGATCCATAGCGAACGTTCTGATTTTGTAATGTGAATTTTTTATATTTTGAGTTCTATGTATTTTTGGGGTTTGATTTAAATAAATTAGTTTCTTGATTGATTTTATTATTGTATTATTTTTTGGTGGTAACTTCAGAGAAATTTAAAAAGTACAGATGTAATAACAGTCTTTAACATGGCATGCACTAATAAGCAGTATAACTGTCACGAAGGACTTTCATTATTTACCCAATAGAACACTTCCACTTGCAACCTAATTTATGTTAGTAGATATTGCTGGTTTGCTGAATGTGAAATGCTTTCCACTTATATATGGTTTAGTCTGCTATATTTGATGTAATTTTTGTTTCCTTTCTGTAGGTTCTTTGGCCAGAAAGTGGATGGAAACCGGTTCCTCTTGTTGATATAATTGAAGGTCCATCTGTGAAAAAGCATATCAAAAAGCTTTATTTAGGTTGCATCCTGATAAACTACAACAGAAGGGAGCAACAAAATATCAAAAGTACACTGTAGAAAAGATTTTTGACATGGCAAAATGTTCAGTCAGCAAGTCAGGAAGGTTCTCCAAAACGCAAAGGTGTGGCTGAAAATCATGGCAAAAGGGCCAGAGGGAAAGATGATGGAAATAGCAATATACTCGACCAAATAAAATCCAGTGAATCAAAATCAGATGAGCAACCAAAGACAACCCAAGATAGTATTTTAGCTGATGACCCAGTTCCGGTAAGTTAAATAAAGAACTTAAAAATTATTCAGCCAATTTAGTGAATCTGATTGTTATAGTATAAATCTAATCAGTTAACCTGAATATTGTACAAAATGACGTAAAGTTTCATGTATTGGTTATTTTCCTCAAAAATTTGCCCATTGCTAGGTATACCAAAATTTAGGAATGGCCAAGGAAGCAAACTTTAACTCCAGTTCTGATGTTGAAATGATATATGATTTCGTTGATGTGTAGGAGTCACCATACCCAGGTAGATCTTTTGTAGGCATACCAAAATTCAAGAGTGTTTCTCCTTTCATAGGAGGTTTCCCGGCTACGTGATTAAACTGCTTCACGGAAAGTCCCACTGCAAATTTGCCACTGTAAAAGTCGGTGAAATCAATTTTATGAATAATATAATTATCCATCAAAGCTTTGAAAATTGTTCTAGTTTGATTGTCATTACTCAGTTGGTTGGTACAAAAGTGAATGATAACAGAATTCCATGAATAATAGCCCATCGCCATTGTTGTTTATTTTGATGTAGTGTTTAGCAATGTTTTCCGCAATGCGACTAAAATTGGATTCACCAACCACCTGAATTTTTTTCAAATATTTAAACATTAATGTTAACAAACAATAACTGGTTATTTTATGGTCTGCATACTTGCCTTCAAACCAATCCTCAAAATGATATCTTGATGTTGCAAAGGAATCATGTTCACACTTATCAATATTTTTGGTGCCATTTCCTCTTTAACCTAAAATTAACAGTGATTAAGAAATCCAAGCGTAAAATAATCGGGAAAATAACTTAATTTAAAAATAGTATGTAATCTCTTTAGGCAATCTCTCGAATGACATTTCAATATACACAATACAAAAATTCCTATCCATCGTCGTAGCATTTGGATCAGTATAAACCTTCCAAATCTCCATAAATGGCAAGCTAATATCATTCTGATTCTTCAACCGCTTATTCACATTGCTCGGGATTTCAAGAGCCTAAAAAAGTACGATTTAGTATCTTTGCCCTATATGCACACACTTTTGATCTTTATATGTTGGTATATCAGTACCATCTTAGATACTTGAGATCGAGTGATGTCCTCGTGACTATGACATCAAATTCGTAATTTTTTTGCATTTATATATGGAAATTTTTATTTTTCATGACTATCTATGTTAGATTTGACCATATTGACTTTTTGATTGATTTTGCATCGTACCATATTAAGAATATGAGTTATGATTGTCCTTGAATTTAACATACTAAAAGGATTGCATTCAGTTTTAATGTTACTTTTAGATGACCATCCTGTAAGTTGTTCACATATAATTTTCTTCACTTGAGTGCTTCCTGTAAGCTAATCAATTTGAAGAAATGGCATTTCAGATATTTACTTCTGATTTCATTACACACTTTTGGCTGTTGACAGGGAAGGCAGTGTGAAGGTGTTGTAGCTGGTTGTAGAGGGGGTTAGGCAGAACAGTGATGGTTCTGCTGGCAGTAAGTTGAGTTCAAGTTGTGGTGATTGATGATGGTATAGTTTGCAAAAGTGATGTATGTATGCAGGATGTCAGTATGGTGATGTGCAGATGTTTGTAAATGTTATCAAGTTGAGGTGTATGTCAGTGATTTTGTAGTAGATTTTGTATGGGTTATTTTTGTGAAGATGATGTATGGAGTTGTCGGAGGATGGGTAGTGGTTGATGAAGACTTGTGGTTGCTGGTTGCAAGTTGTGAAGTGCTGTAGGGGTTTGTGCACAGATATGTGCACACTAGCGCAGTAATGAAGATGAGAAGGATATGCAGGGCAATGATGCTGGTTGGAGATGGTAAATGAATGGTGGTTAAGGAATTTGGCGGTTGAAGGTATTGCAAGTGACGGCAGTGGGTTCAACTGTGTTTTACAAAAGTGATGTATGTATGCAGGATATCAGTATGGTGAACCGTGTATTGCAAAATTGCTTTATGTATTTGGCATGTAAACTTATCTAACTATTTGGAGTGTTAGAATTCTATGACTCTAGCTTTTAGTCTTTTCATATGTGATTTTAATTATTTTACGACAATATTTAGTATTAGTATGGATGTAATGCATGGATGCTGCTGTAATTTTTTTAAATTTGCATTTATTTTGCAACGGGCAATGTGCGTTGTTATATGTGCTTTTTATAACGGTCACTGCAGGTTGTTATATAAGATTTTTACAACGGTCAGCACACGTTGTAAAAAGGTATATTGCAACGGGTTATGGCCGTTGTAAAAAGGTATACTGTAATGGTTTTTACAACGTGCTTTGCCCGTTGTAAAATGTGGCGGATATATTACAACGAGGCCTGTTACAATGGGTACATGCCCGTTGCGAAAACCACATTACAACGGGCATTGCCCGCTGTAAAAAGACTGTTTTGTTGTAGTGTTTAAACCTATGTTTTTTTAAAAATAATTGTAAATTTAAAGTTGGATAATCAAAGGTTTAAGAAAGCTATGTTTAAAGTAATTAAGTTTATTTTAATTATGTGATCATTAATTATAAATTAATTCTTAATTAATTTTAAATAAATAATGTAATTAAAAAAGTTAATTAAGATGAAATGTTGTTTTAAAATTTTTAATTAACCTTAATATCTTGAATTAATTAATGTATTAATAATGATTTATTATAAGGTTCATTAATTAAAGAATAATCAATTAAAGGTTAATTAATTATTAATAAAAGGTTAATTAATTTATAATTTAGGATAAATTTATTTATGTAATTAATTAAAGAATAATTAATTAATGAAAGTAATTAAGATTAGCTAATTAATAATTAAGCATTAATTTAGAATAATTAATTTATGATTAAGTTTAATTAATTATTAATTAAGATTACTTAATTAACAATTAAGGATTAGTTAATGTATAATTAAGGATAATTAATCATTAATTAAGGTTAAGTAGTAAAAATAATTATGTGATTAATTGATTTTAATCACATGATTAATTCATCTTAATTACATATGATTGATTATTATTGAATGCTTTGTATTGATTGATATCCTTGATATGTGGTTGTGATACTATGTGATATGAATTGCTTTGTGCGGAGCTATGACATCTGTGAATATATTGCTGTGTGAATGTGAAAACCCCTTAGCCCGTAAAACGACATTTATATATCGATGCGACATGGAGTCGAATTCCAGTTGGTTATGCGAAACCCACATCAAATCTTAATGTGAATCTTTATGATTCATATATCCACGTGTTTTTAAATTAAGAGCTCACTATTCGGTTTAGTCAGGAGAGGACTTTGTGTCATATAACCCATTTTGAATAGTGATACGACGAAATGGATAGCAATTGAAGATGGTGGTGAAGACCGGGTGTTTTCGAGAACGATAGGATAACCTATCGATGACTCTACACTGATTTGCTCCGGTATAGAGATCTCCATATGTGATGGGGAGTCCGATCGAAATTGTGGATAACCGGATTGCAAGGGCTTCTTCCTTTATTGGACGAAGTGTCTTCGGTTCTATTCGAACTCGGAACGGACTTGTATGGTTGTATGTCTGACATTACACTTCGAAAGACTAAGCTGATTTCTATCAAATACATTTCTGTTTAGTGGAGGAGAATTTATTCTCTTAGCTTAACACCCTTCTTTGAGACGTATGAGCTCAGAGATTACGTAGTTGATGGTTATCAGTAATATACTTCTAATTTGGTAGTGTGGCATGCTGAGTGCTACCGAGTGCTGATGATCATTTTTTGATCGAAGCATGGCTTTTGTGAAAAGCGTAGCTTTGAGGACGAGATCTCATCGGATCTCACAATCCAAAAATGGTCGGGTCGCGCCCTTTAGGGTATGTCCATTTCCTTCTGGAAAAAGGTGGTATCATGGTATGGAGCCTATTTCTTTAATTTATGTGGTTGCTGCAAATTTATTACTTTGTGGTTGTGGGAACTCGGATAAAGGTCTAGAATGACCGGGGGATGGCGTACTCATGTAGTAGTTTCCTAGTTACAGAGGTAACCCGACCTTGTATTGGCAGAGAGCTGGTTAAGTTCTCGGGGTGTCCCTTCAGAGGTGTACCCATGTGGCATAGGAAGTTCCTTAGCCTAACCATTTGTTGGAAATCCAATCACCAATACACGCCCTTTATGATTGCAGTTGTTTAACATGCCATCTCGTATGGTAGCTATAGCAGGCATAATATAATGGTACCTATGTCAGCTAAGATTAATATTATACTTTCGAAATGTTTTCACACTATGCACTAATAATAATATCAAAGGAATTTTTCTCGTATCAAGCATATTTGACTATCATAAGGAGAAATCTCCTCCAATTGTGCGATTGCATTGTGTGTGTGCGGAGAGGCCTTATGGCAGTTTCATTTTCCAAAAACATGAATGGATTTCTTTTATGAACTGTTTTTGTACGAACAACTGTTTTTGTTTATTCATAGTAGTCCCACAACTGACCCGGAGTTTATTGTTCCCTTCCTAAACTCTGGGTGCCCATAATTTTCCACACAGGCAGCCTAGAAGCAGATATCCATGTTTTGGAGCTAGCATGGGTTTAGAAGTCTTTGGTAGCTGTCATATTTTGGAAGCTTTTGGTTTGAAGTCTTGGAAACTGTGAAGTTTGGAAGAAGGTGATTAGTTTGGATTCTCACCCTTTCTTTTTGAAGACTCTTTTGTTCCGCTGTGGTGTTACCATTTACTTGTTGTATAATATGTGTAGCACTCTAATGTTGGTGTTGTTCAAATATTGTATCAAATGTTGTATCGGTGATGTTTATCAATGATATCATCTTTGGTTTCCACGTCTTTGCATTCATATAATGTTGTTATAAGCTCTGCCAGACTAGAGTTTGACATTTGAATCTCCGACAATCGAATACAAGTGAGGTATTTGATGTTGATTTTTGAAAGCTTAATTTCCGGTCCTAACAATAATAGCTTTCATGTAAGGAAAGAATTTCCAGTTTTTGTTGAAAGATTTCAAGTTTGAAACAGAATTGTTTTGAAAGCTATGAATGAATCTTTGTGAAAGATTAATGAACCTTGGTTTCAAATTAAAGTGGATTTTAAAAAGGTGAATCTTTTGTTTTGAAAGATTAAAGTGGAAATTTGTTTCAATCATTTGAAGAAAAGGCTTTGGGCTAAAAGTGTGACTTAACTAAGATTCCATATATCCGTATGTTTTTAAAATTTGAACTCATTATTCGGTTTAGCCGGGAGATGACTCTATGTCATAAAACCCATTCCAAATAATGATGCGACGAAATGGATAGTATTTAAAGATCAGTGGTGAAGACTGGGTATTTTTCGAAATCAAAAGGATTACCTGTCGAATGGCTCTACACTGAGTAGCTACTGTGTAGAGATCTCCATATGTTATGGGGAGTCCGATCAGAATTGTAAATACCCAGATTTGCAAGGGCTTCTTTGTGAAGTGCCTTCGGTTTCGTTCGAACCTGGAACGGACTTGTATGGACGTATGTCTGACGTTACACTTTAAGATATAAAGTTGGTTTCTATCAAATACATTTCTGTTTGGGGGTGGAGAATTTATTCCCTTAGTTTAATACACTTCTCTGAGACATATGAGCTCAGAGGTTATGTAGTTGATGGTTACTAGTGATACCTTCCCTATTTCGTAATGTGGTATACTAAGTGCTGCTGATCATTTATTGATCAAAGCATGCTTTTATGAAAAGCGTAGCTTTATGGACGAGACTTCGTCGAACCTCACAACTCGAAAATGGTCGAAACAGGAATGATGCAGCAAGGATATGAGGGTCGCGCCCTTTAGGTTATGTCCATTTGCTTCTGGATAAAAGTAGTATTATGGTATGGAGCCCAGATACTTAACTTATATGGTTATTGCAAAATTTGTTGCAAATTTATTGGTGTTGAGAGCTCTCAGATAAAGGTCGGTGACGATCGAGGGATGGCATACTCGTGAAAGTTAGTTACAAAGGTAACCCGGCCTTGTGTTGGCAGAGATTCGGTTTGGTTCTCGGGGCGTCCCTCTAGAGGCGTACCCATATGGTGTAGGAAGTTCCTTAGCCTGACCATTTGTTGGAAATCCAAAGAAACAATGCGCGGCCTGTACAGTTTTAGTTCGTATAACCTACCATGGAATGTGGCGGTAACCTGCTATTGAACATGGTAGCTATAGTACGTATGCCATAATGGTGGTATGCTGGCTAAGATTAATATTATACTTTCAAAATGTTTTCTACACTATGCACTAATAATAATATCAAAAGGTTTTTGCGTATGAAGCATGTTTGACTATCATAAGAAGAAATCTCCTCCAATTGTACGTTTGCATTGTATGTGTGGCGGGAGGCGTTATGGTAGTTTCATTTTCCGAAAAGCATTGCGGATTTCTTTTAAATTCTTTTTGTTTGTTTTTGTTTAAACAACTGTTTTTGGCTCACACCAGTCCCATAATTGACCTGAAGTTTATCGTTCCCTTTCTACACTCTGGGTGCCCACAATTTTTCGCACGGGTAGCCTAGAGTCAAGTTTTCAGATAATCAAATAGTAGGTGTAGATTCGATAGCTTTCAATCTTCGAAGTCTTTGTATTTTGGCAATTGAATTATGCACCGGATTTGCTCAATTTAAGTATTGACGGTGGTTCAAGCTTATTGGATTGGAGTCTTTGAAGCTTTTGGGTTAAGCATTTGGTTTTAAAACATTGGGGATGGAGCTTTAGTATGGATATTGGATCCTTTTAGAGCTTATATTGGTGCTACCTTTCCACTGCTGAATTTCCGCTGTTGTGCATTTTTGGCTCTGATAGTGTTGGGTATCTGTTGTGTCATATTGTATCAGATATTATATCCATTGTTGTGTCAATGATATTCATTTCGTTTTCCGTTGTGTTGCCATACTTAATGTGTTATAAGCTCCGACGAACCAGACTCAACGTTTGAATCTGTGGCATTTGAATACGGGTGATGTATTTGATGTTGGTTTTCGAAGGTCGAGTAATGTAACGATCCGTAGATTTTTGATAATCAAAATTGTTAATTTAATGAGATTTTTGAAAATTAGTATTGAAGAAAACGAAAAAATTAGTGAATTATTAATATAAGTTGTGATAATGTAATGAAAATGAACTAAGAGGAAACGTAATATGGTTAATTAAAGTCAATAATTATTGAACTTGAATGAAATTCCAATTAAATAAAATAATATAAATGTTATGGTTTAGTTATAAATTTAATATAAGGAAATAAAGTCAATTAGTGAATTAATTAATGAATTTATAATAATAAATAGTAATTGAGTAAATCAATGTCCTGTAAGTACTTATAATAATGTTTGGAAATGAAAACTTATAGAAGTATGAAAAAGAGTAAGAGTATTGAATCGTGACGAGACGGATTTTGCCCACTCGAAAATCGACATCCATACTTCAAATCGTATTCGAATGCCATAGATTCGACCGTTCAAATCCGATTCGCCGAAGCTTATAGCAGCATTAAGTAAACAACACAGCGGAATAAAAAGAATAATACATTGATATACAACATTGGTACAATATCTGATACAACAGATGATACAATACATATCAATATACATCAGAGATATGATACAATAAAATAGCAGCGGAACAGAAAATAGATGACATCTAGCAGCGGAACAATATAACTCTAAGATAGTCTTCAAGGAAGAGAACTCCGAGAACTGCAACTCCATCTCCAAGAACCAATCCAGCAATAGCTCGAACTCCCAATAACAATGCACCAAGACAAGCAAGACTGGTGTGATCCAAAGACTGAACTAACTCCAGATGATCTACTACATCTGACTATCTGAAAAACCCAACTCTAGACTGCTCGTGTTGAAAATAATGAGCACCCAGAGTTTAGGAAAGAAACAATAAACTCCGGATTAGTCGTGGGACTGGTGTGAGCAACAAAAACAGTTTATCCTTTAAAACATTCAAAGAAATATTTTTAAAGTCAATTCGCAATGCTGTTTGAAATGAGACTACCATAAGACCTCCCGCCACACTCACAATGCAAATGCAGACTTGGAGGAGATTTCTTCTTATGATAGTCAAAGATGCTTGATACGCATTAAAAAGAAACATTTGATATTATTATAAGTGCATAGTGTAGGAAAAATTCATTTCGAAAGTAGAATATAAATCTTAGCCAGCATAGGTACCATTATATTATGCCTACTATACCTACCATATTAGATGGCAGGTTCTACAACTAAAACCGTACAAGTTTCGTATTGTTTCTTTGGATTTCCAACGAATGATCAGGCCAAGGAACTTCCCATTGCCACATGAGAATGCCTCTGGATGGACATCCCCGAGAACCAAACCGGATCTCTACCAACACAAGGCCGGGTTACCCCTAACTGAGTAACAACTGACCGAATATGCCATCCCCCGGTCCTTTGGGACCTTTCACCGAGCGCTCGCAATCAATTCACACAATCATAAAGTGTTTTCAACATGAGTAAGTATCAGGGCTCCATACCATGATACCACCCTTTTCCAGAAGGAAATGCACATATCCTAAAGGGCGCTACCCCTCATAACCTTGCCGCATCTTTCCTGTTTTGACCATTCCGGGGTGTGAGGCTCGACGAAGCCACGTCCACAAAAACATACTTTATACAAAAGCCATGCTTTGAGTCAACAAATGATCATAGAAATGATCACCAGGATAGACGATCAAATAAATGATCCTATCACAAATAATCAACACAATGATCATTTCACAGCAACACTCAGCATGTCACATTACCAAATTGGGAATATATCGCTGATAACATTCAACTACATAACCTATGAGCTCGTACGTCTCAGAGAAGGGTGTTAAGCTAAGAGAATAAATTCTCCGCCACCAACAGAAATATATTTGAAAGAAATCGGCTTTATATCTCAATTTGTAATGTCAGACATACAATCCATACAAGTCTGTTCCGGGCTCGAACAGAACCGAAGGCACTTACAAAGAAGTCCTTGCAATCCGAATATTCACTAATCACGTTCGGACTTCCCATCACATATGGAGTCTCTATACCGGGGACCAGTCGATGCAAAGACATTCGACGAGTTGTCCTTTCGCTTTCAAAAATATCCGGTCTTCAACACCGGTCTTCAAATGCTATCCATAACGACATAACACATATTCGGAATGGGATATATGACACAAAGGTCCTCTCCCGGCTAAACCGAATAGTGACCGCAATATTTACAAGAAATATATGGATATTGGCATTTCAATTAAGTCACAACTTATTACCCAAAATTTTCTTCCAAATGGTTTAAATCAATTACCATTTCTAATCTTTTAAACAAAAGATTTATTTCACAAAGTTCCATTTACGGATTTCAAAACAATTTCTATTCCATTTGGATTAACTCGTTAAATCTTTATATCAAAGATTTAACTCATAGCTTTCAAATCGTTTTCATAACTTGGAAATTATCTTCATTCTCAAACTTGAAATTCTTTTGAACATAAATTGGACATTCATTTCTTATGTGAGAGCTTTTATTATTTGAAAACAAACAGTTTTCGTTTCAGAAAAATCCAATTATATTTACACGAGTTAAAGCCCTTGAATTCTATTCACATCCCCAAATCAATACTTTTAAAATAGTTTAACCCATATATAACTGGTATAACATTTTTAATCCCTAGTTTTAAATCATAGAATTCGGTTTCACATTTTGAATTTAAGTTCAAATCAAATTATTCAACTTCATATTTTATCGAGTAATTCAAAATAAATTTCATCTATGAAATTCCTTTTCAAAAGCTTTTCACTTTAAACCCAATCCATTTCCAAAACATTTGAATTCAAATATTCAAATTTAAAACTATTTCAAAAATCTGTGACTTAATCGATTTCCTCGTGAAATCCATATTGGTGTGTGTATAAGTGTGGTCCAGGGGTTTAACACAATAGTGCAACATCATTCAATCATCATAGATTAAAAACACAGAAATATAGTTGATAAGCGATATAAACTATAACGCTCATCGTCCATTCACAGATTCACAGATAATATACAGATGCAATAAATATACACAGTTCAATCTATAGAATAAAATATCACAAATCAGATAGGATAATCAATTCAAGGCATCTCATACAATACAATCATTCATAAGTAAGGTTAAGCATTCAATTGTCATTTATAAGTAGGATTAATTAAATTGACTAATCCTAATCGATTCAATTTATTTCCAAGTAAAATAAATTTCTTATGAATTTAATTATCTAATCCTGATTTATTAATTACAAATCATTTGATATAAATTAATTTATCAAACATTTTGATTAATTAATTTATTCTTAATTAATCATATTAATTAAATTAACCTCTGAACCAATTACATAATTAATTAACCTCTTAATTTATTATCTTAAGTAATTAAACTTTTAATTACTTCTCATTAAGCAATCACCTCATAACCATTAATCATTAATTACCAATTAGACTTTATCATTAAGTTAATCAAAATATTCAAATTCAATTACAATTGGTAATTTGCCCCTTCATTACTTTCATTAAGTAATTACAATTTATAATTGATTTTCTTATTCAATTAGTCTAATTAATTATCAAAATTATTCACATTAATTTAATCACTTAATAATTCCTAGTTAATTATCTTCTTTTACTAATAGCATTTCTTTAATTACTTTTAAATTAATCTCTAATTATAAATTAATCTAAATCATTAATTTATAAATTCGATAAATAAATCATTCCTTAATTATCTTAGTAATTGAATCATTTAGTACCTTAATTATCTCCAATATAATTCATTTCTTATTGATGACTTCATTAACATTAGAGTGAAAAACATTTCACTTTTGAATTTAAATTAAATTTACATTTTGAATTTAAAATTCAAAATGATTATTCTTTTAAACATTAATCCAATTTAAAAAAAATCAATTTATAATTCTTTAAAATAAATGTAAATAACATTTATTATTTATATAAGAGAAAGCTTTTAAACTAATCTACTTAATTTTTTATTTAAAAATTAAGCTTTCAAAATACATTAATATTCTTACTTGCAAATTCAAGTTAAAACCAATCATTTAACTTCTCATTAAAATTTAAGAAACCCTTTATAAAAGAATTTTATCAAAATCAAAATAAATATTTGTTTTTAAAACCTTGATTTGAAATTTTAATTTAAAATCCAAATTTCATTTAAATTTGCTTTAAAATTCATATATGCAGACAGGTTTCATAAAACCTGTAACATACAAAATGACCCGAGGTTAACAAACTTGCTTCGAGTCAGACTCCCCATTTGCTTCGAGTCAAGTACTCGAATAACTCGAGTCTTCCCCGGGGAAAACAGAACCCACAAAAAAAGAAGAAGACAGGTTTTAAACCTGTAGCAATGCAAAAGCAACTCCACTCCACAACTACTTCGGGTTTCCCTCGTCCTTGCTTCGAGCAAATCAACCAAGTCCCCGTGCATGTCTTCGAGCCTCCCTCTTCTTCCTCACGGTCTTCAAACCCAGACGTGAATGCACGTATACGTGCACGAGCACTCGCCGGAGCTCCGGCGAACTCCACCAACGCCAACAAGTCACGAATCCACCCTATACTTCAGATCAAGTCACGATTCGACAACATCCACTCTAAATCAAAAATAAGTGTTTCGTTCGAAACCTGGAACAGCAAAAAGCAACTTCCACCCAAAACCTGTCAACATTGCCTCGTTTTCACCGCTCCGACCACTAGGAGGTCAACAATTCCGGCTACAGCTTCTTCAACTCCCTCACTTCCATTACGCAAAAGTGCGTGGCACTCGGTGCTTCAGAGAGGTTACGCCGATCCAAAATTCCAAAGCACCAAAAACTAGGGTTGCTGACAAACTCGAGCAGTCCCCAACGCCACGTTGATCTGCATCATCATCAAACATTTTTCCAAGGTTCTTGGGTCATCCCTCTACCATCACGAAGAACCCCCAGCCTCCACGATACATGGATCACCATAAAATTCGAATAACCCCATCTCTGTTCAATACCAAACTGCACCTCTATGCTTAATCCAAAAATCTTAATTTTTGTCTTAAAAATCATGTTTTGATTAGAGTATTCAATTTGTAATACTGAATTGATAAATTAACAAGCTTGAGTTTTGACTTTATTTAACATACACATATGTTTGAATACTTCTAGAGACAAACAAGCCTTATATTGACTAACTAAAATTTTAAAACATTAATCTAGGTCAAATCGAACAATACTTGTTTGAAAATCAGATCCTATTAAGAACCAGATCATGTGGTAAGGATTTTTAAATAGAATTTTGAGCTTGAAAAACAAACAGAGCAGAGTGTATATATATATCATGCACACAATAATATTCACATCAGATATTCACCTGCAAATGCTTATTCACTTCAAATTACCCACAAACAACCAAATTTTACCTTAAGTTTTCAAAAGTGAAGTTACTCACAGATAAAAGAATCAAAGAAGTCTAGTTTAAAAAGAAGATTTGCTCACAGTTTTGAAACAGGCTTTTGAATTTGCTGTTGAAAGCCTTCTACTTGGATGTTGAATTTTGTTTTAGTTGTAAACTGAAGCTTTCCTATGTTTTTTTTTCTTTTATTTTTTTTTTCTTTTGCTCAGTTTAAAATGAGCGAAAACTGAGATGAAGAAAGTGATGTATATAACAAAAAAAGTTTACAAGTTGATAACATTTTGTACAGGTGATGTTATTTATCTTTTACAAGGCATGGCTGAAGATAGTGTTTGGATGTACTAAAGAATATGGCAAGTACATGAATCATTTCACTTGATTTGTTTATTCATACTTTATACTTGACAAGGCTTATTTATTTGTTTGAATACTTTTATTTGCTATGCCTAGCTTGTTCTGATTTGGTGACTGCAGATCTCTTGTTCTGGTGGCTGGAGATATCTTGTTTGTACTAAAGAGGTAAAATGTTGTGCTTTGTTTATGTTCATGCAGTATTTATTTTACTTCTACTTTACTGCATACTAGAAATATAAAGTCCTATTGTTTGTGAATATAGTTGTACTGTTTGTAGATGTTATGTTCACTTATTTTCTTTGTTTGTTATATTTTACTTTGTTTTGTTTCTTATTTATTTATTTGTTTATTTAGTTAGCTTTGTATTTGGATGTAGTCTTATTTTTAACTTGCTTTGAACTTTGAAATTGTTTGTTTGTTTTATTTTGTTTTGTTTACTTTGCTTATTTAATTCTTTCTTTAACTTAAAATTTTAAATTCAAATCCAATATATGCACATATACATATATATTCACATGTATATATATATAAAGTTCAAATTCATACGACTTAATATAATTTCTATTTGAATCGGGGAAACTCACTGCCATTTATAATTAATTTTACAATTTTTAATTCAAAAATTCATTTAAATTATCAATTTAAATTTATAAAAATCCTGGGTCGTTACAGACTTCCCCCCTTAAAAGAATTTCGTCCTCGAAATTCGCAGGCACGAAAACAACACAGAGATAGACTCAATCTTTACAATTTCTCAAATACAAGATATGGATTCCAAATTCAAGTCGGAATATCTCAAAATATATACCAATTTGTCCCTCTTCGAACTTCGACTAACCCAAGAAATTACAACAGAATTTCAAAATTTGGTTTTAAACGAAATCGATTTATCGATACAATTCAATTTATCCCTCATATTCTATTAATCAATTTTAACTCAATTTAAATTTCGAATTTTCAATCTCTAATTTCAAATTTCAAATTCGTATTCATTAAGGTTTAAATCCAAAACTGATAAGAAACCGATGAAATACGAAGTAAGAATCTTCTACAACGATTCGTAGTGCATCAACGCACCGAGCTTCTTTCTGTAGCTGTCACGAAGAAATCAAAAGAATTTAAAAACGAATCAAAGAAAATTGATAGAGAAAGTTATTTCCACTATTACTACAGAGCATTTACCAATTATAGTCGTATTTCCTTGTCCCCTATCGCGTTCTCTTCTTGCACTCATACTTACTATCGGTGAATAGTAAGAGAATTTATTGAGGCGTTCAAACGGATATCTTAGGGATATACTCATTCTAGGGATACTTCACCCTATCTCTAATGAGCTACTTAACGTGTTATACTCCTGAGCTAAAGTTCAACCTTAGCTCTGATACTAAATGTGACGAGACGGATTTTGCCCACTCAAAAATCGACAACCATACTTCAAATCGTATTCGAATGCCATAGATTCGACCGTTCAAATCCGATTCGCCGGAGCTTATAACAGCATTAAGTAAACAACACAGCGGAATAAAAAGAATAATACATTGATATACAATATTGATACAATATCTGATACAACAGATGATACAATACATATCAATATACATCAGAGATATGATACAATAAAATGGCAACGGAACAGAAAATAGATGACATCTAGCAGCGGAACAATATAACTCTAAGATAGTCTTCAAGGAAGAGAACTCCGAGAACTGCAACTCCATCTCCAAGCAATGCTGTATATCAATGTATTATTCTTTTTATTCCGCTGTGTTGTTTACTTAATGCTGTTATAAGCTCCGGCGAATCAGATTTGAACGGTCGAATCTATGGCATTCGAATACGATTTGAAGTATGGATATCGATTTTCGAGTGGGCAAAATCCGTCTCGTCACATTACCAAATTGGGAATATATCGCTGATAACATTCAACTACATAACCTCTGAGCTCGTACGTCTCAGAGAAGGGTGTTAAGCTAAGAGAATAAATTCTACGCCACCAATAGAAATATATTTGAAAGAAATCGGCTTTATATCTCAATTTATAATGTCAGACATACAATCCATACAAGTCTGTTCCGGGCTCGAACAGAACCGAAGGCACTTACAAAGAAGTCCTTGCAATCCGGATATTCACTAATCACGTTCGGACTTCCCATCACATATGGAGTCTCTATACCGGGGACCAGTCGATGCAAAGACATTCG
This sequence comes from Allium cepa, assembly GCA_030765085.1. Taxonomy (NCBI): domain Eukaryota; kingdom Viridiplantae; phylum Streptophyta; class Magnoliopsida; order Asparagales; family Amaryllidaceae; genus Allium; species Allium cepa. The sequence goes on along the minus strand of CM060941.1, from coordinate 670,589,097 downwards.
ACGAGTTGTCCTTTCTCTTTCAAAAATATCCGGTCTTCAACACCGGTCTTCAAATGCTATCCATAACGACATAACACATATTCGGAATGGGATATATGACACAAAGGTCCTCTCCCGGCTAAACCGAATAGTGAGCGCAATATTTACAAGAAATATATGGATATTGGCATTTCAATTAAGTCACAACTTATTACCCAAAACTTTCTTCCAAATGGTTTAAATCAATTACCATTTCTAATCTTTTAAACAAAAGATTTATTTCACAAAGTTCCATTTACAGATTTCAAAACAATTTCTATTCCATTTGGATTAACTCGTTAAATCTTTATATCAAAGATTTAACTCATAGCTTTCAAATCGTTGTCATAACTTGGAAATTATCTTCATTCTCAAACTTGAAATTCTTTTGAACATAAATTGGACATTCATTTCTTATGTGAGAGCTTTTATTATTTGAAAACAAACAGTTTTCGTTTCAGAAAAATCCAATTATATTTACACGAGTTAAAGCCCTTGAATTCTATTCACATCCCCAAATCAATACTTTTAAAATAGTTTAACCCATATATAACTGGTATAACATTTTTAATCCCTAGTTTTAAATCATAGAATTCAGTTTCACATTTTGAATTTAAGTTCAAATCAAATTATTCAACTTCATATTTTATCGAGTAATTCAAAATAAATTTCATCTACGAAATTCCTTTTCAAAAGCTTTTCACTTTAAACCCAATCCATTTCCAAAACATTTGAATTCAAATATTCAAATTTAAAACTATTTCAAAAATCTGTGACTTAATCGATTTCCTCGTGAAATCCATATTGGTGTGTGTATAAGTGTGGTCCAGGGGTTTAACACAATAGTGCAACATCATTCAATCATCACAGATTAAAAACACAGAAATATAGTTGATAAGCGATATAAACTATAACGCTCATCGTCCATTCATAGATTCACAGATAATATACAGATGCAATAAATATACACAGTTCAATCTATAGAACAAAATATCACAAATCAGATAGGATAATCAATTCAAGGCATCTCATACAATACAATCATTCATAAGTAAGGTTAAGCATTCAATTGTCATTTATAAGTAGGATTAATTAAATTGATTAATCCTAATCGATTCAATTTATTTCCAAGTAAAATAAATTTCTTATGAATTTAATTATCTAATCCTGATTTATTAATTACAAATCATTTGATATAAATTAATTTATCAAACATTTTGATTAATTAATTTATTCTTAATTAATCATATTAATTAAATTAACCTCTGAACCAATTACATAATTAATTAACCTCTTAATTTATTATCTTAAGTAATTAAACTTTTAATTTCTTCTCATTAAGCAATCACCTCATAACCATTAATCATTAATTACCAATTAAACTTTATCATTAAGTTAATCAAAATATTCAAATTCAATTACAATTGGTAATTTGCCCCTTTATTACTTTCATTAAGTAATTACAATTTATAATTGATTTTCTTATTCAATTAATCTAATTAATTATCAAAATTATTCACATTAATTTAATCACTTAATAATTCCTAGTTAATTATCTTCTTTTACTAATAGCATTTCTTTAATTACTTTTAAATTAATCTCTAATTATAAATTAATCTAAATCATTAATTTATAAATTTGATAAATAAATCATTCCTTAATTATCTTAGTAATTGAATCATTTAATACCTTAATTATCTCCAATATAATTCATTTCCTATTGATGACTTCATTAACATTAGAGTGAAAAACATTTCACTTTTGAATTTAAATTAAATTTACATTTTGAATTTAAAATTCAAAATGATTATTCTTTTAAACATTAATCCAATTTAAAAAAAAAAATTTATTCTTTAAAAGAAATGTAAATAACATTTATTATTTATATAAGAGAAAGCTTTTAAACTAATCTACTTAATTTTTTATTTAAAAATTAAGCTTTCAAAATACATTAATATTCTTACTTGCAAATTCAAGTTAAAACCAATTATTTAACTTCTCATTAAAATTTAAGAAACCCTTTATAAAAGAATTTTATCAAAATCAAAATAAATATTTGTTTTTAAAACTTTGATTTGAAATTTTAATTTAAAATCCAAATTTCATTTAAATTTGCTTTAAAATTCATATATGCAGACAGGTTTCATAAAACCTGTAACATACAAAATGACCCGAGGTTAACAAACTTGCTTCGAGTCAGACTCCCCATTTGCTTCGAGTCAAGTACTCGAATAACTCGAGTCTTCCCCGGGGAAAACAGAACCCACAAAAAAAGAAGAAGACAGGTTTTAAAACCTGTAGCAATGCAAAAGCAACTCCACTCCACAACTACTTTGGGTTTCCCTCGTCCTTGCTTCGAGCAAATCAACCAAGTCCCCGTGCATGTCTTCGAGCCTCCCTCTTCTTCCTCACGGTCTTCAAACCCAGACGTGAATGCACGTATACGTGCACGAGCACTCGCCGGAGCTCCGGCGAACTCCACCAACGCCAACAAGTCACGAATCCACCCTATACTTCAGATTAAGTCACGATTCGACAACATCCACTCTAAATCAAAAATAAGTGTTTCGTTCGAAACCTGGAACAGCAAAAAGCAATTCCACCCAAAACCTGTCAACATTGCCTCGTTTTCACCGCTCCGACCACTAGGAGGTCAACAATTCCGGCTACAGCTTCTTCAACTCCCTCACTTCCATTACGCAAAAGTGCGTGGCACTCGGTGCTTCAGAGAGGTTACGCCGATCCAAAATTCCAAAGCACCAAAAACTAGGGTTGCTGACAAACTCGAGCAGTCCCCAACGCCACGTTGATCTGCATCATCATCAAACATTTTTCCAAGGTTCTTGGGTCATCCCTCTACCATCACGAAGAACCCCCAGCCTCCACGATACATGGATCACCATAAAATTCGAATAACCCCATCTTTGTTCAATACCAAACTGCACCTCTATGCTTAATCCAAAAATCTTAATTTTTGTCTTAAAAATCATGTTTTGATTAGAGTATTCAATTTGTAATACTGAATTGATAAATTAACAAGCTTGAGTTTTGACTTTATTTAACATACACATATGTTTGAATACTTCTAGAGACAAACAAGCCTTATATTGACTAACTAAAATTTTAAAACATTAATCTAGGTCAAATCGAACAATACTTGTTTGAAAATCAGATCCTATTAAGAACCAGATCATGTGGTAAGGATTTTTAAATAGAATTTTGAGCTTGAAAAACAAACAGAGCAGAGTGTATATATATATATATCATGCACAATAATATTCACATTAGATATTCACCTGCAAATGCTTATTCACTTCAACTTACCCACAAACAACCAAATTTTACCTTAAGTTTTCAAAAGTGAAGTTACTCACAGATAAAAGAATCAAAGAAGTCTAGTTTAAAAAGAAGATTTGCTCATAGTTTTGAAACAGGCTTTTGAATTTGCTGTTGAAAGCCTTCTACTTGGATGTTGAATTTTGTTTTAGTTGTAAACTGAAGCTTTCCTATGTTTTTTTTTCTTTTATTTTTTTTTTCTTTTGCTCAGTTTAAAATGAGCGAAAACTGAGATGAAGAAAGTGATGTATATAACAAAAAAAGTTTACAAGTTGATAACATTTTGTACAGGTGATGTTATTTATCTTTTACAAGGCATGGCTGAAGATAGTGTTTGGATGTACTAAAGAATATGGCAAGTACATGAATCATTTCACTTGATTTGTTTATTCATACTTTATACTTGACAAGGCTTATTTATTTGTTTGAATACTTTTATTTGCTATGCCTAGCTTGTTCTGATTTGGTGACTGCAGATCTCTTGTCCTGGTGGCTGGAGATATCTTGTTTGTACTAAAGAGGTAAAATGTTGTGCTTTGTTTATGTTCATGCAGTATTTATTTTACTTCTACTTTACTGCATACTAGAAATATAAAGTCCTATTGTTTGTGAATATAGTTGTACTGTTTGTAGATGTTATGTTCACTTATTTTCTTTGTTTGTTATATTTTACTTTGTTTTGTTTCTTATTTATTTATTTGTTTATTTAGTTAGCTTTGTATTTGGATGTAGTCTTATTTTTAACTTGCTTTGAACTTTGAAATTGTTTGTTTGTTTTACTTTGTTTTGTTCACTTTGCTTATTTAATTCTTTCTTTAACTTAAAATTTTAAATTCAAATCCAATATATGCACATATACATATATATTCACATGTATATATATATATTAAGTTCAAATTCATACGACTTAATATAATTTCTATTTGAATCGGGGAAACTCACTGCCATTTATAATTAATTTTACAATTTTTAATTCAAAAATTCATTTAAATTATCAATTTAAATTTATAAAAATCCTGGGTCGTTACATGAATCAACCAATGGAATGATATATTGATTAATAGTAACTGAATGTAAATTAATGTTGTAAGGTTTATGCAAGTTGAAAAGTAACTAAATTAGTGCAATACCTATTAATTGAAGAAAAAGGTAAGGTTATAATTGATTGAAATTAGTGAATTGGGAAATAAATTCAAAAGTTATATTAATTAATGAAATAATATGTAATAAATTGGAAATTTGTACAATCTATGTTAGATAAGTATTATAATGTTTGTTGTTGATAATAAACGTTACTTTAATGATAACTAATATAATAACGGAAGTGTGAATGTAAATTTAATAAAAACTTAAATTTATTTATAAGGTAATAAATTGGAAAAGGGGATAGAACCAAGGAAATGTTATTGATTGGTTTTAAAACCTTAATTAATATGTGTAATAGACAGGATTTCACATTTTGAAATATAGCCATTTAAACAAATTTAAGATGTACATAGGGTATATTTGTTGAATGTGACATAAAAATTAATGTAACTAGGTATATAAAATAATGATGGACCTAGTATAAGTATGGCAATTAAACCGACTCGATTTATTGGAATCAAATATAATTAATTGGAATGCAATCTATTATAAATGAATTTAATGGTAAGTAACTGAAATTAATCTCTATATTAATTGAAAACTAGGATGAAATAGGAATTATTAATATAATAAATGTAAACCAATGATAATTTTACCCATAAAGATATAACGGATTCAATGACAAGATTTGAAGTCAAATATATGGATAAATTGGGAATTTAAAATTTAAAATTTTTGAATTTATTAAAAATTGAAATTTGAATAAGATAATGGGTAAATCAATTAACTTGAATTTATATCTAAGTTGTTTGAATTATTATGATTGTTCAAGAAATCAAGAATGATAAAATTTGTGAGTTATTAAATTTGACACGGGAAAAGTGATTTAATTAATTTAATATTAATTTTATTTAATTAATGTAAAAATAGCCATTTTGGCCACTAACTTGGATTTCGACGAAACCAGTTTCATCGGATCCGTATCGGTGAATTATTGTAGGGTTTCAAGTTTCGTAGCGATCGAACTTGTCGTTTGATCGTACGAACGTGAAACGCCTTGAAAGCAATGAAATTAAAATCAATTTGAAAAATATTGATTTTAGCATAACTTCTTCTTACAATGGAATTTGGACTTGAAACCTTTTCCACTGCGTTTAAAATATTTTAAAACATCTATTTTGATATATGGGTTGACCCAATTTCGTTCTGGAGTTAGAACGGGCTTTTTGGGCCATTTTATCGTGCAACGTGCAAACCAATCGTGTCCATTTATTCTATTTCAACCCTACCCATAAATACCCTATTATAAACCCTAGCCTCTCTAATTCTCATTTGTATGTACGTACAATTTAGCTATTCCTCGAAGACAATAAAATTCCAGATCCAATTGAAATTCCAAATCAAATCCAAAGCCAAATTTTCAACCTCCTCAAACAGTATCAAATTTTTTATCGTTTTGAAGCTCTCGACGAGCGCAAGTCAATTTTGCTATCCGTTTTTCGATTGGAGCTTCTGTGTTGCCAGATCGAGGCGAATTTGTCTCGGCCGTTCGTATGGGAGAGCGTAGTTTAACGGTGGATTTTGTCTCTATGGCGATCGAGTGGCACAGTAGTGGAGAGGGTGTCGAGGGGGTTCGATCTGTATGGTTGATTTGGGCAGAAGGCGATCAAAATCGCCAGATTTTGACCGAGTTTGTGGCGATGACGGCCATAGCAGCGTGAACTGGAGGTGGCCGCGTTCGGCAAGGTGGGGCGGCTCGTGATGGGCTTCGCGGCAGCGCAGTGCAAAAGACGTAGGTGTAGCCGTGGAAGCGGCGAAAATTGGGAAGGGATTTGATGATGGTGGCAACCGAAACCCTAGGTCGTGCATGCTGTGTTCGTTTGGGAAGAAAATTCTCGTGCGTGGGAGTGTTGACGTGGCTTCAATTGTTTGGTAGGGGGGTTTTCTTTTATTTTATTTGATTTCAAATTTCAAGCATTCAAACATGAATAACTTCCACATACGATATCTGATTTACGCGTGGGTTTTTCTTGTTAGGATCTTATTTAAATTTTGAAAAGCTTGGCACTTATTTGGATAGATTCTGAGACCGTTCAATTTTTGGAATTTAAATTCAAAAGGTGAGTGTTTTAACCCACTCACAACTTCTAAAATTTCTTATGTTTGTTAAATTAATTTTTGGTGTGATTTGAAATTTATTTATTGCTATTTGGTATATTTTATCATCCTTCCAGTTAAAATTTAATTTATTGAATTAAATGGTTATTTAATTTATTATTGCATATAAACTGCCAATTAGATAGATTGTTTAATTTATTATGGAATATAGACTATCAGTGATTACCTGTTATTTATTATATGCTCTATATTGATGTTATTGTTTAAATTGGATGATGATTGTAATAAATGGTTGATGATTGATATTGGTTGAATGGATGTTGTATTTTATATTGTTTTAAACTGCAAATTTGTTATGCACTTTATTTCAATCGGGATTGCGGTTTGAAATGATATATAACCATATTTTTATTTTAAATTACGGATTGAAATGATAAGTATCCGTACCACTTGACCATAGGGTAGAAAATTATATACAAACACTGTGATCTATATATAAAAATATTTTGAAATGATTTTCTATGGTTTATAAAGAAATATATGATTTTTGGAGATATTGATTTGGATATTTTATAAAGGTTCTTTTATACATAGTTAAATCCTTGGTTTAAGCTATGAATAAAATTTGTTTAAAGTATGAAATAAGTTTAATAATAAAGTTTGATTTTATTAAAATATAATATGGATAAGGATTTACTTAAATTATATTTTAATATAGAGTTTATATTGATTTTACAAATCAAGGTTGAGAAGATAGTTTGAAATTGATTGAGATTTTATCTAATTAAGAACTATATTTAATAAGAGTCCATTTGGAACTTGTTTGCGCCAAAATTGGTCACAAACCCCAAATACCGTGAAAGCACCAGTGTATGAATACAAATCAATAATATTCAAACACAAATCTCAGATCTCAGCAAATATTAAGCAGTAATCCCAAAAGTAAAGAACAGAGACACAAGTTTTATAGTGGTTCGGCTATCTCCGGCCTACGTCCACTCCAAAGTTTTTATCCTTTTATTGATTATCCTTCCTGGCTACAAATGATTACAGCAATTACAAGTCCAAATTCGAAATAATTAGTAGAGATGATGGTGTAGAGTGACCCTGGCAGCGTCCGGGCGTGCTTCCTTTCTTCAAATTCTCCGACCCCTTTTCTGAATGACCAGGGGCTCTATTTATAAGCGTAGGAGGCTGATATTTCTCCTAAAATCCGGGAAGACCGCTTCAGGCACGTGAGGGGGCCCACACGCCCGAAATCTGGAGGTCCGGGCCCACCTTGGGATCGATTCGAAGTAAGGTTCGAATCGATCAAGAAATCATCCAGTTGAGCTGAAATTTGGTGAGAACATTCTTCAACATGTATGTAAGCTCCTGTAAAAATTTCATTGCATTTGGATCAACGGTTTGGAAGATATGATCGATTCAAGTTCAAAGTTCCGTGCGTTCTGCCTGGTTCGAATCCGTGCTTCGAAACCATCCATTTCGAAACCATAAGGCCAACTCCTTCGAATCCATACTCTTCGAATCCATGCTCTTTGAAGCCGCCTCCTTCGAGTCCATGACTTTCGAGCCCATCTCCTTCGAGTCCATATCCTCCGAGTCCATCCTCTTCGAATCCATCATCTTCGAATCCAAACCCTTCGACTCCATGACCTTCGAATCCATCTCTAATCCTTCGACTCCATGACCTTCGTATCCATCTCCTTCGAATCCATGTTCTTTGTATCCATCGAGTCCCCATCGATTCGAAGTACCATCGATGCGAGCCTGGTGGGTTCGAATCCATCCTGATGGGTTCGAATCTGATGGATTCGAACCGAGCACTCCATCTTGAAGGATTCGAACAGCATACCTCTCCCACCTTGAATCCATCATATTTCCTTCATACGAACTCCGATTAACCTGAAATTTGAAACATAGCCTTTTCTAGTCCTTATCATTGTCTCCAATCAATTTCATCCCAATCGGAGTTTAACAAAATTTTGACGATATCGATCGTAGCCTTGATTCCAACCGATCTCCAACCCTGATATTCATAATTCCTTGCCAATTTGTTGATATTCCAGTTTTGACCAAAAAATGGGATAACACTTTGCCCCCCAAATCATGCCTTGTGATAACAAGGCGTGTTTTGAATAGTTCCGAATCCAATATCCGAAGTCCAAAGCCATATTGCCTGAGTATATCATCCTTGACTGCTTCGAGTCGGTGTCCAATTCCAGATCCAAAAACCAAAGCCTTAGCCGATTCCGTATCCATTCGAACTCGACAACTGAGTTCGAATCCATCCTTATCCAATAGCCAATAACCGAATCCGGGACCTCTCCGGGTCTATATCCAAATCCATAACCTCTCTGGGTTCTTGCCAAGCGTAAACCACATTTGATGTCCTTGGTCCAGTGTCCCTGGACGTTGAACAATGCCATGGCTTATGTCCTCAGCCGAATCCTGATCTCTCCGGACCCTTGTTGAGCATAGTCCATACTCAACGACCTGAAAATAACAACTGATAATAGAGGGCCTAAGTCCTAGGCCGAATCCTGGTCACTCCGGACCCTTGCCGAGCATAGTGCATACTCGACGACCTGAATGAGCCAATTTACCACGTTCAGGCAAAGTGACTCACCCCTTGCCAGGCATAATCCATACCCGACGACCGTTTATCAAAAATCAGATAAAAATCCAATCAAAATCCAATCCAAAATCCAAATCAAAACCAGAAAACCAAAAAACCAAACCAGCATCCAAAACCGAAAACAATCATCCGAAGGAAAATCCAAGTCAAAAAGCAAGCAAAACCGGGAGCTCAATCCAAGCTCCAAAACTAAAATCCAAAGTGAAAAGCAATGTCTAATTCAAAAACAAATGATAAATTTCACAAACCATAGCGTCACAGTTTATCATCACTCAGAGCATGCCTAGGGGCTATCTCCGTCCCCGTATATGTGTAAATGACTCGGTTGCTCACTAATAGTTCGCTACTTATTTCACATTATCCCGATCAGTGGATGATCAGTCGACCATCATCCCTGGGGCTCATATCATCACGACGTGAGGTGGTCGGTGGTTGCTCCTGTTCCACCGTTGCATTCCGAGCTCCGACATACTGCTGTAACTGTCCATTCCTTACATGCTCCTCGATTATGTCCTTTAAATGCCTACAGCTGTTGGTGTCATGTCCGTCTAAGTCATGGAAGAGACAATGCCTCCCTGACGCCCTCTCTCGTTCAGAAGGCTCTCTCCTGGCCGGCCTCCGGTAGGGAAGGCGATTCCGAGTATCCATGTATATCCGCTCCAGCGTCTCGTTCAATCCTGTGTATGTGGAAAACTTTGGATCCTTCCATCGCTTCCTAGCGTTTCCAGAATCATTATCCAATTTCCTTTTTCCTTTGTCTTTATCCGAACCACCGCTGGATACTGCTCCAACCTCGATTGCACTAACCTTTTTTACTTTTACATCCGTACTCGCATCCTCCTGCCGAAGGAACCTTTCTGCCTCGTGAAAGAATTCGTCGAGATCCTGTGGGGGATCACGTATCAGAGATACCTTGAAATCCGAGTCCTCCCTGACTCCTGATACTGCTGCCATTAAAACCATCGATGGATCAGGCCGATCCACCGAAGCGACTGCCGCACTGAATCGAGTTAGAAAAGCTCTAAGCGATTCATCCATTTTTTGCTTTACCGATGTTAATGTCATCACGTTCTTTGGTCTCTTGACATGAACCCGAAACTGCCCCAAAAACCTTTCCACTAATTCCCTCCAAGTCCTGATAGATCCTTCTTCCAGCTGCCTAAACCACATCGCAGCTATGTCTGTCAAATACAAAGGGAAGCATCGGGCCATCACTTCCTCCGATGCCCCCAGCACCTCCATGTGTCTGGTGTACCTCATCAAGTGATCCGTTGGATCTGTCTTGCCATCATATATCTCCACGCTAGGCAACTTAAACTTAGGTGGGTTCTGAGCCATCCTTATTTCCCGAGCAAACGGACTCCTATTCACTCCTTCCAAGTCTCCTTTGGCCAAACCACCTTGCACAGTTTTCCTAATCATCTCTACCAATCCGGCGTTGTCTGTCGGGGGTTGCCCCCGAGGGAACTCCGGCACATACTCTTCATGTGGCTCGTTAGTAACAACGTTGGTTCTAGCCTGTTGAACTCCTCCCAGAGGTCCTCCCGTGTTGGATCCTGTGGGTCTGCCCCCAAGCCCTTGTTGATTGCTTTGTGGCTCTATATCTCGTCCTCCATTGGGTTCCACGTCCCTAGTCCCTTGTCCTGCATCCACAGCGGCTGTTGCTGTCCCTAGGTTCTGCATCCCTGCAGCTCTTATTTGCTCGAAGAAAGTCTGCATCATTTCCTGTTGGTTCTTTAACAATCTCTCTTGCAAAGAATTTGCCATAGCCTCCATTTCATCCCGAGTTATGTAGATTGAAGCCTGTCCTTCCCCCGCTCCGGAGGATGCTTGTTGACTTCCTTCCTGTTGGCTTCGCTCAGCCCTTTGCCTTCTACTATTTTGCCTAGTCATTATCTTCCAAATCCAAGCTTCTATCCGATGTAGCGGGTGCTAGTCCTTCTCAGTGGAAGCACCAAAGTGTTTGCGCCAAAATTGGTCACAAACCCCAAATACCGTGAAAGCACCAGTGTATGAATACAAATCAATAATATTCAAACACAAATCTCAGATCTCAGCAAATATTAAGCAGTAATCCCAAAAGTAAAGAACAGAGACACAAGTTTTATAGTGGTTCGGCTATCTCCGGCCTACGTCCACTCCAAAGTTTTTACCCTTTTATTGATTATCCTTCCTGGCTACAAATGATTACAGCAATTACAAGTCCAAATTCGAAATAATTAGTAGAGATGATGGTGTAGAGTGACCCTGGCAGCGTCCGGGCGTGCTTCCTTTCTTCAAATTCTCCGACCCCTTTTCTGAATGACTAGGGGCTCTATTTATAAGCGTAGGAGGCTGATATTTCTCCTAAAATCCGGGAAGACCGCTTCAGGCATGTGAGGGGGCCCACACGCCCGAAATCTGGAGGTCCGGGCCCACCTTAGGATCGATTCGAAGTAAGGTTCGAATCGATCAAGAAATCATCCAGTTGAGCTGAAATTTGGTGAGAACATTCTTCAACATGTATGTAAGCTCCTGTAAAAATTTCATTGCATTTGGATCAACGGTTTGGAAGATATGATCGATTCAAGTTCAAAGTTCCGTGCGTTCTGTCTGGTTCGAATCCGTGCTTCGAAACCATCCATTTCGAAACCATAAGGCCAACTCCTTCGAATCCATACTCTTCGAATCCATGCTCTTTGAAGCCGCCTCCTTCGAGTCCATGACTTTCGAGCCCATCTCCTTCGAGTCCATATCCTCCGAGTCCATCCTCTTCGAATCCATCATCTTCGAATCCAAACCCTTCGACTCCATGACCTTCGAATCCATCTCTAATCCTTCGACTCCATGACCTTCGAATCCATCTCCTTCGAATCCATGTTCTTTGTATCCATCGAGTCCCCATCGATTCGAAGTACCATCGATGCGAGCCTGGTGGGTTCGAATCCATCCTGATGGGTTCGAATCTGATGGATTCGAACCGAGCACTCCATCTTGAAGGATTCGAACAGCATACCTCTCCCACCTTGAATCCATCATATTTCCTTCATACGAACTTCGATTAACCTGAAATTTGAAACATAGCCTTTTCTAGTCCTTATCATTGTCTCCAATCAATTTCGTCCCAATCGGAGTTTAACAAAATTTTGACGATATCGATCGTAGCCTTGATTCCAACCGATCTCCAACCCTGATATTCATAATTCCTTGCCAATTTGTTGATATTCCAGTTTTGACCAAAAAATGGGATAACAGAACTTAATTTAAAAGAATATGGCATTATAACTTAATTTGGTTTAAGGTGATTAAGTGAATAAATTAAGGAATATTCAGTTTTGAAATTTTATTTAAAGGATATTGGTTTTAGTAAGCAAATATTTCAAAACTAAATAATAGTAAAAGTGAAATTTGTATATAAATGAATTATAAAATTTAGTTTTGAAATATTGAATATTTAATCTTTGAAATATATTAAATTTAGAAATCTAGAAATTCGGGTTGTTTTGGAATTGATTTGTGAAAATTAAAGAAGCTATTTTGGTTGTATAAAGTATTTTCCATATTTAAACCACATCAGTGGTGGAAATTATGAGTTTCGAGGTAATATAAATTAAAAGGGTTATATTTCTAGCATTTTGATTTCGAAGTGTTGTAATGTTGAAAATGTTATGATTTTGAAAAGGATATATTTGAAATAAAATGATATTATTTTGATTTGGGATTTTATAAAAATAATATCGTATGGATTTGGTTTTTAAATGGAAATGATATCGTATTTGTATGGTTTTGAAATGGATATTATATTCTGGTTTTGAAGTATAAATTATTTTGAAATGACGGCGGTGTTATAATAACATTTGGTTGTTGAAGAGACCGGGATCGGAAGTTGTCATACTCTCTGCCAACTCCGAAAACCACTTTAACAACCGTGTACGTGGTGGAGATTCCAGAATGAAGTAGGATGGTTGCGGCGTTTCCTTTGAGGTAAATACGTGGACTCGACTCCCATAAGTTGGCATAAGGTGGCTAAAACAGGAGCGATTGACGGGCTAATGAGGTAGCACTTTTGATCGGACACATCCCTTCGATATCATACTTTGACTTTTGGATTTATTCAGTGGCCACTTTTGATTTCTTTGATTTGGGGATATGGCTCGAGGTGGGCGGTAGCTGCGGCTATGCGTTACCACCGGCCCAGAAATGTAATTGGTATATCTACCCTGGCATTGCCTAGTTGTGTCGTGTTACCTACCCTAGCACGCCTTGTACGAGTTTGATTTGTGTCGTACCTACGGAGTATCCTGTGGTAGCCTCCCGATCAGGATGTATTGCAGTACTGTATAGACTATTGGCACTATTAAGTGTTACGGGCTATATGGGTAACTCCTTAACGCTATTTAAAAGTAAGTTTATTTTACTAATAGACATTATTATAATAGCGAAATATTACTACATAGTAAATAGTTTAACGGATCCTAAGGAGATGTGAATCCCGAGCATCTCTTGAGTTACTGCACTCACGTTGGACACTGGATAGGAGATATCAAATCCTGTAAACACCTCTGATGCCGTTACACTCATATTATTTACCGTTGATTTAACTTACATAAGATCTTTTAGTTCTGACTCGAGTGTTTTGTCTTTTCAATTCGCTCGGGTCAGCCTGAGCATTTCAGGACTTCGAAGACTTTATTTATGGAGGACGAAGATGAAGGTTGTATTACTACTATTTATTATATTGTTCCGCTGCATTAATACTGTTCCACTGCATCACATTGTTCCGCTGCATTGTTATTGATTTTCCCTCTGGTATGTATAACTCTGATGTGTATTGTATAAGTACAAACAGCTTCATGAACTGTATATTTGATTATTATATTTTATAGTTCCACTGCAAGATTCTGTTTTGTTCTTTTTCTTTCTCTGCTTTTTATTATTTACCCCATAACAATCCGCCCTTCTGTATGGTTTAAGTCTGACGTTTGTGGTTTACCGTCGATTTAAAGCGTATGAAAAGGCGGGGCGTTACAAGTAAGGGTCGTTAGAATTTGTATCAGAGCAGAAGGTTGAATAAGAACTTTAGCTCAGGAGTATAACACATTAGGCAACTCATTAGTGATAGGGTTATAAATGCCCTTGAATGAGTATATCCCTAAGATATTCGTCCGAATGCTCAGTGAATTCTCTTACTGTTCACTGATAGTGAGTATGAGTGTAAGAATAGGACGAGATAGGGGACATGAGAGTAACACTACAAATGTTCAATACCCTGTAACAACAAGGAAACAACTATCTCTATCAATCTCCTTTGATCATTCAATTTCAATTCTTTGATGGTATACCGGCATCTCCAGGAAGAAGCTTTAGTGTGGTGGTGGCCCTGCGAATCTTTGTTTACGTTATAGAGAAATTCCTATTTTATATTCTTTCCATCAATTCCTATCATTTTAAACTTTAATAAATTTGGAATTTTAATTGAGATAAACTGATTAATAGATAGAAAGCTAAAAACTAGATTATATCGATAAAACAATTTCGGTTAAAACCAAATTTGGAATTTTTTTATTGTAATTTCTTGTAAGGATCAAAGTCCGAAGAGGGACAAGTTAGTGTATATTTTGGGATATTCTGACCAGAGTTGAGTATCTATTTGTCTGTTCTTTTGGGGTCCAGATATATTCTACGAATGGTTAGTTATCCCTTCGGACTAACCAATGCCCTGCATAATTCGTAGACCTGATGACCCGAATATTTCATAAAGTATCGAATAAGTTTGTTTTCATATTTATTGATGATATTCTGATCTGGTAGGCCAAATGTAGAATTGATATTCAGTTTGGTCTGGTAAAACATTTCTTCATCTGTTCTTTGTTGTTTCTCTGTCCAGCAAATTTCGGGGACGAAATTTACTTAAGGGGGAATCTGTAACGATCTCGGTTTTTAGCCAAATTTAAATTATTTGTTAATATTAAATTTTGGATAAAATTGTGAATTGATTTGAATTTTTCCAAATTAAATAAAACATTTGTGTGTTTATTCATATATATATATATATATATGTATGTATGTATATAAAATTGAATATAAATAGAATTTTGGTTTGAAATTCAAAGATAAATATATTTTTGATAAATTAGATTTAAAGAAAACTTTATATTCGAAACTAAAATAAAATATACGATTGCTTATTAATGAGTAATTAGAATTAAAATCATTTTCAAGAATGGATGAAAGCTTTAAAATACACACACACACAAACATATCTTTTAAAATTAAATAAGATTTATAAAAGGTTTAATGTTCTTTCTTTTAAATTTTTACTTGTAATAAATAGTTTATATATTTAAAGAACATCATTAATAAAAACTTTGAAACTAATATGTATATATATATAATTAAAATATAAAAAATATAATACATATTGCATAATTTATTAAAACATAAGTAGTTATTTTAATATAAGGAACACATAAATTTGATACTTTTAAACATTTGTAATAAGATTATATAAATATTTATAAAAGAAAACGTAATTATTAAAATTGAAAATAGAATGTATATATATATAACACTAAATATAAACTAATATACATATTATATAAAATTCTTATTAATATATGTAATTTACAAATGTAAACACTTTATGATGTAAAAAGACATGTGTAAGTAAATTAAAATATGAGATTAACAAGTGTAGGCTTATAAAGATACAAATAATACAAGTGTCACATATCTTTAAATTTTCTTGTTATTTTAAATTTAATAATAAAAAGGAAATCAAAGTTATAAATATCATTAACCTCTTTATTTCTCTTTTTTTTCAAAACTAAATAGAATTCAAAGCAAAAAAACAAGACCTGTGAAAAGCTTAAACCAGTAAAGATATAATCAAAATACAAATCTGAGATAGCAAATTCAAGTTCAAATGCAAGAATTCAAATCAAACTCAGATCAAAAAGCCTGAAAGCCAGATTTTCAAACCAGATTCAAATTCCAAATACCTGTTTTCAACTTCAACCTGAAGTTAATGATTCAACTCAAACAAAACCTGACGCAAATCAAAAGAAAAGATCAAAGCTCAAAAACCAAGTCCTGATCAAAATTTCAAGTTTCCAGGTCTTAAAAAAAAACTTCTCTGTTCTTCTATGACAGGTGAGTGAACTACCCATATAAGATATGGAAGCTACTATATCTTGTTTATACGTGATTGATGCTTGAGAATTTGCTGTGAATAGTTGGTATAGATGAATTTTTTCTCGCATGTATATATACATATAGGACTTGAGTGTGCATCCTTCTGTTCCAGGTTTCAAACTTGTTCAAAATTCAAGATCTCATCCCACAATTCTTTTAGGCTCGGATGCTTAAATTAATTATGTTCAAATTAGCATGATCTTAATTATAAAAATAGTTTCAAGGGAAATCATTTGCGAATTTTGGGAAAAATAAAATATACAGTAAGAAATAAACATTCTTAAAAATGTAACTACCATGATTTCTTGATTCATTTATATAGTCTTGTTCAAAATTGAAAACTATGATTTTTAATGATAAAATAAGGATTTTTAAGATGGTAGTTTGAGAGAAATGATGGGATGATCAGAATTTGGATTTTATTCGATTTTTTGGTGATCGGCAAAGTAATAGGTTTTGGAATTTTTGCTAAAGCATGTTTGAGGGTGGGGAACCTCAGAAAAATTGATAGGAGAATTTTCTGATAATCAGGATGATGGCACAGTGATTTTATATGGTTTAAGCAGCTTTTTTGGTCGAGGATGTTATTGAGTCGAATTCGCCGACGATGGTGGATCGAAAGGGACCAGTCCAGGTGGATTGAAGCATAGTCGTGTGACGTGTGTCTAGGAAGATCGACGTGGATTCTGCTGACCAGATTGACATGGCGAAGAGGATTTCGACCGAAGACTTGGGTTCCAGTTTGAGTTGAGATGCTCGATTTCGATTCCTTGTCGAATTGGATGATCTGGGCGTTCGTGATGGATGAGGACATGTTCGTCGTCGTGCAGGAGGTCTCAGCGAATGGTCGAAATTCGATTAGGCGATCGTACACGTGCACCTGTGCACATGGGTATCTGGTTGTTTGCGAGACTGTAGAAGAAGAAGAGAGCTTGGGTTCGAGCATGGGAAAATGATGTTTTGACTCGAAGCAAAAGAGGAAAGGGAGAAACTCGTAGTAAGGCTTGGGTAAAATAAGTATTCACCTCAGGTTTATAATTTACAGTTTTAAAATTTTTAAAATTAAACTAGTTTTCCATTTAAACAAGTTTTAAAACTTTTTCTTGATTTATTCTTGTAAGATAATAAATGTCTATTTTTAGTTTTGAATAAATCAGAGGTTTTTAAAATATTTAAGTTAATCAAGTGAAGTTTTTTAATCCTTTTTTTAAATAAATATAATAATATAATTAAGAATTCAGTTAAGAAGATTAAATGTTTTAATTTACTTAAATGCTTTAAGTTAAATTAAGTGATAATGATAATTTATCTCAAAGGTTATTTAAAATAAGATTTAAATGATGATTTTGAAATTAATTAAGATAAATGGGTTATCTTAAGATTAATGGATCATCAATTTGAAATTTAATGATAATTACTTAATTAAAGGATAATTAAGTATTAATTAAGGATTAATTAATTTGTGATGAGTTAGTAATTAGTGATGAGTAAATAAAGGATGATTACTTAATAAAATTAATTAAGTAAAATTACTTAATGTAATTAATAAAAGATTATTACTTAATATAATTAAGAGATAATTACTATTTGTAATTACATTAAAGGAAAATTATTTAAATAAGATTAAGTAATGTTAGTAATTAAGGGTAATTAATTACTTAAAGATAATTACTTAATAAAAAGTAATGAAGGATAATTAATTAATGATTAATGATTGATTAATCAAGTGATTAAAGGATAATTACTCAATTTAATTAATTTGTAATTTTTAATATAAGTGATTAGGGATAATTACTTATTAATTAAGGACATTTAATTAAGGATAATTAATTAAAGTTAACTTGTTTCACTAAGGATAATTAATTACAGAATAATTAAATGATTAAAGGTTAATTATTTAATGATTAATGGTTGATTGATTTATTAATTAAGGTTGATTAATTAATGATTAATTAATTTAGTAAATAAAGGTTAATTAATAAATGATTAAAGGATAATTAATTAAATGGTTTGTAATTAATTAATATTAATTAACCAGAGTTAGTAATTCATTCATAATTAATTACTCTGGTTTAAGTTAATTATAATCAGATAGTTAATTAATTTTACTTATGGATGATTGAATTCTATTGAATGCTTTGAATTGTTTGATATCCCTGGTATTTGATAATTCTGTGATATGATTGAGCTATGAATTGTGATTTATTTATCTGTGATGAAATTACATATTTATCTATGAATCTGCAAATGAAGATAAGCGTTATAGGATTATACCCCTTATCGATTTTGTTGTGCTTGAATTAATGATGGTTGTGCTATTGTATTGTTGTGTGTAAAACCCCTGGAATACACCACATACATAAACATGGATTTCACGAGGAAATTGGTTAAGTTACAGATATTTTGAATTTAATATTATTTTATTCAAATGTTGAAATGTTTAAAAGTTGAACTTTGAATCCAAAATGGTTTGGAAATGATTTGGGTTAAACATTTGAAAAGAATGTTTTTGGAATTAAAATTATTTTGAATATAATATAGTTTATTAAACTTTGAAAATAAAATTATTTTGGGAATTGTGGTTTAAAAAGGTTATACAAGTTATATATATATATATATATATATATATATATATATATATATATATATATATATATGTGTGTGTGTATGTATAGATTTTTAAACCATCTTTAAAGTATGTTAAATGTATTATTTCAGAATTTAAATTTAACCCAAGTTTACACTTTAAGGGCAATAACTTGAGCATATTGAATCGAATTTTCCCGAAACGAAAAGTATTTGTTTTCAAATGATAATGGCTTTTATATAAGGAATGAATTTTCGGTTTTTGTTGAAACATTTCAAGTTTGAAATGGAATTGTTTCGAAAGCTATAAATGAATCTTTGTGAAAGATTGGTGAACCTTGGTTTCAAATTGAAGTGGATTTTACAAAGGTGAATATTTTGTTTTAAAAGATTAAATTGGAAATTTGTTTAAACCATTTAAAGAAAAGGCTTTGGGCTAAAAATGTAACTTAACTAAGATCCCATATATCCGTATGTTTTTAAAATTTGTGCTCATTATTCGGTCTAGCCGGGAGAGGATTTTATGTCATGAAACCCATTCCGAATAATGATACGACGAAATGGATAGCATTTGAAGACCGAGTATTTTTCAAAAATGAAAGGATTACCTCTTGAATTACTCGGATTGTGAATACCGGGATTTGCAAAGGCTTCTTTGTGAAGTGCCTTCGGTTTTGTTGGAACCCAAAACGGACTTGTATGTATGTATGTCTGACATTACACTTTGAGATGTAAAGCCAGTTTCTATCAAATACATTTCTATTTGGTAGCGGAGAATTTATTCTCTTAGCTTAACACCCTTCTCTGAGACGTACGAGCTCAGACGTTATGTAGTTGATGGTGACTAGTGATACGTTCCCAATTTGGTAATGTGGCAAGCTAAGTGCTGCTGATCATTTGTTGATCAAAGCATGGATTTTGTGAAAAGCGTAGCTTTGTGGACGAGACCTCGTCGAACCTCACAATCCGAAAATGGTCGAAACATGAATGATGCGGCAAGGTTATGAGGGTCGCGCCCTTTAGGGTATGTCCATTTCCTTTTGGATAAAAGTGGTATCATGGTACGGAGCCCAAATACTTAACTTATGTGGTTGTTGCAAAATTTGTTGGTGTTGAGAGATCTTGGATAAAAGTCAATGAATACCGGGGGATGGCATACTCGTGACAGCTAGTTACCAAGTTACAGAGGTAACTCGGCCTTGTGTTGGCAGAGATCCAATTAGGTTCTCGGGGCGTCCCTCTAGAGGCGTACCACTGTAGTGTAGGAAGTTCCTTAGCCTGACTATTTGTTGGAAATCCAAAGAAAAAACACATGTCCTGTATGGTTTTAGTTGTATAACCTGTCATGGAATGTGGCGATAACTTGTTATTGAACATGGTGGCTATAGTAGGTACACCATAATGGTGGTATGCTGGCTAAGATTAATATTACACTTTCGAAATATTTTTTGCACTATGCACTAATATCAAAAGGTTTTTGCGTATCAAGCATGTTTGACTATCATAAGGAGAAATCTCCTCTAATTGTGCGTTTTCATTGTGTGTGTGGCGGTAGGACTTATGGTAGTTTCATTTTTCAAAAAGCATTGTGGATTTCTTTTAAATTCTTTTTGTTTTTTTGTTTAAACAATTGTTTTTGTTTGCTCACACCAGTCTCATGACTGACCTGGAGTTTATTGTTCCTTTTCTAAACTCTGGGTGCCCACAATTTTCCATATGGGCAGCCTAGAGTCAAATTTTCAAATAATCAAATAGTTTGGGTAGATTCGATAGCTTTCCATCTTCAAAGTTTTTGGATTTTGGCAATCACATTGTGCACCGGATTTTCACCGGATTTGCTCAAGTTCAACATTGATGGTGGTTCAAGCTTATTGGATTGGAGTCTTTGAAGCTTTGGGGTTGAGCTATTTGGTTTTAAAACATTGGAGATAGAGTTGCGGTATGGATATTGGATTCTTTGGAGCTTATATTGGTGTTACCTTTCCACTGCTGTATTTCCGTTGTTGTGCATTTTTTGCTCTGATAGCATTGGGTACCTATTGTATCATATTGTATCAGATATTGTATCCATTGTTGTATCAATGATATTCATTTCTTTTTCCTCCATGTTGTTGTACTTGATGTGTTTTAAGCTCTGACGAACCAGACTCAACCTTTGAATCTGCGACATTTGAATACGGGTGATGTATTTGGTGTCGATTTTTGAAGGTTGTGTATGGGTCGTTAGAGCGGTCATTGATTAGAAAGTGCGATGTCACATTCTAGTAGGGGAGGAGCAAAGGTCGTTTTTTGCTAGGATTGGTCGAGCTTGGCTTCGGGTGGTGGGGTGCATGGAGATTCCAAAGAAAAGTTCGATGGAAGCAGTGGTTTGTCAAACCGTTGAGTGAAGGATGAGAAATCAGAGGTAGATGTGCACGGTGATGGGTTTATGCATATCATTGTGCACGGCCTAGTAACTGGGGAAGGTGGTTTTAATTGGGATGAAGGTGATTAGTTGTTACATAGGCGATTAATAATTTAATTTAATTCTAAAATCTTATAAAATGAATAACTTCTTTATACGAGTTCCAATCGAGGCACAGTCTTTTGCACAGCGCTCATAGAAGCGTTGTCTACGCACTAAAATTGATTTCATCAAGTTTATAGCAAGTGAAATTTTGAGTTAAAATAGAACGCCATTCGATTTTAGATCGAACCAGAATGCATAAGCATCAGCTTTAGTTTTGTTGCATTTGCTCATCTTTAGACAAATAGTATACAATATATAGTGGACATAAGTTATTGTTTTTATGTTTGAATTATTCGCTGGTTTGGTGGTTGAATTTCCCCTTGTAAAGGGAATGATATATAAAATGAAATATATTGAATTTTATGGAGGAATTAGGATTCCTCTACTATCGATTCTAGTTTCGGTTATATATCTGTTGTATAAATCGTTGAATGTCAAAACTTGGTAGTTTGGCATATTTGATGTGCTGTTGATATATGCTTGTTGAACCTTTTTAGTAATAAAGGTAGTATTTAGCATTAGTTAAGTGTTGTGGTAGCTATTGGCCTCATTATAGTATTTTGGAAATACTATTATTTGTTGTTTGGTTTGAAAATGGTTTTGATTCATAGGTATAAATCAATAAAATAGCCGAAAATCGTTTTGTTGACAAATGGATCTATAATTATCTAAAGTCGCAAACAGGACTGGATATATGCACTCACTTTTATATTTAAATAAGAATATGAAATTTGGAAAATAAAATTATTATAACATCATCCA